>CM073731.1:28255112-28855112 GCA_037113605.1 Calophaca sinica | reverse complement strand
ATTGAGAAATTTAATGACACAATGGGGAGACATGGAAGCTCGCAGTTCGAATAACATATCTATGGTGTGTTCAAAAGTAATGTTATGTTTATTATGTTGTTTACGGAGAAATTTGGTTTATGGTATGGTTCTACCAATTTTGATGATCTTGTATGATCTACCAAATTCATCAAACAAACAAATAAATTTTGATGATCAAGTAATTGTGAATCCGAACGAGTTACGTGGTAATCTCGTTTTGAAAACAACGGTTTCTTTTAAATATAACGGTCAATTGCTCGACACGTTACCCGTCTTTCAACTTTCTTGGCTTTTAAAGCCATTAATCATTGTGATTTTTGCCAGTTTTGAATACAATAATTCCAAGCAACAAGTCAGTTGTTGTTTGGAATGGCACTGAATGTGTAAATAAACAAGTTTTGGCTGTGACTAGCCAATGACTTGATTGTCAAGTACTTGGACAGAAAATAAAGTTAAAGCATACAATGCAAACGCAGAGGCATGCATTCATATAAATGAACTTGTGCCTTTAAATTAACGCAAGAATGTAAATGAAAACACTTAAATGACTGAATTTAAGTAAAATCTTTTAAAGAACATGAATTTAAAAGAAAGCATGTAAATGACAGTGAATGAAAAGTTTATGCAAAAGTAAAGAACATAAAAGTAAAAGACTGGAATTTAAATGAGAGGAAAAATAAAGAAATTAAGTGCAAAGCGTTGGAATATAGATGACAGTTAAGTAAATGACAGGAAATAAAATGCAGGAATTGAAATGAACGCAATAAATAACATGACTTCAAAAATAAGTAAATGCAGAAAACAATGAAGAATGTAAGTTCGAAAGGCTTTAAATGAATTGAAATTGAATTTAAATGCATAGACGAGCGTAAATTTAAACTAAAAATAGAATTGAATTGAAATTACAAATGCTTTGATAAAAGAGTGGAAGGCATCTTTGTGATCGTGTTTCCTTTAATGCCTTCGCCGTCGAGATGTTAGGAATTTTAGATCAAGTATCCAACCTTTTGTACATTGTACGAACTACTATTTATAGGCAAAAAATCGTAAAAACTACCTATCATCCGACCTGACACGTGTACGGATATACGGTCGGTAGTTAATTTCACTAAAAACTACTAAACTTCGGCAAAGAGCACTTCCGCCGAGTTATACATATATAAAAAAAAACTAAGTTTATTTCGACATCTTCTTTGTTGACATCTTCGACGCCCCGTATCTTCGTCGAACAATCATCAAGTCACTTGGTCTTCTTAAACTTGGTTTATTTTCTGCTTTTTATTTCTGGCTCTTTGCCTTCCCTTTGTCGAATTCTTACAACTCTGTCGAGAATCCCAAATATGAAATTTGGCACCCAACAGATGCCCCCCAAATTCTGAGTTTTCGACACAAAAAAGTTAAGACAACCAGAGTTTTTTCATCACCACGTGCGACGATTAATCATTCAGACAATCCCATCACAGGCGTGCATTACCACTTCCCTAAAAAATAGGGCCATCATTACTCTTGAAATTAGCGGTTATTCCCCCACTCACACGTCTTGTTCTAGATGCACGATTATAAATACCCGCACAGACCTCATTCAGAACGTTTATGCTTTTTCTAAACTCATAAGAAAATTTCTCCGAATCTCTAATGGCGTCTTCATCTACTCCAACTCAGAGCACTACTTCATCCCGAAGGAAAACATGGTGGAACCCGGAAGTCGACGCATCAATCCCATGGCAGAAATCTAAGGTAATCATCCCTTACTTAAACGATCCCTCTTATCTCTTAGACCACTGCTTTGCTTATTTGGGACCGATTATCGCCTACCTTGTTTCCCAAAAAGCTTTGAGGATTCTTTCCCAAACAAAGATGGGCACACCGACATTCTAGCCTCTTCCCTAAATTGCACATTCATTATTTCTTCAAAAGCTCAAGGCTTTTTAGAACGCCGCCGTTGAGCATGGCGGCTATTACACTGGCTTGCTAGGGTAGAAGCCAAAAAGTAGAGACTTGGAAAGATTTAGGCATTTACCACTGATTCAGCTATCAAAACATCAATTTAGGTTGGACTCATCTATGTTGGGAGCTGCTATTTTCTTTGGAACAAAACTACAAACAACTTCCACTTTCCTTGCGGAATGATGGGTCCAAATTTGTTCGATGTTTACGCTCTCACCGCCTCCCACCGGATGGCCAAATGATTCACCCCTAAACGCTCCGTAAAACGCCATTGATGTTTTCAAAGTGAGGAACCCCTTGCATTCTCAAAGTATGTTGCTAGCCAAATGAGGGATACCGATGGCGTTTCGATGAGGAACACGTAGCCTTCTGTTTCATTGGCTTTACGCTTTACCTCTGCAACAAGAATATTCAAATGTCGAAATCTCTCCTCGACTTGGCTAATCTTCTCCATGAAGGTAAGAAATGGGCTTTTGGCTCATTTCTTACGTTTAACCTTTACTCGAGAATGTCGAGTTTATACACTATGGTGAAAGGAGGAGGAAGAAAGGTCGGGAGCCTAAGCCCAATGTGGCTACTTCAATTATGGTTAAACGCCATTCTCCCGGCCACACCGCCGACAAGGCTCCATCTAAACTTGAAGTCGACACCTATGGCACCTTGGCCATGTATCGCTCAGAAACCTTTCGACAGTGAGCTTGAGAGCTTTAAATATTATTTCAACCTCTTCCATTCTCTTCTGCTACAACCCAGGTATTCGCTTCCAACCCTTTGTTAGCGTAAAGTATGGACCCAAATGGTTTCTGACTCCTTTCAATCCAAATTCCAAGGAGTCCCAAGTCATTTGGACTCACTTCCTTTCTCGACAAGTATTCCCATTGGGCTCCTGGTTCGACGGATGGATCTGCATTTGTTTGCCTACCCAATGCTTACGCCAATAACACCGGTTTCATGCAATTCATTCCGATCCATTCCCTACAAGAAAGAGGATCTCTGTTGGATTACATTGACATCAAGCCGTAAACCTTCGATGGCATGGAGAAAAAGAATAGCACTCGCAGGTCGCTATCAATCTTGTTCCCTTCACTCCTACTCTTGGCATATCTCAAGACTTTGAGACTTGGTGGGCGAGAATATTTCAAGAAATTTCACTCATCTTTTGAGGCATGTGTGAAACGATTTGTTGACCTTCATGCGAGAGCAGGACCCTCGACCAAAACCAAAGGTGAGCATTTGAAAGATATACTCACTTTGAGAAGTTTTATAAAACAAAATGGGATCCTAGATATCCTCACTACCTTGTCGATCGTGCAAACGAAATGATTACCAAATCAAAGAAGCACATGACAACAAATGGGGCCTAAGGGCCTTAAAGCACTATCATGAAACAGGGCAATCTTTTGTGAAACCCCTTATCCCGAGCCTGTGTCTTTCCTTGTGCAAATTTTGGTTTGGTGACTCATTTCGGTAAACCAACAAGAGTGGTAATTTCCTTGTATTGGAAAGATTCCATGCCTATTCCAATATTGATAATTTCAAGAATAAGGAAATTACCTTCACCGGCCGGTTTGCTCGCTTTCGAACAACGTAATGAAGCTATCAAACTCATTTCCCATTTTCCAAAGGTAGTAACCCTACTTTGGTTTAAATTTTGACAACTATTACGCCTTTCGCTCACAATCCTGGCTTTTTCATTTCAGCTTCCGCTTTGAAAGAACCTTGCCGTGCAAGCAAACAAGTAGCAAAGCTCGTGAAGCCACTGAGGAAGAAGAAAGTGATGAGGATGACGAACTCCCTCTTCAATCCAATGCAACCAAACAAAAATCGACCAAATCCTTGGTTCAAAAACCAAACCCTGGTAAGGAACCAGTCATGTCGAAGAAGCGAGTCGCAACGTCTAACCGCCCGACAAGTTCTTCTCACGAAGGAACGCCTACAAGAAAACCCAAGCCAGCTACCTCCAATGCTCAACCAAAAAACCGTAAGCTGGTTTTAGCTGATTCTCCTTCCCGTTCGATGCCTCACACTGCATTACTTACTTTCCTTCTCTTTATATTAATATATTTCCTTGTATGTCTCATCACATACTAAGACTTGACAATCGTCAAATCTCGGGAATCTCCAAGAAAAATCTATGTCCGAGGACTCGAGAATACTCCCACAATGAGAACATGCAAAGGTACATCATCTTAAAAAAAAACTCGCTTGATGGTTATTCTCCATATTTCATACCTTATTTGCTCACGCTGCTCTCTGTATCAGGGAGTCAAGGTCATTTCTTTAAAGAAAAGTGCATCCGAAAGATGTACCTCAAAAGATCAAATTCCTATCGAAGAAATTGCCTCCTCAAGCACTGACAAGGTAAGTTCTCAATTCTCAAAACCCTTGAACCTTCATATTGTGAACAACCCCTCGCCATATTTATCTTCGACAGGGCTCACTTGACCAACCTCACATAGATACTTCACTGCCTTTGCAAATGAATCTTCCATCCACTGTTCCATCAACAGCTGAGGTAAAATTTTACTTGATTACTCCGTTTTGGTTCGGATACAAACAGCTTATAACTAGTTAAACTGATGTTCCTTACTATAGGAATTTTCAAAGGCACAATCTGAGAACGCAGTCGAGAACCCTTCCCCCATGGATGTTGATGAGGGTATTTTAGACTCCTCGACAGAAAATCCACCTCAATCCTCTATTCCTCAAGATGATCCTATCCCAATAGAAGAGATAATTTCTGCCCCCCAAGCTACTGAAAAGGTACCTCCCATGGTGATTCGGACAGAAAGTATCGACATGGATCTCTTTTTTGATGATCTGACCACCCTGCCTGCTCAGCCTGCTTCATCGACCAACCCTGTGCCGCAAGGCACCAATACTGAAAAGGGTGATGTCGGAGTGGATGAGTGGATTGACTTGCTTTCAGGATCCAGCAGCAAGACTTCACCGATGTCAGCTCGCTTCTTCCACACGCTCGAGGACAATTTAGTGGAAAAGTAGAGGCGGTCAAGAACTGAAAGGATTCTTTAAATATTCGTTCGACGACCTTCACCTCAATCACGAACTCAGAGGCAATCTAATGCGCGTAGTTAACGAACTCCAAAAACTTCGCAAGCACTTGCCTTATATTCGTCGAGCTTACTTCAGTGCAATGTTCGATTTCATCACAGATCTGACTCCTAAACTTCCTCAACTCGACCAAAGCATATTGCCCTATCAACAAGCAACCAAAGCCAAACAGGAATTACGGGACAAAATGGTAAGTTTGCGACTTAACAAAGCCAGGTTGGTCGAACAAGACACCCCCAACCAAACCAAGATACTTGAATTGGAACAAATTGCTGCGCGCCTGGAATCTGAATTAGCTATGGTCAAGGCTCAATTGCAAGAAGCAAAGCAAGCCTCCCGTTTGTCAAAAATCGAGGCGCTCGACCAACAACTGCGTTCTAGCACTGTCGAAGCAAAAGCCATTTTGTCTAAGGTCGAAAATCTTGAAGTCGATTATGTCAACGCTGAGACCATCAAGACGGATTTTGCTGTGACCTGGGAGGACCTCAAAAAACTCCCCTTGTAATTGATTTTTTTTTATATGTCGAACCCATTCTCTTGATTATTGCTTGTATTTTAACTGACAAACTGAATTTGATTTGACGTCCCATACATCAATCTCCTCACCGTCCAGCTAGCACGTTTTCATTTTAGCATTTTTAATTTTCAGTTTCTGGTCATGAATATCCATTACGCCATTTTGACCAGTCAAATTGGCTAAAAAACTTGAAAATTTAATGCAACTTTGGCTATAAATAGAGGCATACCCCTGCTTGCCATCTCTACAACAAAGCAACCTTTGCCTCTTACCTTACAAGAAAACTTTAGAACTCTTCTCCCAGTCTCAGAATTTTCTGGGGTACCTTTGTTAGCATTTCGAACAGAGACTTCAATTTTACCTCGCCCCCCAGCGAGCTAAACCAACTGGCAAACCCAAACATAAAAAATATCTCTATCTCCTTATTTTCTCAGTTACCTTATTTCATATGGGAACCAGGAGGCTTCACAATTTGGAACCCCTTTGAAGTTCTCTGTCTTAACAGTGAAACGCATATTGGGTTTTGGTAATTTGCCTAATACCACATCATGAGTTTTGGTAAGTTGCCTAATGTGGCTTACCAAACTCATTAGGAGATGAGAGTAGGGGGAGGCCTGAGACATTTTTTCTTTCTACTGTTTTGCGCTCCTTCACACCTAGTGTTTAAAGTTTCACTCGTGAAGGTCCGCAACATCATACGAAATCAAAAGGGATGAGGCGCGAGTCATGCCTGCCTGTCTCTTGTCCTTGGCCTCCCTCTGCTTTCATTAAGTTCGACACCCTTCATCGACGTTGTCAAACTTCATTTTCGTAATCCGTCGATGAAGGCCTTCTTACCTTGAAGCGGCCCTTGCAGACTTAATTGTCTTACCCTGGTGACATGTCATGGAGACCGCTTCCTCTCTCTTCCTAAATTCTTCCTCAGCATGAGCTGAATTAGAACATGGCAGAGCTTCCAAAAATGGACTTGTCTTGTAATAATCTAGATTAAAAACTTTATTTCACTTGTATCACCAAGTTACAAGCCTATTTGACAATATATTTTGCATACTGTCGAACGGCCTCTGAATAAAGAAATCTAGACCATACTTCAAAGTTATATTTTTACTTCGCACATTGTTGGTTTATATGACTTCAAATATTTGCCATTAATAGACTTGATTACGAACCTGAATTTATTTCAACAAGCGCGTAAGCATTCCCTGAGAAAACTTTAACAACTTTATATGGTCCTTCCCACTTAGGGGACCATTTACCATATTCTCGACATTTCTTATCCATCGGCAAAATGACTTTCCAAACTAAACCATCAACCTTAAAACGTTTATACTTGACCCGACTATCATAAAATTTTGCTATTCTTTCCTTTTGTCGAATCAAGTGTTCTAAGACAACAATTCTCTCGTCATGCGCATCATTTAACTCGTCAAGCATCGAGTTCCAATACTGGTCTACTGGCAACTCCTCTTGTTTTTGAATCCTCAATGAACCAAGATTTATCTCAACAGGCAACACAGCATCATGTCCATATACCAATTTATAAGGAGTTGTACATGTCGATTCTCTAGGTGAGTTTCTGCATGCCCAAAGAACTTGTTCTAAAGTCGAATGCCAACTCCTTGGATACCTGCCAATATTCTTCTTTATCAAGCCAATGATAATTTTATTCATGGCTTCTACTTGACCATTTGCCTGAGCATAATATGGTGTCGAGGTAATCATCTTGATCTTCCTTGACTCGGCATACTCCACAACTTTCTTCCCAACAAACACAGATCCTTGATCAGTTGTTATGGTTTGTGGTATGCCATATCGACACACAATATGGTTTTCAATAAAATCTACGATATCTTGTTGCATCACTTCTTTCAAGGCTATTGCTTCTACCCATTTGGTGAAATAATCAACCCCTACTAGAATGTATTTATGACCTTTAGAAGAGGCAGGAAAAATTTGACCTATGAGGTCTAACGCCCAACTTCTAAAAGGCCAAGGTTTAACAATGGAATGTAACTCACTAGCAGGTACATTACAGATTTGACCATGCCTTTGACATTCTTCACAGGATTTTGGCAAACATAATGCAATCCTTCACCAAAGTGGGCCAATATACTCTTTGTCTTCTCAAAACCCATTTCATCTTCTCACCTGCCTGATGAGCACCACAAATTCCTTCATGAACCTCTGCTAAAGCCAAATAAGCATCCTCTTCGCTTAAGCAAGTTTCCAAATTACCATCAACAGATTTTCTATATAAAGCCCCTGCAAGTACAACAAACTTAGTTGCTTTATACTTAATCTTTCTGTCGACGTTAGTATCTGGATTTTCCAAATACTCAATGATGGGCTTACGCCAATCAGCTGCATTCGACGTACTTGCAGCAAAAATATCTCTTTCGTCTAAAGGGTACAATAACTCACGGATTTCTACGAGTTCTGTCAACACCTTTGAAGATAACTTATATCCTGAATCCAATTGGGCCAATTCATTAGCCTCTTGATTTAGCTCTCTAGGAATATGCTCCAACTCGACATTGTCGAATCGTTTCATCAACTTGTTAGCCACTTGACAATATTTGACAAGGTTATGACTAACACATTTGTATGCTTGAGTTAACTGTCTAATTACCAATTGCGAATCACCAAAACTTTGACAAAGGCGTGCTTGCATTTCTATCAAAATTTCAAACCCACAATTAAGGCTTCATATTCAGCCTCGTTATTAGAACAAGCATACTTTAGTTCAAACATCAATTTAGTTGGTACCCTAAGGGCGAAATTATCAAAATTCCAATACCAACCCCATTTCTATGTCTTGAGCCATCAAAATACAAATGCCAAGGCTTCAACTCGACTAGCCCTGTCAGTTCTTTTATTTCCAGACATGGATGGTCCGTTAAGAAGTCAGCAATTGCTTGACCTTTAATAGCCTTCATAGGTACATATTGCAAAGAAAATTCAGACAATGCAAGTGTCCACTTTCCAATTCGACCATTCAGAATTGGCTGGGACAAAATGTACTTGATTACATTTGTCTTTGACATGACTAAAACATTGCAAGGCATCAAATAGTATTTGAGTTTTGTACAAGAGAAATATAATGCTAAACATAATTTTTCTATAGCACTATATCTAGTTTCTGCATAATTGAGCACTCGACTGAGGTAGTAAACGGCTCTCTCGACATTGTTTCCATCTTCTTGAGCCAATAAACAACCAATGGTCTCTTTTGATGCTGATATGTACAATTTCACTGGTCGATGTGGCTCTGCAGGCATCATGACCGGTGGATTTGTCAAATACTGCTTGATTTGGTCAAAAGCTTCTTGGTGTTGTTGAGTCCACACAAAAGCTTCTTCTGCCTTGAGTTTCACCAACGGAGCAAAAACTCTTGTTCTTCTTGAGAGATTTGATATGAACCTTCTGAGAAAATTGACTTTTCCTAAAAAGGATTGAAGTTCTTTTTTGTTGGTTGGAGGTCTTGCTTCCAGCACAGCTTTAGCTTTATTCTTATCCACTTCAATGCCTTTTTGTGCACTAGAAAGCCTAAGAACTTAGCAGCAGAAACCCCAAAACCACACTTCTCAGGGTTCATTTTCAAACTATGCCTTCTCATTTCCTGGAAGGCTCTCCTCAGATGATTCAAATGCTCCTCTTGACTATCGGATTTAACAATGACATCGTCGGTGTACACTTCCATGAACTTGCCTATCATTTCATGAAAGATAGTATTCATTGCCCTCTGATATGTTGCACCAGCATTCTTCAAACCAAAGGGCATCACTATCCATTCATAAGTTCCAATTGAACCTGGGCACCTGAAAGCGGTTTTAGGTACATCCTCTTCAGCTATGAAAATCTGATTATAACCAGCATGCACATCCATGAAACTCAGAAGCTCATGACCAGATGCTGCATCCACTGGCATATCTGCTATGGGCATAGGGTATTCATCTTTAGGAGTGGCTGCATTAAGGTTCCTAAAATCGACACATACTCTCATCTTGCCATTCTTCTTTATGACAGGCACTACATTAGACAACCATTCCACATACCTAGTTGTGCGAATGAATTTAGCCTTCAGCAAACGTTCAACTTCCTCCTTGATTTTTAACACAACTTCAGGAGCGAACCTCCTGTTGGCTTGTTTGACAGGCTTGCAATCTAGCTTTAGAGGCAATCTATGCTCCACGAGTTCTCTATTCAGTCCTGGCATCTCGTGGTAATCCCAAGCAAAGCAATCCTTATATTCAGAAACTAGCTCCACAATCTGCCTTTTAAACTGGTCTGACAACATTGCACTCACATATATTGGCCTCTTTCTATCTGCATCGCCCAAGTCTATATCTTTTAAAGGGTCTTCCAACTCAAAGCCACTTCTATCTTCAAGCCGCTTTTCAAAACCCAAAGGGCCATCATCAAATATACAATCGCCCAACACACCTTCTTCTGAGTTTGGCCGTCGGTCGGCCTCACAGGCCGACAATTGTATTTGAGGATGTTCATAAGTCATTACTGTCGATTGGCCGATTTTCGTCGGCCTCATCCAGCAACTTAACCCCAAACTGCTCCATTAAGCACGCATTCAGAGCTTCTTTATCAATAACACCACCTGCGAGATGGGTTTCACCTTGGATCATACACTTTGAAGTCCACATGCATTTCTTTGCAAATAACATGGACTATCATCCGCCTCAATAATCTCAACTTCATCACGAGCATTCCAAAGAATCATTTTTTGGTGTCTTGTCGAAGGAACCGCTCCAGCGAGAATGAATCCAATCCCACCCAACAAGACATTGTAACTAGACCTCGAAGGAATCACAACAAACAGAGTAGATCTTTCATCGATCCTACCGCACATCAAGCATCACTACGCCATCTGTTGGTGCGCTTCTTCCCCGGTCGATAACCACTATATTTGTTGGCAACAGGTCAGACTCATCCTTTCCCAATTTCTTGAACATGGCTCTTGGAATCAAATTGACTGATGCACCTCCATCAACCAGTACCCTGTTAGCTGGCTTACCTTCAATCATTGCTCTAATGTGCAATGGTCGAAGATGACTTCTCTCATAATGAGTTGGTTTGTCAAGCCTAGCGAAGTTATCAAATATAGTGACCATGTCTTGCTCAACAAATTGTCAACCAATAGGAAAGTCCTCTAAGCCTTCCTCGTTAGGCACTTCAACTAGAAACTCGTAATGAGCCTCATATTCCGCTGGCAACACCGAAACCAAGTTTACATTCAATTTAGTAAACTCCTCTTCAGTAGCTGTGTCTTCATTCTCCAAATGACTTCCCAACCTCATGCCTAGTTCGTCGAATAAACAATCTTCTGATCCCGTGAGTCGACAAGGTAGTACCCATTGCCATCACCAATTCGTCCAAGTCTTTGTCTAGACTGGTGTCAGGATCAAACTGTTCTTCATCTTCAAAACCTATTGGGTCATCTGGATCATTTAGTGCGGCAATAACCTCTTCCATGGACAAATCTGTTTTGACAACATTCTGTTCCATGGACTCCAGGGGTTCATCTAACAAATCAGAATCATTAGCTATGATCCTTAATTCCTCCATTGACACATCACTGCCTGTGCCCTCCTCCGGAGCTGGTTGAACACCAACTTTGCCGCGTTCCAAAGCTAACCTTTCAGCTTCAATTAAACCTACTGGCCAGGGAGTCACCTCTTCCTTAGCCAAAGGAATTTCAGCATTCTTGGAACTCTGCTTGACAGATGCCCGCTGTGAATGTGCTCGCATCTTGGAAGTCTGGCCCTTGTCATAATTGTTGCCTCTAACATCAACCACTACACTCTTCAACTTTGGACCAGTCTCCTTGGGCAACGACACTTTCTGTATCCCAACCATGAAACAATTTTCATGTTGAGATCCTTCCAAGTCACTAGCCTTCGTTTTCTGTCTCTGAGCTTGCCTTATCCTCTGTCGACGACGCTTTTGGCTTTTCGACAGTGGGGTCTTCTTCACTTGATCACCCCCAGGGTAAGGTATTCTGCCATGCTGGTATTCTTCATCCCAAAACGGTGTTTGTCGAGGGTTACTCTTTGTCGCTCTCACCCTGTTTCTCAGTTCAGGACAACGAGCCTTGGGCGAATTCTCGACCCATTTGTTTACCGTAACATTGGTATCAGGTTTCCTAGTCCTGTTCACCTTTCGACCAAGAGATCCTCCATGATTACTCCCTGTGGATTCCCTTGGAGACTCGACTAACCATCCACCGATTGCTCGATTAGGCCTATTAACCACAGGCCTTTGCACCTGGTTTGCCGGTGCATGTCTCACGTACCTATTCCCATAACGAGCACGAACTTGTTGATGAACGTTTGCACCATCAACTTTCTTTGCTCTCTGGGCTGCCTTCTCATCAAAGTACTTGTCACAATGTGGGCATAATTTCAACTGCCCCCTATTGTTTTTTCTTCTCAGAAAAGCTTCAACAGTCTCATGAGGCCTTGGATAGATGTCGAAAGGATCCTCGACATTCACCACGCACTTCTGCTTGGCGCTAATGTTCACCATGCTACAGCTTCTCACATTTTGACCTTCGACATTGGCAATGCCTTGACCAAATGGATCAGTATCCACCTTCATGCTAGGCTTTTGTTTGTCAGCAAACTTGAGCCTACCTTCTTTGAGAGCCTTTTGAATCAAATCCCTGAAACGGAAACATTCATTAGTAGGGTGGCCTAAAGCTCCATGGTACTTGCAATAATTCTGACCATTAGAGTCCTCAGGCCCTTTCACTCTATGATCATCTGATAACTTAAGCTGTTTATCTTTTAAAAGAATATCAAATATTTTATCAGCTTTGGTTATATCAAATGTATAGGTTCTCTTATTCACATAACTCATCTTTTCCTTCCCCTTGGAAGGTACTAACGCTTGACAAGCATAAGGTGGTCCTTCTTTTAATTCAAAGAAGGTTTATTTCTTGCTCTGTCATAGCCTCATCCTCACCGCTCTGTTAGATCTTGTTTGACACAATTGACTTTTTCACGCCTAATAAACTTCTTATTGTTCTTGATTCTTCTCGTGGCGGAGTTGTTCAACTTGTCGAACTTTCTCCCTAATTGGGCGAGGTCAACTATGTGTTGGTTTACCAATTTCTTTCTAATATGGTAATCCAAACCACTAGCAGCCATTTTCACAATTTAAAACCGAGAACAAAGCGTAAAACACACGCTTCTTCATTTGCTTGAACCTAGAGATGTAATCATCTATAGACTCATTATAGATGCTTTGACATTGAATAAATCGATCAGTTAACCCTCAAATCGCCCTGAAGAATTAATCATGAAACAATCCTTCCAGGTTGTGTCCACGAATTGATCAATTAGCTCTCAACGCCGAGAACCAAGAAAATGCGTTCTTTGTCAAAGAACTTGGAAAGAACCTCATTTTCAAACCTTCCACCGTGGCCAACTCTCCCATTTCTATCGTGTATCTAGCCACATGCTCAACAAATGATTCACCACTATCACCGTAAAATTTGGACAATTTGGGGATTTTCACCTCTTGGCACTTCAGCTTGTTGAACCCACTCAGGAAATACAGATATGAAATATGGTCTAGTGCCTTGACCAATATTAAAGCCAAGCCTATTCAGCATTTGCTCGACAGCCTGATTCACGTTTTGTTCTATCTGATTTCCCATGATATTGTGCCTGAGGTTGGCTAAACCTTGATGCACTGGTGGGCCCTGGTCTTGATTTCTTTGTAGAATCTGCACCTGGCCATAGGCCAAGTTATTCAAATTCTGACCAAGGTTCTGATTTGGCTGAATTACTTCGTTCTGCACCACCATAGGGTTATTCGCATTATGCGGAATGCCCCCCATGCCCTGACCATGAGGTGTAACCCTTGGGCCTTGTTGAACATTCTCGTTCACTGGTGCTGCCAAACCCAATGCTTGATTTAGCCTTTCCATTTGTAAGGCCAGTGTATTACATGCTTGATTAGTAGTCTCCATAAGAGGCGTAATCACCGCACTCATCTGCTGAGTGAACATGTTCACCATCTCATGGTTACTATCATCCACTTGTTATCGAATACTCGCCAACGAGTTTTGTGTTAATCCCCCATTATTCTGAGGCATTTGTCTCGACATGTCCCCCAGTCCTAACCCTTGTCGATTGGCTGTCGTAGTGGTAGCCATTCCTGCCATTCCTTGAGTATCGAAAGAATTTCCGAATGGCATAAAAGGATGGTTAGCATATTGGTTGAACATAGTTGAACCAATAGCAGAGACTGTCGAGTTCTGCAAATAACCATACGACATTCCAAATGGAGGTTGCGTTACTTGCGGTACAGGCCTAATACTTGAGTTCCTCGCACTTCCAGGCGATGCCTGAATTTCTGGAGCACTTTGAACCACCGGTTCAAGCACTGCAGCGCTTGGAATAACTTCTCCTTGCGTATTGGCCATTGTCATTCCAGTACCCGCCCCAGCGGTAGTATTACTCATCCGCGGGATCATAACTACCCCGGCGTTCGTACTGGTGGTCGAAGCATTTGTATTGCTTGCCAATGCATTCGCACTAGCAACGCTTGGTGTTGTGGCACTGCTATTCGTACTGCCACTCATGTTTCTATATTGCGTTACGTTAGAAGCGTTGATCTTTCCACTTCTTAGACGCATAAAACCATCGCTTAAAACGAAGTTACTCTAAACTCGTCCCACCGTGCAAGCCAATTTGTTTATGGGGAAATTTGGTTTATGGTATGGTTCTACCAATTTTGATGATCTTGTATGATCTACCAAATTCATCAAACAAACAAATAAATTTTGATGATCAAGCAATTGTGAATCCGAACGAGTTACGTGGTAATCTCGTTTTGAAAACAACGGTTTCTTTTAAATATAACGGTCAATTGCTCGAGACGTTACCCGTCTTTCAACTTTCTTGGCTTTTAAAGCCATTAATCATTGTGATTTTTACCAGTTTTGAATACAATAATTCCAAGCAACAAGTCAGTTGTTGTTTGGAATGGCACTGAATGTGTAAATAAACAAGTTTTGGCTGTGACTAGCCAATGACTTGATTGTCAAGTACTTGGACAGAAAATAAAGTTAAAGCATACAATGCAAACGCAGAGGCATGCATTCATATAAATGAACTTGTGCCTTTAAATTAACGCAAGAATGTAAATAAAAACACTTAAATGACTAAATTTAAGTAAAATCTTTTAAAGAACATGAATTTAAAAGAAAGCATGTAAATGACAGTGAATGAAAAGTTTATGCAAAAGTAAAGAACATAAAAGTAAAAGACTGGAATTTAAATGAGAGGAAAAATAAAGAAATTAAGTGCAAAGCGTTGGAATATAGATGATAATTAAGTAAATGACAGAAATAAAATGCGTGAATTGAAATGAACGCAGAAATAACATGACTTCAAAAATAAGTAAATGCAGTAAACAATGAAGAATGTAAGTTCGAAAGGCTTTAAATGAATTGAAATTGAATTTAAATGCATAGACAGAATGTAAATTTAAAGCGAAAATAGAATTGAATTGAAATTACAAATCTTTGAGATAAAAAAGTGGAAGGCATATCGTGATCGTGTTTCCTTTAATGCCTTGTAGTCGAGATGTTAGGAATTTTAGATCAAGTATCCAACCTTTTGTACATTGTACGAACTACTATTTATAGGCAAAAAATCGTAAAAACTACCTAT
This sequence comes from Calophaca sinica, assembly GCA_037113605.1. Lineage (NCBI taxonomy): Eukaryota > Viridiplantae > Streptophyta > Magnoliopsida > Fabales > Fabaceae > Calophaca > Calophaca sinica. The sequence continues at coordinate 28,839,857 of CM073731.1, read as the reverse complement.
CATCCGACCTGACACGTGTACGGATATACGGTCGGTAGTTAATTTCACTAAAAACTACTAAACTTCGACAGTAGCACTTCCTGTCGAGTTATACATATATAAAAAAAAAACTAAGTTTATTTCGACATCTTCTTTGTTGACATCTTCGACGCCCCGTATCTTCGTCGAACAATCATCAAGTCACTTGGTCTTCTTAAACTTGGTTTATTTTCTGCTTTTTATTTCTGGCTCTTTGCCTTCCCTTTGTCGAATTCTTACAACTCTGTCGAGAATCCCAAATATGAAATTTGGCACCCAACGGTTGTGTACTATTTCTTTTAAGTTTGCACTTTATCAATGCAAATGATTTAATCAATATTATTTCTAATTGCTTATTTGAATTTGATTAATATTAATATTGTTAAAATATGTATTTTATATCTTGTCGAAAAAATCTTTATATCTATCCGCATCATACAAAAAGCTAGGCATTTATGACAAATATCAAGCTACATATTAGTCCACATAAACAATTTGGTGCACCTTTATTTAATTTACAAGATTGATTGAAAAAAAACTCCAAACAAAGACAAGCACAAGAGAGTTTTTCATCTGAAATAAAAACTACAATAATTATCTTTGAAAAATTAATGTTTGGGTCAATAAAACCTGTTTAGGTACGGTAGATAGTTGTATGATTTGCCGCAACTCATTAGGCACCAATGGGTGTTCTATTCGAGAAACCATTTTTGATTTTACTAATTTTATTTACTTAGTTCTTCTTTTTTGGTACATTTTTATTTAGTTAGGGTCCGTTTGTTTTAGATTTTAGTAGAATAGATCGTGAAGAATGTTGTTTAAAAAAATTGATTTTAAAAAAATTGAGTTTAAAAAAATTGATTTGTGTTTGGTAATGGTAATTTAAAAGTGAGTCAAAAATAATTGATTTGTGTTTGATAATGATAGTAGAATCACTTTTGATGCGTAAATATAAAGAATTTTGTGGGTCCCACACCTAGAATTGATTTTTCTAAACCCAAAAGCTACTCTCTATCTCCTTCCAAAAGAATTGATTCTACAACACTTAAAATCAATTATTTTAAACCACAATCTTAACCAAACACCAAAATAAAATTGGACAATCAATTATTTCCAACGCATCGGCATTTTGGGGGGTGGGGAATCTCAACCAAATACACACTTAGTTCTTTTCCTTTTTGTTATAGTACTTTTTTTGACGGGATATTAGGGTGGAAATAGGCCAGGCCGCCCGACAGAGGCCTACGGCCTAGCCTATGACCTAGCCTATGTCAGGCCCAGGCCAGATCAGACTTTTATTTTAAATAGACAAGGCCAAGGCTTTTTGAAAAGCCAATTTAACTAAAAAAGTCAGGCTTCAGGCCACCTAAAAAGCGTTTTAGGACTAACAGACTGGTCTATTTAAGTAAATATAAATAATAATTTTATATTACTATTATTATTATTATGTTAGGTTTTGTCCATTATGTTAAATTATATATTTGTTGACTTTTTCGATAATTAAAGCATATTGGTTTACATAATTTTTTATTCTCTAAAAGGTCAAGTTAGACCTTAACAAAGATTTATATCATAGGAATAAATCAAAATCAATAAAACTCAGCTCGTCTTATCTATTTCCACTTTTATGTCTCATATCTCTTAGTAGCAGTGATTTTAATTTTTTTTATAGTTTATTATAAATATAACTTAATCTTATTGGCCTGTCAGCCTGTTAGTCTATTTAAAGATTGGTCGGGTGACTTATTCAAAGACGTTAATATTAAATAGGCCTTTAAGTAGGCTAACATGTCATACTAGGCTTTCAAAAAGGCCATGTTAGGCCTAAAAAAAGCCTATGACAGGTAACAGGCCAGACTTGAGCCTTAAATTTTTTGATCAGGCTAGGCTTGGGCCTTGCAAAGCTTAGTTCGGCCCAACATATTTCCACCCCTAATCTATTATCTATTTTATTTATTACGAATAATAAAATGAGGTTTTTGAGGAACACGTGTCGGTCTCTCATTAATTATAGTATTATCTATTATCTATTTTATATTATCGGTGTAATTTTATCGTATTTGAATATATCAATTTTATAAATATCTTTATTATTTATAAATGATAATTTTGTTTTTTAGTCCTTACGAGAAAACATTACATTTTATTGGTTTAATTTTATCGTCTTTGAACACATATTAATTTTATATATCTATTTATTGTGCTCAAGCTTATTTAAATTTAACAAAACATTAATATTATATAAACAGACTTTTAAATATATAACAAACTATTTACGAATATGTCTTTTCACACATGTGTAAACGCACGGGTAACTTGCTAGTGTACTATCAAACACAACCTTTCTTTATGGCTAAATTATACTTTTGGTCTCTTATGTTTATTTTAGGTTTTGGTTTGGTCCCTTATGTATTAAAAATTTCGATTTGGTCCCTTATGTATAAAAATTATACCAATATGACCCCTCTTGTTTTTTTTTTGGTTCTAAAATAATCCCTTGTGTTACAAAATTTATATTAATGTGGTTCTTTTTTTGCCCCTTAATTTACAAAAAAATAGACCATATTGGTATAATTTTTATAATATAAGAGACCACTTCTAAACAAAAAGACTATATTAGTGTAACTTTTACACATAAGAGATCAATTCAAAACAAATAATATATGAGAGATCAAATAAAAACTTAAAATAAACTTAAGGGCTCAAAATATAATTTAGCGAACTTTTCACGAATGTCACCCAAATGTCTTCAAGAATCAAGCGAACACACTCTTTATAATAGGAAGTTTAAGCCATCAAACGCACAATCCCTTCTATATAAAGGGAGACACAAGTGTTTCACACGCACACTTCAGTGTAAACAAGTGTGCGGTGAACGGTCTATCCAATAAATGCACCGACCAGAAGAGCATAGGGAATGTCATGGGTAGTCTACTTGCACCTCATCAACCTCTCCGTGAAAACAAAAGGTCAATTTACCTTAATCCCTCTCAACAAGCAAAACATCAGCACCATGTTGTCCTGAGGCATAATGGCGAAGTTATGCTACCTGGGATTGATTATCTTCACTACAGATTTATGGTATAAAATAGCAATTTCCTTACAAGATTTCAAATATGTCTCATGTCAACGAGGACAAAAGTCTTATGAAGTAGTCCCTCCGTATCTATTTATAAGCATTTTTAGACAAAAACAGACTTATTAAGAAAAGTAGTCAATCTAATTAAATTTGTCAATAATGTATATGTTTTTCCTTATTTATCCTTCTTTTACATTGATTATAGTGTGTCTTGTCATCTCCCAAGACAAGACTATTAACATTGATTATTGGTATTTTTGGAAAAAATAAATAAATAATTAATACTCTTTGTAAATTGTAAAGAGACTTATAAAAAAAACATCTTTTTTCTCTAAAAGAGGTTTATAAATAGAAACGGAGGGAGTACTACACTAAACAGTTGTTATTTCATATGATGTGCCCAGCGAGTCGTTGTTGGAAGGATAACACCTAAAAACACAACAAGGTCGTTACTATAATTTATCCACAAACTGTCAAATACGAAGACTAGCCCCTTTTTCTCTAACAAACTAACCACTAATATTTACCTATAAAAAAAAAGGCGCCTACAGATTTCAGCATTGACAGCAACGTAAAATTATAACAATGTCGGCAAGATAAAAAATTGGAAAATGCTAAATGTCGCGACAGTAACTATCGCGAGAACATCACGAGGGACATGGCGTCGGCGTAGTTTCTCTCTCTTGGATTAGATCCAAAACCTCGCCGAAAACTTAGCATAGATGGATTCTCTCTCTGTTGCGCTTTGTTTACGTTGTCACTGCTGCGTTTCCTGCTATCCTTATTTCCGTTCTATGCGCTAACTTCTTCATCCTTACTGTTTTCAAGTTCCCTGCCTTTCGTTATCAGCACCATTATCAAAACTCCTTTGCTCTCCGAATCGCTCTGAAACTTTTTTTTTATGAAAAAAGGTGAAAACTAATTAAAGATTGATAACAAGATAACCAAAAAATAAAAGATTGATATCAAGAAATTATAAAGCGAACGACCTATCAGTTTTGAGATTTGGGATTTGTTAATTTTTCTTGTAAATGGCCGTGGAATGCAGAAAAAAAAATTCTCTATTGCAAATTGAAATATAGAGCTAGTATGGTGGCATCATGGGTTGGAGGTTCAACATTTTACCATTGATAGTTCAGCAGAACAAATATTATCCTGCGTTGCCTTTTTTTTTTTTTGGGTAGACAACAGGGGGTTAAACCCCCCCTGCAAAAAAAAAAAACTCCATTGTACCATCTTCACTCCTACGGAGCCATGAACCAACACCGCCTCATGCAGAAACTTCCGTTGGAACCAAGCAACGAGCTTCATCATTCGGCCACCTCGAGAACCTCCCTGTTGTCGAAGACCACTCAAGTCTCGGTCTACCATAAAATAGCCAGATCGTGTTTTGTGATTCATAGATGGTTTGATAATGGGTTCATCTCCAAATCTCACAGTCGTCGCCGTTGTAAATTCGGTCGCCGTAGCCGCCGCAAAGCCCGTCGCCGCCATCGTGCAGTGGGCCATGCCACAGTGACTCCGTATCACACCCTTTCACAATCGCGTGCAGCGTGCGTACAGCTCTCTCTTCCCAGTTGCAACTGTTTTCTTAATTTTTCCTCTTTAATTCCTCAGCCTTTGGATTAATCAGACGGGTCAGAATAGAGAGCGATGCGGGACACGTAAGCTTCGTGAAATTTCCCGAAGGAAAATTTCGCTACAAATAGCAATGCTCTAAAAAATTTCCCGTTAGGTTTCTTCATTTCAAATAACATTTTGGGAATTTCTGCTAGCTGATAATGAAGTGTAATTAAATCATACCAAAATTCTGGAAAGTTGGCATTAACCATGCACCTTGTGTGATGACGAAACTTTCCGAATTGTGAGGCTTACATTCTTTTGATACCACTAAGGTCTTAAAAACTATGCTTGATTACCTAACTGTAGGGACACCAAAACCTTCATTTCATAGTCAGAGGTCCAGAGCCAAAGATGGTAAGGTCCTAACAAATCCTAAAACGTCAATGCTAAGATTACTAGGAAGTAGTTTGAATATGCATCTCAACAAATATTTATAGGAAGTAAAAGTTGAAATGATCTTACAATGATTATGATTTTTCTAAGTAATAATTTCTCACCTAAATTGAAATTAACTTTTGTACTTTAGCCTTTTAAAAACTCCCGTATCTAACTTTATAAAAAAATCTATAAATTAATAAGTTTTTTCCGTAAGTTAAAAACGTACTAGATACTTATATCTGATGAGAAATTCATATAAACTATATACTAATATAAAATAGGCTAATGATAAGATACATATACTAAATATTTTGCTCCCAAAAAAGGAAAGCAGGAAACGGTCAGCATAGAGTGACATATCCAATGATCTGCTAATATTGACAAAAGTGTACACCAAAAATTATGTATGTAAATTGATTGATAAATAGAGAATCTCTTTTCTTCACTTATTTTGAGGCTTAGATAACAACGAACTCTTCATATAATTCCAATTTAGAATCAACCAATTCATTCATTTCTATTCCCCCTTTGTAATGTGAGGGAAAAAGAGATAAAGAGGAAAAGATATGGAAAATGAGGATCGCACCCCAACAGAAGCAAAGGATTACTATTCAAAATCAACATGGTGGTCAGAAACAGCACAGGCAGTTGGTGATGATCTTAAGATAAGTGACAGAAATGGAGTTAATGGCATCTATTTTGATGCTGGAAGAGATTACTACCAAGGAATAGTGACTCCCGAAATTTCTGAAACATTTGGACAACTCAAAAGTTTAACTAGTACCAGAAACAGAGTTAATGACATATCCGAGGTTGGTTGCGAAGAAAACGGTGACTATGGCCCCTACTCTAGACAAATATTGTCAACAGAAATTGTGGAAATAGTTGAAGATGGAAAGAGCATAACAAGCAGTAAAGATAGAAGAGTTGATGACCTTTATGTGGCTGTTGGGGAAGATGACTTTGATGTAGTGAAATGGGCTCTTGATCATGCTGTTTCCCCTGGTGCCCGGATTTTTCTTGTCCATGTCGCTCCTCCAATCACATTGATTCCTACGCCAGGTAACACCTAATTAACCTTGCCATCTTTTCACTCTCCTTTCCAAGGTTTTAAATTGCGGCCGCGTCGCAGTTTTCATAGAAAATTGTGGTTAAATGCGGCTGATGTGACTTCAAAAGCAGTTACATAGACATAAATTTTTTTGATGTCGCGGTGCATATCGTGGATGTGAACCTTTATTTAAAAACTTGCCTCATTTCTGAATTTTGTTTGCGGTGTATCAAGATGGTGGGGGATGAATTCTGGCATCACCATTCTATTGTGTGGTCCTGCATAAACTATAGTTGATTGTGCATGAATTTCAAGAATACACGATATTCCCAATCGCTGGATTTCAAACCTCAAATTATATATGTGTGCTTGCTGATGATAATATATGAAATTCTGAATGATAGTTGGGATGTTTGAAAGAAACCAGCTGACCCCACAACAAGTAAGACGTTACCTGAATGAAGTGAACAGTAAGAGGAAAGATCTTTTGCAGAAGTACATCCAGCTAATTTCTGAAGCCAAGGTACTTGTTGAACGTTGATGGTGATTTTAGTCGCTTAAATTTATTTTAGGTTTAGTTTAGTTTCTCGTGTATTATTTGTTCCGAATTGGTCTTTATGTGTAAAGGTTACATCAATGTGATCCTTTATGTTACAAAAGTTATACCAATGTTGTCCATTTTTCTGTAAATTAAGGGGCAAAAAATGGATCACATTGGTATAATTTTTGTAACACAAGAGATCGGAACAAAAAAAAAAGAGGGATCACATTGATATAACTTTTACACATAAAAAACCAATTCAAAACTTTTAATACATAAGGGATCAAACCTAAATCTAAAATAAACATAAACAACAAAATCTATGCTATCTCTAGAGCACAAACCATACACCGAAATTAAAACAAATTTTTTTCCTTGTCCCCTTCTTATGTTGTTACTATGTTTTTCTTTCCTCGCCCAGGTAAATGCAGAGACGTTACTTCTGGAGAGCAAGCACACAGAAAAAGCCATTCTGGATCTCATCTCTATTATTAACATAACCAACCTCATAATCGGAATAAAAAAGATACCCTACACACGGTATGCTACCCCTGACCGAATTTCATTAAGAAAATAATGAAATTTTTATATGGTCAAGGATTATTTATATTCTTTCACTAATTAGTAATTAGTCATCTTAATTATGTATATGAGCAGGCGCAATGATAAATTGAGCAAAGGAGAGTTCATTAAGAAAAATGCACCAATGACCTGTGATGTTACCTTGGTTTATAATGGCGAGGTGTTTGTGTCTGATCCTTATATGGATGGCTTGTTATCCTACGGCCTAGTATCACAAAATAAGGATCACTCAAAACGCAACTTCTTTCAGTGCATATGCTTTTCAGGCAAGTCCTGATCTTCTCTCTAGATCTTTGTAATAAAGGATGAATAAATTAGAATTGCAAGCTCAATAGGTTCTTCTGTTTCATCAACAAGGTATAGATTTCAACATTGCTGAGTGAAGTGACACCTATACATTTGCTAATCAACTAGTATATTTTGTACCTTATTTTACATGTGGGCACTCTCACAGGTTGCAAACCAGCAATTTGAATTTAAAAGCCTCCAAGTTTGAAATAAATTTCTAGGACGATTGAAAATAAGGAGTGCCAACAATGAATGCTAGGTTAATAATATTTAAAAAAGGGAAGGTTGTTAAAATAATAGATATCTACCATCATAACTGTAATACTTTTTTATTTGAACCACCAATATTAGTAAATCTTATGTTAGTTTTTGGGGTTCAAACACTGGACTTCATGGTTCAACTCCTGAAGCATCTCTTAGCTCAACAACCAAGCTGTCTGTTGGGACATCGCCAACGCCGTAATAATACTTCTAACTTTATATTTTTACCCATCTTTCCATAAAATTTGTATGAAGAGTCTAGATCAAACAATTTTAAGTTACCATATATATATTAACCTTAATTTATTCTTTTTTCTAAAAATAATAATTGGGTTTTTAAATTTTATAAACCCTCACACTCTACCACTCTCCTTTCCTTTGCTTACAGGGTGCATGAGAGAAGAAAAAGATAACTAACTAGTAATGCATTGACTGAAATTGAACCCTGAGGGTCAAGTACTTCGAAAATTGTCCATGGAGCGTGCTGAAGTGCTGAATGAGGAAGTAGACACAGCTCGCGAACCATAATATCTTAAGTAAATTAGTAAAGTGAACGTAGGATTTTAGGATTTTTTAAATTTTTGGAATAAGATTAGTGTCAATTCCGCCGGTAATTAAGATGGATAAATTATATTTTAAAGAGACATACTATTGCTATCTGCATGATATTGTATTCTAAAATTCTGCAACATTGTATTAACAACTTTATTTAATTTAGATTACCATAAATTTACTTAAACGGGCTAAATATTTTATCGGTTTTTTTAATATATATGCAATTTGTTGAGGTGCAACCAAAGTCCCACATAGACTAAACAAGAGGAAGAACAATGGTTTAAAGAAAGAAAATGTCCCATTGGTATGAGGCCTTTTGGGGAATATCCAAAAGCAAAACCATGAGGGCTTAAAGCCCAAAGTGGACAATATCATACCAATGTGGAGACATGTAATACCCCTCGGTACCCTACAAGTGGTATCAGAGCCGATGGTGTCGGTTTGGGCGAGTATTGGAATAGTTGTTGGGATCTGAGTCAAATATCCTTGTGTCGAAAGTCTTCCTGGCGGTGTGGTGATCAGGCGGCGTGTCCCGGCGGTGTGGTGAGCAGGCGGTGTGTCCTGTTAGTCGGCGGTACAAGTATAAACAGACTAAATACTCGGAGGCTTCCGCTGGAGGGGAGGATAAACCATGGTCCTTTGTTTGAGGGGATGATTGTTGAGGTGCAACCAAAGTCCCACATAGACTAAACAAGAGGAAGAACAATGGTTTATAAGAAAGAAAATGTCCCATTGGTATGAGGCCTTTTGGGGAATATCCAAAAGCAAAACCATGAGGGCTTAAAGCCCAAAGTGGACAATATCATACCAATGTGGAGACATGTAATATCCCTCGGTACCCTACACAATTTTATACACGATAAAAATTATTAATTTTCAATTTTTTCCCTTACTAATTACTAATTTTCGTGTTTATTTTATAGATTCACCTCTATTTAATTTTTTTTATCGCAAAATAGGAAAATAGGTAATTGATAAGGGAAAAAAGTGAATAATAACTAATGATTCTTATTCTATGCAAGATTGCACACGTTAAAAAACTCATATTTAATTAGAGTGAAGAAGAGTAATAAAAAAATTTAAATGTACTTAGCCTAGATGTAATAAAATTTCGATTTAGTTTAACTTTTAAAGTGTCAAATTTCATCCCAAATATATGCTCTCTTTTTTTCAATAGTAGTTAGATATATAATTCAAGGGAAAGGTATTTACCAATCCCACCGAATTTTTCTCCCACTGAATGGGATGAAAACGTGGAAATAAAAAATAAAAAAATAAAATGTATATGAGCTATATTAAAAGTATATTAATAACATAAAATGTATAATTAACAGGCATATATATATATATATGTGTGTGTATTATACAAATATTTTTAAAAACACATAAAATATAAAATATTTTTTTTAAAACACACAAAATATAAAAGATTAGCTTTTAAAAATACATGTAATATGACACTAGTTTAATATATATAAATTATATAAAAAATAAATGTCATATCTTACTAACTTTAATGGCTAAATTATACATTTGGTCCTCTATGTTTATTTTAGTTTTCAATTTGGTCCTCTACGTTTTATTTGTCTCGTTTTGGTCCTCTATGTTTTATTTTAGTTTTCAATTTCATCTTTTCCGTCACTAAAAGCTAATTGTCCGTAGCTAGAAGTCTATTTTCCAAAACGTTAATTGGCTTTTAGCTACGGACAATTGGCTTTTAGTGACGGAAAGGACCAACCTGTTGTAACGTTTGAAACGTAAGGGACAAAAACGAAACAAATAAAAAGTCGAGGACCAAATTAAAAACTAAAATAAATATAGAGGACCAAATGTATAATTTAGCCAACTTTAATTCATAACCATCTATTAAATTTTTCTTATAATCTAGTGATTATATGTAAGAGTATTGGCTTATCCCTTCAATAAGAGAACACCTACCTACCCTCTCAGAGTGGCAAGCATCTCGACCCCATAAGGAGGAGATTACAAGTTCGAATCTTGGTGGCAGGCACTCTAGTTGGGAGGTTGCGAAAAAACCAAGGGTTAATTTCTTGTTCCAAGCAGTTAACCGAGGATTAATCTCATAGTCGGTCCAAAATGCCGAAACTTGTGAAGATAACCAGAGATTTCACTGGATTGCCAAAAACCCTAATTACTATGGTTCATAAAAAAAACAGAACACCTTAGAATCAATTGTAACTTAAAACAAACACACATATAACTATTTTGTTCACTTTGTACCATGCAAATGGAAGTCTACAAATTGAGTGTGTTAGCATCAAAAAATAGTTGGTCAGATCATGTATTGGCCACTCGACTAAAGTGCAAGTATTCGCTGATCATCTAAATCATGATCAACTGAACCAAAATTGGCTAACTCAAGATCCGCTAAATCCAAATCGGCTAAATCAAGATCAGTTGAAGTAAGATCAGTTGAACCAAATGCAGTTACTGGGTTGAGACGAGCAGTTGAGAAGCAATAGTTGGGCCAGACTTAGTTGAGGACACATAGTTAAACGAAGCTTCTAAGTCTAGATGGAATTGGAGGCCGTTGTTGGGTCTCAATGGGCTCGTGTGAATGTTGATTAAGGGCTATGACACAATACTTATATTCAGAAAAATAAATAGCAAGGATTTGAGCAAGTCAACATGCAATAACCATTTTTCTATACTTTTGGGATGAAGTTAAAGGTGGTTTTGAGCAGAAGATAGAAGTTGATCACTTGGAATTAAGGGCAGTTCATTAGTTGACCAATTCAAAGTGCATTTAAATACTCCCTTAAAGTTAGGGTTGGTTAACCAATAAACAACTAGCCGATATAGTGGATTTTTTCCCATAACTTAACTAATTGAGCAAATATGTGAATTTTATGAGCTAACTAAAGTGAGGAATGTGCATGAAGACTTATTTTCTTAAAAATAGGGATATGACAGATGTCGTTAACTGATGACGGGTTTTAATATGTCAGCTGACCAAGCATTTTTTGTTTGTAACTTAGCTAATTAGGCAGTTACCTATACTATTGTTGTTAGCCATGATCTTACACGATATAGCATGTGGATTAACAGTTAAGAACGTCGCAAAGTGTGTCAGTTAGGTTTTCTAGGTAATTTGAGTCTGTAAATACCAATTGCACAAATTATTTTTAACACACAATCAATCAAACACAAGTCTATATATTTATCTTACTTTATCTCTTTCCTTTATCATTTTTCATCTTTTACTTTTTATGTAACCTTAGTTTTTTAGTTTAACCTTTTACACTAGACACTATGTAGCAGAAGTAGTCTAGATCAAGGGTAACCAAATGTATTGTGTGAATTAGCTGATCTATCAGCTAATAAACGACTAATCAACTAAACACCAAACTCACTTGACACCATTCTGCAAGAAAAATGAGACTCAAAATTATACTTCAACGATGATTGGGGGGCAAATTCAAGAACAACAATTCTCACACGCATAAGAAAGTGTGCGTGAGCGAACAAGAAGGCATGTGATTGTGGGAAATGAATTCCTTTTATTTTCAGTAATGTTATTTAGACACCGTTTTTTATCAACACCGTATGAACACCGTATACTGCCAAAGGCTTTTGTTTTTTATTTCGTTTATTTCGTTCCCGCTCTCGTCTCTCTCGTCTTGCTCTCTCTCTTTCTCTCGCACTGCACATCGCACTGCACAAGGCAACGAAGCCGCCGTGTCCTCTGCCACCCGCCGCACCTGTCTTCCCTGTCAATCTCCGTCGTCTCGTCTCGTCTCGTCCCTTCCACGATCTGGGCTGATCATCGTTGTCACGTGGTCGATTTGTTTCTCGACGAGTCCACCGCAGAGCTCATTCCCGCCGCAGCCCCTGTCGCCCACCGCCGCCGTTGCACCGCACGCCACGATCTGACGAGCAGCGCTGTCACCAAAACCATAGTTGAAGTTGTTCGTGTCTTTATTTTTCCCTTTTTATTTTCTTTGATTTGATCAGACGGTTTTGATTTGTTTGAGTGCGACTTGATTCGATTGTTATTAATTTATTTTTGGTAAAGATTATTACCGATTGTGATCTTTTTAGTGAAGTTGAAATTACTTTTGTTCTAGGTAGAATTTTAGTTAATAAGCTAGTTTAATTACTTGGAGGGTTGTTTCTTTGTGGTGATTAATTGGGGTATGTATTGTTAATGGAATTTACTTTGTTATGTTGTGGTGAAGAGCTGTTTTGTGAAGCTTACTTTACTTGCTAATAAGTTACAGATAAGTTGTGTAATTGTATGAACAATAAATGCATCTTGCTTTCTGTGTTAATTGGGATTTGGTTGTGTATGATTTGATTTGGTTTTCAGTTTGTATGCTGTGGGAATTCCTTGCTTTTCATTTGCATTTATGTGTTTGGGTGTGTTACAATTTTGAAGTCATTAGAATGGAATTTGATTCTCAGAAGTGTTCTATGCATATTACATGCTCGTATGTAAGATTAGTGGTTAGTTCAGTTTTTTGTGTTTTTGAATCGGCCTATGCAATTTTTGGTTGCAAGGCTTGGTACTTTGAATTGTACTGGAGGCTGCTGCCTTTTTTTTGTTTTGATTTATTGATTATTTCTTGCAACTACATTGGATGAAGTGAATCTGATGGACATTTTTCTCTGATAAATGAGGCATGCTCAATGTTAGTAAGAGCTGGAGAGTTTACAGAATTTAAGTTGAATTTTTATGTTCCTTTCAATGTTAATTTTTAATACACTGATGAACTATTATGTTATTTAAGTTTGTAGTATGCATGTAGTTGAATTTTTGTGCAATTCAGTGATTTTGAAAGCGGGTAAAATTTCAGTATAAGTTTGCTTCATATATCATTTCATTATAAGTTTTTACAATACTTTAGAGTTAGGGTTTGAATGTTTCTTTAGATAATGATCTTAGGTGGAAAATGGATTGTACCCTTCTCCATTAAGCTCCATTAAACGAACTTGAAGTGTTATTACTGAGTTGAAATGTAAACTGAGTTGAATGTAAGTTGTGTGGTTAAAACTGTTCTGTAACATGTAGTTTGTTTTGCCTAGTTTGTTCAGTTGTAGTCTCTATACTAATTTGGATGAATAGTTTTGTACAGTTTATTGTTATGAGCATGGCACCACCAAGAAAGAGGCAGCGGGCGAGTAGCTCAAAGGATAAAAAAGTAAGGAACTGATTAACTTATTGTATTTGAATGAGTGCAAATTAATTGGCAATGACAAAATTTTTATTCATACTTGTTAGGTACGTTTGAGGCATGCTTGTGCTCCAACAGAGTTGGTTGAGGTGAACAAGAAGTTGGCCAGAGGCACAAAGAGCCCTAATTGAGACGACCCCCTTCAAGTGGGTTGTAAACATGCCGGACAACTTTCAAATTTCTTCGCTTTTATTGTCAGAATTAGTAACCAGGTGGGATCAACCGAATCAGGGTTTTAGAGTTGGGGGTTCGATGGTGCGATTTAGGCCCATTGATGTATGTTTTGCACTAGGACTCCCAATAGTGGGTGAGGAGTTGTAAGCCGATGAACGCGAGAAAAGTAGTACCTTATCTTTGTTTGGAGAAGCCGGTGTAACAATAAATGCAATTGTTAATAAACTTGTTGAGTGTGTTGAGGACGATGTATCCAATTTTTGTAGACTTTATATACTACTGGCGATTGGAGAATTTTACTTTCCTCAGACCGGGAGACGTGTATATAGTGGTTATATTAAGTATTTAGATAACCTAGAGTCCCTTCATAACTATAAATGGGGACTAGCCGTGCATCAATTCGTGGTTGCAAGTTTGAACAAAGTGTCTTCTGTAGTCAAGGAAGGAAAAAATCTTTGTGAGACCCATTTAAGAGGATGTGCAAATTTGTCTTACAATTATATATTTGATTGGGTGTTATACGTGTTTTGTTATTTTTACATATACATACATGTATTAAGTATATTAATCTTTTTTGTAGATTTGGGCTTTCAACCACTTGTCTTTGGGGAAACACGACATGCACGATAGGTTCCGTTTCCCAGTTTTTGAATTGGCCAAATGTACGTTGCAAGATCAAAACAATACAAGATGCATTTCGGCAAAATGTGGTAAGCATGATTATTATTTGTTTGTAGAACATGTTGAAAACTTATATACAATGTGTATTTGATGTGCTTCTTGTGTTGGCAGGTAACTGAAAACTTGATGGCAACTGGTGAGGAGCTACAGTTTGACGTGGTGAGGGATGCCTTAGAGGATGCAGAACACCAATATGTTCGTGTTTCTGAGTATCGGCGTTTGGTAGTGGAGCACCAGCATTCTCAAGAAAGAATTTCTATTCTTGAGGCAAATGTGAAGATGCTAAAAGATCAACTTGGATCAACGACCGAACCCCATGATGCATCCCCATTGATTTCATCTCCTCACACTGATATTGCTGATGAGGTTGGCGATGAAGGAGCCATGGATATTGAAAGAGGTTGTTATTAAATGCCTGTGTGGTTGATGTTATCAAATTTTATTTTTATGTTTTCTGCACAAGTTATGTTCGTTGGAATTGATTTTTCCATAAATTAATCCTGCAGGTAATGCTGACGTTGACGCATTAGTGAGTACTCCTACGGCGCGTCATGGTGAAGATGGTGACTACTCTACTTATATTAATTTTTCATAATGCAGTCGTATTGTAGCCTTCTAGGCCACGGAATCATCTTACCATTTGACATTCTTACCTAGCTGATTTTGCTATATAAATACCTCATTTAGTTGTTGGTTAATATAAATGTACATTTGGTTTCTTTGGAAAAGCCAAACTATGGTTTTATAAGTCATGCTGCGTAAGAAAACTCAAGGAGGTAATTAATGCTGATTTTGGTTTGAAGTGCATTTTGACCAACTGGAAAGTATGCAATCATTATGAATAATTCCATGTAAAGGCAGTCCTATAGATATAGCTAAAAGCAATTTGTTAAGAAGTACTATATTTATAGGCAAGGTTAAATACAATTTATATTTAAGGTTTCTGCACAAGTTATGTTCCTTGAAATTGATTTTTCCATAAATTAATCCTGCGAGGTAATCTTGTGTGACGCATTAGTGAGTACTCCTACGGCGCGTTATGGTAAAGATGGTGAAGGTGGTGTTGGTAATGATGATCATGAAGTTGGTGAAGGTGGGGATGGTGATGGTGATCAAGAAGGAAATGAAGATGGTGGGGATGGTGATGGTGGTCAAGAAGGAAATAAAGATGGTGAACATGGTGATAAATCAAACATCACGACAAGAGTTAAAGAAAATCCAAGGAGGCGTGGGCAAAGTGTGGTAACTAAGAGTCCATTCAAGCACACATAGATGAGAAGGAAAGATGACTGCAATGCAAAGGACTACAAGACAAACTACAAAGAACGCATAGCATCTTTTTGGTTGTTTTGAAGACTTAGAATGTTTTGAGTTGTTTGGAGCTACTTGCGTTAGCAACTTTTGGGCTGTTGTTTTAAATACTTATGTGATGGTATATATTGTAGTATGTATAAATCACTTGATGGCATTCTGTTGGGTTGTTAGTTGAACAATTATGTAAAGTTAACCGTGTTTGTCAACAATTATGTCAAGTTTCCATTTCAGTAATGTATCAAATTATGGTTATGAATCACATTTGGTAGTAGTGTGTAATGCGTGTAACAGGTTAACGTGGTGCATGTAAGTGGTTAATGAGTGCGTAAGTGGTTAACAATTTTTAAGTGAATTACGATTAATGCATGCGGTGGTTAACAGGCTTTCTTTAAGTGGTTAACACATGTTGCGTATATGGTTAACAAGGGTTCTGTAAGTGGTATATATTTTGAATTGAGATGCATGGTTGGTTAAGTGGTTAACATGGTTTATGTAAATGGTTAACGCTGTGATATGCAGCGTGTGCAAGTGGTAACACGTTGTGTAAGTTGTTATCAGTTGTGTAACAGGCTTTCTGTAAGTGGTTAACACATGTTGCATAGGTGGTTAACAGGAGTTGTGTAAGTGGTTAACAGGCTTGTAGGCTGATAACTTTTCATTCCATGATGTGATAAATCCCTTCATAATGAGCAGGAATTGAATGTAAACAATATCCCTTGATAATATATGGAACTTCATCAACATTGCGTCTTTAATGACAGAAATAGACAAGTCCATGGAAAATTCTCCTACATCTTCAATGTTGTTTAGGTGGTTAACACATGTTGTGTAGATGGTTAACACGTGTTGTATAAGTGGTTAACACGACTCTGCGATGAGATGCAATGTCTTTTGAAGTGGTTACAGGGTTTTACGTAAGTGGTTAACACATGTTGTGTAGGTGGTTACTTGAGGAGTTGTGTAAGTGGTTAACAGGGATAGTATCACGAATTCATGCAACTGGTTAACAGGCTTTCTGTAAGTGGTTAACCCATGTTGTGTAGGTGGTTAACGGTGTTATACATAACTTCCACTGGTAGAATTCTTTGCAAATAATAAAGGTACATATTTAAAAAGACTTCTACTAGTGGAAGTCTCTGTATAAATTCCTTGATAATCAGTAGGAATTGAATGTAAACAATATCCCTTAATATATGGAACTTCATCAATCTTGCGTCTTTAATAACATAAACTAACCCTTTGTGTTAACCATTTACATAAACCCCATTAACAAGGATAGTATCATGAAGTTATGCGGTGGTTAACGGGCTTTACGTAAGTGGTTAACACGTGTTCGTAAGTGGTTAACACGTGATGGGATAAATCCTTGATAATATATGGAATTTTGTAGGAATTGATGGGATAACAAGCTTTTTGTAGGAATTGAATGTAAACATATAATGTACCATATATGGAACTTCATCAATCTCATAACTTCTATGACAGAAATAGACAAGTCCATGGAAAATTCTCCTACTCTGGTGGAACACAATAAATTCTTAGAGGATATGTGTAATTGGTTAACAATAGTTGTGTAAGTGGCTAACACGCGTTGTGTAAGTGGTTAACACAGGTTATGTAACTGGTTACCAAGAGTTCTGTAAGTGGTTAATAGGTTCCTGTAAGTGGTTAACACAAGTTATATAAGTGGTTAACACGTGTTGTGTAAGTGGTTAACACGCGTTGTGTAAGTGGTTAACACAGGTTATGTAACTGGTTAACAAGAGTTCTGTAAGTGGTTAAAAACTTTTAAGTGAAAACCAGTATTTTTTAAGTGCTTAATAGGTTCCTGTAAGTGGTTAACACAAGTTACATAAGTGGTTAACACGTGTTATGTAAGTGGTTAACACGCGTTGTGTAAGTGGTTAACACAGGTTATGTAACTGGTTACCAAGAGTTCTGTAAGTGGTTAACAACTTTTAAGTGAAAACCAGTATTTTTTAAGTGCTTAATAGATTCCTGTAAGTGGTTAACACAAGTTACATAAGTGGTTAACATGTGTTATGTAAGTGGTTAACACGCGTTGTGTAAGTGGTTAACACAGGTTATGTAACTGGTTACCAAGAGTTCTGTAAGTGGTTAACTCATGTTGTGTAGTTGGTTAACCCAATTTCTGTAAGTGGTTAACGTAGCAGCAGTATTGGTTAACAGCGTTAAGCTCAAGCCAATCATTTTTAAGCTTAGCGAATTATGCGACAAAATTCATTGAATTTTTTCACGATATTTTCGCTTAAGCGAACCCCTTTCGCCCAGCGTCAAAAAACAAAGACTGCATGGTGCATATTCTGAGCAAATTTCGCTCAAGCTAAAATCACTCGCTTAGCGCATGACACAGATCGCAGGTGTAACCAAATGTCGCTCAGCGAAACGTACTCGCTTAGCGTATGACACAAATTTTTTTAGACCCATGTCTGAGTAATTTTCGCTAAAGCGAATACTATTCGCTTAGCGCAGAAAATGAAATTTTTGCACACCACTTCTGAGTAGTTTTCGCTTAAGCTATTTTCATTCGCTTAGCGCGTATTATCATTTGTTGAAACTGTCCGCATCTGTTTAAAACTCGCTTGAGCGACTGGAATAGGCTAAGCGAGAGTTTTAAAATCACGTGAGACTCCCACGTTCCCTCTTTCCCTCTATATCCCTTTCCCTCGCTTTTGTTTGTTTTTATTTTAATTTTTCCTCTGTACACTTCACGGGACAAGCAAACCTGCTCCTCTTTCATCGATCCCTATCCCTTTCCTTCTTCATCGATTTCACGGGCAATGGCCCGAGAGCATTTACGCTCCTTCTTCATCGATCCTGTCCATTTTCTTCTTCATCCATCCTTTTTTCCTTCATCCACGCCGCAAGATGCAGCTTTTCTGCCCCTTCTTCATCGAACTGTGAATTCACACGCAGCAGGGAAGATTTGCCCAACAGAGAGAGAAGATTTGTGCAACAGAAACGATTTGTTGCTCCTCCTTCATCCATCCTCTTTTTTTCTCTCGCTTATAGAGACGATTTTCTTTCTTTCTTCACCTCTGCTTTTTCTGCAACTCATGAATCATTGATGGGCATCCAGATTTTATAGTGAGGAATTGGTACCTTGGGGTTAGTATTGCATAAATTCTTGTGTTTGCTTCATATATAATTTACATTGTTGTAAGTTTTTACAATACTTTAGAGTAAGTGTTTGAATGTTTCTTTAAATAATGATCTTAACTAAAAATGGATTATACCCTTCTCCATTAAGCTCCATTAAAAGAACTTGAGATGTAAACTGTGTCGGGGAAATGGTTAACAGTGAGTTCTATAAGTGGTTAACTGGGCTTGTGTAGGTGGTTAATGTAAGTTGTGTAAGTGGTTAACTTGATTTTGAAGTAAACATCTGCATTCTGCAGTGATCATGGGTGAGGGATTAATACAGATAATATTTATTATGAACAAGCTTGGTTATATTTTGTTGTCTTCCCCATAGGTTCCCCCCTGCATTTGTTATTATTGCATTTGGTCGGTTTGATTTATTCCTTGAATCTAGACAGAACAAACATAATGTTTTGTTTTATACACATTGCAAAACTGCTTAGCTATTCAATTATAGAGTTGTTTTTGTAAATTGTTGTAATCGTAAGTGGAAGTAAGCTATATCACCTTGCACATGTTGGTTTTTCTCAAAAATAGCTTTTGGGCGAAAGATCTCTCCAAAGCGATTGATTATAACCAAAGCGTTAGCTAAATGGGTCAAATAATGCCGAGGTGTTTAGTTAGAAACCAAATGTACACTTGAGGGTCATGGTCATTTAGATTGAAATTCTCTTCAGTGGTTTCACATATGGTATTTCTTAGTCTACTACTTCATCTACCGTTTAGCCTCGTTGGTCTTTCTATTGTAAATAACACCGGAAACATGCCTCTTTTTCATGCACCTAGCTTGAATCCTATGACACACATTTCTTTTAATTTTCCCATCGCTTTCTGCGGTAGATTAAAGACACCTAAATTGTGTCAATTACAGTATGCTATGATCTTGAAATTTCACCTTCACAAAAAAATGCTAACATATGTGTTACTGAACTTCAATCCTGTTATTTCTCAAATGGAAACTAGTGCAATTCCAAAGATTCTTGCCTCTCTGAACTGTTCCACCTTAGGTATATCATCTGTAAGAAGAATGTCTTCAGGCTCATCTCCATGTTATAATTGTGGCATAACTTATGAACAATTTGATTTTGGTTTATTGTGTAGATTTGGTGTGGCACCTCCAATTGAAAGTTGATGGATAATTCAAATAATTTGGGTACTTGTCATGATGCTGATGGTGTAGTTGATGGCTTTAATGTTGAAGATGCAAGTTGGGAGCCTACATCAGTGAGATGTTTTACTTCTGTAGATATGGATACATGTCATGGCATTGATGGTGAAGCTAATGTAGTTGATGACTTTAATGGTGAAGATGCAAATTGGGAGCCTACATCAGTGAGATGTTTTACTTCTGTAGATATGGATACATGTCATGGCATTGATGGTGAAGCTAATGTAGTTGATGACTTTAATGGTGAAGATGCACATTGGGAGCCTACAGCAGGGATGTGTTTTTCTTCTTTAGATGAGTTGAAATCATTTTATGCAAATTATGCTTCTGTAAAGGGTTTTGGCTGGAAGATCAGAACATCAAAAAAAGGCCAGGATGGGGAGATAAAGTACATAATATTGTCATGCGCAAGAGAAGGAAAAGGTGTGTCAGACAAATCATGTTCATTGAAGACGCTTAGACCAAAGCAAAAATTGTCCAAAGAATATTACAGCTAAGTTGGCAAAAGATGGATTGTGGTACATTAACAAGTTTGAACCTAACCACACTCATGAGATTAGCCCGACAAAGTCAAGGATGTTCAAGGCTAACAAGAATTTGAACATGCATGTAAGGAGAACAATTCAAATCAACGATGATGCGGGGGTGAGGATCAACAAGACTTTCCAATCTCTTGTTACTGACGGTGGAGGCCATGAAAATATAACATTTTCTGAAAGAGATGTGAGGAATTATGTTAACAAGGAAAGACGCTCCATTGGAAAAGAAGGTGATGGCAAAGCCTTGATAAGGTATTTTTGTCAAATGAGGGAACAAAATACAAGTTTCTTTTATGATATAGACTTGGATGACGATTTTCATGTAAAGAACGTGTTTTGGGCTGACGCAAGAAGTAGGGCTGCATATGAATCTTTTGGAGATGTTGTGACCTTTGACACAACGTATTTGACCAATAAATATGACATGCCCTTTGCTGCATTTGTCGGTGTGAATCATCATGGCCAGTCAACTTTACTTGGATGTGGTTTGCTTTCATCGGAAGACACAGAGTCATTCGTGTGGCTTTTCCAATCTTGGCTTCATTGTATCTTTGGGAAAGGCCCTCGGGTATTGTGGATCGACCAATGTAGGGCTATGAAAAATGACATTGATTGGTCTTCCCCAACATTCGACATAGGTGGTGTTTATGGCATATAATGAAAAAAATCCCGGAAAAGCTAAGTAGATATGGTGAATATAAAAAGATCAAGAGTTTGATGAAAGAAGCGGTTTATGATACATTGACACCGACCGCATTTGAAGAAAAATGGTGTTCTTTTGTGCAGAAATTTGAGCTGGGAGATAATGATTGGTTGAGTGGGCTGTACACGGAGCGTCATAGATGGGCACCGATTATGCTGAAGAAATGTTTTTGGGCAGGTATGTCGACAACACAGCGAAGTGAGAGCATACATGCTTTCTTTGATGGATATATCAATTCCACTACCAGTTTGCATCAATTTGTAAAGCGAGATGATAATGCCCTTAAAAGTAGAAGCGAGAGAAGGAATTTGAAGCTGATTTTCGATCATTGGATACAACAATTCCTGTTTTCTTCCTCGTCAATCGAAAAGCAATTCCAGTGGTGAATACACTCATGCCAAGTTTAAGGAGGTTCAAGCGAAATTTAGGGGTAAAGTTAATTGTGCTGCATTCTTAAAGACTATGGAGGGTAACGCGTTACTACATACCATGTCTTGGAGGATTTGTTAGTTGGAGATAGAACAAAAAGAACGCACTGTGAAGTTGTTTTTAATCGTGACAATCATGATGTGATCCGTGAATGCTCGTTGTTTGAGTTTAGAGGTATTTTGTGTCGTCATGTGCTATGTGTCTATACCCGAAAGTGGTGCAAAGCGTGCCATTGAAGTATGTTTTGGCAAGATGGAGCAAAAATATCAAAAGGAAGCATTCTTATATTAAGAGCGACTACAAGTGAAGGAATTGAGGCCACAAATGGACAGGTTTGACAATTTGTGCAAGCATTTCTATGAGGTTCTTTGAATTGGTCGCAGAGTCTAAAGATGCAACTAAGGCGCTCCATGATAATCTGCATGAATTTATATCTAATTTGCCCTCCAAAGATGCTACGACGAATCATGTTAACCGTAGCTCAAATGATGACTCGACTCCAAATAATATTACCAGGAGAGATGAAAACGTTATTCCTGCAATTCAGAGTCCATTGCGAGTGAAACGTAAAGGTCGTCCTCCAACAAACAGAAAAATATCTGTAGTTGACAAAGTTGTCAAGAGGTTGAGGAAGCGAACCAAGCGAAGTGATGATCAAGAGACTACTAGGGTATGTTTTTTCCCTTGAGATTTTATGTGTTAACCGTGTGCGACACATCATTTACCAGAAAACTTAAGCCAGTTAACCAGTTACTGCAGAAACTGTCAGTTTTTGTAACATCCTCTAAAAACACATGTATTCTTTCAAACAGTAATGAATGAGTACTCAGATCTTACATTTTTGTCCAAATGTGTTGCAGGCCAATATTGGAAGGGTGGATAATGAGAGCACAAGCAATATTCATGTAGAATCATCTGTTGAGGTCGTGACTGGTGGAGATTTGCTTGATGCAAGTACCGTGGTTCGTGTCCATTATAAGATTGTGCTAAATATGTACTGAATTTGTGGTTTGGTTTATTGTAGTATTTTACATGTGGTCTTTCTCTATCTGAGAGGCATCTAATTGTGTGTAATATTGAGCAAATATAGAAACTGTCAGATTTTTCCAAGTCCAAAAACACATGTATTGTGTACTGTTATAATGTTATGTATTCTTCCTAACAGTAAAGAAGGAGTACTATTGCATCTTACATTATTTTTTTGCAAATGTGTTGCAGGCCAATGGTGGGAGGGTGGATAATGAGAGCACAAGCAATATCCGTGTAGAATCATCTGTTGAGGTCGTGACCGGTGGAGATTTGCTGGATGCAAGTACCGTGGTTCGTGTCCATTATAAGATTGTGCTATATGTGTAGAATTTGTGGTTTGGTTTATGTGTAGAATTTGTATAATTTGATGGTTTTATGTGTTGGGTCATAGAGTTTCTGGATAACTCGCATGTACTATTTGTTGAGGGAAACCTAAAATTTTACAGGATTCAAATATTGTATACACAAGACTCGTTATGTGTACTTTATTGTCCAAATATTGGTCTTTTATTTGAGATTCTTATATGGTGTTGTCCATAGAGTTTAGGATAAGCGGCATGTACTATTTGTTGAGGAAACCTCAAATTTCTGAGATCCAAATATTGTATACACAGACTGTTATGTGTACTTTATTGTCCAAATATTGGTCTTTTATTTGAGATTCTTATATGGTGTTGTCCAGGTTGAAGGTAATTTGTCATACATGGATCTCTTGATCTCTCAAATAGACTTCACAGGATCCTCGCAATTCAGTACAAATTGGTGACAATTTGATCGTCGAGGAAACCTAGGAAGATTAAGCACTTTATGGGTTTTTTTTGTTGCTGCGTGGCATATGTATTTTGAGAACGCTTGTGACATATTTGTATGGGTTGGAAGATACTTTTTGCATGACGGTATGGTGTCTTCAAGTCTTTTATTTTACTCGTTAATATCGTGCTGTGTTGTTTAGGGACCACCACTTTACTAATGAATATTTATTGGTGGTACAGGTTAGTCGGAACCCAACCTGCTTTGTGTCGCTTTTTGTATCACATGTTTGCATCACAGATCATTCCTTCCACATGTTTGCATCATTCAGGACATGGTCGCTGGTCCTACAAAGGATGTAGGGCTTTTTGTACTGTGCATTTAGGGCTTTTGTACACTGTGCAGAATGATTTAAAGAAGTGTATATAGATATAGATATACAACCCTATGTAAATGGTTCTTTATGAACTTAATTTATAAAGTATTCGCAACGTGGTTAACGATTTGCAAACATGGTTAACAACTACATGGTTAATGTCTTATACTGATGATTCGGCGAATTATTGACAACGCATTGAAAACAACTTAGATGCTTCAAGTAAAGCCTCAATCATTGAAGACGCAAGTTTGATAAAGTTCCATATATGGTTACAAAATTGTTTACATTCAACTCCTACACAAAGCCTGTTAACGATATACACAACGCGTGTTAACCACTTAAACAACATGAGTTTACCAAGCAATATTTACAAACACATAAATTAAAAAAAAAATACAAAAACTACAACTACTAAGAGCAATAAAAGATAAGGGATGAGAAGTAATCAGTCTCCGAGGATGTCGTCCATGAACTCCTCTTCATTCAGCTCCTCTCCACCATCATCTCCAACTTGTCCTTCAGCTTGTCCTTCATTTCCAGCTTCTTCCACATTTTCTGCCCCCTCCGAAAAAATTGGACTGTCCCCAGGCCATGCAACATGTGCAGCAAACATATCTGGTGTGGGCCATGGAAACAGATTAGCATCTCCTTGATGCTGATGCAGAGTAAATCGTTGGAAGGAATCATTTAAGCTTGTATACGCCCTATGGTTGGCGACTGTTCTTTGCTCAATATGAGTGAGATGAGCAGTGAGGCGAGTCTCCATTGGATTCATTGAAATCATTGGAGGCTGCCTAACAGGTGCAGGTTGGGCTGAGCTTTCTCCAAGTTCTTGCTCTGCTGGATTGAGGCAATAATTCTTGATAAAACTAGCATTGATCGGCATCCTCAGCTTTGTTTTTGGATGGCTCGGGACATCAACACCATGGGCCAAGCATAATCCGGTAATCAATGCCGGAAAGCCCAATGGTTTTTGAGCCTGCTCTGAAAGAACAAATTGATGTATTTCTGCTGAGATTATAGCAGCAATATCGACTTTCCATTTTCTGATAAAACCACATATGAGATAAGCTCGCAGGATTGGGACGTCCGAAGTGTGAGAGTTAGGAACTATGTTGGAAAGCATGAAGCTAGTCCAAATTTGAGCAATTGTTCTCATATCACATCTTTTAATTCTCAATGGTTGACCTTGCGCATTTTCCACATATGACCTTCCAGGAATGCACAAGTTGTCAGCCACGTCCCTTGCTGACCATCCTCGTAAAGTATTTCTGTTGTCAATCAGTCTCTGATATGTACACTTGTCACCCTCTTTTACATTAAGGGGATTCCCCAAAAAATCACTTATAGCTTTACGATCATAGGGAACCCAGTTGTCCCTTACATAGGATTTTCTGGCATTGTCTCCTCTTTTCACCGGCCAAGCATTTGCGTAAAATTCTTTGACAATCAGATCATTTATCAGACTCCACAGTGTAGCCGACTTCTCCCATTTTCTTCTTTTGATCTCATTCATAAATTCATCATGCTCTCCCTCCTCCAACACCCCCTTGCGTCCTCACAATAAACTCCGTGTCTCAAGTGTCATGAACCTTTGTTGTTTGGCACGGGTCAAGAATCTTCTTTTGTCAAGTGGCTCCATAGGCGTTTGCGGAAGCTGCGTTGGTTCTTCCACCGTTCATCATCATGAGAAGTCGCTGCTTCGGATGCTTTGCCCTTCCTTTTCTTGCTACGTGGTATTTCGTGAACTGTTTTCTTTGGAGGCATCCTGAAATGTTTCAAAACAATGCAAAGTGCACTAACAAATTAGACAATCAAACAGTGAATTTTTGGATGCCAACAAGTTATTTGCTTAACCAAATTTGAGACTTTTTAACATTGTGCCCCAAATTCAAACAACACTTTCAACAACACCCTCCAATCCCTCTTTTTCAATCTCAAATCCCTAATTTCACATGTTTGCCCCAAACCCAACAAAATTTCAGAAATTGTAAAGACATGCATGTGGGTTGTGGGAATCCATACAAACATTGAAGCATGAACAAAGTGACATAAGAAGGAATGCCAAGCATTCATCAAAACAATCCAACATTTGCCTGATCTTAGGCAAAGAACAAACGAACAAGTGAGAACAATAGTCAAAATAGTGGGTTACATTTCCAAAATACACCCAAAATTAGAACAAACCAATTCCAGAACCAATAATCCCAACCTAATTTAAAAGAACAAGCCACTCAAAATCACAAAAATCAGAAAAAATAACAATAAAAATAAACTTCACAAGCCTACTTACTTGAAAACTGAGAATGAAGATGAGAATGACGTATTTGCAACTGAAGAAAGTGTTCCTTTGAACGTCAGAAGAGACTAACGAGAAAGATGAAGAGGAATGAGAGAGGGTTTGGGGGTGGAGAATGATAAAACTGAGACGAGAGGGAAAGAGGTGAGGGACGGTCAAAGTGAGTGAAATGATGAAATGCAAAGGAATACCTTGTTCGTGCGTTGGGTTTTTCTTTTAAGACTCAAAATTTTAGAACTCTCGCTTAGCCTATTCCACTCGCTCAAGCGAGTTTTAAGCAGATGCGGACGGTTTCAACAAATGATGATACGCTAAGCGAATGAAATTAAACTAGCGAAAACTACTCAATGGGTGCGCGGAAATTCATTTTCTGCGCTAAGCGAATTGTACTCGCTTAAGCGAAACTTACTCAGACATGGGTCTAAAAAAAAGTCTGTGTTATACGCTAAGCGAGTGAGGTTCGCTTGAGCGAAATTTGCTCAGAATATGCACCTTGCAGTCTTTGTTTTTTCACTGGCTTAAACGGGTTCGCTTAGCGAAAATATCGAGAAAAAATTCAATGAATTTTCTTTGCATAATTCGCTTAAGCTAAAATTATTGGCTTGAGCGAGCGCTGTTAACCAATACATCGCATCCCACCGGTTCACATTAACCACTTACGTAACTCGTGTTAACCACCTACACAACATGAGTTAACCACTTACAGAACTCTTGTTAACCAGTTACATAACCTGTGTTAACCACTTACACAACGCGTGTTAACCACTTACACAACACGTGTTAACCACTTATATAACTTGTGTTAACCACTTACGAGAACCTATTAACCACTTACAAAATCACGCTTTTCACCTAAAAGTTGTTAACCACTTCCATAACTCTTGTTAACCAGTTACATAACCTGTGTTAACCACTTACACAACGCGTGTTAGCCACTTACACAAGTATTGTTAACCACTTACACATATCCTCTAAGAATTTATTGTGTTCCACCAGAGTAGGAAAATTTTCCATGGACTTGTCTATTTACGTCATAGAAGTCGCAAGATTGATGAAGTTCCATATATGGTCATTATATGTTTACATTCAATTCCTACAAAAAGCTTGTTAACCTATACACAACATGTGTTAACCAATCTGAAAGCCTGTTAACCACTTCGAACTACACTGCATCTCAGCATCATGTAGTGTTAAACTTACACAACACGTGTTAACCACTTATATAACTTGTGTTAACCACTTACAGGAACCTATTAACCACTTAAAAAATACTGCTTTTGACTTAAAAGTTGTTAACCACTTACGTAACTCTTGTTAACTGGATTACATAACCTGTGTTAACCATTTACACAAAGCACATTAACCACTTGCATAACTTGTCGATACCACCTGTTAACCCCTTACACACTTACACATACCCTGTAAACCACTTACACACACCATGTTAACCTGTTACACAAACACAGTAATACCAAATGTAATTCATAACCTTTCGTTCATAGATTACTGAAATGGAAACTTTACATAACTTTACACAAACATACTACTACTAAATGTAATTCATCACATAAGTATTTAAACAATAGCCCAAAATATTACAAGTCAAAAACAACAGCCCAAAAGTATCAACGGCCCAAACAACTCAAAAGATTACAAGTCTTCAACACAACCCAAGAGACGCTATGCGTTTTTCGTAGTTTGTCGTGTTGCTCTTTGCATGGCAGTCCTTTTTTTCCTTGTCATATACGTGTGCATGAATGGACTCTTAGTTGCCATACTTTGCACCCGCCGCCTTGGGTTTTGTTTAACTCTTGTCATGATGTTTGATTTATCACCCGCTTCACCATCGTCATTTCCTTCTTCATCACCATCACCATCCCCACCATCCTCATTTTCTTGTTGATCACCTTCAGCATCCCCACCTTCAGCTTCACCTTCAACATCCCCACCATCCTCATTTCCTTCTTCATCACCATCAGCATCCCCACCTTCACCATCCCCACCTTCACCATCTTCACCATCACGCCCCTTAGGAGTACTCACTAACGCGTCAGCATCAGCATTACTGCAGTTTAATTTTTGGAAAAATCGGTTTCAACGAACATAACTTGTGCAGAAAACTTAAAATAAAATTTGAAAACATGAAGACAATGGTGGCAGCATATAATATATTATTAATGTCGAGCAATCTAGGCTTGACTAATATAAGTGGAGTACTCACCATCTTCACCATGACGCGCCGTAGGAGTACTCGATAATGCGTCGACAACCTCATCGGCAATATCGATGTCGAGATGGAATCAATGGGGATGCATAACCAACTTCATCGCCAACCTCAACAGAACATCGGTGTGAGGAGATGGAATCAATGGGGATGCATCATGGGGTTCGGTCCTTGATCGAAGGCGATCTTTTAGCATCTTGACATACGCCTCAAGAATAGAAATTCTTTCTTGAGAATCTTTGGTGCTCCACTACTAAACGCCGATACTCGTAAACACGAACATACTGTGTTCTGCATCCTCTAAGGCATCTCGACCACGTCAAATCAGTAGCTCTTCACCGATTGCCGTTAAGTTTTCGATTACACTGGCAACACAAAAGCACATCAAATACACATTGTATATAAGTTTTCAACATGTTCTACAAACAAATAATAATCATGCTTACCACATTTTGCGAAATGCATCTTGTATTGTTTTGATCTTGTGTCGTACAATTGGCCAATTCAAAAAGCGGGGAAAGGGAACCTATGAGGCATGTCGTGTGTTTCCCAAAGACAAGTGGTTGAAGGCCCAAATCTACAAAAAGATTAATATTACTTAATACATGTATGTATATGTAAAAATAACAAAACACATATAACACACGAACAAATATATACCTGTAAGACAGCTGCACATCCTCTTAAATGGGTTTCAGAAACATTTTTTCCTTCATTCACGACAGAACACACTTTCTTCAAACTTGAAACTACAAACTTATGCACGGCTTGTCCCCACTTATACATATGAAGGGACTGGAGGTTATCTAAATACTTAATATAACCACAATACATATGTTTCCCGGACTGGGGAAAGTAAAACTCTCCAAACGACAATAGTATATAAAGTCTACAAAAATTTAATACATCATCCTCATCACACTCTACAAGTTTATCAACAATTGAATCTATTGTTACATCGTCTTCTCCAAACAAAGACAATGTACTACTTTCCCCGCGTTCATCGGCTTCCAACTCCTCGCCCACAATAGGAAGTCCTAGTGCAAAACATACATCGATAGGCCTAAATCGCACTACTGAACCCCCTACTCTAAAACCCTCATACTGTTTATCCCACCTAGTAGCTAATTCAGACAACAAAAGAGAAGAAATTTGGAAATTATTCGGCATGTTTACAACCCACTTGAAAGGGGTCGCCTCAATTTGGGCTCTCTGAGCCTCTGTCAAATGCTTGTTGACTTCAAACAACTCGCATGGAGCACACGCATGCCTCAAACGTACCTGACAACGCGTGTAATAAAATTTATGTCATTGCCAATTAATTTGCACTCATGTAAATACAATAAATTAATCAGTTCCTTACTTTTTTATCCTTTGAGCTACTACCCGTTGCTTCTTTGTTGGTGGTGCCATGCTCAAGCAATACAACTGCACAATGCCACCAATCCAAATTAATATGGAGACTACAAGTGAACAAATTGCAAACAAACAAACTATATCACCCTTTGGATTAACAGCAATCAGCTTTCTCTCATTCAACTCAATATGAGACAATAGCAAGTCATTAAGAATATTCACACACACACATATTCCCATAATCAAACATCAACATCAAGACACATTTCATTGTAGGTATCTTGCAGCATACAACAAAGGACTAATAGAAACACCAAAGATATGTTTCTTTACATTCATACACACACTTGGACACAACCTTTAGGCATCCAGGATGGTAGTGAGTGCCTTCCATCAATATCTACTAATGCACACCATTAAACCAATTGTCTTAAAGCATTTTCAGGAAAATCCAATGCCAATAATAACACAAAACCCAAATTTTAACAGTCATTCCAATATCTCATACAAACAACCTCCCAACTCCAAAGATATATAAATATAAATTAAAAAAAATACAAAAATTCAATCTGCCAGCATAAGAAAATGAAGCAGCGAGGTAAGTTCATGAAAACAAAAAAAGGGATCAAAAAGGAGAAAGAAAAAACCCTAGGAAGTATCTACAACTAACATTGGGGATGTCAAGGAGAAAAACAGATGCAGGGACAAAGGAGTAAAAAAAATGAAATTTCATAGCACAAATTAGGGCTCGGGAACTTTTAGAGGTGCTGTTTCCTTCTTATTCGCAAACAAAAAGTTCTCAGGCTTAAGATCCCTATGCATCACATCATGTTTGTGGCACATCTGAAACCCAACAAAGTACACAATTGCAACTAAATCCCTCTTTTACCATAGCATTAAAAAAAAATTGTAACACACCCAAACACATAAATGCAAATGAAAAGCAAGGAATTCCCACAGCATACAAACTGAAAACGAAATCAAATCATACACAACCAAATCCCAATTAACACAGAAAGCAAGATGCATTTATTGTTCATACAATTACACAACTTATCTGCAACTTATTAGCAAGTAAAGTAAGCTTCACAAAAGCAACTCTTCACCACAACATAACAAAGTAAATTCCATTAACAATACATACCCCAATTAATCACCACAAAGAAACAACCCTCCAAGTAATTAAACTAGCTTATTAACTAAAATTCTACCTAGAACAAAAGTAATTTCAACTTCACTAAAAAGATCACAATCGGTAACAATCTTTACCAAAAATAAATTAATAACAATCGAAATCAAGTCGCACTCAAACAAATCAAAGCGTCTGATCAAATCAAAGAAAATAAAAAGGGAAAAATAAAGACCTGAACAACTTCAACTATGGTTTTGGTGGCGGCCGTGGCGGCGTTACGCCAGATCGTGGCGTCGCGGTCTGCAGCGGCGGTGGGCGGCAGTCTTTGGCGGGAATGACTGCGGTGGACTCGTCGAGGAAACAAATCGACCACGTGAACAAAAATATCGGTAGCCGTATCGGGGAGGGGCGAGATGAGACGAGGCAGCGGAGGCCAGCGAGGGAAGGCGAGTCACGGCGGGTGGCGGATGACACTGGCGGCCGTTGCCTGTGCGGTCACGATGTCGCGATCACGAGAAAAGAAGAAAGCGAGCGAGAGAGACGAGAGCGGGAACGAAATAAACGAAATAAAAAACAAAAGCCTTTGGCAGTATACAGTGTTCATACGGTGTTGATAAAAACGGTGTCTAAATAACATTACTGTTTATTTTACACAGTTCTGCAAATTAAGATCGCACGGTTCTGACTTATATTTTAGACCTAATTTACCGACATCGGATTTTAATCAGACGGTCTGGATTGTGTAACCTTGGCAAACGCGTGTTATTACTGCAGCAGGAATCCGATTCCATGATTGAGAGATGCTTTATCGATCAAAAAGAATATTGGCGCGTGGGATGGGCATTCAACAGAGGCGGTGGTGAGATTCAGAGGCTACCGTAAAGAGCCAACCCTCATGTTATCACAGTCAAATACTATCAAAGAGCAACAAATATAGCGCGCCTGTCTTGGAGGATTAAGGAAAGCCAAGCCAACTGCGCCTTCCCTTCTAACTCCTTCATTTTCTTTTTCATTTCTCCTCAATTTCATCGCCCTCCCAAATCGCGCTTTTTCGGAAACCCTAGCGTCTCACGACATGAACCCCTTCGACCATAGATACTCCGACGCCACTTCTTTTCGCGGCCGTCGCAGGTATGTTCGTTTCTGTATTTATTATTCTTAGTTTTCCTGTTTGCCATTCGTAGAATGAAACCAAACAAACACGTTTTCTTATCGTTGTAGTGATCTAGTTGGATCTATGCCGCCACCCGTTGTCGGCCGCGGCGGTCCGATTCCCTACAGTGCTCCTTATGCCGCCTCTAGACCCAGCGGTTTCGGATCCGCACCCGCAACCCCGATTCCACCATTTGTGCCCCCTCCCGGCGGCTTTGCCCTAGGTCGAGGCGGTGGTTTTGGCGCTAGATTCGGAAATGGTCACGTGGCTGATAGAAAGCCTGACATGGGTCGTTACGGTGGCGGCGGCGGCGGCGGTGGTGGTGGAAGAGGTCGTGGCGGTGGTAGATCTGGACCTCACGGTTTTAGAGGCTCCGGCAGAGGTGGAGGTGGAGGCAGAAGTGGCGGGTTTGGAGGTAGACATGGTAGTGGATCTTCTAAGGATGACTTGAACAACATCGCACTTCCGAAGCAAGATTTTAGGAATTTGGTCCCTTTCCAGAAGAACTTCTATGTTGAGAGCCCTTCGATAAAAGCCATGTCTGATCAACAAGTTCTGCATTACCGTGCCAGTAGGGATATTACCGTGCAAGGACATGATGTCCCTAAACCTATTCGGACGTTTCATGAGGCGAATTTTCCTGGTATTTTACTTGTTTATGCTCTTGTGTTTTTGTTTATTGATTAATGATGACTGTTCTCGCGTCCTTTGGCTGATCATGTACTCTACTGCGATGTTAGATTACTGCCTTGAGGCCATTGCCAAATTGGGTTTTGTTGAGCCCACTGCAATTCAGGCTCAGGGTTGGCCCATGGCTCTTATGGGTAGAGATTTAATTGGCATTGCTGAGACTGGCTCGGGTAAAACTTTGGCATATCTGCTTCCTGCTTTTGTGCATGTCAGTGCGCAACCTCGATTAGGTATGTAGTTGAATCCCAGTTTAATCTGTCAACCATAAAGTTTCCGTTTTATCAATGGTATAATGGTTGTGTTTGCTGCTTTGTCAGTTCAAGGGGAAGGTCCCATTGTATTAGTTTTAGCACCGACTAGGGAGTTAGCTGTTCAAATTCAAGAAGAAGCTGTGAAATTCGGGTCACGAGCAAATATTAGAAGTACATGCATATATGGTGGTGCACCAAAGGGGCCTCAAATTCGTGACCTTAAAAGAGGTACTTGGTTTGCCTCTACGAAATTGAAGGACCTATTTAATATTGATCAATAGTGTGGAATAACATGAACATGATGATTAATGTTTGGTGCTTGACAGGTGTTGAGATTGTTATTGCAACCCCTGGTCGTCTAATAGATATGTTGGAGGCCCAGCACACAAACCTGCAGAGAGTGACTTACCTTGTCTTGGACGAAGCTGATCGAATGTTGGACATGGGTTTTGAACCTCAGATACGGAAAATTATTAGTCAGGTAGGTACTGTTTGTGACTAGCCTGTAATTAGTAAGTAGTGGAAAAAAACCTGGAGTCTGTTTCATTTGTGTCATGGACCATGGTTCCTCTACATTATGGTTTTTAGCGCGAGAAGCTAGGAAATAATAAAAAATGCACGAAAGAGGGAAAACAATGAAAAATACAGCTAAGTAAAAGCAACATTAGTTCAAACATCATATATCATATATAATATATAAGAGTCTAAAGAATTCCCCTGTTCTGTAGTATTTTCCTGGCCTTCCATTCTCCCTTTATTTTGTCATTTCCAATTCGGAAGTGAAGATACTCCATCTTCCTCTAAGAAATTCCTTTCAAGCAAAATGTGCTTGTTGGCCACTGCTACTTGGGGTCTATGTATACATGCATGCATACCTGCATATATATGTATATGTGTGTGTTATTTTAATTATGATTATTTTTAAAATTTATATTTAATTATTTAAGTTAAGGTGATCACAGTAGAAAAATCCTATTAGGATACTACTAAAAGTGTGACATACATTAGCCCTTACTTTAGGTCACCTCACATTGGGTGGCCAAAACCATGGTGGCTCCCTAAGATGGCAATTGGGACTTTAGTCTACCCCGTAAACTGCAAGGGTATGTGGTACCCCCCCCAAAAAAAAGAAAATGGTCAACTTATGCTAGGCATGCATTTAGAGTAGTGGAACTACTGTTGAATTTTGTATTTATTCCCATCTTTTTCATTTTAATCAAATTTGGCTCTAAAGTATTCTTGAACTACTGATACTATGGTAGATTTAGAGGTATCGTTAGTCAGTTACATTTGATTATTTGAAATAACAGATTCGACCAGATAGGCAGACATTATATTGGAGTGCTACATGGCCAAGGGAGGTTGAAACTCTAGCAAGGCAGTTTCTGCACAACCCATATAAGGTTACCTGAATAGCATTTATGATTCATATGTATACTATCATTTATGCATTTCTATATTTGTACGCTACTTAACTTTTTATTTTTTATTTTTAAAATTGTTGCGCTATGAATTGACTTGATCAAACATCATTCAGGTGATTATTGATTAGTGTGTTTTCCTGTGGGATATCATGATTTTATAGGTAATTATTGGATCACCGGATCTGAAAGCAAATCAATCTATAAATCAAGTTATTGAAGTTGTGAACGACATGGACAAATACAATAGGTTTGTGTCCTTACTGGTAATAGACAGTGACCAATGTTTTTTCTTTGCCAAATTAACACTTCAGCGTTGCTAATGCAGATTGATCAAGCTGCTGAAAGAAGTGATGGATGGAAGCCGAGTTCTAATATTTATGGAGACAAAAAAAGGATGTGACCAGGTTACAAGACAGTTGAGAATGGATGGATGGCCAGCACTATCCATCCATGGTGATAAAAACCAGGCTGAAAGGGACTGGGTTTTGGCTGAATTTAAGAGTGGCAGAAGTCCAATAATGACTGCCACTGATGTTGCTGCACGGGGTCTTGGTAGGATCACTGTGTGTTTAGAATCTTAGGATTTTTGTATAGGTCTAGAACTTAACCATAGGTGAGTTGGCCGGCTGCTTTCCAGTTCCCCTTGACATAATTTGTGGTTTGGATGTGTGTGGGGGGCCATAATGTGAGTTTGTTGGAACTGCCTGTAACTTGACCGGGGGATCAATGAATCACATTCAAAGATGAAATTGTTTTGCTACAGTCTGTAGACTGCCTGATGCTGTTAATTTGGGAACTCTCTCTTTTAGAGATGTCAAGTTATATGGATACCTGGGCAGAGTTCCTTTGATATGCCTTGGGTGTTGATCTATAGTTTCTGAGGTAGTATGCCATGTATGATCCTGTAAATTTCACGGGATGGGTTAATGTGTGGCGATTAACTTGATTGACAAAACAAGGTTAGTTTATCAATAATTTGCCAGTGTTGCCTGAAGTCATACTAGTCATACCACTGCTGTCAGTTGTTTAAGAAATAGTCAAATTGATTGATCCCCCCATCCACAGTTATGGAGCTGGTTGTCTTTGCAGCCCGGTTGACTCATACATGCTTTGTCGATAATTGGATGTGGTAGATGCCAGTGATGGTGAAGCTGCTCCTTATCCCTGGAAGGTTCAGGTGGGCACATTGATATGATGAATGTGTTGACTTGAGTTTGATCTCTAGAATCCTACGGGGCAGGGATAAGGATATTTGCAGTTTTCTCCATTTATCAACCCTTGCACACAATTCCTTATGATGTTTTACTTGTTTCTTGTAGATGTGAAGGACATAAAATGTGTGATCAATTATGATTTTCCATCAAGCCTGGAAGATTATGTCCACAGAATTGGTCGAACTGGTCGTGCAGGGGCCAAAGGAACTGCATACACCTTTTTTACCCATGCTAATGCCAAGTTTACTAGGGATCTGATTAAGATATTACAAGATGCTGGTCAGGTTGTGAGTCCTGCACTGTCTGCATTGGCTCGGTCAGCTGGTTCTGGTCAATTTGGTAATTATATTTCTTTTTGACATTGGAATCTGAGTTTTTTTTGGGAATATCTGTAAGTAGATCTTATCATTTTGTAGGATCTAAGGGAAACTTCCGCTCAAGAGGACGAGGACGAGGAGGCGGCGGCTATGGCAATCGGGGTTCGATATCAGGATCCAATGCCATTCCTGTAGGCGCGAAGAGGCCTTGGCAGTTTCTGTAGTTGGTGCTGCGTTAGTCAATTTCTCTGGAAGTTTTGTTTATTAGATAGTAGTCATCAGATACTTTATTTTTTTCAATACTGCTTGTATTTGCCCTCATTACATTTGGAACAACACACTAATTGTTAGGCTTTAGGAAGAAAAGGTGAAAAACCGACTAATCTTCTACTGACTGAAGTCAACGAGGTATGTGTTGTGAATGATTGGTGCATGTAATTAGTTGGAGTGACCCTCAGGGCTTA
Source organism: Calophaca sinica (assembly GCA_037113605.1). Classification (NCBI taxonomy): domain Eukaryota; kingdom Viridiplantae; phylum Streptophyta; class Magnoliopsida; order Fabales; family Fabaceae; genus Calophaca; species Calophaca sinica. The sequence goes on along the minus strand of CM073731.1, from coordinate 28,803,434 downwards.
CTAATTCACGATTTGTTAGCTACTCCGCCCACCATTGTTATGTTCCGATATTTAATCGACAGCAATGAGTCAAGTTAATTCGTTGTTGGGTCAGGTAGCTGAAGCGGGTTAGTACATTAGTAAACTCAGTAGAAGTATATGTGGGAAAGGACCTTTTTCAGTTTACAAATAGTGAACCTGACAGAGTTTGAATCCATTGGATATGAATCCCCACAGATACTATGCACCGAGGAATTTTAGATTTGGAGTTATAAACTTCTCCCTCTTTTAGTTGTTCACCTTCCTTAGCAGTGCTCGGTAACTCTTCCTCTCATGGTCATTGACTTTGCGGTGATTTCACTACAAAAAAAATTGCAACACCTTTTCCATTCAATATGAAAACAAATTTAAAAACTTAATTCAAGATAGCAGAAAAGGGAATGCAATTTCTAACAATTGTAAAAACAACTTCAAAATTCACATGTGAACGTTATTCGTAGCAGTCAACAACCATAAAACCTTTGATCTGGATTTTCTCACATCCACGATGTTATCAACAGATCTTCAATGTCACAATGACAAAACCTTTGTCTTCTTCACATATTCAGTTCAAAGGTTAATGATGGTCATGAAACTTTACTCCCACCCCCACATAGTGTCACATTTGGTTTTTCAAGGTTTCATTCATTCCTAAAGAAGTAAACTGGGCAATGTTTTCCCCTCCAAAAATCCTAGTTTTGTTAGATTCACGACGCAAAAACACCTGTTCACGTGTTAGGATGCCACATTAGAGGTGTTTGCTATGTCAATAGAATCATTAATAATTGGATGACAAATAACATATGGACCAAAACTGTTTAATTTTAAAAATGTTGGTATCAAATTTATGCAATTGAAAATATAGGGACCAAAATCATTAAAAACACTTTATTAGGGAGCCAAAAATACAGTTAAACTTATTTATTTTTTTATTGCTTGAATAAAATTACAAAAAAATACCAACATGGGACCAACTCATGTCTCATTTAGACTAGTTGGAATCCTCTCCATTCCTAAAACAGTTTTTTTAACGTGTGCAACCTTATACATAATAAGAATTATTAATTGCCCACTTTTTTTTATTACTTATTCATTTTTCTATTTATTTCATGGATTTACATTTATTTAATCTCTCGCCACCCACAAAATAGAAAACTGGATAATCAATAAGAAAGAAATGTTGACAATTAATTATTTTTATTGTGTGTAAGATTGCACACGTTAGAAAAACTATTCCTAAAAAGAAATAGAGAGCTACAATTAGGAGAGAAATAGATACAAAAAAAAAATTTGTGTCTCAAATTTTGTTATCATTTAAAAAATTTAAATCATTAAAAATCTTTGTGTCCATCTCTCTTAAATGAAGTCTTCCATTTCTCTTGGGTCATAATCATGTCTCATTTAGACATATGTGCATTCAACAAACTTTCTTGTATTTTAATAGACATAATTGTGTCAATTTGAAATACAATGTGTTTCCTTTTAGACTTTGATATTTTCTTGGTCTTAATGTCAATTCACCTATTTACTCTCTATAACCATAGTTTCATTCTTAAATGTTGTTATTTGAATTTGAATGACCGTTTACAAATGAAAATCAAAGTAGGATATTACCTGATTGATCATTGTTCCTAAATTCAAGGTCAAAGACACTCTTTCTCGTCCATTTTATAGGCTTCATTTTTTTGGTAAAGGACACATTTAAATATTTTGATGAAAATTAGAAAAAGAAAGAGAATATATAGTTCTATTTAACATATTTATGAAAAATAATAGCTTCTCAAAAAAAAAAAAATTGTCAGGGGGTCAAATTAGTAAAATCAAGGGGAATGGCTTCGCTTATAATTCCCCAAAACCCTAAATCATGATTTTCGGAGCCGCTGGGTGAGAAGACAGTGGGAAAAGAGAAGGGAAGAAAATGACGACGAGGTTGAAGAAGAACAGGAAGAAGAGAGGTCACGTGAGCGCCGGTCACGGGCGTATTGGGAAGCACCGGAAGCATCCGGGAGGTCGCGGTAACGCCGGAGGCATGCACCACCACCGCATCCTCTTCGACAAATACCACCCCGGTTACTTCGGCAAGGTTGGCATGCGCTACTTCCACAAGCTCCGCAACAAGTTCTATTGCCCCACCGTTAACATTGACAAGCTCTGGTCCTTGATTCCTCAAGAGGTGAAGGACCAAGCCTCCGGTGATAAGGCTAAGGCCCCTTTGATCGATGTCACTCACTTCGGATACTTCAAGGTTTTGGGCAAAGGTGTTCTCCCTTCCAACCAACCCGTCGTCGTTAAGGCCAAACTCGTTTCCAAGATCGCTGAGAAGAAGATCAAGGAGGCCGGAGGAGCCGTTCTCCTTACCGCTTGATTTTTATGGGTATATTATTATATTTTTATTCAAAGAAATTAGGGTTTTCGGATCTCTGATATTGTTCTTTGAGCTATTAGCGTTTTACTTTAATCTCTATGAACTGGCTTTTAGTTGTTGCAATGTGATCTCATACTTTGTTCTCGATTTTATGCTCAGTGTTTTGGGTTGTCATTTTTGCTTTTTTTAATTTGACAAAATTAAATGGATGCTGTGTTTTTGTTTTAACATTTGTCTCCGTGTAGAGAGTAATGTGCGTACTCAAGTAAGGTCTTATGTATTTTTAACCGAACTTACATTCTAGTTAAGCTTTTGGTGAAAAAATAGTTTTTTTGGGAAAAAAGATGAATGAGTTTTTGGCACACGTCTAGTTAAATTTCTTAAATAGATAATAGGTTAGCTCTGGATTCTAGTTTCTCCATGACATGAAATGGAATTACAGATTATGAAGTAAACATCTGTGAGGGAATTTTGTTTTTTGCTGCAATTTGAATTCAGTAGTGATCTGGATTTTTTTTATAGTCCTGGTATCTACTCATTATGGCCCCTAGTTACAGGACTTCTACTTTGTGAATTGTGATGCAAGTTTTAAATGCAGAAATTGAACCTGCTGCTTGTGTATGGATGCTACATGCATCCGGCGACAGTCCTTTGCATATACAAGTGTTTTATATGCATTCCCATTTGGGAAAACAGAAGCAAGTAGTGGCAAAGCCGGTACTTCTACCATTTACAATACGGATTTGGAATGAGGCTGCTCACACGGAGCTTCTCTTCTCTATCCTGTCTGGCGACAGTGGTTGAGATTTGATAGAAATATAAAACAATGCTGTTAGGACTTAAGAGCAGTGCTTATGAAAAAAAATTGGAAAACCAGCAATAGGTAACGTGTGTTTAGATATCATATTCGTTTGTAGTCATTTTCTCTTAAGCTGCGAAGAATAAATTTTGAGTGGCTGCGCTTACCTCTAATATCATGTTAGAGTCGTTACTCTCACTGCTTAACTTTGTTATGCTTATGCATCTCCTTTTGATGTTCTGTTATTTTCAAACTTGTTACTTTCTAGTGGTGGACACGAAATCAAATGACCTGCAATTAGCACTGCTGAATTCCCGATATAGGCATGTTACCCTTTGTGGCTGGCTCATGACCTATTTGTTCTTCTTTTATAACTTGAGCAAGTCCCTAGAAGCAATGTTATAAATTGTCAAGCTAGTTTGACTTGTTAACCAGCCAAGTAATTGGTGAGTAGTTTATTTGATCATTTACTATATATTAGAACTAGTGTAAATCGATTTGATTTGGCCTGAGTAAAACTTTTGAATCAGGGGGTTTAAGACGAAGTAACCAGGCAATACACTTTATTTTTTAACATGGCTTCCAGCACCTTCAGTTTTTCCTATAGCACCCCCTTTATTTATCTCAAAATAAACCTGCCCCTACAACCTCCCTTCCTCTTTCCACTATCACCCACCCTATGTGCGACCCTCTCCCCTAGCACCTTTAGGGTGTGTTTGGTTGAGGGAAAGGGAGCAAAATCCCTCCTAAGTCAATTTTGGCACTCTTCCAAAAGTGGGGGTTTTGGAGGGGAGGGGAGGGGAGATTAAATTAATTAAAATAAAATTACTTAAATATCCTTATATACAATATAATATAATATAATATAAAAGACTATAAGGATATATAAGTAAATAAATCTCTTTCCTCCATTAAAATTCGCCCCCTTTCTTCTTTGAACCAAACATGCAAAGGCTTCTCTTCCCTCCCTTCCTCTCAACTAAATATAAAATCAAATTAAATCCTTTCCCTTCCTTCCTCTTCCCTCTCTTCCCTTCCATTAAAATCTCTTCCCTCCCCTCTCCTCGTTTGAACCAAACAGACCTTTAAGGTAGTGTTTGGTTGGAGGGGAATAGAGAGGAGGGGAAGAGTTATAATAAATTTTTTATGTTTGGTTCAACTTTTAGAAGAGGAGGGGAGCAAAATCCATCATAACTCAATCTTTGCTCCCCTCCAATGTTGGGGTTTTGGAGGGGAAAGGAGGTGAGCTTAAATCATTTAAAATAAAATTGCTTAAATAACCCTATATTAAATGTAACATAAATGATTATAAGGATATATAAGTAAATTAATCCCTCCCCTCCATAAAAATCCCTTTTATCCCCTTCTGAACCAAACAAGCAAATACTATCTTCCCTTCCCCTCCTCTAAACCAAACACAATATAAAATTAAATCCCCCTCCCCTTCCCCCTTCTATTAAAATCCCTCCCCTTGCCTCCTCTTATTTGAACCAAACAGACCCTAAGTCATAAGTAATGAAGTCATACAAACCATCCTCTTTTTTTTTTGTCAAATACAATCCATAAGTGTAAAAGTATAGTGGAAGTAGTAATAGTGGAATGGTGATGGCGATACAATCATTAAAATAACATCTCTAAAACCCTCATTTTCAAAATACATAAAAAAATGAAAAGACTTGCTAGCCATAACAACCTTCAACCTCACGTTCCTCGATAAGGGTAATGAGAACTCTTAGTCCTTCCTTGTGTCTCTTTCGATATGCCTGCACTAGAGCTCACTCAGACAAGACACTGCGAGAGACAACCATGCTTTTTCGTCTTGTTGTTGAGCGATCCAGAACTCCCTCACCAAGCTAACCCTCGAAGCCTCACTAGAACAAAAATAAACACCCACAATCCCTTCATATACAATTGTAAATGTGGGAAATTTGATTTCCCACCCTCCATCGTTGTGATTATAGAGCTCAAGGTTGCCCCATAATAGTGCCCTCAGCTCCTTCCTAGTCAATTAATGCATACGACATCATGCCTTCCTCCTTGGCAGCGTCTTGTCAGAATCTAATAGTAATGGAAAAGAAATACAAGAAAGTAAAGAGAGAAAAGAATATACCTCGATGCATCATCAACAGGGAAGAAGAAATAAAATACAACCTATCAATGAGCACATATATAGTAATACATAACCATCTCTCGAGTCAAACTTTGCAAATACCCTCAAAGTCGTAGACGACCGTTCTTTACGCTTACTATCACTGCAACTAGACCTACATGGAATAACAGCTTCCCTGTTTGGATAATCAGATTTGTTCGACTTTCACGACATAATAGAAGTCACCTATTGGTCATCTATGGTATGTTTCAGATCCATATTGGCCCCCAAGGTCCAATTGACCTTCACCTTCGTGTTTCTTACCTCGCACTTAGGTACACTAACCTCTTGTGAAAATTTCACACAACTATTGGCCACAACGATGCAAATGTGATGCATGACATCAATCTCCAACTAGTCAATTCACTTCGGTCTATAAACCTAGTATCTCAACCTCACGTCACCATCAACTTAGAATTCACAACATAGGGATCAACATGCTTTACTCCATAGAGTATCCACGCAACATCATCTCAACTAAATTTATCTGGTTGAAATACTAGTTGATACCATAAGCCCGTTAACATATCAATCATCCTATAGAAATATGATGGTATTTTATCTCCATTATTTGTCCATATCACTCAAACTCGAGACTTTGTTGAAGGAGAATAAACTCCTTATATCTATATACAAAACCAACTAAATCACATTATTTTGTATTGTCTTGCGCTCAAAATTCACTTGTCAAATATAAAAATTTCTATCTTCAAACTCTATGCTCACGTTTCATAACTCCTTTGAAATTTATCAAATTTTCATGAAACGTTATACTTTTAAACTTTTTAAACCTTTAAAAATTTTCAAATTCATCAAATATTTAAAGGAAAAAAAAATTAGTTTAAGAATTTTAAATAAAAAAATAATTTGATTAATACAAATTTAAAACTACGAAAAGAATAAAATAGCACACTGACAATAAACTAAAAATATTATTCAATCATCAATATAAAAAAAATATATATTTTCAACTTTGAAGTGATTCTTGAGGGAAGCGGTCAGTCAACTGGGACCCATTCGTGCCACGCCATTGAAGACGTAACAAGCGGGTTACCTGAGACGCGGCACCCTTTAATTGGCGTTATCAAGTAAACGTGGTCTTCTTCCTTACGTTAGACTCCTATTGTGAAAGGGACGTAGGTAATCTCGTTAGGAAATTTTTTTTTTTTGGTTTCGAAGGATCATTTGGAATCTTTTAAAAATATATTTTTAACAATTTTTTATTTCAAAAATCACCCTAATTTTAACAGTTCAGCAAGAATTTTTGTAAAAAAAAAAATTCAGTAAAAATTTAAAATACAATCATTTCATTTGTAAGTTTAGAAACAAATACGTCTTTGTTTCCGTTTTGGTTTCAAAAATCAGTTCTGCTCCGCGGGACGAAGACTTCGTGCATGAATTCCACGAATCTGATGTGTATAATGGATAATTCGTCATATATTTTTTTGGACAAAATATATGATGGGATGGATTGAGTGAATAAAGTGAATAAAAAAAACCTAATGATCAATTACCATCCATTTTCGTACACATTGGTGCGAACGTTTTTTTTTTTTTGGTACATTTTGGTGCGAAAGTTACTTTGCAATATCCATCACTTCTCTTTAAAATACACAGGACTTCATGGAGACGATTCATCGTATCTTCTTCCGTTATTTCTTTCTAGTTTCGTTCTCACTCTTTGTAATAATTTCCAGTTCCATTTCAATTTCAACCGATACCAAACTGCATTAAAGTTAATTTAATAAAGAAAATTCCACGCTTTGCTTTTGACGAATGTATGTTTGTTTGTTTGTTTGTTTTTTTTTTTTTTTTTGACTAAGACGAATGTATGTTTGCTGGAGATATATATTTAAATATCTGTGTTAGGTCATTTTTTATTATTAAAATCAGTGACTTACTATTCTTGGAGCGGAAGAACCGTGTGTACGAAGGAAAAGAGAGGAACCACACATCACTGAAATCAGGCACGAGTTCATGCATATTATTACCGGCTTCTTGTTTTGCTTCTTCAATTTCATGTTTTTTCACCACTAAATTTAATTAATTCATTGGCTGTACTAATTTTTTTTTTTTCCTGTCTGTCTCTGCTAGTGTATAGATAAGTTGTTGAAGAGTGAGAAAGAAAGTAAAGTGGTTGGTTGGTTGGTGTGTGTTGTTGTGAGGGATGATGAAAAACCCTAATTCCAACCCCAACCCTAAACCGGAAGAGGAAAAGAGGCTGGAAGAGGAGCTGTTGGTACCGATCCTTGTGGGAGAGCGAGTGATAAAACTGGCAGAGGAAGCCGAGTCATCGAAGGCGGAGTGCCACGGACTGGCGACAAAGGTGCAGGTTCTGTGCGACAACCTGCGGGGTGTTGTGCGAGTTGTGTCGGGAAACCCATCGTTAAACGAGAGGCCGATCCGACGCATGGTTGCTGAAGTGTCCAAAAGCCTGGAGAAAACGCTGGCATTCGTGCGGAAGGGCAAGAAGCATGCAGGAGTTGGGGTTCTACGGCACGTGTTATCGATAAGGAGCACAGGAGACTTCAAAAAGGTCTGGAACCTTCTGGAATCTTCCAACGGCGACATGGTGTGGCTGTTGAGCATATTCGAATCCAAAGGGACTAATCTGTCCCTCCCTCCTATCGCCAGCAATGACCCAATCTTGGCATGGGTGTGGACCTACACATACACCCTCCAACTGGGTCACCCCAAGGACCGTGCCGAAGCAGCCACGGCACTGGGTTCTCTCGCAAGAGACAACGACCGTAACAAGTTCATCATCATGGAGGAAGGTGGGGTTTTGCCCCTGATCAAGCTCCTTAAAGACTCTGCTTCCCCTGATTCTCAGGTTGCTGCAGCCAATGCTCTTGTCAACATAGCCTCCGACCAACTCAGCGTTGTTCGTTTCCTCCTCGCTAACCTCGCTGTCCCTGCCATTGTTAAGGTTCTTGCCGATGCCCCCTTCAGGGTTCGTGTTTCCGTAGCCAATTTGGTCTCTGAAATGGCTGATCAAGACCCCCTTGCTCGCGAGGAGTTTATAAGGGCCAATGTGATTAGACCCCTTGTGTACCTCTTGTCAATGGATGCTGTCCTTACTGACCCTGTTGCTGCTCGCAACAGCATTCATTCCATAGTTCTCAATTTGTCGGAGGTCGATTCTGATGGCAGCAGCAGAGGGGGGATCAACCATAGAAGGGACAGAGAAAGAGAGGCAGAGAGAGAGAGCCAGGAGTTGAGGAATGATGTCAAAGTCAGTTGCGCTGAGGCTCTGTGGAAACTCTCAAAAGAGTGTCTTTTGGCTTGCAGGAAGATTACCGAGACAAAAGGTTTGATTTGTTTGGCTAAGATTATTGAGTCTGAGAGTGGAGAATTGAGGCTCAATTGTCTCATGGCTGTCATGGAGATTGCTGCTGTGGCAGAGTCCAATGCTGATCTTAGAAGGGCTGCTTTTAAGCCCACCGCGCCGGCTGCAAAGGCGGTTTTGGATCAGCTTTTGAGGGTTGTTCGGGAAGAGAGCAATCCGGTATTGCAGATTCCTGCCATTAAGTCAATTGGGTCATTGGCAAGAAACTTTTCTGGAAAGGTTCCACAAGTTCTTGGTCCTTTAGTTGCCCAGCTTGGTAATAGAAATGTAGATGTAGCAGGTGAAGCTGCTGTTGCTTTGGTAAAGTTTGTGTGCCTAGACAATTATAACCATGTTGATCATTCTAAGGTCATACTTGAGCTTGATGGAATTCCCAAGCTAATGAGTCTGCTGCAGATAAATAATCATAATCGTCAACAAGTTTATGGCCTAAAACTACTCTGTTACCTTGCCTTAAATGTGGGCGACAGTAAGATTCTTGAGCAAGAACGTGCTTTGAGTACTTTAGAGAAGCTAGCTCGTCCTGTTCTAGCTCAAAATCCTGATTTGAAGGAACTGTTTGCCAAAGCCATACATCATCTCACTCTTTATCAGCCGGGAGCTCAATTGCACAGACAGCCCTTTGGGCTATAAGCGCCACTGATTTAGTTAATCAAAATAATGGTCCTTGTAACTTGTAAGTGTTTCAAATGGTAAATTAAGAGTGTATTGTAATTGTAAGTGTATTGTATTTATAAAATGATCTAAAATTCGAAAGTTATTTTGATATGGACCGACTGATCATCCAATTTATACACAAGGCTGATTTTATCTCAACAAGACTAGTTAATTTACAAATTTGCATCTGGAAATATTGCACATAGTATAACTCAATTTTGTGGTAGACTTGATAGCATTACCAGCTTTTCTATCTGTTGTGACTTCTAGCACTTCCTTTGTTTCTCATAAAAGTAACACTTGATTATTTGACTTCTGCTTTCTGTTCTGTGTTTGAGTTGGTGTTTACAGTATATACATTTTGTAAGGCCATACTCACTACTAGTTATATGCTATGCTCTTTGTTGATAAGGGAGTACATTGATATTATTTATGCAGATTAATGTATGATATTTACATTCCTTTTACAGCAAAATAAATAAAGCCAAGCCTCGAATTTTGTTTATATGTGTGACAACAGTTTACTATGCATATCTCCCTTTGAACTTACACTCTTCTCACATGTTTGTACAGAGCCCAATTGTTTCTTTATCTTTTTTTTTTAAAGTGTTTTATAATTATGTTTGAAAAAATTATAATGAGATGAAGTTTTCATAACAAGTTATTTAACTGGTTTTTTACCTTAAGTTAAAAATTGCAGTTTCTGGAAGAAAAAAACTCTAATAGTCTATATCATAAAAGCACGTTTTTTAAAAGTTCAAACAATTACACTCATAGTATTATGGCTGTATTTAATGCTACATGCCTACATCTACAATAATTTTATTGTATTAATACATTTGGTGAAACTTTTCGTACAAAATCAAAAGTTAAAAAATGTTAAATTAATGCCTTTATCTGCATACACTGGGGAAAAAGATTGTTGGGTTTATGAATTTATTCATATATTTTGTTTTTTTTTTTTTTTTGGGTATAGCAATAGACTTTGACCACATTTGTTCCTAAAACCTTAAAATGATAGGTTCATAGGTCTAGCATCTTATATATTTTTTATTTTTATTTATTATTAGGCGATGTGTGACTATCTCACACTTGGATACTCAACAAATATCTCATTCTGTTATAGCTGTCTGTATACATCTCAATTTTTTCGATTGCAATTTCATTTGTATTGACAAATTTTATCACTTAAAAGTTCCAATTGCTCAGGGTTTTCTTTCTAGAGCCAAAATTCTTGTAGAGATGGTACGACTGAGCTGAAGCCATGCATTCTTCAGATATAACTTCTTCTTGCTAACAATTTTGGAGCGAAAATAATAATAATAATAATAATAATAATAATAATAATAAAAGTATAGATTTCAGGATTGCTTTCCTGTTATGAAGTGGAGGGAAGAGGGGTATGCATATTTTGCATTGTTTGGTGGAAGGCATAACGGGAGCTTATATACTACTGATGATGCTGGGCCTCGGACTTTCTTGCAATATTCTTCAAGAAGCAGTCTAATGTTTGAGAAGTAAGGATAATAATGGCAGTCATAAAAATTGTATATACTGAAAAGGATTCAGTAAACTGTCTTTGACTGCCTGCATGCATTTCTGTTTTCTGTTGTGAGTTGCGGTATTCCTATCACAGATACTCTTTAAGAGTTGTTTATTTGCATTTTGTAACTCCTCATTATGAACTCCACAAGGCTGTGATGATACCAACCTTGTGTAATTAGTGCGATAACTTCGTTAGACCTAATCTGTTAATTGTTATTTAATGTCATCCTCTGAATTGGATTTTGTTATTGGTTGTAACTTAGTTATCAGATCGAAGACCTCTGATGTGTTCATGACAGCAGGGTAGACCACCCTGAATTCTCCCATTTGTGGCAATATGTTAAATATCAACTTCTTGTTGTGCAGGCACTGTCACTGGTTTTCAGAAAACAATGTTCATGACGTTCCTTGAGTGTTGCAAATTGCAATACAAGTCATAATTTTCTAGTAGTAAGCACAAGCACGTGAGTCCAATTTTTTAGTTGCTCAATTACGTATCTAATCCTACAAATTATGATTACCCTTCACTATATGATAGATGACCCATGTCCAATCCCCTTTACCCCAAATTAGCCAGAGATACACTCGTACAAACATGAGTAGCACAACACCACTCCTTAATGAAGAAAAAAAGGGTGGCAAAATACTTTCGAGTGAGTGAATGAGATTCCGGCACGTGACAATTACCATAGTTAGCTTTTATAAATAGATAATAGAATAGATAGATTAGACAGAGATACACCGTGCAAACATAGGTGACACAACACAATTACTTAATGAAGAAAAAAAGAGTGAAAAAAATATTTTGGATTAGATGAATGAGATTTTGACATGTGGCAATTACTGTAATTAACTTTGATAAATAGATAGTATAATAGAATAGACTTGATTCAAACTTGGTTTAAAACTGTATCTTCTTGCAAACTACTATAGACCTTTACTATTGGCTTATTCCTAGTGACTTGTGTAGGAAGGGCATTCAGATTTTACTTAGCCTTGTTAAACCAAGTACTCCGTCTATTTCTTTTTACATGTCGGTTTTTTAGAAAAATTTTGTTTTTAATTACTTGTCATTCTATAAGTTTAAGATTACATTAATTACTTGTTTGTCAATTATACCTTTAACTATTTATTGCAGAAAGAGAAATATGTTCTATAGAGTAATGAATGGTTAAAAGTATCATAGAAAAAAGACTAATAATTTTATCAAAAGCAATAAAATTTATTAATTTCCTTAATTATTATAAATTAATCTTAATGATAAGTAAAAAGGAACAAAGAGAGCAATTCCTTAGGAAGTGTGGTGAAACTAGAAAGCCATACCTCAGCACTGGTATACGCGATAGAAGACGCCCACAGAATACGTAACTGGAAGTTTCGGGGTTTGAGTGAGGAAAGCGCAATAAGTGAAAAACACATTTTCCGACAACCAAAAAAAATGAAAAACACATTTTCCATGGATGTCAACTGGCAGCTTAGCATTGGTGTGTAGCTAAGCTAATCCTAGCTATTATTAAGACGTTCAAATTAAGGAATGCTTTTATGTACTTTTAAGTTTGTTCGCTTTCTCGCTAGCCCCGAAATAAAAAGGAAATAGGAAACCAAAAAAAAAAAAAAAAAGCAGCATGTTTCCTTTGCGATTTTAAGGTCATAGTCATCACTGTTAAGCCATAAAGCCGAATTATATATCATCGAAACAAAAAGTAATAGTAGGAAAAAAAAAAGTACTCCGTTTTGCAATTTTTACTAGGTGTTAAAGAGTGGCGAAATGTCAAACATAATCGCTGCTAGATATTTCGCAATCATGCTAGGGACTATGTTTTATCATAACTTTACTACTAGTCTACTATGCTAGTGCCTGTAATTATATATATTCTTAAGGTCTTCTGGCATCAAATTCATCATTCCCAATTGCAGTTAAAAGTGTGTCTTTGACATTGTTTTTCACTCTCATTACCATGGTCCATCTATTTCCTCTAGAATCACAAGCTCTAGCGGGTTAAGTTCAACGCTTCACTTATGCAATTGATTTAAGCCCAAACACCATGCATCATTGGGTTCTACCTAACTTCATTTTCCTTCAATTTCTCCAGCTCTTTATTTTGGCGCCAATCACAAAAGAAATCAATTAATTGTTGGCTAGCTGTCCTCTCAACCTCATGTAAAATGAGCTTAGATTTACATAGCATAAATATTTCACGAGCTCAACAATTGTAATTCAAGATTACACACACTTCTTACATTAGTGATTATTTAATATTTACTTACTCAACTTCAAAGTTCAAAGTAGTGAATTGCAGCTTTTCTTATTTAGATGGTTAGAGCACGTAAAAATCTAATTAACAACTTAAATAATGGTTTAAAACTCCCTAATGCATAAACAAAATACTATATATATATATATATATATATATATGTAGTATTTGTTTGCTTTCATGCATGGGACAGCATCTTGTCGGTTTCCCTTTGTCACATTTTTAAGAATTTGTTAAGTTCAGATGCCATTGTTCAGCAAAAGCATTTCAAAATCATTTGTCGGATGCACCGTTGGTTGACCCAAAAAAGGCTACAAACATTACTTAGCACTTTTCACACTTCTGCCATCTTTAATATTTCTATTCTCTTTTTCGGACGTTGCCTTTGTTGATTACACTTTTTCACTTTTACTCCTCAGCTAGCTAGCAGCTGCGTCGGCATATGTATAGCTTTATTATTGTTGGCATGGACTAATTGCATTGGTTAAGTTTTTATTTCGCCAAAGCAAAAGAGGAATAGAAGGTTTCACTTTCACAAACTTCATAATAAAGGGTTTAAAGTGGATTATCTACTCATAACATTGAAACTGCTTTTTACAGCAATGTTATAATTGCCTCTGATTTTGCTTAGGACCTTAATGAAAAGACTTTGACCACAGACAATTATAACTGCCACCCCAATTACTAGAATTTAGAACCTCTTTGATAATTACTTACCGAGGCTTGGCGGCAGGACCTTTTATAAATTGCGTATAATGTTTGTACATGTTTAATTAGTTGTAGCTTTAGTATCTTTCTTCTTGTCAATGTCTGTCATTATTTCAATCTTTAGATCAATTGTTACCCAAGCAGCAATTCCTGATGCATCAGCAGCATCTGCTTAGCCTAAACACTTCAAATTAATTAATTTATGATGTGATCATGTACTGTCCCTTTTGCTTTTATGATATGGTTATGCCTCACTGCACAGCTGTTCTAATTGAAGCAGTGATGACTTTCACCGTCTTAATTTGGTATATAGAAAAAAAAAAAAAAAAGCAGCAAACTTGGGTAGGACCATTTGAGCCAGAGTTACTGCACTCTTTTGTTTGCTAGCTAAGTCGATATTTATTGGCTCAAAAATACACGCACTCTTTCTCAATAATGAACAATTAACATCATCTATGGTTTTTCTTCTGATCATCAGCATCTCCCATATGATTTTCTGAATCTACAGGACTGATTGACTTTATTGGATGGGTTTGCGTGAAAATTGAGAGCAGCTTTATGCTGATTTATTACCCACTAATGGTTTATGTATGCCTATTGAATGGCGTAACGTCATTGTGTGGGTTCCCTTTTCTCATTTGCTTTAAGCATGAAGTTGTTGCTCATGACTGCTATATTGTGTCTTGGAGCAGCCTGTATTGACAGCAAATTAAGATGATTTTAAAGCAGGTTTAAATTTAGACATCAGTTTTAAACCGTATATTTTTACACAGAAAGAAAGAGAAGATCCTAGCCTTAAACTTTAATCGGCTAATCTATCTATCAAATATCTATTTAACACAATCAACTACACTAAGTTTGGTTATTCACGTCGCCCCACGTGTCAGTAACTCCATTTTTTATATAGAATATAGAAAAATTATTTCTCACTTATTTTCTCAGACCCGTATCGAGCACGGGTCTCATCTGGTGGTTACATATGGCATCTCTTGCCAATAATGCAGATTTTTGGCAGCCAATTTTAGCCTTTTGGTGGGATTCATTCACCAATTCATGGTGCTGCCGGCAGCCAGCAGCTGGATCATATATATGCCAGCAAAAACAGTATCCCTCGTTATACGATATGACAGGATAATCTTCTTATTCAAAATCTGCCAGCCCCTACCAGAGCCTACCATATATACATATGATGTGTACTCAGAAACACACGAGCGTGTGTGATATAATATAATAAACGAAGCATCAAAGAAAATGAAATGGAATTCGTAAGCATATGCTGCAATGTATTTGAGTCTTTGACCAGATGCACTAGAGGACAGCAAAAGGAAGCTCGATAAGGACCATGATTTTTAAACTGGAAAAAAGAAAAGGGGACAAGGATGATGTATATAGCCATTGCAACTGTATGTAATAATTTATTAGTTGCACAGTATAAAATATTACAGCCACAAAACAAAATTAGCTTCAATCATTAATCTTCAAGAATATATCGTTATTCAAACAGATACATCAATAGGAAGAAAAAACAAATCCGGGGAGGGGGGTATCATCTCTCAAATCTTACACTACAAATCTTCTGTACTTACTATCAACACATCTCTGTCTTTACTAATTTGTTTGAACCAGAGAATGAGTTCAAAAAAATAATAATAGAAGAAAGCAAAATGAATTTACAGTTCATATATGCGGGAACACATCAAAATTTGCTTCTGTTAGATCTTCTGAAAGTGACGTTAACGGGTAGCTAGTGAAATCTATTGAATTGTGAGTCTGCAATTGCCCTTCTTCCCATGAACTTGTTGTCCCAAAATCCTCAGATTTTATGGCATTGGCTTGGAATTGAAACAAAGGGTCCAATTTGTTCTCTCCGTCCCACGAGAACCCTGCATTCTCCATCACGCTTCTCATTTGACACGGATACATAGTGCTCATGTTTGAGCTATTGCTGGAACTTTCTTTCACATGATCATTCATGAACAAGGAACTGATTTTAGAAGCTGAATTGTTGTCTGAAAACTCAGTCACCGACACGTTCGCGTGATCCGAATTGGTTAGACTTGGCATTGAAGAGAATCCATAGCTTGAGTTCATTCCAAATTGGCTTTGATCAGATGGTCTAAGGCTTGTGTAATAATGACTCATAGGTAAGTTATTATAACCAGCCATTTGGAAATCATAGCAGAACAAAGGGTCCAATGTTGGCTTGCTCGCGAAAATTTCTCTTGAAGCTTCTGTTAGCATGCTATCATAGCAATTAGAATCACTTATTAGAAATGTTGAACCCTGTGATGTAGCTGAAGGCCCTTGAGAAGAAAATGGTATTTGCATAGGTGGTATTGTTGTCTCTGTACTATTCTTCTCTTCCTTTACATGAGCTTCAGTTAGAGGCTTGTGTGTAGTTGGGTCAATCCCTTGCTTCAGAAGCTTCTTCTTTAAACATGAATTCCAGAAGTTTTTAATTTCATTATCTGTTCTCCCTGGTAACTGTGCTGCTATTTGAGCCCACCTATTGTTGAAATAAAAAGAGAATCATTTATATAACCCATTTTCTAGTTGTGTAACAAAGAAAAATAAAATTGGTTTACTATGTTGATGATCCTTCAATATTTGTTACCTATTTCCAAGGACCTCATGAAGACTGAGAATAAGATCCTCTTCCTGCTGTGAGAACATTCCTCTCTTTAAATCGGGCCTTAGATAGTTTATCCATCTCAATCTGCAACTCTTTCCACATCTTTGAAGTCCTGCAATTCATCAAACAAGTTAGACTCATGTTTTCAATTTAAGTGATGAAAGAGAAGAAAGAAGAAGGAAAATGAGAATTTTGTTTTCATGAAAAATGTAACTTTTGTTAATTAATTACCAGCTTGTTTTGGAACAGAACTCCAGCAGCCAACACCAAATCTGGTTATGTAATTGAATAGCTTCTCATCTTCTTCAGGGGACCAAAGGCCTTTCCTCAATTTTTGCTTTACACAACAGGAATGGCGACCCATTTGTGAGAGAAAAGTGGGAATGCCAATGTTACTTAGTTTTGGAGGAAGACTAGCTATGAACTCTGAAGTGGTCACTGTCTCTATATAGCGTGAAAATATTACCTGAGTGATTGTGTCATTTAAACGTTTTCAAGAGGTAGAAATATTGTTATGTTGTGGGGGTGGAGAGGGAGTAACTCAAAATTAATTGTTTTCATTTAAAGAGAGGAGAGCTAAATCATAATCATACTTAGGATTGAAGTTAAGAGAGAGAGAACCCTGGGGAAGGTGCAGCAATCAAGTGGTTTTTACGCAAATCCGGTGCTGCTTTTGCATTGGAATAGATTGGTTTTTAAGATATCTCTATTTCTAGAAAATTAAATAAATAAATAAATAAATAAATAAATAATTGGTAACAGAAGTATACTGTATGAGTGAGAATGGAGTCAGGTGCTTCCTATTTTTTATAACTTGTTAATTAAGTACTAACTTCTAACCCTGTTTTCTTTTTTAGTTCCATCTGAAATATAACCTAGTATAGTAAATAATGATTATATATATACATACATTCTGCATGTTAAATTTAGACCCTTTTGGCGATTTATTATTGGATTAATAATAAGTGGATCAATCATGACCTCATGACATAACTGATATTTGGTTTTACCCTGTGACAATATGATCTCATCCCTGTGTGTCATTTTGAGAAGGCTGAGTCTTATTATTAGAGCAACTCTAATGGGATTTTCTTAACTCACTTTGGTGGTCCTTGCATTGCCACATGGGGTTTGATAATACCCACTAAATTTCACTCTAACAGGAGTTGTTTATGGCAATGACTTATAGAAATTGCTTATATAAGGAACCAAATTTGGAAATTACTTACATGAGAATGTCGTCTAGATGCATCCCAACAGTGAATCAACTATTTATCGTTACTTAAGTTTTAAAAACTCTATAAGCAACTTCCATTAAAGATGCTCTTACTAAAATTAAAGAAGATGTACGAAGATTTTAGGAACTTAAATTTGTGGAAATAGGTCCTCTCAATTTTTCTGTCCATTTTTTTCAAGTTTTCAAATCCCCACCCTTAAACATCTTTCCTCTTTTTCATTATTCAAAACTCTTCCGCTTCTTTATTTTTTAAGGGTCAAGATCCCACCGCGGAACATTTCCACAGTAGGGAATCCGTTCCCTAAATTTGTTGATATATTTCCTCCATTAGGGTTGGTTTACTTTTTAATTTAATTTTACTTTATTATTACTATAAATTTATATATATATATATAAATTATTACTATAAATTTTGATTGACAGAATATCACGACATTATATGATCTATGTATCTAACCTCGTCTAATGGAAAAAATGACTTTAATTGTTGTTATGTTAATATAATTTTTGACCTTCCAAACAATTATTATAATAATAAATTTCTCTTTTAGTGTGTGATAACATGTTGAGAAAATTTACATTAATAATAAATCGAAGATTTTTTTTCTGAAAAAAAATTCAAAAATAGTAAGACGACAAATATGAGTGAATTGTGCATCGCTTGCTAGCTACATCTACGCAATGCATTTGGGTTTTGGATATGTTAAAAATAATGAACACAAAATCTCTTTTGTTTGTAGTTTCTTTTTTATTTCTCCATATTTGTTGGCCATAGCTGTTTTTGAGTTTTCTGTGGATGTTAAGAATACTATATAATCAGCCGACAGTAGTATATGGAAGGATGTGGGGGCTCCAAGGGCATATTGACTCTAGAATCTAAATATAAAAGGACTCAAATGGTTCCTAATAATTTGAGAGTCCAACAAAAACAGTAAACCATTCGATTTCGATCCACGCTTCTTTCCCTCATCTTTGGTCCCAATGTATCTTTTCTATCTTGCCACTTTACCATTTTCTGCAATTTCCATAGCAACATCTATCCTCAGCGAGTTTGGCCATTCGTGGGAATTACATCTTTTTATAGACAAGCTCTTCTCGATGCAATAATAGATCATGTATGGCAATATTACTGACAAGCACAAATTATTTGTTAATGTGTTTAATTTATTGTTTTAGCTTATAATACAAGTTGTTGATAATTCATGTTTTTAAATTTTTAAATAAAAGCTTCAATATCTTGCGGAGAGGATTTTTGTCGCTATGTATGGAACAAAACCAATAGCGAGGAATCGGACATTTTTCACATTGAAAATTAGCCTTGACAATTGACATAGAAATAATTAGAAAAGATTGTTGTCAATGTCAAAATGTCCTACGTCAGACGCTTAACTAGTTTTACTGTGCAAGTACGTCGTGTTTCTGTATCATACTAAGCTGTCGATATTTCCTTACATACTCTAAATATATTTTTAGTCTCCATAAAAATTAATGAATTTTATTTTTAGACTTTAATAAATTTTTTACCTATTTTTAATCTCTTACTAATTTATCGCCAGTACATTTAGTCCTTATTAATAAATGGATTTGGCTAAGTGATAACGCGTAAACTTACGAGGACAAATGAGTTCTGGTATCCTTTCATTTGCTCTGTCTTGTTGCAATTGACAATATTAAGTAATAGTGAAAAAATATTAGACTTGACTTTGAGGATGCCTTAACTTGCTACACTTGAGTTTTCTTAAGGCCAAGTGCAACAGGGTGTGAAGTCAGGAAACACATCAGCACCGAAAAATTTGAGAGCTTGTCACTAATGTTACTTTTTTGACGAAGGTTATTGAATTAGAGCTCTGTGTGTTGTACCATTAGTTATTGAAGGGTGTTAAGGAACGTGCCTTGGATGTTTTGATGCCCAATTTGGATCTGGATTACCCATTTATCATTAGAGCAGGCCACGCAATTCTACTTCCACATTAATCGCTAATTGTGGTTTGAACGATACTGTGTTGTGATGGTGGAAGTATGTGACGAAAGATTGAGAATTTCAAAATAGACTAAAATTGGGTTAAAAATTAAATAAAGACTTAAATCTAAATTTGAATTTTACGGGGAATAAAATCAAAGTTTGAATATTTTATAGGGACAAAAACCAGCTTAAAGTGACACAAAAAACACCTAGTGATATCTAGCGTGGCAACCACATCAGTTCATTTGTGTGGTTTTGATGGAGTGATAAGGTGATTTGGTGGTTTGAGGGAAAAAACATAGGGGTTGGCGAGATAAAGTGACATGGGAATCCTCCCACTAACATTTCTAACATACTAATTACTAACATACGTCATTTTAAAAAAATAAAACTTGTCCATTTAAATGGACAAATCATCATATTTGGATTTCATGTTGTAGCCTATTTCTATCTCTCTCTTCTATCATTTTTTTAAATTTTTTTGATAAAATAATCTAAGGGCTGAGAACATAAGAGAAATTGATCCGAGGGTGTAAAAAGTTGTGACTGTGTGAAACTGTGTGATTTTCTACTGCAGGGAATCCAAATCCCAAATCATCACTTAATAGAGTCCATCTAACAGCTATATAGGACCCAATATGCTGACAGAAAATTAACAAGGAATCAAAAGTGGGTGAAAATTTTTTTAGACACTAAAAAATTTTGCTAATTTTATGAGGATTAAAAAAATATTTAAACATTTTTTATATGTACAGTGGTCCTTTCTTTAGAAGAGGAGATAACTTTAACGTCAAAACATAAGTATGGACTTCGTCATTTTGGAGGATAGAAAAGACTTCAAGTTATTAATATTGAGTACAAAATAGTAATGATATGCATGCAAAATTTTATTCGTATGTTGGTTTAAATATATAATATATTTAATTTTTTATTTTAGTCCTTTTAAATTTATTTTTTTCGGTTTCATCCTTGTAATATATTTTTTTCTTCATTTTGGTCCTCATTGTTTTGTTTTAGTCCCCATAAAATACTTTTTTTTCGTTAAAGTCCTAGTGATATACTTTTCATTATTATAGTCCTTATAGTATACTTTTTTTTCAGTTTAGTCCCTATCATGCAAAGACTAATTTGAATATAAACTAAATATTACAGAGACCAAAATAAAAAACAAGTATATTATAAGGACTTAAATATGAAAGAACAAAATGGGAAAAATATATATTATAAGGACTATTTCAAAAAAATAATTTTGAAAGGACTAAAACAAAAAGGTGGGTATATTTAGGAATTGAGACAAAAAAAAAACATATTTAACCCAATTTAAAAAATTAATATCCATCATTTTTTTTTAAATCAGCGGCTCCCACATGACTTTTATGTATTTTGTGCTAGCAAAAGTAGGGATGGCAAAATGGGCCGCCCAGCCCAACCCGACCTGGCCCGGCGTGAGCCCGCGTAAAAACGGGTTACCCCAACCCGGCCGGCCAAGGAATTATGGGTTGTGATGTTGAGCCTGACCCGATCTACAACGGGTTGGGGGGGTTTGGGCTGGCCCGTCAAAAATAAATAAAAATATAAAATTTAGACTAAAATCGGCCAAAATCGGCCAACCTGTCAGGTGGCCCTCAAGAGTTCGCCCAAAACAGACGGCAATAGTGGGTTGGTTGGCTAGCTCGCCCGAAAATGTAAAAAAAGAAAGAAAAAATTGTTCAAAAATAGGGAAAAAATATAAAATTATATATACTGGCCCGATGGATTGGGCTAAATGGGCTTATGGGTTGATAAACCCAACCCAACTCGGCCCATTCTATACGCCCGATGGGCCAAACCTGTTTTGCCACCCCTAAGCAAAAGTCCATGCAACCGACTTTTTTCCATAAATATCTTCATTATGCAATTTGTAGTTGTTTACTTAAGTTATGTAGTACTAAATTTTATAAATTAAAACATGAAATAAAAATAAGAGACTAAATTATACTCCATAGTTTATCCTTAATTCTTTTACTACAACAAAGTATCATTATTATATTACTATAAAAATAATTATAAAACAATTTTTTTTATAAAATTAATACTACTTCTGGTCCTATATATAAGAGGAGGAAAAAAAATAATCAAAATCAAAAAAAATTATTTAATATTATAATATTAAAAGATTGTTCCAAATATAACTCTCACATTAAATGTTTTACACCCAGTCATATAGAGATTAGATTAATTTTTAGTGGTAAACATGGAATAACGATATAAAAGCCACAGTTAGGACAAAAAAAATCATCAGAACAAAAAATGATCTTTTTTTTGGAAGAAAAAAAATGATCAGAGTTTGGGAAAAATAACTATTTATTATATATAACTGAGAATGATTTATTGATTTAACTATTCAAGTTCACAATTACTAAAAAGAAATTGTTATATAAAGTTGTTATATAAATTGATTAAAATTGATGAAAGTGGTATTTTTTTTTATTTTGCTAAGAATGTGTTTGGATACTTTTTAAAAAAAATTGTGATATAACTTTTTCAATTTCATTTCAAATTTTTTTTATTTAATTTATGATAAATATTTTTTATTTTTAATTTTTAGAATTTATTTTTTCATAGAACTTTGACTTACATTATTTTTCTTTCTCATTTCTCTCCGGTTTCACTTTTTTAAAAACTAACCATGAAATTGTTCTACAAAATCAAGTGAATAAATATGTAATCAAATTTTCCTAAAAAATGTAATCAAATTAATATTTTCTATTATATTATTTAATTTATTATAATCTAAAAAATATTGGAAAATACCCCAAGCATAACCATGCTGCCAGCGCAACACATTCAATCTCATTGGCATAGTACGAAGCGTGGCAGTTACAGTGGCCTTTGCTGTTTTGCTTTTTTTTTGACAGGCTTTGTTGTTTTGCTTGTCTCCTATGAAGTAGATGAACGAAACCCTAACTCATGGAGCACCCAACCCGTCCCGATTTGTGACTTTAAAAACCCGCTTGACTGTGGGTTCGTTGCTTTTCGCTTCACAAAGTCGGGTGGCGGGGATATTAATACCTCGAGCCCAACTCACCCGCTAGTGTACAATTACCAAAATACCCCTTATATATATATTAGTAAATAATGAAATTACAGTTTTCGAAAAAAAAACAAATTAAAATGGTTTTTTGTCAAAAAAAAACAAATTAAAATGATTTTATAATTTTTTTAAATATTTATATTATAATTTGTGACGGGGGCGGGGCGGTTTGGGAAACCCGACTGTCGGCGGGATGGGACCGTTTTCAGGCCCATGAGGCGAAGCGGTTCGCTTTTTTTCGAGGCGGGGCGGGCGGAATGCAAAACCGCTTCAATCCGCCGCTATGCCTACCTATGAGACCTATCATCATTGTTAGTTAGTACTAGTCGTAATTAGTAGTATTACGTTATCCGTGAATAGTGCCTAAAAGTCTCTCTGCATGCACCCCTAGATCTTACTTTAATCCACGTAGTCTTTAAAATACGTATGACTTTAATTATTCATAAAAAATATATACAAAAAAAATTAATTATTTAGAAAAAATATATAACATGACTATAATATTTTTTAGTAATGTTCATAGAACTATGTTTAAAATGTGTTGTAAATATGAATTTCAATTCACACTAATATTTTTTCCGTCAAAAAAAAATTCACACTAATATTTTTTTTGGGTACAATTCACACTAATATTATCTCAGTTATTTGATCGAACAGCGCTTTGTAGTAAAACCGATGGTGGCCCAATCCTACTTTCATTGTTCAATTAATTAATAATTATGTGCCTAGGAAAATGGATTGGTTCTACACATCATACTGGCTCGTATTAAATATTTTAGAGGTTCTGTTCTAATCTTAAAAATTGAGCTCCTAATAAAAAAGGACAATTTTAATAATTAAATTATATTTTTACTAAATGAAGCACCCAAAACTCAAACTACTTTATTTAATCTATCTCTCGCTTGAAAATTTCTTCTGTTAATTTTTTTTTTTGCGTTTGTTGATCAAATTTGGGCCAAAATTTGGGGTCCTATGCTATTGATTTGTTTATACAGCCCAATAGCCGGCCCTGCCACCATATTAACAACACACTCAATGCCACTATTTTTTTACTAACACATTTTTTTGGTCGAAATAAATTCTACTAAATTATGTGAGTCTCACATTACTAAATTTCAACATTGTCCCAAAAAAAATATTAATTTCAACAAAAAAGAAAAGGAAAAGTTAAAAAAAGGGTCGTTTGCATTTCTCATAAATTTTTATTTCCAATTGTACCATGATACTTCCTCCGTCTCATTTTAATAGGCTCTTTTACTTTTTCACGATTCTTAAGAAAATGATTAGATTTACTGATTTCAATAATAAAATGACACCGTTAGACTAAAATACCCCTAATTAAATTGGACAGCTGCAATTACTCACCAGTAACTCATTAATAGAAGTTGGTTAAGATAAATGATATATTTGGAAAACAAGTAATTAATACTTCTTGATTTTCTAAAGGGACAAGTAATTTGAGACAATAAAATATTTCAAATAAGACAAGTAAAATGAGATGGAGGGAGTAATATAAATAGGAGATGATTTCTATTAGCATTACAATTACCTGGCATTTAAAGTTCATAAAAG
Organism: Calophaca sinica; assembly: GCA_037113605.1. Classification (NCBI taxonomy): domain Eukaryota; kingdom Viridiplantae; phylum Streptophyta; class Magnoliopsida; order Fabales; family Fabaceae; genus Calophaca; species Calophaca sinica. Next base: position 28,779,112 of record CM073731.1, on the reverse strand, counting down.
AGTTTGGCAAGACAATTGAATAAATGAATAACAGAAGAGGCACCAACGTGCTCAAGAACATTGCCTATTCATTCACATCCCTCTCCCATATCCATCATTGTTTTAAATTGATGATAATTTTGGCACCGCAAGCAATTTCACTTTTAATCTAAATACGAATCCTATATCCATCCAAAGGGATTGAAACACGAGATACTTATGGTATATGAAATGCGTGCCTAATGCACCAAACAAGGGACCAAATTAGTGACCCAAAATTTATTAAAATTGACGAAATCGATCTCTAAATCGGTCGCTAAGACAAACCTACATTGATCATTTCGGTTGTCATTTTCGGTCTTTAAATCGGTCTCTAAAATCGGTCGCTAAAGTGGTCTCTAAATTTGGTCGCTAACGCAGTTGCTAGACTCGGTCGCTAAAGACGGTCGCTAACGCAGTCTCTAGATTCGGTCTCTAAATCGGTCGCTAAAGTATCAGTTGCTACATCAGTGCTAACAGTTAACGATTAGTGGCTTAGCTACCGATTTTTGATGGTCACTAATTCGGTAGCTAAAGTCGATAGCGACCGATTTTCCCTGTATAGCAACCGAAAAATCGGTCTCTAATTGACTTTTTTTTTTGTAGTGAAATAAATCAACTTGTGTATTAAATCCATCTTAAGATAATGATTGGTGGTTTAAACATACTTCCTCTCTAGGTGGTTTAAGTACTTAGTCATATATAATTGATCATAATTTAAACGAATTATTAGTTATTTATCAACTCCCAACCCCCCCTTAATTCCTTTATTTCTTGTCAAATTAATAAACCAACAATGCATTAGCTATATAAATATGATATTATCATCATATTCTAGGAAACAATAAGATTAAAAATTCATCAAATATACAGCTCAAGTGGTACCAATAAGTCCTCGCTTGGCAACACAAAAGGACGATGTACCTTGGCATAGACTTTCTTCCCCACTTTTTCCCCTTGTCTTTCAGTGTTCACAAAAGTAGATAAGAAGGACGATGAGCCAAACTTTTTTAGCTCCACTTGCACACGAATTTCCTTTCCACTTTGTTTGCGACAGAGGAAAAATAGTAGGGAGGATGCAAAGTTTTTTGGAAAACTCAAATTCTGGACATGGGTAAATGTGTCATGATAATTATAGTGTGATATATTAGACATTTTATATTTTAACCAATAAACTTTTTTTTCTCACTTTTTTGGATATCAATCATAGTGTTCATTTTTCGAAGGTAAACAGGAAAGAAATAAAGCCAATTAAGTACACTAACAATCTGGTAATCTTTCTTTTGAGAGGTTGACTTTTCCAAATTAATTAATCTCGATTACTTCTATACCAGCTGTACTCCTACTATTTAGTTGATGTTAGTGTTTATAAATGAGAAAATGACGAAGCCACCATGGCAGTATATGATTTATGATAATCTCCTTTGTCCTACAGAACGGTGCGACACTATAGGTCCTATATATGCACGAACTTTTATGCATATCCAATTAGTACTTTGCTCAAATTATTGATTGTTAAATATGCATAAAAAATTATTCTTACATGAACAAGCACTCTTAGACCTCTGATACATTATGTTAATTCTAAATTGCATTTATGTTACCGATTAAATTCACACACATACAATGTACCGAAAACAAATTTCACACACATACAGACATACAAATTTCATATAAATAAGTTATAAAAAACCTTGTTTTTTAGTTTTTTATTATTCTCTGTTTCGCGGGAGAATCGTATCACCCCAAAACAAGTGAGAGCTACCGGTATTTTTTCCTATAAATGCAGTCATTTTCATACAATACTGCCAACCAGAGACCAACTATAAAACTTCCTTTTCAAGTGATGACGATCACAAAATGATAGTGAAAGTAAAGTGTTGTTGGAAAGCCATTTCTTTCCCTTCATCCTTCCCCCAAATGATTAGGCCCTTTGCCTGGCCTTTAAACTTTTGTCTGTCTTCATTAAAATACAACCAAGTATACGCGGCTTATACAGTGAGACAATGAATCATGTGATCTATAGTGGACCAATACTTGAAAATAGTTCGAAATTCTAACGATGACCGACGTCACCTCCGGTTGTAGAAGCTCACAGTTATTCACGTCCACACGACTGAGACGGTAACCCAATCGGTACCGATTTAGCAAAAAAATAAGGAAAAGCGAATATGTTGAGTTTTGAGGCACTCATGTGCTTTTTTTTGTCGAACCGGTACCGATTGGGTTATAGTCTCAGTCGTGTGTACGTGTCAGATGTATTCTATCTCTAATTTCGTCTCTATCCAATCAATTTAATATAACCCACTTCAGTATAACTATCCGTTGCTTTGACTTATGTTACTTTCATATTTTTGTTAATCTATATGTTATTTTCAAGGAGAAGCTGCAAATATTAATAAGGTAATGAATCAAATTAAGACCTTATCTTAGGGGTGGTTCATTAGCAAGGTAGGAACACATTCGAGCTATGTATTCTCGGATTGGTGGTGTAACTCAATCATATGCTTACAAAGTGTACTATGATGTAAATTTAATGTAACAGGGTTGAAATATCCCTTGTACTCTCTATTGATATGCTTTGCTTATAAAAAAATGTATCAAGTTTATCTTCGTTGGCTTATATATTAGTCTTTTAACCTACTCAGAGATATGTAACTAGGTGGGATGACATGACTTTAAAGAGATATATTATTCGACAACTAATTAGAATTAACTATATGAGATGTTTAATTACTTTTTTGTTAGTCTTTTTTTTAAAGGCTTGTTAGTCTTTTTTTATCTTTAGATTTTTAAATGAGTTCATATATATATTGTTATACATGAGATGTTATCGTAGACATTCCATTTGATTAACAAAGCAAAGCCTGCCTCTCGTTAGGATCTTATTGAATCAATTATATTGTTATATTTTTCTTCTTTCTTTCCATTCTTTTTAGAGACATCATGTTGATAGGCATTTTTTTTGCACACTTATATCAACATATAATCATGTTGGTTTTACTTTCAAACATTTACATTCGTATGGTTATTTTTTGAATTGCTGAATGCAGTCAAAATATGAAGGGAAAAAACAATAATTTCTTTTAAAAAAAAAATCAAAGAGACAATGCTTTTTATAAAAAATGTTGTGGGTACGTAACCGTACGACAACACTTTCGAAACATTCTTTTTTATCACTATCCACAATGTAATCAAGAAAAACAGTGCTAACAAGTGTTATTTTATACTATAAAAATATGAGTGTTGCTATATATCACGAGCAAATCCCCTCGTGAAAATCACGAAAGGACTTGTTTTATATTTTTTTCCCTAAATTCCTATATAAAAAACTATTAAGCCAAAAAATGCAAAAGACCCATTTTCAGTATCGTCCTCTACGCCCTCCACCCAACATCCACCATGAGTAGCACCGCAACACCATTCCATCTGCCATCACTTTCATGACCACAACCCCTACTACTCCATCATCACCACTACCAGAAAACACGGGATTACCGACGGTCTAAAGCCGTCGGTAATCCATAAAAGCCGTCGGTAATCCAGTTTTACCGACGGATCACCGACAGCCTAAAACCCGTCGGAAATATGGTCGTCGCAAAAGATTACCGACGGTTATACCCGTCGGAAAATGATAGCGATTTCCGACGGGTATGTTTCCGACGGTTTTAACCGTCGGTCAATCTGAAACGTTTTCCGACGGCTTAGACCGTCGGTAATCGGAATTTTTTTTTTAGAAAAATAAATTGATTAATAAAATATTTACTTTAATTAATTTTATTAATTTTATTAATAAAATTATTAATTAATAACCAAATTAATTTTATTCTTTAATTAATTAATTAATTAATTAATTTAATTATTTATTTGTTTAATTATAAAAATAATTTATTCTCATATTAAAAAATATTTATTTATTAATTTAATTAAAAATTACGTGTAATTTAATTTAATTTAATTATTAATTGATTTCCATATATAAAAATGTGATAACGTAAATTAAAAAGCAAATTAAAAAAAGAAAACATACTAAATAAAAAATTAAACGAATAAAAATCAAGAACTAAAATAATATCCAAAGCGAAAAAAAAATGATATCCAAAAATATGAAAAATATAAGTACAAACAGAACTAATAGTCTGGTACTTCGATCATGATCGAGATGCTCTACATCATCTGCATCATCGACATGACCATCAGTACGCGGAGGCGAGGCGGAGTCGATGGAGTAGGGCTGGCGAGCTAGCAACTGGTACATCTGCTCCTGTCCGCAAAGACTGAGTCAAAAGCTCCTGCTGCTGGGCCACGGGCCGCTTCAACTCGGCTATCTCCTGGTCATCCGCGGCAGAGCGACCAGTGGCAGCACTACTACTCGACGACTCTCCAACGTGTAGGCGGCGGGCCCCTTTTTTGTAGTTGCTGGCAAGGTCGCCAAAGACCATATAAGCGACCTTCTTCTTCCGCCAACCATTTCGCCCAAACCCTCGCCGGTGTAGATAGATCGTCAGGGCTCGAGATGGAGAACATGATGAGCTCGAGATCTAAGCCGAGACATCCTCGCCTCAAACTCCTCTGTTAAACAAACAAATAAGTCAAATCTTTTTTTAACAAAACAATATAAACATTATTAAAAAATATTTATTATATTTTATAATTACTTGAGTCCGCCTCGAACGCTCATCAACGAAATCACTAGTACTCCTCTTCATATGAGTTGCAAGATGGAGCTCGTAACCGATCTTCTCTCCCAACCTCTTCGATCGTGATTGTATTAATAAAAAACTTAAATAAAGAATAATAATAATAATAATAATAATAATAATAATAAAATAATAATAATAATAACAATTTTATAACACGCATAAGTCTAATCTGCGTGTTGCTTTGTGATAGAACCTCCAGTGTGCAAGCCGCCACCCTTCTCGAGAGGCCATATTCTTCTTGGCTCAGATCGCCGCCTGGAACTCGTGGGTGTTCGATGCTACCATTCTTTGCAGAGCTCATCCCCTATCCAACTGGGTTGGCGATCCCTGATGCGGGCATCTCGAAGCATGTCAGAAAGGCGGTGGGAGGCCTTCATATGAAAGTTCTTCTCGATCAGCTCCTCATCTTTTTCATCCCAAGCAACCCTCGTCTGTATCAATATAAGACATTATTAAACATAATTGAAATTTACGAAAATAAAATAATATGCAGTAAAATAAAATTGCAGCTTACTCTGAAAGAATTACACATATGGTCCCGCTCATTATCCTTCAGCGTCCCCCAGGTGAGCCAAAACTCCTGGTAATTCTCCTCAATTGTTGCTGTGATAGCTAACGCAGCTGGCTTTGAGGGAAGAAACCTGAACAATAAAAACATGTTAAATAAAAATATATATATATATATACATGTAAATTATTAATAACTCGAAAAAATTGTAAATACTTACCCTTTACCAGATGGCCTGATAACAACTCGGCCATCATACAACATCTCAAGAGTGTCAGGCTCCTGCCCCTCCCCCTGCTCAAGAACCTCCTCTCTTGAACCTCTCGCTCCTCCCCGCCCCGCCCAACATCGGTGTCATCGTGTATGGCCCGTACTATAATCATGGTCGACCGATGAGCATCGCCATCGGATCGTGCACAACATGGGAACTCAAGCGCCATGTGGTCGCTGGAACCCCGGTGCGGATCATGTCAATGTGAGGCAAAGGTGCCGAACGTGCCCGAAGTCTGTGTAGCTGGTGTCGAATGTGCCGAGTCCTGTGTAGGTGGTGCGTATATCGCCTAGGTGCGAGAGGTGTATCAGTCGTCTCGGCGTAGATGTACTAGGACGACGTGTAGATGACAACGCCGAAAACCCGGCAGGTCACGCCTAATGATGGTCGGCCTCGACGACGAGGGGGTCGAGGCGATGCCCTTCCCTTCCATTTACCACCACCTGGGTGGTGCAGGGTCGGCTCAACCTCCCGATGCCATATATGTCTATAGAGCAATTGAATAATAACAATCATGAAATATTATATTTAAACATAACAATATTACAAATGAATTCCATAAAAATAAACAAGTTATGAAAATAATCGACAAATTAAAATATATTGTTACACATTAATTTCTCAAATTGTAAAAAGTTAAACAATTTCAATCGCCCATTCTCGCCCACTCAATTTCGGCATCGTCTTGAGATCTTGATGGTTACGCCACTTCTTCATTTAATTCCTCATCCCCATCTACATCTTCATATGTGATTGGATTGTCACGTAGTCGAGTAATGGGTTCCACTTCATTTACTACATTGACATGAGACATCTCATCCACTTCGTAAGCCACTTCTTCCCGTGTATCATCTCCTTCAATGCGACTCCGTGGTTTTATCTTTTTTGCGACACACCAACCTTGTTTGTGCCTTCGAGTTGATGGATAAGGGACATAATACACTTGTCTTACAGGTTGTGCCATGATAAACGGATCAAACATTCGGTATCTTCTGCTCATGTGTATGTCAACAGGAGTATATTTTTGATCCACTCTTGTGCCTCTATTTGACGGATCAAACCAATTACAATAAAATAGCACTATTTTTTAGTATAGTCTAAAGTATTGTACGTCAGTTCATATATATGTTGAATCACACCGTAAAAGTCATCTTCACCTCCATCTGTGGCACCTTTTACATAAACCCCGCTGTTAACTGTTTTTTCCCCCTCTGTTTTCGACTGGGTTTGGAATTTGTATCCATTTACAAAGAATGTGTGCCATTCTTTTACACGTGATTTAGGACCATGAGATAAATTCCTCAAGTGTTGGATTTTAGGGGATTCTGCCTCGCTATACACCTGTGTACACACCATGTGCAAACAAATTATGGTTCCTATTTTCAAACAATATTTTTGTATTTTCAAACAATAAATAATAATAATATATATATGACGACTCAAAAAACATACCTGGTTCCTAAACCACGTTGGGAAATATTCATGAATATAGGCAGAAGAGTCTTGTACGCTTGTGGGCTTAGTTAACAAGAATGCCCTGATCAAGTCATTATCAAACAAATGATCAAGAGCAATTATGGATTAAAGAAATTGAAAGTGGTCAAAATGATACATACGTTAGATACGGTGATACTTCTGCACAGTTGATCAACACGTGAACGTGGGCTGACTTCCACACTTCGCCCGTTATCCAGTTATCCACCTCCTTTCCACCATGACTAGGAAAGGCAAAATCGATAAGGCAAGCGGGTGTCTTTCACTTTCAATTTTTACTTCATTCCTACTATTTGTTGGTGTCAACATGAAGTTTGTAAAATAATGGGAACAGAAATGGATTGTCTCACGGTGTAAGTAAGTTGCACAAATAGATCCTTCAACCCTGGCCTTATTTTTCACCGACCGTTTTGAGTCACCCATAAATCTACAAAATAACAACGTTGATGATAAAAATTGATACATTTAACCCTTCAAATAAATATTTATTTTAGAGAATACTTTATTATAGTACCTTTCGAATGGATACATCCATCTGTATTGAACCGGTCCACCAAGCCTAGCTTCATGTGCAAGATGCAATCGCTAGATGCTCCATAGAATCAAAGAAAGCAGGGGAAATTTTCTCTCCAACTTACAAAGAATGACTGTATGTTACGCTCCATCCGTATGAGATCATCCTCTCTCAATGTCGCAGAACACAAATCTTTAAAGAATTGGCTGAGTTCAGTCAGTGGATTTAAAACATTTGACGGCAAGGAACTAAATGCAATAGGAAGTAAACACTCCATGAATACATGACAATCATGGCTTTTCATCCCAATCATGGTTCCTTTGTTCACATCGGCACATCTTGCCAAATTAGAAGAATAACCATCTGGCATCCGAAGTTCTTTTATCCACCGACAGACTGACTTGGCTTCCTCAGCAGTTAAAGAGTAACAGGCTTTGGGTTTCAGGGTCTTCCCATCCGACCGATTCGTCAAATGCAAGTCCTTTCGCCTACAGTAAAGTGGTAAGTCTAGTCTGGCCTTCTCATTGTCTTTTGTTTTTCCTCTGACATTCATCACTGTGAGAAAAACATTGTCAAAAAAGTTCTTCTCAATGTGCATAACATCAAGGTTGTGTCTCAATAAATTATCTCTCCAATATGGCAGATCCCAAAAAATACTTCTTTTTGTCCAATTATGCCATTATCCATATCCTTCAAATCAATCCAATTTGCCAAAATCTGTGATTTTGGGCAGTTCCATAACCCTTTTCCAGATCTGTTCTGGTGTCAACCTTGGGGGCGGGCCATCTAATTCAACTTCCCCCTTCTTGAAAGCGTTCTTATTCCGACTAAATGCATGATCATCGGGTAAAAACATGCGATGTGAGTCAAACCAAGAACTCTTCCCCCCAAATTTCAAGGTAAAGGCCTTTGTATGCTCCATGCAATGCGGACATGCCATTTTACCATGAGTACCCTAACCAAACAACATGCCATATGCAGGGAAGTCATTAATGGTCCACATCAGCGCTGCCCTCATTGTAAAATTCCTCTTTCGTGCAATATCGTACGTCACAACACCATTCCACAACCTTTTGAGATCGTCAATAAGAGGCTCTAAATAGATGTCAATACCATCTGTCGGATTATCTGGACCCGGTATAACACAAGTCAAGAACATATAAGGCTTAGACATGCACATTTCAGGAGGAAGATTGTATGGGGTAACGATAACTGGCTAGCAAGAATAAGGTTTCGCCGTGGATTGAACATACGGGGTAAAACCATCAGAGCATAAGCCAAGTCGTACATTACGTGGATCTGCTGCAAAATCAGGATGCACACGATCAAAGTGCTTCCAAGCTTCACCATCAGAAGGGTGGTGCAACATACCAAGTGCTTCTATTCTCATAGTGCCATGTCATTTTGTCTGCGATGCGTGGTGATGCAAACATTCTCTGCTGACCTTGGAATAATTGGCAAATAAAACTTTCCCTTCACTGGACCTAGTTTTTGTCTACCCGTCCGATTATTAGTATGTGACATATCCCTAGGCTCACCACAAAATTTGCATTCAACTAGCGCCCCATCGTTTTTACCAAATTCATTGTCGTAATACAACATACACCCTCTCACACAATAATCAATCCTTTTAGATTCCATTGACTTGGACACTAAGCTTTTAGCCTCGTAATAACTTTTTGGCAAACAATCTCGATAGGTGACGAGTCCAACATCATTTTCGTTCACGAGATCCAAGCACACTTCGGTAGCACCACAGTTGGACTTAAGAGCTAAGAGCCTCACACACATTGATAACTTAGAGTCTGTAGACCCTTCAAACAACGGCTTGTTTGTTTCTAACAATAGATTATAAAATTTTTGTGCTGTCTCATTTGAAAGTTCATCTGTGTCATCATATTGTTGCTCCTCGAATGACACGTTCACCCCCAAGGCATCACAAACCATATCTTGCATCAATTCAATCTGCTCACCACATCCCGAATCTACGTAACTGCTTGAAGCACCTTCGCAATTATCACCAACCCCTAAATCAACGTGAGGCAACTTTTCACCATATCTAGTCCAAATCCAGTAATTAAGCCTAAATCCAACTGAATACAGGTGGTGCATGACCTCATTTTGGCTCTTAATCCTTCTGCAATTGCAATTAAAGCACGGACATCTAATCCCTCCATTAGTTTTGAAATCTTTATGTGCCGTTGCGACTTGGACAAAGTATGCAACCCCAGTGCAAAAATCTGGTTTCAAACCCCTCTCCCCGGATACAACCTATCGTACATCCAACTACGACTCGAAAGAAAATATTCCATCTTCTGCATGTCAAAAAAAATGACAATTTCAGCAGCACGACGTTCTTACAACCGCTCTCTTTCTTTAAATGGTATGACCCTATCCCATTCGAGAAAAAACTTTTTCAGAACTCGTATAATAATCATTCCTTAATTCTCGGATCTTATACTTGTCAAAATTTAGAAGATTTCCCATTGGTCTCTCGAGTACACAAAATGAAGGCAGTTATGAACACCGCAATCAAGTATGCACCCAGAGAACAAAAGGAAATGAATCGAACCGAAATTTCATCAAATATAAAGATACGAGAATTAAGCAACAACTATTATACGAGTAAAGAAAAAGTTTTTTCCCAAACTGTCCGACTTGGACAATTCAAGGTTCAATATACAATGAGCACATGGTACCCTAAAAGAGTATATGCACTCAATAATATATTAAACCTCAAACGGGAAGCTAAGGCTTCTCTCCGATACTAATAACAAATATCAAACATCCATTCGATCAATGATTAACATAACAATTAGACAAGCGTATGACAAGGGTAGAATTAGTTTTATTATTTATATATATATATAAATAATAAAAAATATTTTTTTTTTCTTTTTCATTTAATTTTTTATATGATAATTTTTAATGTTGTTATTTTTTATTTCTTTTTATTGAAATTTTTTAATTCTTCTCTTCTTGAGATCTTTTTCATTTTTGTTATATCATATTTTTAACGATTGTTTCCTTGTTTCTCTTTTTTAATTCTGCTCATCTCTTAATTATTTTTTCAATTGCTTTTTGAATCCTTCTACTTTTTTAATTATGTTATTTTTCAATTCTATCTCATTTCATTTTGTTATTCTCTTCTTTCTTTTTTAAAATCTGCTTTTTTATTCTATTGTTCTTAAAAATTCTGCTTTTTAAATATATTTTATTTTAAATCTATTTTTTAATTCTATTATTATTTGTCCTTTCCAATTCAAATCTGCCTTGTTTCTTTGAGCAATGGTCCATTTACTGTGTGTGTAGTTTTATTAATCATTTAGTTGCTACTACGCCATCCGCCATATATAATAAAAAATATTTTATTTTTCAATAAATAATAATTATTAATAATTCAATCAATATTGCAATTTTAATTTATATATTTTATTTTCTTAAAACGGAAGAGCTACTTATTCATTCAGGGTTTATTTAAACTTATTTTACATTTCATTCAGGGTTTATTTAAACTTATTTTACATCACTTAAAATAAATGCTGATATTAATATTCAAATATATCAACATAAAAAATATTCATATGCTCTCTTCATTTTATTTTAATAAGCCTCTATTCTATTATTATGAATAAATAATCACTTAAGTTTCTAAAAATAGCTCATTAAATAAATATTTTATTATGTCATTTCAGATTTTGTGCTGAACGTTAAATATTATATGTCACTTTTTAATATATAATTTTATTTATTTCACCCGCTATTTAACTTACGCTATCTGCCCGCTATTTTACGCTATCCTACCAATTTTACGCTATTTTTCGCTATCCTCGATTAACAACACTGGAATTAGAAAATCGACTTGGTCATTTAAGGAGGATAGAATTAGACAAGCAGAAGTGGCAAGGGAAAGAGGTACAGAGAGATGTGCAAAGCAAATTGCAGCCAAGCAACATAACCAATATCTATATCCATGAATGAAATGGCAAGCATAAATTAAAATTGCACTCTTAAATCATAAGCATTGTGACTGATGAGTGATAGCAGAACTGGCAGACAATTACACAGTACATATCATTTAGACAATTACACAATACACTTCAAAATCCCCTCTGTGGAGAGAACTATGAACGAAAACAAATAAATATGTCGGTGTGGGGGTCAACAGACAACCCTTTTCCACCCAATGAGTTAACCGACATTTCGTTAGAGTGCATACCTAGTGGTACAAGTGGCGAACTGGTGGAGGTGGCGAACTCAGAGGCCTATGAAATGAGCTTTTTGTGTTAGCAAACTAATAAGATATAAACAAGAATATCAAAACCACACGAGAATCTAAATAAGGATAGAATTCAAACAAGTTCGAATGCAACATACCTAAAAACCAAGAGATCCGAAACCCAGGAATCAAAAAACCTAAAAAGAAAGAAAATGCAATGTAAAACCCTTGTCACCACCAAAGGAATCCGTAAACCCTTGTTCATAAGCGACAAATTAATTCCAATCACAAGATCCATGTACATGCAACTTCATGTTCTCTTTCTTATCATACAAACCCCATATCTTATGTCAAAACAACAATAATTTATCAATCAAATGCATAAATTAAATTAAATTAAATTAGCAAAAAACATATATAAGAAAATGTCGATAGAATCAAAGAATTAATCAATTTCATTTAGAATCTATCTGGATAGCACAGCATAACAGAGAAGTATTTAAAAGCTATTAAATATTCAGCAAGGATATGATGATAGGGTGAAAACTTAGAGTCTAAAGATGAGACGCATTGATAGAAAGCAAAGAAATCACCTGAACTAATAGATGCGTTGAATTGTCATTCCTAATCTTCCTTGCATTACCAAATGTCTTTAAAAGTGGATTCAATCAATCAAGCAAAAGTGAAATTGGCATTACATATAGATTCTATAATAACAATTAAAAACTTGGAAGTAATGAAAGAAACTTGGAAGTAATGGCATCACATATTCTCTTATCCTTTGTCAAATTTATATGCTCTGATGGCTTGAATATTTTTTTCTCAATACAAACAACATATCTGGATATTACATTTGGATATTCATAAATACTATCATGAACTTTAAGTCATGCAAGAACGTTATATAGACGCTATAATTTAGTTTCCATTTTTCACATTCACAAAAGTTAGCCATTATTGTTAAAGCTATGCATGCTTCAATAGAGCTTTGGCTATATGTTTCTCACGCTCCATTTACACTTCCAACCAAAATAAAATAGTTACTCTTTGAGCAAAATACCTTAAAAATTCATTTTAAGGGTATTTTGCTCAAAGAGTAACTATTTGTGCAGGCTACTTTACTCAAAGAGTAACTATTTGTGCATGTCACACAAAACAGACCAATCTCCATGAATTTTCAGCTCCTCAGTCTCAATAATATTGTTAAAACAGAAGTGGGATCCACTTCTAACTATAAAAACATCCATGTTTCGTAGGTTGTCAAACTTAATGATCATCTCTGCAAACTGTTGAGCAAGATATTAGATATTTTGTTAATCAAAATAGTGTAGGCAAATGAGAAAGGTGAATATGCAAACAAAGCCTATGTACACTTGTTAATCCAATTAGAAATTTTATGTTGTAGCCTGAAGAAACTGTCACCAATTATCCACATGGACTTCACATCTTTTTGTAAGTCAGAAGCACACAATAATTTATCTATAGCTACAAAGATTTACCACATGTCAAAGATTACATAAACACAAAAATGGGAGAAGGCAATAACAGTAATAAATATGAAATTCTTCTGAATCAGATTTGTACACCATTGTTGAGGCTTCAAAGGTATAAATAATAAAGGAGAATGAATATAGTTTGGAGATACCACAAAACTAAGTGCAGTAACATCAATTCCCATCACATATATACGCTCCATAAGTTCAGAAGATTCAAGATGCTTTCTACTTGTTCATACCATATTAGAATCCGATATAAATGAAGTAAATTCATATAATTAAAGAGGTCAGAATTTAAAACTTACTTCCTTAGCTAAAAGGCTGGAGGCATAAAGATATAGGATAGAACACAAATTGCTCCGATATAGTATATTATGCATGTGTAGTTTCTATTAAACTTAGTTTAAAAGTTATGCCTTATGTGATTTGAAATGCAGCAGAAGGAAGAATAACAACACATGTCTACTTTATTTGCAAATGAGCAGGCCAATTCCACCAAATCTTGGGATATAGAAGTATTAATGCCAAAATTTTTAACAAAGAAAAACTGTGAGGTCTTTTCATAAAGGTTGTGGCTTCATAACCTTGACGGCTAGTTTTTTTTTTTTAATTTACTTAATAGGGAAGTGAAAAAAGAGCAACCTTAGAACAATAGAGACAGTATGCTATTCAACATTGCTTTGTTCTTACCCCTCCAATCTTCTTGCCTTCATACGATTCAATTGAAAACCAAGATCAATGAAGACAAAAATAAAGGATTAAAGTGTTCACAATATATATAAACCTGCCACAATAATAGAAAAACCATACATGAGCCAAAAGATTGTTATGATATGCACTTGAAAACAATTTTTCATTGAAATTAATGAAGGAATAAAATTTAGGGAGAAAAAACTTTAATAAATATATTAAAATGGCATTGTAGCATGATAACCTTGGAACTTGTTTCCAGTACAAAGTTTTCACATGACATATGGCTGCTGACTTGAAAGAGAAGTCATCCTAGGAGTCAATTCTGAGGCCAATAACAGTGATCAACCAAACCAGTCTCTTGTAAATTCTTTTCAGCATAAGGTTTGTTTCTGCCATTCTTATATGGGATATTTTATCCATAAGTGTCTCCAGGATAAAGAATCAATCAAACTAGTGATATTTTTTTGCCATCATAAGATAAAGAGGCTTTGCTCATGTAGTTATAATTTAGAAGATGACTTGCCTCTGAACTGTATCATATTAAGAAATCTTTTGATAAAAGCTAGTCAACACAATGAATCTGATCTACTTCAATAGTTTCTTTATAACATACTTAAGATCGCTATATTATGAAAATAAAAACAATGAAGGTGTTTACACCCAAAATATTCATCAGAACCAGCCGAAGCTAGTCCCAGTCGAATAGATCAAATAGCTGATTGCTTATCAGCCGATGTTCCTACCAGTCGATATGGCGTGTCAGCTGATAGGTTCGAAAGCAGGAAACTGGAAGCTATACATGGGCCTTGGACTGATTGAGCTTCAAGGAAGATATTCAGGCCCATGGGGATAGCATGGAGTCACGTATGGGATCAGATTCTTGCTCCACGAGTCGAGTGACGTGGGAGTAATTTTGAATTAATTAAATATCCAAGGAAAAACTGATTAAGATTGTTCCCCATGGTTTTAGGAGCTAAGCGAGGGAATCTGAGGAGATATTTGCACATAGAGGACCGTTGGTTGAAGGGACGTGGCCACAATGCACTAATGCGCCTAGTTTTTAGGATCGTGGTTAGTGGAGCATGGCACGACTCAGCCGAATAACTGCCAACTAGGAATGTATCAGTGTTAGCCAACTGAACGTGGTAGATAGGGATAGTTCTTAGTTGCTACTATAAATACCCAGTTGTACATACATTTTAAAAGGATCGATCAATCAAACAACTTATATTTTTCGCTCAAGCTTTTATCCGCAGTTTATGTTTACCTTTGCGTCCCAGTTTTTATCTTAGTTCACCGACTTAAACCTTTCTGGAGTGAGTTAAGGGACCCATAGCTAAGGATTAGAGTTCCTTCCTTGGCGTAATCGCTTGAAGAAAATGGAATCACCGTTGTGAAAGTTAGCCGATCCACGGCTAATTGATATTCAAGACAACAAAATTGGCACGCCCGGTGGGACAAAAGGTGAACGAATCAACACGTTCGAATCCCCAGGTCAGGATTACCAGTGGCGTATGCACTTGCGTTCGGGCAAGAGTTTGAGCAATATGACGGCAAAGAGCAATCCCAGAAAACCGGTTGAAGGAAGCCCATCCCGTGGAAGCAATGTTCCACCAGCAGAGCAAGTACAAGCAGAGATGGAGGCTGAAACTCAACCCAACGAGCTCAATGAGACCCCGGTGGTGATGACCACTTCGTTTATACGCCAACAACTCGATTTGGGAATCAATGATATCATGTACCAAGTGTCGCAATAGTTGGCTGATATTGTGAAACCCATGGTGCATAACGAAGTACAGCAGGCCAGGGAGACAGAGGCCAGGAGGGCTCGCGCAAGTGAAAGCTCTATCAATTCTGCTATCCCAACACAAGTGGGGTACCCTACCCAGGCAGGACTCGTCATCCAAAAGTGCGGCTCAAAGTGACCAATTCAGGTTCAAATTGAACATGACTCAGCAGTGCACACGGCCAAATTTACCTACATTCAGGACCTACTCAGGTTCAAATTAATATAGGATGTACCTTCTAATCCAATTAATTCCCAGCATGGTGCTTTTGCCACGTTGAACACTGGAGGGCAACCGGTGGCGAATGACGTGAATAACCACGCTAATCTTCATTTTGGGACAGTGCGGATGGCTGGGAGGCCACCGGATGCAGTGGGACCAATTGGTATGCCGCAAGCTATGCCATATGCTCAGCCTTATGGTTCTGCTGTGCAGGCGACTAACCCACAGTATACTGGGGGGCAAACTCTTGGTACAGGATTGGGTGGTATAAGACCACCTGGGGGATATGCAGGTCAGCAGCCATGGAACCAGGTTCCACCCGTATCGGCTAATCTTCCATTCTACCCATCCTATCCTGAAGTATCTGCAGGCACTCAAATGGGGTCAACTCCTCCAAGGGCACCTGGTTTGATGGCAGAGCAGTCATGGGGACAGATCCCACCTCTACCATTTAACACGAGTGTGCCTGGAACTCAATATAGGGCACCCGGCGAAGGAAACATGGAGCAGCCATGGGGGGTTTACCCACCTCCATTGTTTAATCAACCAGGCTACCCCAATCCTCCAGAACAAGCATCCCAGGCGCATCCCCTAACTTGGAGACAAAGCAACCACGCAGGCTGCCCTACTTTGGGAGAAGTGAGGCCAGGGGTTCACACCGCTAGACCCGGCCGTCATTGCGCACACCATCAAAAATACTTTGGTGTGCAATGAAGCCTCTGGATCGCCCAATCTACAGAAACCTTACCCTGAGTGGGTGGATAGATTGGTACCTCTTCCTAGGGGATACAGGACTCCAGACTTTGCTACTTTCTCCGGGGAAGATGGCAAATCGACTATGGAGCATGTAGGCAGGTTTACTGCCCAATGTGGTGAAGGGAACCAGAATGAGTACCACAAATTGCAGCTGTTCCCCTTGTCACTTACCGGAACAGCTTTTACATGGTATTCCTCTTTGCCACCTAATTCTATACAAACATGGTCAGATATGGAGAGGTGCTTTCATGACAGATTCTCATCGCCCCAACCTCAAGTCACCGCGATCGATCTCATGAACCTGAGGCAACAGGTAGATGAATCGGCTGCTGATTTTGTGGAAAGGTTCAGGAAAATGGCTGGGAAATGTTCAGTGCAGTTCCCTGAGGCAGAATATGCAGCCATGGCCATTAGCAGCATGCATCCCCAACTCAAGGAAAAGCTAGTCGGCCAAGCTTGCACTGACATGAACCAGTTAGTCTCAAGGGCTACTCGCATTGAGCAATTTATCCAGGAGAAAGAAAAGAGGCGAGCCAGTAGGGGGAGAGGCCCTCAGTTGGTATCCATTGTAGAAGCTGAGGACTCTGATGATGATTCAGCCGATTCCACGGCAGACATCATGGCAGCCGAAATAGTGAAGGGTAAAGGTTACACTTGCCCTGCCCTAAGAGCTGCCAAAGGAAAAGAGCCAAGTTCAGGAGATGGCAAGACAGAATACTCCTTCGATATCTCCAAGGCAGACCAGATCTTTGACTACTTGCTTAAGGATAACCAAATTCGGCTGCTGGATGGGCACAAAATCCCACCTGCTCAAAATTGCATGGTTTTTACGAAGGCCATTCAGAAGGGGATAAAGGAGGGGAGGTTCAAGCTTGCAGACAAAGTAATCGCAGAAATGACGGTGGATACTGATCCTTTCCCTGCCCTTGGGATAGGTATGGTCTCATTCTCAGGATTTGATGACGAAGGGCCCAACCATAAGCACAGGATATCTGTGCAACAAGTCTGGAGGCCAAAAAAGGGACCAGCCGATTCAACCCATTTCGATCGACTGGGACCTCAAGATGCCAGGGTTTCCGTCTTTGACAGGAAACCCCAACCGAAAGCAAGACCTAGGAAGGGCAAGCCACCCAAACCAGGTAGGCTCACCCAGAATTGGTGAAACACTACATTACACACCGCCAGGCCCAACAAGGAATCGACAAAGAGAAAGGCAAGGCACCTATCGAAAAAGCGGGGGCAAGATCGGCCAATCATTAGAGAAAGTGGTAGGCTATCTTTACCCAGATTGATGAGGAGCCTATTCCTGTGATAAGAGAAGGATAGCCGAGTTCATCACAGAAGGAGGAATGTCCTCCTAAAGATAACAAAGTGAGGAATGATGAGAAGTTAAAAACACAGAGAATCTTTGAAACCCCGCTAATGTCACGAAGGACACCGGTTCTTGAATAAGTATGCCAAGGACAAAAAGGCGATACCACCGTAGCCGACAAGAACCCAAAAGAGAAGGATCACGAGAGAATGAGGTGCATCCCGGAAGATGAAACAAACTCTGCAGATGATAGCCGATGTAAAGAATAGCGAGAAGAGGAGATCCCTTAGAAACCGCAGTGAAGCATTGGATAAGGCTTTCCCGTCGGAAGCTAAGGGGGCCGAGGAAAAAGAAGTGCCCAAAAATGTAGAGCCAACTCGAGCAGAACACCGCCCTCTGAAGCGAGAGGTCCGATCGCGCAAATCGATGTAGATGAAGAGGCGATCACTGTAAAAGGTTTAGTGATCCCAGAGATGCACTGGGAACAAGATGACATCATGGAAGACTCCTTGTTGGATCTCCTGTTCAATGAAGAGACTGATGGCCTGCTGGCTGAGATAGAGGCTATCACCTTATTCCCAAGAATTACGGGCAAGCGATACAACTAGGAGGTTTGGAGGGGCGTGTTTCTTTGAAGAAGCAGAATGGGCTACGTTACCCGATCCACCGGCTGATCAGGTCACCAAGGTAGTCTTTGAGAAAGCTACAGAAGAGATGATGAAACATTTGAAGCCCCTTTACATCAGGGCCTATATTAATGGGAAGATTTTTGGAAGGGTCTTCGTGGATGGAGAGGTGTGCTAAATGTCATGCCTGTGACAACCATGAGAAAAGCGGGAAAAAGTCTTGAGGACCTAGTTCCCACCAACATGAAAATGTCCAACTTCTTGGGAACCTTCCAGGCACTTGGAGTCTTGATACGAAGTCACAAGAGGCCCCAAGACCATCAAAGCAGCTTTCTTCATGGTTGATGGCAAACCTTCCTATAGCGTAATTCTGGGAAGGGACTGGATTCATACAAGTCAGTGTGTCCCCTCTACTCTTCATCAGAAGCTCATGTTTTGGGTTGGAGACAACGTGGAGACAGTCGAAGCAGATAAGAACCCCTTTTCGACCGAGGTAAAAATGTTGGAAGCCCTGTTCTATTCCCCACACCTAGGGCCTATTGCCATCCCAGAGGATTATGAGGAAGGGGTATGGAAAGCATGCAACCTTACTAATGAGGGGTTCAAGTTAAGATCTCAGGCCGAACCACGGCCCAATGAGCAGATAACTCATGAGTAGGGCATCCCAGGTACTCGAAGACCTTTTGGGTCGGCTAGAAATCTTTAAGGCCGAGTCCAAAGCGATGGATGCCATGATGGAAGATTATGACACTGCAGAGGAAGAGGAGGTATTACTCTCCAGGGAGGAAGGTGCGGCAGCCAAGCCTGATGAGGTGTGTGCAGCCGAGCCTATGGAATTGGATTCCCCTCTTCACAAGACTGCTCCTGCATTTGAGGCAGAAGATCCTTTAATTGAGATCAATTTGGGCACGACAGAACAACCCAGAATCATGAAGGTGAGTGGATTGATTGAGGAAGACAAACGGTGTAAGATAGTCGAATTAATCCAGCGGTACAAAGATTGCTTTGCCTGGAATTACTTCGAAATGCCTGGTTTGGCGAGAAGGTTGGTAGAACACAGGTTGCCTATCAAAGCAGGATACAAACCGTTCAAGCAGGCGCCTCGCAGGTTCAATCCCCAACTGATGCCTCAAATTAAAGCTGAAATTGAAAGGCTACTGAAGGCAGGCTTTATAAGAACGGCCAGGTACGTTGAATGGCTATCTAACATAGTCCCTGTCGTCAAGAAGAATGGCCAGATAAGAGTATGTATAGACTACAGGAACTTGAACTTGGCCACTCCCAAGGATGAGTATGCTATGCCTGTGGCTGACATGTTAGTCGATGCGGCAGCTACGCATGGCATTCTCACCTTTATGGATGGGTACTCAGGGTATAACCAGATCTTTCTAGCAAAAGAAGATACTCACAAGACAGCCTTCAGGTGCCCAGGAGCATTGGGGATTTACGAATGGGTGGTCATGCCTTTTGGGCTCAAGAATGCAGGAGCCACTTATCAAAGGGCCATGAACTCCATCTTCCATGACTTGATCGGCAAAACCATGGAAGTATACATAGATGACGTGGTTGTCAAGTCTGAGGATTTTGAAAGCCATCTAGTCGATCTAGAGCAGGCCCTGAAAAGGATGCGTGCCCATGGGCTAAAAATGAATCCGGCCAAATGTGCTTTTGGAGTGGTAGCTGGCAATTTCCTAGGATTTTTGGTCCACCATCAAGGAGTAGAAGTAGACAAGAACAAGGTGAAAGCTATCTTGGAGGCCAGACCTCCTAGGAATAAGAAGGAGCTGCAAAGTTTGATTGGCAAGATCAATTTCCTAAGAAGGTTCATTGCCAATTCGGCTGGAAAAATGAAGGCTTTTCCCCCTTGCTGAAATTAAAGGATACAGAGGATATGGTATGGGGGAAGGAGCAACAACAGGCCTTTGACCAAATTAAGCAAGCGTTGGCCAAACCTCCCGTGCTAACACCTCCAGTGTCAGGAAGGCCAC
Source organism: Calophaca sinica (assembly GCA_037113605.1). Taxonomy (NCBI): domain Eukaryota; kingdom Viridiplantae; phylum Streptophyta; class Magnoliopsida; order Fabales; family Fabaceae; genus Calophaca; species Calophaca sinica. Next base: position 28,758,505 of record CM073731.1, on the reverse strand, counting down.
TCAAATTGTATATAGCTGCTGAAGAAGAGTCAATCGGCTGCTTCTTTGGCGAGATCTTGATGATGGAGTTGAAAGAGTGTATACTATCTCATTAGCACCTTGAATGATGCGAAACCGAAACACCCCTATTGAGAAATTATGTTTATCATTGTTCTATGCTTGTACAAAACTTCGAATATTATTTGTTGCCTAAGGAAATATTGGTTTTGTGCAAAATTGATATTATTAGGTATTTACTTAATAGGCTGTCTTCTGGTCGATCGATGAAGTGGGCCATTAAATTAAATGCTTTCGCGCTAAAATACGTTCCATTAAGAGCAATGAAAGGCCAGGCGGTAGCCGATTTTCTGGCTCAACACCCTTGTGTTGAAGTCAAAGACCCATTAGCCGAACACGTTGCATGTATTAACTTAAAACCTTGAGTCTTTGATGTTTGATGGGTCACGAGCCCAAAGGGGTAGTCTTTGGCATCCCCATCAACGATCCAAGCGGGAAAAGTTGGAAATTCATGTGTCACCGGATCTTGGGTATTCTAATAATCGAGGCAGAATCTGAAGCTTTGATTTTAGGGCTTAAGATCCTGGCGACCATGAAAACAAATTATGTTCAAGTCATGGGAGATTCACGGTTGGTAATAAAAGCGAATAAGCGGGAGTATAGATGCAATAACCCTAACTTGAAAGAATGCTATGAAACGGCTAGCAAGCTACTTCGCTTGTTTGCTGATGCAGTAGTACATCACATTCCTAGAGAAGAGAATGAAGAGGCTAATGATTTGGCTCAACAGGCCTCAGGGTATAAAGACATGATAGTCAAAGTAAAACATGAAGAGTACCAAATCTGGGAGTGTGCACCAATAGGAGCGATCAACTCTTGGAAACAAGAGTTAATCGACTATCTTAAAGATCCTTCAAGCAGTACTGACTTCAAACTCAAGCAGAAAGCACTCAAATACGTATTGGTAGACAATGAAGTTTACAGGAGAGCCATCAATGGAGTGCTACTCAAGTGTATTGATAAAGAGGAATCCATGAAGGTCATGGGGAGAGTGCATGAAGGAATCATGGATCTCACAGGTGGACCCACGATGAAATGGCTAATATACCGACATGGATATTATTGGCCTACCATCACAGCTGATTGTTATCAGTATGCCAAAGGATGTGAGGCGTGTCAGCTGCATGGTCCAATTCAAAGGGTTCCAGCCGAAAACCTCCACCCAGTGATAAAACCTTGGCCATTCAGGGGATGGGCAATGGATTTAATAGGCAAAATCTATCCACCTTCGTCCAAGAGGCATGCGTTTATCATAGTTGCGACTGACTACTTCACCAAGTGGGTAGAAGCCCAGCCGATGGTGAATGTGACTCAGGAGGAGGTGATTAGGTTTATACAATGCCAGATCATATATAGATTTGGAATACCTGAAACCATCACCACAGATCAAGGCACTATGTTCACTGGGGAGAAAGTGGTGGCCTTCGCACAACAATTTGGGATTAAGTTAATTCACTCATCCCCTTATTATGCTCAAGCCAATGGGCAAGCTGAGGCCACCAACAAAGTTCTTATTGATATAATCAAGAAGAACATTGAGGATAAGCCAAGGAAATGGCATGAAACACTGAATGAGGCATGGTGGGCCGTGAGGAACTCCAAGTGGAGTACGACCGATTTACTCGTATCGGCTAACATATGGCCAAGATGCAGTGTTACCCTTAGAAATAAACGTGACTTCACTAAGAGTAGCAAAGCAAAACCTGCTGAGCCTGGATGAATATCAACAGGCCATGTTAATGGAATTAGATTCGGTTGACGAAGATTGACTCATGGCCTTAGATCAGATTGAGCATAGCAAGCAAAAGATGGCTAGGGCTTACAACAAGCGTGTGAAGCCAAAAAGGTTTGTTGAAGGAGACCTGGTTTGGAAAACCATACTACCTGTTGGGATCAAGGATCCTAAGTTTGGGAAATGGTCACCAAATTGGGAAGGGCCATTCATTGTTAGCAAAGCTTATCATGGTGGTGCTTATCGGCTAGTCAACATGCAAGGCGAAGAACTAAATAGAAGCATCAATGGAAAATACCTCAAGAGATATTACCCCACTATGTGGGAAGGCATATTGGAGAATTAAAAGCAAGTGCATTAGCATAAAAGCAAAATTGTTTGTGGTGACTACAGGCTGGCCACCTAGCCAAAATTACAAAAGCTTAAATGTGAAACTAGGAAACTGCCGCCTCGGGAGCCTCACTTGATTTTTACTCAACCTGGGCAGGACCTGGATCGGCTGACGATGCAGGAGCATCAGTCATAGCCGAAGCTTCAGTTATATCTGGGGTAGGTTCTGCTGCTGGCACTTCAGCTAATGCCTCCACTGGGGAAACAACAGCATCTTCAGGATCGCCTTGCTGACTGGTTGAAGGATCGGCTGCTAAGATAGCTTCCTGTTTCCTAACCTCCTCTAGCTGATGCTTGAAGGAGTGCCAAGCTTGATTGGCCTCGGCTAACCCAGCGCGGCTAGTCTCAAGATCTTTGTCTAAGCCTGTCTTCTGAGCGCTCAGCACCGCCAAATCACGATCCAAAGAGGAAGATTGCTTGAACAAATCATAACGCTGTTGAGAGTTGACACGGAGCTTTTCAGTTAAAGCAGCCGATTGAGGAGTCAACTCTGCTATCTCCTTTTTGATCCTCTCTAACTCAGACAACAGAACAGCTAGCCGTTCATCTTTGTTCTGGCGCTGGCTTAGGGCTTCTTGACGCTCCTTCTCCAACAATAGGAAAGAGGTTTGGAACTGAGCCTTTTGTTCCTGGAGGTCCTTCAGTCTTTTGAGATCATGAGAAGTCACGTCATGAACCTCCTTGAATCGCCCGTATTAGAGAGACAGGTCGTTCAGTTGAAGAGCCAAGGTATGGTACACCTCCTGGCTAGCCGCAAGGATGTTAGCCAAAGTAGACAGCTTGAACAAAGAAGTCCTCAGATGGGCAACCTGCTCCCTGCTGGTTGGTATTTCCCCCATCAGTGCTGCATCAACTCTCTCCAAATGATTGGAAATAGGAGAGGAGACCGCTGAGAAGGGGTCAGCAGAGGTGAAATACTTCGTCAGCTCTTCTTCTGAAATAGGAACTGCGGGAGCTGTAGGAGGCGAAGGCATCTGGGGAGCTTCATAGCCAGTCTCTTCAGCTTGTGATTGGGGGTCCTATGGAAAACCATGGTTAACCGATTAAGTAAACAAGTAATATATGTTGAAAGGATAAGAAATCGGTTGTACCGGTGGAGGAAATTGAGAGCTAGTGCCCTCGGCAAATTCTTGAACAAAGGAGGTAGGAATCTCCACACGCGGCTTCTGAAAGTAAGGTGGTTAGATTCAGGCTAACAAAGGATATTAAGGAAAAGGGAGATAAGAACAAGTTATGTACCTTTACCTTCGGCTGTTTGCCTTTGCTAGCCGAATGTGTTTTCTCTTTGAGCTTGGCCTGAACCTCGGCAGGTTCTTCTATTACGATGCCAGGGGCCCTTGTTCTTTTCTTGGCGGGAGGAGTAACGGGGTCGTCTTCAACGACAATGAATTGTGGAGTAGTGGTTGTGGCTGCCATAAGACAAGAAAAGTAAGAAATTACTTTGAGTCTAAAAGCAAGAACTGCAAAGAGCCGAATATAGGGGCACTTACTTGGCTGAAGTACTGAGGTCTTCATCCTGGTAGAAGACCGTTTCTGGACTTGGGTTTGGACCCGGGGCTTGGTCTTAACAGGAGTGCTTTTGGGTTGGCTCGATGGCCTCATCGCCTCGGCTACATCAGTGAGGATTAACCGAGTTGCATATCTATCCAGCCGATCAGGGAACAGCCTGTCTTTCACTGATGGCCACCAATTGGCAAAAGCAGAAGTCTCACCCGATACGGGAGTGAAGGGGAGGAAGTGGAAGGCCTGGATCTTTTTGAAGTTGGTAGAAACCACCTCCATCACATCAGTGGCGCTAAAGAGGCGATCGACCCAGGCTCCTACCATAGAGTCGTATGGCAAAGGAATGTGTCAGAACAACCCAAACCGCCTTGCCACACGCTTTGGAAAGTAGAACTCACCGGCGACTTGTTGTTTCGTGAGGTGGGTTTAAGACCACAAAGCAAGTCACGAGAGGTCAAGACTAAGCTCGGTTAAGCTCCAATTGGTTCTCACTGATCGACCGGGAGAGGGTCATTAGTGGAGAAGATCCGAGAAAGGCCCAATACCTTTCTCCAGGACGAGGCACCAATCGCCAGCCTATCCGGTCGGACCAAAGAGCTTGGTGGCCACAAAGAAAGCATAAGAAGGCTCACAAGGAGTGAGCACCAAATGGGTACCCAATACACCGCATCCCGGGAAGAACGCTAGGGTTGAAGTGCGAGTCGATAAACTCGGAAAATAGAGCATTATCGAGTTGTAAAACCAGTGGGCTCTGAACGTTCCTGATATCTTCACCCCTTTGTAGCCGATCCATAATGGTGAACAGGCAGCGATAGAGGTATGAGAGGAAAAGGGTTCCCCAAGAAAAGTTGCCATCAGAGTTCACAAGAGCTACATAAAGCTGTAACTCTTGAACCACGGCAATGGAACTGGAACAGAGAAAGTACTTGCTGAACCAGTACAGAAGGAATGTGTTGTGTTCTGCATCAGACACAGACCCTCTGGACTTGGAATTATTGGCAATGAAATTAGAGTATCCGGAGGTGTGTTTGGAAAAGTGGAACCCTAGTTCAGGAACCTGGAAGGAATAATGGGAAAGGACGTCATCGCCTGTGATCGGGAGCCCCAAAGTAGCCGCCACGTCCCGTAAGAGTGGAAACCATACCCCAGGGGAAAGTGAAGGTGTTTGTGGCAATGCTCCAGTAGCCGAAGAAGCCATAAAGCAGCTCTAAGTTAAGGGGGATGTCCTTGGTTGACAGCATGATTATATCATAGAGACCCCATTGTTTCCACTTATCGGACTTCACAGCCTTTAGCCGATCCACCGAATCGAGGTAGGGCTGAGACGAACGAGGCCATGAACGAAGATCAGTAGGTTTGGACCTGGTGGTAAACCAGTCGCAGGAAATGGGCAATGCGTACAGAGAGGGGGCCATATACTCCATCAAGAAGATCGCCCCTTCACCCATGGAAGAGGAAGAAGATTGTTCTCCATCATACGCGTGAGATTGGTTTTGAGAATCAGAAGCAGAAGACATGGTGGGCCTGATTGCTAGGTGAAAGATGAAGAGGTTGGAGATGGTGAAAGCTACAGGAGTTAGGGCTGAAAGTAAGCGTAAGAGGTAATTCGACTGATGAGTATTTAAAGGAAAAGTAAATCACTGATAGTGGGATTTAAAGGCGAATAAATCGGATGGATGAGGATTAGCCGTTACGCGATTCAAAAAGTTGTTGTTAATGGATGACCTCGCATTTATGATTTAAAAAGGTGATTTAACTTAAATCATTACGCCGCCCCAGCCTAAACCTAGGATGTTACGGCTGAGACAGCGTAGGGGGGCAATTGTTTACACCCAAAATATTCATCAGAACCAGCCGAAGCTAGTCCCAGTCGAATAGATCAAATAGCCGATTGCTCATCAGCCGATGTTCCTACCAGTCGATATGGCGTGTCAGCTGATAGGTTCGCGAAATCGGAAGGTATACATGGGCCTTGGACTGATTGGGCTTCAAGGAAGATATTCAGGCCCATAGGGATAGCATGGAGTCACGCATGGGATCAGATTCTTGCTCCACGAGTCGAGTGACGTGGGAGTAATTTTGAATTAATTAAATATCCAAGGAAAAACTGATTAAGATTGTTCCCCATGGTTTTAGGAGCTGAGCGAGGGAATCTGAGGAGATCTTTGCACATAGAGGACCGTTGGTTGAAGGGACATGGCCACAATGCACTAATGCGCCTAGTTTTTAGGATCGTGGTTAGTGGAGCATGGCACGACTCAGCCGAATAACTGCCAACTAGGAATGTATCAGTGTTAGCCAACTGAACGTGGTAGATAGGGATAGTTCTTAGTTGCTACTATAAACACCCAGTTGTACATACATTTTAAAAGGATCGATCAATCAAACAACTTATATTTTTCGCTCAAGCTTTTATCCGCAGTTTATGTTTACCTTTGCGTCCCAGTTTTTATCTTAGTTCACCGACTTAAACCTTTCTGGAGTGAGTTAAGGGACCCATAGCTAAGGAACAGAGTTCCTTCCTTGGCGTAATCGCTTGAAGAAAATGGAATCACCGTTGTGAAAGTTAGCCGATCCACGGCTAATTGATATTCAAGACAATAGAAGGATTTTGTATTACACACTTACAAGGTTGACATAAAAACATTAAAGAACAAAACTGCTTCGATTATGACACTAGCCCATGTAAGCTGTAAGTGTAAGCTGTAAGTATACATTCTCAAATGTAAAGGGTGTAGTATGAAATTCTATGCAATGCAAATATATATTTTTTCAAGAATTATACTTTTTTATTTTAACTCTTATAAATGTTGATAGTAATGTGATTTTATCTTAGTTTTTTAAGTAACAAGTCACAGCCACCAGGTAGTTAAGTCAGCATAAAGTAACTACTAACCTATCAAATTTTAAATGTAGAATCAACATCTATCTAATCAATACATAGTTTCCACTTTAATCTAATCTACTATTGCTACCACTTCAATAGAGCTCACAAGCATTGGTACAACGCACAAGCACAAAATATACACAACACAACCACTTGCACAGAATATCCTCTGTTGTGAAGGAACATGGCCAAAGTGAAAGTGTAAGTAAAAACGTATTGATCTTTATTATTAGATAAGTTACAATACATGGTTGAATTCTGAGTTGTGTTTTATTTTTAGAAAAGTGAAAGGTCATTTATATCAACAGAAAGTTGAGTTTCATTTACACATAAGGAAGGTGACTCGTGGTGGCTAAATGATCTTTTAGGTAGAAAACAGAAGCATCGCATAGTTTACAGTTGAGAGTAAGTTCATGGGTCTTCTTTCTTGCCAAGCTAGTGAAACATGAAGAACCAAATAACAAAAGAATTACAAATCCAGAGCACTTACGTTTTGTCCTTAAACTCACTCTCAACTCAGCAAGTATGATAACTGAAATTGAATCAAAGAAATAGCAATCTAGTTCCCCCTGTATCCCTTCTTTTAATATTTAGATTGGAACTCATACCTTTAAACTTTCTAGGGCTACTCAAGATATATAAAAACACCTGTTAGAGTGTTACTGGAGTATAAGACCATTCATATATCTTCACATAAATAACTTCTAGGATAATTCTTTCATGATCTAAGTAATATGATATTAGATTGATATTGATGTGAAAAATAATAATAAGATGCGCTGCCCCTTGGTCAGTTTCTCTTAAAAAAAAATATTCCTTTATCCAAACCATGAGAAACCCAGAATTGAAGCAGTAGAAATTCTGAAATTCCAATATGAAGAACCAAAAAAACAATATTACTATTATTATTATTAATAAAAGGAGTTGGTCATAAATAGATATAATTCTGAAAGCATGCTCAATATGCAATGCATGTCGTTCTTGCAGTAATAGATTGGAAAAATAGCAAGTGTTGTAGTATTTAACAAAGAAGATATTTTTATGAAAACTAACATAAACCCACAACAGAAGTATTGGAAGAAAGCAAGCACAAGATGTTGTTACCTTGAGGCCACAGAGCATAGGCCAAAGTGTGAAGTATCTGGACGCCTGGAATGGAGAGGCTAGCCACCCCGTCGCGCAAAGTCGCAGTGTACGAGTAATGGGCCGACGGAATAGAGAGGCCTTGGCGAGAGGAAAAAATGAAAGAAGCGCAGTGAAGGGAAGCGAGCGGTCTGCAAAGGAAAGCGAAGGGAAGCGTGCGTTTTCGTTTTGTTGCGCTTAGTTTGGGTTAGGAGAGACAGCAGTGCGAAGGGAAGCGTGTGGCGGCGAGCAGTGCTGGGAAGCTGAGAGGAGAAGTGAAACAGGGAAGGGGAAGAAGGGGCTTTCGTCTGGTTGTATCCGGACGTTACCGACGGCCATATTAACCTTACCGACGGGCTCAACCCGTCGAAAAATTTCTCGGGATTACCGACGGTCTTTTTCAAATACCGACGGGTTAAAGCTGTCGGTATGTCATAAAAGCGGGAAACCGAAAACATAACACAGGTATACCGACGGCCTTCTACCGACGGCTTGAGGCCGTCGGCTAAAACACGGCTTTTCCGACGGCTTGGCCCGTCGGTACGTCCACGGTACGCCGCATTGGATTTATCGACGGCGGTGTCCGGAAACCCAGATTCTTGCCGACGGCCTCAGCCGCTTGGTAGAAGCGTCGCTTCAGATACCCGTGATTTCTTGTAGTGCACCTTGCTCGCAAAAGATCCCTCTACCCAAATCACGCCGTCATCGATTACACTACCAGCAGCGAACCAGCGGCAACTCCGCCACTGCCACCCTTGCCAACATCGTTGCCCACTGCTTGAAAGTTGGTGGCTTCGTTTGTCGATGAGCGTGGCTATTGGAATACACAAATGTTAGAGCAATTCCTTCCCACACTTATTTGTGATCCTGTTAAAGGGTTTAAGCCACCATCAGATATTGATGGTGCGGATTGCTTAGCTTAGAGTTTGTTCTCCGAATTGAAAATTTTCAACCTCTTCTGTATAAGTTATAACTTGATTAGAGGTATCTCATTGCCTCACCCTCACAGTAACATAAGATGGAGTTAGGTGAGAATTTAGTTATACGAGGAAGAGAATCGTTTATGGCGATACTTTTCGGATAGAAATTGTGTAGAAAAATACAAAATTTGAAGCAAATTCGGCGAGTGCGGTAACCGAAACATCCACGTGAGACAACCAATTCATTCGTGTGATTTCACGAAAATTCCCTTCACGATATTTAGCATTTTTCTAAAAATATTGCTTTAAACAAATTTTCTATGTATGTATTAATGTACGCTTAGAGCCATAAGAGAATTGACATCATAGTCATTTCTTGTCCCTCTAGGTTGTTTTAGTGGAATATATTATATATGGTCCATCTTGTCACATTATTGCCTTACTTAACTTCAAATTGGGGTTATTAACAAGTTTCAACCCCTTATTGAGATGAAGTGTTTGACAGGTCCCTCTAAGCGCACCCAATCCACAAACAAACAAGTCAAAAGTTGTAATTAGAGTGCCGTGAGAAGAAAATAGCTTTTCATTGTCTAATCAAAAATGAAACGTCTTAGGAGGTAAGCCCCCTTGATTAAAGTTACTTATGTCCCCTATTCATAAACAAATTTCATATTCAACAGCATTATGAAGCGTTTTGTTAAAAAAAAAGCATTATGAAGCGTCCAAGTTAACATCTTTATTATGCGAAGTCTGGTCCACATGCATGGCTTTACTTTGCTGACTATATAACTCCATTTATCTTTCAAAATTAGGGATTTAACACATAACCTCATAGAGTTTGAGCCGACACGTGCATGTGCATCATATAGGTTGAATGGAGCCTAGAATAGAGATTTGCTTGCAAAATCTTAACCTGGATGTTATTATTCAATTTCTTGATTTTGCGTTAATTGGTATTTAATTTCTCTGATTCATTTAGAAAACTGACCATTTGCCCAATATTTGTCAAAAAAAAAAATATCATTTGCCCAATAATTAATTGGTCTATTTTCTCATTTCTTTTATACACTCAGATCTAAGTGCAGAAGTAGTTAATGTTTACAATTTTATTTTCACATCATGATTATATGTCTTTTCGTAAATTATTTTACTTCACTGTGCAGACAATTTTTTTGTTGTACTGTGCCGACAATTTGTTTGCACTACTTATAGTATTTTGGATTTGGATCCTCTAAAGTGAGTAAAGTATAAAGTGAGTAGTCTTAACTATTAATGAGAAAATCAATAATTAGTTTGTTCAGAGACGGAGCCAGAAGTTTAGTCTAGCTGGGCCAAGACTAAAGAATCATATTATATAAGAATTAAAAACACATTATTTTTATTAAATATAAAAATAATTAAGTAAATAAAATTTAAATAAAACCTAATTTAATGTGTGAGACTGAGCAATTGAGTTTGTTGTTATTCCAGTGCTGCTCATGCACATTCGCCATGATACTGTGGCTTGACGGTAGGAGTATAAATGAGTTGAGCTATTCGTGAACTATTCGAGCGCGGTTCATTAAATACTCGATCAAGCTCGTTTGTTTAACTAAATAAATAAACTTAAACTTGAAATTCTCGGTTATTTAAATAAACCAAGTTCAGGCCTTACTAACCTTTGTTTTTTATATTATGGAAATATGTAAAACTTTATTGAGTGTTAAAATTAATTTTGAAGTTTCTTTCATGTAGTAGTCAATAAGTTGTGAAGTTTTTATTTACTGAATTATGAAAATGTATTAATCTAGAATTTTTAAATTTCATATATCACATGTTAAGCACATATTTCTATTTGTTGATTATAATATATATTAAATTATTTATTAACTAAAATGATAAACATAAAAAAAAATTAAGAAATTTTTTGTTAAATACAGAAATAATAAAGTTATTTTTTTGGTATACAAATAATAAAGTTATAAATGAGTTAAACAAGCTAAACTAAAGCTTTACCTTTTTTAACAAGTCAAACTCAAGCTTTTAGTTAAACTCGTTTAAATAAATGAGTCAAATTTAAACAACTCAATTTTTTGACAAGTCAAACTCAAATTTTAGGTACTCGGCTCGGCTCAGCTCATTAATCGAAGGTAATGTGTGGTGTGTGGTGCGCTTATTTAGCTTTTTTATAAAATAAAAAAAAATCAATGAGGTCGCTTTTTTTTTTGGCGCTCATTTTGGTACATGACCCAGGGAAATGTGGCATGTACTATCCACTTATTCATTCCTCACGTCATGCAGTATGTTTTGGTCAATCTCGATGCGGTCCTCGTGTCCTAGCAATGTGATGAGTACTGTGAGTTTTATAAAAAATCAATCAGGAGGCCTGGCCCCGGTTCCGTGTACGTAGCTCCGTCCCAGGACTTGATTTTCTAATTCAAGTCCTTACATCAGAGGGTTCTATTCAAATCATATAATTTGATTTATATGGAGAAGGAAACGCCTAATTTAGGAAAAATAATATGTTTAATAAATACACAAAATTAAAGAAACAATAACCATTTAAAGAATTTAAATTCATGATTAAAATTTCAATTATATAAAATATTTAATCTGAAAAACTAACTTGAATAAAAAAATTATTATTAACAATTTTTATAGAGATAAAAACACGCACGTAATACACAATACAGACATAAGTGGTACTATTTATCTTCCATATTGTACGTTGCACATGTTATTCCATCTTATAATTTTTAACACATCTTATATATTTCATAACTTTAAAATTTATCATTTTTTAATGGCGTATTATAAATTTTTGTGTTCATATTTTTAATTTCATTCAAAATATTATTTGTGTTGATATATCATATGTGATTAATATACAATTTTTTTGGGTACAATGATCAATATACTATTTATTTAATATAATTTAAAATTATTTTTAGTAATGTAATTGATCCTTATTGTAAGCATTATATATAAGTGATTTGATTCTTTTTTTATTTTTAAATAAAAAGATATAATCTTATTCAAAAAATATTTATTTAAAAAATAAAATTATAAATCCCACGTCAAACATATTATATTTTTTAAATAAAAATTACATATTTCTCTACCTAATAACATCATTTTCTATTATTTTTAAAAAAAATATAAATTCATATTTAACATCTGACTCTATTTCAGTAGCAAGACTTTTCAACCAGGCTAAACATGTGGGCAGGTGGTTCAATCTGATTGGTTCTCTGTTTGTCGAGAGTGGGAACTGGGAAGGTAGGGAATATTCATGTCTCTTGAGGTGACTAGAGTCTAGATATATGCAATGGCTTGGGTGGACTTGGAGGCACGCCGGTCAAAATTTTGCATGCAATAATCGATACTCTTTTGGAACCTACGTGGCACTTCGTGTTACGTTGAGAGTGAGAAGGCACAGCTCCGCCAATTTTCCACAAAGTAGTATCCTGTTTTCTTTTGGTTTTCACTTTTTCGGTTGATATTCAGCCCTCTTGAGTACCAAAAAAAGAAAAGGCGCTTTCAGAGACAAAAACAAAAAAGAGAAGGCACTTTCAAAACTACCCTTGATATTGGTATCTTGTACTCTTGTTACGTAAAATTGCGCATATAGATAAATTGGATTCTTGACAATAAATACCAGACTTTATTTCATGCCGCTGTTATACGTATTCCGTTGTAGTTTAAAGTTTTTACATATAGACTAAAAAATTATTTAATTGAAGTATCACTACAAAAATTAATAGCATTTCTTACAAATTTTTCTTAAGGTTATTGACCTCTAGAAAATTACCCAGGGTCATAGCATTAAGAAAAAGCCCATATAGGTGTTACCCACGGCCAGTTACACAAATCTGTGGGAAATTATATGAATTTTTGTTTAAAAAAAATTGGTATTTCATAGGGGTAGTCCGTGGGTTTTGACTAGATTATTTATTTATTTATTTATTAAAATGCCCAAAACCGAGGGGAAATAGCTCTCGGGACATGGTTTAAACTTTAAAAACTGTCAGTCATTATTATTATTATTATTATTATTATTATTATTATTTATTAAATAAAAACAAAAAGATAAAATAAAAACACTAAACCTAAAACACACGCACACACTAAACCTAAAACACATGCACACGCGCTGAGTTAGAGAAAGAAAGGAGAGCAGGGGCGCCGCACCATAAGGGAAAAAAGGGCAAGAGGGAGAGAAACGATTTTTTTGGAGTTGACAGTGATTCCGAAGGAAGGGTCGAGGCCAGCGGCGATGGCGGCGTCGGCAGAGTCCTTCTTCCGGTAGGTGATGTAGCCGACTGCGTCGCGGTCGATGCGGATGCGAGAGATGGTGCCGTAGATCTCGAATCGAGATTTGAGATCGAGGACGGAGCAGTGCAGAGGCAGGCCCATGACGACCACCGCGGGAGAGAGGAGTAGAAGGCCGGAGTGAGGCGGACATACGTCTCGGAACTGGTACACGCGGTGGGTTTCGCTGACGGATGGGTATACCTTCCCGTTTCTCAGGTTCCCTCTTTCATTTTTTATTTTTTCATCTATTTCCTTACTGGTTTCCTCTAATTTCAAACTAGTTTTTCCTATTATAGGGAATATTCCTCTTCATGGTGATTGTGTTTGTTCTCTTGCTTCATCTCTATGCCAAATGGTTCTGGTGGCGTTTTGAGGGTGCTATGAGTGGCTTAGAGTCTTCAATTTTTCCTACAAATGTGTTGGTTTGGGGGAACCAGAGTCAAGAAAGTTATTTTGGTATTTCTTTAGAAGAAGGCACTTCTCAGCAACCATCATCTTCTTCAGCCAGTGTTAATAGTGTTAATATTGTAGAAGTAACGAAATGTTGGTGATTGATATACCAAATTAGTTCACTTCTTCCTCTTGTGTATTCTGCTGTAGTTTCAATTTTGCTGTGAATCAACGCCCAATTTTTTTTTTGATCAATTCTACTGCGGTTTCAATCCCTATTGTGAGCGTTCAGCTAGTGTTAATTTTAGTGTTAATCAATTCTGTCGTGGTTTCAATCCCTATTGTGATCAATTCTTCTGTGAATCAATGCCTGAAATCAGAAATTTTAATTTTAATTTTAATTTCAGATTTTTTTTATAAAATTGTTGCAATTTTCGAGGGCCCTAAACTCTAGGAAATTTCCCACTGTTTTCGAGCAGCATATATGTTACAGCAATTGGGCCCTCGGAAATCAATCATTTCCTAGGGCTTTTTGCCCTTACCTAGGGCTTTTGGCCCTAGGAAATACACAATTTTCTTGTAGTGTATCACTACAAGAAAACTGCGTATTACCGACGGAATTTTACCGACGGCCCCGACTCCGTCGGTAATACCGAGGCCTGATCGTCGGTAAAGCTCCAAAAAAATCAGCGTACGAAATTATTTTTTGCAACTTTACCAACAGCTTAGCCGTTGGTAATTTTAAAAACTAAATTAGAATTAAAATAACAATTTACTGACGGCTTAGCCGTCGATAATTAGAGAGGTTTTACTGACGGCTAAGCCGTCGACGGCTTAGCCGTCGGACTGCTCTCCTCCCTCACATATTATTTCAAATGCCGGTTTAAAGAAGAGAGAAGCTCTCATCTCTGAGAAGCTCTCATCTCTCTCTCTCCATGAACACCACCACCACCCCACGTCGCTTTGCCTCGTCCGGCCTTCGTTGGCCATGAAACCACCACCATTCTTCTCCTCTCTTCATCCTCTACAAGACCCACTGATTAGATTTCGAGTTTGAACCATTTCCCAGGAAACCACCGCTGTAGCCTTCGAGGCCCTATTTCGCCACCGTCCGGCCAAGTTTGGCCGCGCCACCACCATGGTTTTTATTCTCTCATCATCCTCTACAAAAAGGTCTACTCCTTTTCGCAAAAACAAACATATCTGAAACCCTAAACTGCTGCCTTTAAGCTGCGATTTCGGCCACTGTGAGACCCATCTTTGTACTTCTGTGATATAAAGCAGCAGAAAAAGAATATGATTTGGGGAACATTTCATTGATTTGGGTTTTGTACTTCTGTTTTGTCTCCGCTATCTCACAGTCACGCTACTGTGCTGCAATGGAAGCAATCACAGAGGGAGTAAACAACATCAGCGTCAACGATTTTATTAAGAAGAATCGCATTCAGGTCTCCAACACCAAAAAATCCCTCTTGTTCTACGTTAATCTCGCCAACGTAATCCTATAAACGATTTATTTTTGTTTTCGATATTAGAATTTGAAACTTGCGACCTTGTTTAATTCTCGGTTATGTTTATTTGTTACGGACACGTTGGGGTTTTGTTTAATTTTTGCTGTTTTTAATTTTTTATTTATTTTGTAGAGGTATATGCAACAACATAATGAGGTTGAGCTTTCAGCACTAGGAATGGGTATCAATCAAATCTTGAAACTAAATTTTTCTCTTTAATTTTTGGCCATTTTGTAATGTCGGCTTCTTTTTCCCATTTAATTGGTTAGAGTCTTTTTGAGCCATTTATTACTTTAACACTTTGACTATGTGAGATTGTGAATTGTTACATATTGAAGAATGGTATATATACACATACAAAAACTATATTGAATTGTTGGTTTTACTTTTGGGAGCACAATAGTGCATATTAGTGTATATATGTTTGCTTTAAGGCCTTCTTAGGTTTAATTAGAAAATTAGTTAGTTGAAGACTAAAGTGTGGAAAATTTTAGCATAACATTAATTCCATTTATTCAAAGTTGCCTACAGCGTAGAAATCATCTAATTTTAAAGCTCTTGTCAATATTTTAATTTTGACCATTGGTACTTATTTGAAGATTGGGTGGGAGTGAAGAATCTAGTATCTGCATTGCCTTCTTCAGTGAAGAGAGTTGTTCTTGTTTCATCAATAGGTGTGACCAAGTATAATGAATTGCCATGCAGGTAAGCCTATATAATAATTAGTTCTTAATTGACAATGTTGCCTGTGACTTGTGAGTTATCATCATTGGGCTTGCTAGAGTTGTTGATTTAATGACCAAGTTATGTGCTAGGGCCTTGGAATCAATTTATATTGCTCATGCTTTGCTGTTTCATGACACAGACCACCCTAAGAGGTGGTTTTACACTATTGTCAATCCTTTTTGTTATGATTTTTGTAAATCAACTAGGAAGCATTGCCAAGAATATCAGAGCTCATAATGTCGAGCTTTCTTTCAAAGGTTTTCCTTTAAGCTTTATGCCATAACAAACTTGGTTAAACAAAGACTATGTCCATGCGTCTTGTGCTTTGAAACAAGTGTAGGAATATGTATCCACAAAAATACCATTTCATTGATTTCAGTTGAAATCAGATTGAATGCTGCTGTTGCTAATAATATGCAAGCTTATATGGTAAATTATCAATGATCAAGTTTGAAGTGGTTATTAAAATAATTATAACTTGCTATAATTGAAGAATATTACTTCAATTACAATTTGTATGCATAAATATTTATGCTGCTTTTGAGAACCATAGGGTTCTGACACGCGTATGGAGCGCGCGCGAAGCACGCCAACTTATGCAGAATTGTGCATTTTTCAGTTTAGAGGGCTTCTAAGGCCATGAATACTTATAATTAGTGTTCTAAATCATATGAGTTCAAAGGGATTCTTAGGAATTTCTTATAAAGGTTATTAGAACATAAGTTGTTCTAAAGCTTAGAGAACATCATTTAAATATGTTTTGATTGATGCATTGAAGCTATGAGATTAAGTTTATAGTTGGTAATAGATACCTATATGAATGTCATTTGAATTCCTTAGAAAAGTTATTAAAACATAAGTTGTTTGAAAGCTTAGAGATACATTATTAGGGCTATTGAACTTATAATGGTTCTAATAAGAGAGTTGTACAATGTAAGGTAAAACCCAGTGATAAATCCTTGGTTGTGCAAATAGTTAGATAGTACAGGGTAAAGCCCCGTGGTAAATCCCAAAGTGGTAAAGCCCAGTGGCAAATCCTTGGCTATTGCATAGAGTCGTATGGTCCAGGGTAAAGCCCCGTTGTAAATCCCAATGTGGTAAAACCCAGTGGTAAATCCTTGGCTATAGTAGAAGAGTTGTACAATTCGGGGTAAAGCCCAGTGGTCAAGACCCAGTGGTAAATCCTTGGTTGTGCAAACAGTTGTTCAGTACGGGGTAAAGCCTAGTGGTCAAGACTCAGCGGTAAATCCTCGGCTATTCTAGGAGAGTCATGAGTGCAGAGCAGTTGTACCACTGCGAGGTAACGACATGTCCCGGCTATTACAAATAATCGTACAGAGCGGTTGTACCACTGTTACCAAACGATATGTGTCAGCTATTACTCATAGGATTGTAAGTGCAGAGCGCTTGTACCACTATGCGGTAACGACACGTCTCGGCTATTACAAACAGTTTGTAGCAGAGCGGTTACACCATTATTACTAAACGATATGTCCTGACTGTCACGAGCAATCCTTGATGTATGAGATTGTCATGTTGCCTTAATATTTTTAATGAAATGTTATTGTGATAGTGGCAAGTGTTTGATTGAATATTTTAAACATAGTTGATAATTGTATCTATCTACAGAGGAGTTTTTCATACTTCGCACACTAAGTATGGCTGGAAACAACGGTATATTTATTTATGTTAGTCCTATATTACTGTGTTTTATAAACTCACTATGTTGGGGCGTTGTTTTCAGGTACAAGCTTATTGGAAAGTTCAGGGCATGAAGTTGTTCTCGGTTTTGCCGCCACGCGAGACCTTGAGTACTGGATCATGAGTCGAGTTGTCATTATTATGAGTCTTTTGTATTATTTTGCATTAGATTGTAATATTCGATAAGAGTCTTTATTTAGTGAATTTAATTGTATTACCTTTTATGTATTTCAAAGATTTTATCTGGTCAAAGCTTATGTGATAGAGGTTTTACCTTCTTCTAATTGGTATTAAAGCAAAAATTCTTCCAAATGTAGCTTTAATTCCAGTTAATTTAGCAGGTAATTCTCCGATTAGAGTTGGGGCTTTACATAGAACCATTGTGGCAACTAAAGAAGCAACATGGTAACTTCGATCATAAGGTGAAAAAGATTCATCCATTGATTCAGAAGCATCAATAGAGGGAGTTAGGATATAACAACTAACAAGAATGACCAAATATTACCTTATTAACCACAATGAATCTACTAATTACAATCTCAGAAGGGTTTAAGTTATACATTCAACAAACAAATAGTATGCGAAATAATAGAAAAACTATATGGTTGTAATGTCTTTTTTTAGTCAAACCATCTGTTTGCAAATTTACCATTTTCATTTGTAGATTTACCATTATCGTCTCTTCGTCTATGACTATATATGTTGCCAGTCTAAATTAACTCATCCAAACATTATAGGAAGTTATTTACCATGTTCAAGATCAATTATATTATATTATATTTAAAAAATAAAAGAAATTCACACAACTTAAATATGAGATTCTCCATGGCTTTTGGCCCCTAGTAGATTACATTTCTATCAAGATATATAAAGATATCTGAATATAATCTAAGTATAATTAAAACTAACAGAATATTATGAGACATAACATCATAATGAAATTCTCATCTTAAAACAATTAAAAACCAAAACTGAAATAATTCAGTAATTATCAACCTTCAAATCATATATGTTGGCTTCTATATCTGTTGTCATTGCATCCGAAAGGAATTCATTCTTGTCGGTTTGATCATTGTTAAATTAAATCCTATAAAAATTCCTATGTCTCAATATGCTTCAAAGTGAAAAGCTCTTCTATCTGTGTGTGCCACAAAACTTCCAATGTCAACTTATTCTACAATTTAGCCAAAAAAGGAAGAACATATGTCACTCATTGGACCACATATAGCACAATACTTGAAAAATCATAACAACTAAAAGAACCTATTTGTTCTGCCGATAAATGTATATCCCTTTAACAGGAATCACCTTTAACCTAATCTCATCCTTCAAAATATGAGTGATTGAGCAAAAAAACATTTGATTGTAGATGTGATGCACAAAGAGATGTAGTTTTGGTTGTTCCAAAAATGTAAATATAATAATGAGTAGAAATGATAAGTATAAAAAATTTCTAGTCGGAATTCATAAATTTAAGTTCTGATAATTAGAAAGAAGTTTCATAAAAGTCTACCTAGATTTCGGAGCTAAGCAATCGGTTTGTATTAGTTCCTAAGCCAAGTAACTCGTATCTTCCTTTTAGATAGAGATAAATTTTCATATTTTCAACTGAAAATAAAAGCTTTTGCAGATTTCATACTTACTGTTGGGAATATATTTCATGAATTCTAAAAAATTAACACTAAAAACATGAATATATTATAAAAACATGAATTTTTATCTAATCAAAGTTAACAGATTTCAATAAGTAACATAATTTGTGGCAATAAAAAATTGAAGAGTTTGTAGCTCACCTAAAATATTGTGAAGCATAAAAAGTTGATGAACGTAAAGTTAACTACAATTTAAACTCACTTAACAAAAAAGTTGGCTTATTATAGAGAGGAATCTAGATAAAAGGAATAGAAATAATGTACTTTTTGATCTTCTACCACAAGGCAACTATCTTTCAACTTTTGCAAATAAAAATATGAATAGTCCAAAAGATCCACACATACAAAGAATGAAGAACTGCATACTCAGAGTTACAAAGAGTTAAAACAATACAAATAATACATGAAACATGCATATGTTCTTAACTAACCATGGTCTGTCTATGTTGATGGTCCTCAAAGCTCCGATGTCGACAACAATGGTCTGTCTTTTTCAATCACTTTCCTTCCATCCCATCCAGAAAATCACTCATGCTTCATCTCAATTTTTAATTTCTCGTCAGACTTAAGAGAGAACCACCATTAAGCAAATATGTTCCATTTTCTTTGTTCATGCCTAGATCGCAGCGCCGCACAAAGGCCTCTCCTGAATTGACTTCTTCGTCGACAACTGCTACAAAGGCCTCCATCAATTGTTACCTGCAAGAGAAAGTCATGGAGAAATTATCAATCAACAAAATAAAGCCATCTCTAAATAAAGCAGTGGACAGAGAACACAACATGAATGAGAGTAAATAGATCGCCTTCACTTTGAAATTTGAAATTTAAAAATACTAATTACAAATTATTCCTTTTTTGATGGTTTGTGAGAGATTTTAGGAAAATCATAGTCCAATTAGCCTCCTTACATTTATTGCTATTTCGAATTTTGAATTATTAATAGATCAAAATAGTCCTTTGTAATATAAGTCTAACAATTCAATGCCATTAAATCTAAAATCAATACATTCAAAGAAAACAAAATTTTTGTACATTACGTTTTCATCCTTTATTTATGTTTCCATTTTTGAATTTCTTTAACGTGAGATTTTTTTTTTAATTGATGGATATATGAAATTTGATTGTTATGAGATGGAAAAAAAACAATGAGATGTCATACAGTTGGATATCTTAATTGTATTTATTTAAAATAAAATTTGAATGTTTCACATGGAGTATTAAATATTTGGAAGAAAAAATGATTAATTTGTTTCTAAAGTCATAATGATTCTACTATATCAGTCTAGGAAAAATACCCATTTGGTAACGATTTTGTCTTTATTGTATCTTCTATATTACTGGATATATTAAGTCAATTCATTTAAAATTGATATGTTTTGCTACTGTTTTAGTAATTCGATTTTATTAGGCTTTCATTAGTATTAATATCTAAGTGGTGTAATTAAGTTTTCAGGTATGGAAACGAACCTATGAAATTCGAACCATGATTAAATGACACATGTAAATACAAAAATTTTCTGATTAAATGACACATGTAAATACAAAAATTTTCTGATTAAATGACACTTATAATCCCTTCCTAAAATTGATCGTTATTGCGACATGTGGAATTTAAACCTGATTTAGGACGAATATAAATTCATACCATTTTGTAATGTCAACTATAAATAGTGGCGTAAGATCTGTTTAAACCATTTTTAATTCCCTAAATATTTAAATCCAGCATGTGTGGCATATTTAATGATGGCATGGTGAGAGCTTAACATGTGGCGTATGTTCCATTTGTTTATTCTCAAATGTATTATTAGGGATTATGCACATATCCAGTTGTCTTGGGGTGTAATTGGTTCACGAGAGAAATTGTGAAGAGAGAGTATGAAAAGAGAGAAAAATGTGACAAATATGGTAGATTTGAGGTATTAATTGGAATAAGAGAAAAAGAAGAGAAATAGGGAAGAGAGAGATGTTGATTATTTTTGAAAAGACATCAATGTCCTTGACTAAAAAATTAAATAATTTGAGTTATAAGGAGAGAAGAATGGTAGAAATGGAAAAAGCAAAAAAAAAGGGGTCAGAAACCCATTTTCTTCGCACTTCTATGAAAAAATTAAAAATGCGTGGGACCCACGCTTTTTTTCTTCTTTCGTCCCATTTTTAACGCACGCCAATCAGGATAAATTGGCATTCTCTGCGTAATCTCTCTCGCTTCCCTTTCTTACGTTTCCTTTTCATGCGAAATAATCACATGGTTAGTGTATTGTTCATCGCTCCCTCCACAATTTTCCTCTCCACCATCTGGTAATTTACTTGCACATATCCAGTTTCTGAAACTTGAGTGCACTAGTTCACCCGAAAAAAAAAAACTTTTTTTTTCCGAGTTCTACGACTTGGCTTTTTTTTAAAAAGTCGTAATAACGAGTTAGTTTTTTTCATAAAAAAAAAAGAAACGAAATTGGGTAAGAAAGCAGGGAAAACTCCACCCCATTCTGGTCTGTTATTGCCCACAGATGTGTCAATTTGGCTTATATGAGCCGGCTCAGCCCTAACTTATATGGATTGGGGCCAAAAAGCTCACTCGTATAAAAATTCATAAGGCCAAAAAGCCCTGTTGGCTAGGGCCAGCCCATAAGACTTAAACTTTTTTTAAAAAAATCTGAAAAAAAAATTGGCCCATCCTTAGGGCCAACCCATAGAGTGAGCTGACTGACCCACTTTTTTTTCATATGTTGGCACATATGGGAGATGGGGAAAAAAGCATGGTTATACAGTCTGTCGTGCGTATAGAATAATTCATGAAATTTTAATAATATCAATTTTTGAATACATTGTTTTATCAAGCGCCCCAAAAATAAATTCTTCTGCTTGTGTCCCAAATTAAACTCTACACGTACATGTTGATATCTGACAGAGTAATTCTCTAAAAAATTCAACATAGCTCGATAAGAAAAAAGGAAAACACAAGTTTGTCTACTAGGAAACAATCACGAGCCAATCCAAACAAGCCCGAACATCACCCAAAACAGTTTACTACTAGGCTTAGTCACCACTAGAGCAGAACGCGAGATCAAACAAAAGCCGTATCTTTCACCGTCCCACACTCCTAGGCGAATGAAACTATTTCAACCGGAAAAGTTTTATATACTTTATGGTGTCATTGACGTTTGGTGGAATGCAGTAGAAAAAAAATGCGAAGGGACCCCACATGACAGACTGTATACCCTAGCATCTGAACACAAAGCAAGTAAAAATGGCGTCACAAGGATCGAACGGTGCCAAAAATAGACAGAGAACTTTGAAGACAATGCTCAGGAGTACGGGAGAATAAAAGAGTAAGAGAACAATAGTTTAACCTTACCTGGTGAGATTTTCTAGGGAAAATGGCAGAAAATGCAGAGAGAGAAGAAGGGAGAGAAAGTGAGGAGAGAGAGAGAAGGGTTTTGTTTTGAAATGGCAAGGCTGACGGTGTAAGAAACAAACCAATCAGAGAAAAAGATATAATGGGCTATGTGACATCTTAGGTAATTTTTTCAATATATTAAATATTAGTTTATACACAAATAGTGGGAATAATTTTTTATTTTATTTTAGCAGGCGAAAATGTACAATTGTACCTAAAGGCACTCATCCATAGGATCATGTATATAGGGATAGTAACTTAGACTTCCCGGCTACTGACCCTGACCATCTTTCCTCCTGAATCGTCTGTCGCCTGCTAATATCCGAGAGCAGATACAAAACAAGAAATAGAGCAGGAGACTCAGAATGCACTATATGCACTATTGAATTGGAAGGTAGGATTTAGAACCCATGCATAACAAAGCATCACCCAACAGTAAGGCAGAACAATAGAATATATGATAGATTAAATCATACATCTCCCAGTAACTGTTTGGATCATTACCTAGCTACCTTTCCCATGCAACCTGCATCTATATGCCTATGTGGCCACACAACTTAATTATGGCAAAAGCAGCCCCACCTTAGCTACTTTGCCTTTTATAGATAATAGTGACCTCTCACCGGCGTGTGAGTAAGCCAAGCCAGTTGTCCATCCCCTTATCCCGCACATCGTACCCCTAAGAGTGCATCCCTACTGTTGACAAGTGACTCCAAACACAAGAGGGGGGTGAATTGTGTGTGAACGGTGCTTTCAAAAACTTTTGGAGAAATAAGTGCTAATTATGAGTTGCGGAAATATTAATGTGAAATAGATAAATCACTTGAAGAATAAATTGCAAACGAGTTAAAAATAAAGTAAATAGTAAGATATAAATAACAATAAAATAAAGTACTGTAAATTTAATTGATCAAAAGTAGAGAGATAAGGAGTAAAAAGCACACAACAAATTATCCAGGTTCGCCACCTAACACCCCTGTGGCCTACGTCCCGTCCCCAAAGCAAACCACTATGGGATTTTCACTAAGACACTAGCTTTTAAATCAGTTCACTAGAAACCTTTACAACTCTAAACTGAGCAATACGTTCAAGAGATATCACCTCTCTATGAACACCTTGGGATTCCTACCCAAAAATAAATGATTTTCACAAATAAAATGAGACGAGAAAAATACACTCAATAGTGCAGATATAACAAATTGAAGCTCAAATAATACAACTCAAATAATGTAGAATAAAAAGGCTCTCAAAAATTGTGCTCAAATAAGTGTGAGTGATGAAAAATATTTGACAGAGTTTTAGCACAAAGAATTAAGCACTGCGTTGTATTGTCGTGTTGTAAGAAAGAGCACAGCGTTGTTTATTTATAGACCGACCGAGGAGCGTCTCACGCACTTAAAAAAAAATGTCCGTTGAGGATTTGCCCGTTGAAGATTTGCCCGTTGCGTTGATTATTAAAAGGATTTGTCGTTGCAGGAAAATGCCGTTGCGTTTGAAATAAAGAAATTGAAAACACGCAGGCGGCTCGGCATCACGACCTCTGAAGGCTCGGACTCGGACGACCTCGACCACGGCTCGGCATCACGACCTCTGAGCGGCTCGTCAAAGACCTCGGCACCGCGACCTCGGAACCACGGCTCGGCATCGACCTCCTCATCATTTCGGTTCTCATAGCTCGGCCGCGACCTCATCGGCTAGACCGCAGCGACCTCATTAGCTTCGACCACGGATCATCGGCTCGGCGCGACAAGGGCTCATCACGCGACCTCGATGCAGCGACCTCATCGCTTCGACACGCGACCTCGATGCAGCGACCTCATCCCGGCTTCGACACGCGACTTCCTCCTCGATTCGACATATGACTTCCTCGGCTCGACATCCGATTTCCTCGAGCTCGACCGCAGCGACTTCCTCCTCATTTCGACATCAGGCTTCCTCATTTCGACCACGCGACTTCCTCCTCGGCTCGACATTCGACTTCCTCATTTCGACATCCGAGGCCACGAGATATGCATGTCAAAATATTTTGTGCGTGTGTGATTTAATTTTAATTGAGAGCTTTTTATTACTACTTACAAATTGTCTTAATAAAGATAAATAAATACCCAGAACCCAAAGACTTGAGAAACAATCATTCTTGATACGCGTCTTGGTATTCTTTTCCACTTTTTGCACGGTTGACTATTTGCAAGACTCCCTTTTGTCAATCATCAAAATCATCCTGTCAAGGCATGTATTCACAGACTCCCCCTTTTTTATGATGACAAACATCTCATGGAGGGTTTTTTAGTAAAAATATAATCATGATATAGCAATGAGATATAAGCAAGGTTTTTCAATAAAAGATATCAGAGTTTAAGCACAATATTTAGAAAAACTCCCCCTCACAATAGGCAATACTTAAAAGATCACTCCCCCTGAATCATGCATTCATGTAACTCTCCCCCTTTTGGCAACATCAAAAAGCGGGAAAGACAAATAAAGCAAGGCATATATTCAGGATTAAACAAGCATATTTTGATAGTTACGTGATACCAAGCTTGGTGTGTGACCGGATGAGTGGTTGGACATGATTAGCTAGTTGCATAAGACAAATGTGTCACCCACTCATTATTCCGTACTTAAAGAAAATGGAAGGGAAAAGACTGCATAAACTCGTTAGCACACTCAACGCCCAAGTTAGAATTTATTCAAAAAGAAAATGCAATCACAATACTCAATGCATGATTGGTCTAAAATTCCCAATTCAGTTCTAATAAAAAGAAAGTTTCCTTAGGCAAAGGTTTAGTAAAAATATCTGCAAGTTGTCTAGATGTTTCCACAAACTCAATCATGCAATCACCTTTTGAACATGATCTCTAATAAAATGGTGCCTAATCTCTATGTGTTTAGTCCAGAGTGATAAACCGGATTTTTAGTGAGGTTTATGGCAATAGTATTGTCACACTTTATTGGAGCAGTTTTCAAATTAATCCCATAATCATTCAACTGTTGTTTCATCCAAATAATCAGGCGCAAATAACTACCGCCGCAACATATTCCGCTTCTAAGCGGACAAAGCCACACCGGCTTGTTTCTTACTATGCCATGAAACCAAAGCATTCCCAAGTAAGTGACATGTCCCACTAGTGCTTTTTCGGTCCAATTTACAACCCGCAAAATCGTAATCCGAGTACCCAATCAAAGTGCATTCTGCACCTTTGGGGTACCATAAACCCGTGTTTTCAGGTGCCAACGAGGTATCTCATAATGCTTTACAAAGAGAGAGATGTGATTCCTTAGGACTAGCTTGAAAACGCACACATACAAACACTAAACATAATATCGTGACGACTAGCAAAGTGAGATAGAGAAGAGATCCTATCATACCTCTATACTTACTTACTTCGACCGACTTACCACCTTCATCTTTGTCAAGATAGCATGATGTGCTCATGGAGTTGAGATTTCTTTGGCGTTGCTCATTCCAAATCTTTTAAGCAACTCCTTGCAATATTTGGATTGATTTATAAAAATTCCTTCTTTTGTTTGTTTGATTTGAAGACCAAGGAAGTAGTTGAGCTCTCCCATCTTGGACATTTCAAACTCACTTTGCATGATTTTGGAAAAATCTTCACACAAAGACTCATTAGTAGCACCAAAGATGATATCGTCAACATAAATTTGAACAAGTAAAATGTCATGATTTTTGTGTTTAATGAAAAGAGTGGTATCAACTTTTCCTCTTTCAAAACCTTTTTCAAGTAAATATTTGCTCAACCTCTCGTACCTAAGCTCCGAGCTTGTTTTAAACCATATAAAGCCTTTTTCAATTTGAAAACATGATTTGGAAATTCAAAATTTTCAAACCCGGGGGGTTGATCAACATATACTTCTTCTTGAATAAAACCATTTAGAAATGCACTCTTAACATCCATTTGAAAAAGTTTAAAATCCATGATGCATGCAAATGCGAGAAGCATGCGAATAGCTTCTAATCTAGCCACGGGTGCATAGGTTTCATCGAAATCTATGCCCTCTTGTTGATTATAGCCTTTTGTAACAAGTCTAGCTTTATTTCTAACAATGATACCGTTTTCATCAAGCTTGTTGCGAAAGACCCATTTGGTCCCAATGACTAGGTGATCTTTAGGCCTAGGGACAAGTTCCCAAACATCATTTCTCTCAAATTGATTTAATTCCTCTTGCATAGCAAAGGTCCAATGCTCATCAAAGATGGCTTCATTGACGTCATTTACTTCAATTTGAGAGACAAAGGCCATATGATGACATGCATGATTAAGAGAGTTTCGAGTCGTTACCCCTTTTGAGATATCACCTATTATGTTGTCAAGAGGATGGTTCTTTGAGACTCTCCATTCCTTTGGAAGATTTGAGTGAGAGAGTTCTTGAGAGGGTTGAGGCAAGGACTCTTGATCCTCCTTTTGAACTTTTGATCTCTCTTGTTCCTCTAAATAGGTATCTCCAAATACTTCTGCAAGATCATCAACACTTTCTTCTACTGAAGATTTGGGGTTAGATTCATCAAAAGAAACATGCACAGATTCTTCAACACTCCAAGTTCTTTTATTAAAAATTCGAAAAGCTTTACTAGAAGTGGAATATCCAAGAAATAAACCTTCATCAGCTTTAGCATCAAATTTACCAAGGTTATTCTTACCATTGTTTAGGACAAAACACTTGCATCCGAAAACGTGAAGGTGGGAAATGTTGGGCTTCCTTCCTTTGTAGAGTTCATACGGTGTTTGCTTAAGGATCGGCCTTATAAGAACTCGATTCATCACATAGCAAGCGGTGCTCACAGCGTCGCCCAAAAGTACTTAGGAAGGTTACTCTCATTGAGCATCGCCCTCGCTAGCTCTTCAAGAGACCGATTTTTCCTTTCAACCACTCCATTTTGTTGCGGTGTCCTTGGAGCGAAAAGTTGTGATCAATGCCATTTTCTGTGCAAAATGCTTCAAATGCTTCATTCTCAAATTCCCACCATGATCACTTGAATGGAAGCAATGTTAAGTCCCTTCTCATTTTGTATAACCTTTGCAAGTTTTCAAAGCATTAAAAGCATCATTTTGTGAGAAATAAATAAAGTCCATGTATAGCGAGAATAGTCGCCCACAATAACAAGAGCATAGTAATTGCCACCAAAGCTTTTAGTTCTAGAAGGGCCAAATAAATCCATATGTAAAAGTTGTAAAAGCCGGTTTGTAGAAACAATATTTTTAGATTTGAAAGATGCCTTTACTTGTTTTCCTTTTTGACATGCATCACAAAGTTTATCTTTTTGAAAGCGAAGCTTTGGTAAGCCAATTACTAAGTCCTTTCGAACTAACTTATTAAGATGATCCATGTGAATATGAGCCATTCTCCTATGCCATAGCCAAGATTCATCCTCTTTACTAATAAGACAACATGCATCATTTGAAGGTATTTTATCTAAATCAAGCATATAGATATTTCCAATTCTAGGTCCAATTACAATAACATTTTCATTTATAGAATCCATGACCATGCATTTTGAAGAATCGAAAACCACTTTGTTTCCTTTATCACAAAGTTGACTAATGCTTAGCAAATTATGCTTCAAACCATCCACATACAAAACATTTTCAATAAAGTGGGATTAGGACTCTTACCAATAGAACCAATCCCAAGAATTTTACCTTTGTTGTTGTCACCATACCGACATAACCACTATTTTTAGGTACTAATGAGAGAACTTGCTTTTGTCTCGTCATGTGCTTTGAACAAGCTATCAAGATACCAATTTAAGTCCTTGGCTTTCAAGCACACCTACAACAATGATTAATTTTTTATCTTTGGTACCCAAACTAAGTTGGGTCCAGATGAGTTAGTTTTTGGCAAAGTACCCTTTTGAATCCATATCTTTTTGCCAACCACATTCTTGTTTTTCCTAATATTGCAAATGGAAGCAGTGTGGCCTTTTCTTCCACAAAGTGAAAACATTTAATGAAAGGGCTACTTGAGGGATTGTTGTGATTGAAGAGTTTAAAAGATTTTTCATGAATTTTTGGATGATAATCTAAACCAGCTTTTTCAAAAGTACCTTTTTGGTTTCCTAAAATAATGTTTAGATTATCTCTTCCCATCGTAAATTTTGCAAGAGTGTTATTTAAATCCTCAACCTTATTTTTCAAAACACTACACTCATTGCATTTTAAAACTTCATCTTTTTTATTTTCACAAGATATGGGAGGAGAAGTTTCAATCACAGCAACTTGTTTTTCTTTAAGAATTACTATCTCTTTGTTTAAAATTTCAATTTTTGATTCAAGAGAAGAGATGGTTTTCTTAGAAGAACGAACAATTTTTCCAAGTTTAATCGTTTCATTATTGAATTCTTCACAAGCAAGTAATTCATCATAAGTTAAAGGAGAGTCGATCATAAAAATTACCTCATCTTCATCATGATTTGCCATTAGACTAAGGTGAGCCTCTTCATTTTCAGATTCATCGAGAATCCATATCATTATCATCCCAGGCAATGTAAGCTCTTCTTCCCTTCGAATCCTTTGGTGGTTTCTTTTCAAATTTCTCATTCCTCGTTTGGTTTTGAGGACAATCGGGTTTTATGTGACCTTTCTTTCCACACTTGTAGCAGGTAGGATTAAAAGAAGTTGTTTCATCACTTTTCTTTTGAGAGCTTGGGAACTTACCTTTGTTTCTGAGTCTCATGAACCTCTTGAATTTGCGAACCATTAGACTCATGTTTTCCTCATTATTTTCATCTTCGAGGAAATCACATTCGTCATCGTCAGTTTCCTCAATGCTTGCTTTGAGAGCGAGCCCTTTCTTTTTCTTATCAGCTTCTTCGCTTTCCATGAGACGATTTAGTTCAAGTTCATGTTCCTGCAATTTTCCAAATAAAGTAGCCAAGGTCATAGAAGATAAGTCTCTAGATTCAGCTATAGCAGACCTTGGGTTGCGTTTATATTTAAACATCTTAGAACTTTATTAATTAAATCTTCATTACTGAAGACTTTCCCAAGAGCTCTGAGATGGTTTATTTTATGGATGAACCTTTTTTGCATATCTTGTATGTTTTCACTTGGTTTCATCCTAAATAACTCATACTCATGGGTTAATGTGTTCATTCGAGCCCTCTTGACCTCGGTAGTACCTTCATGGGTCAATAGAAGGGTGTCCCACATTTCTTTAGCAGTCTTGCAATTTGAGACCCTATAGAACTCATCGTAGCTTAAAGCAGAAGTGATGATGTTCTTAGCTTTCAAATTGTATTGGACCTTTTTCTTATCATCTTCGTCCAAAGTGATCTTGGTTTGTCTACCACTGCATCATTAATTGATTGAGTGGGGACAAATGGACCATTTTCTACGGCATCCCAAATATCAAGATCAACACCCTCAAGAAAGATTTGCATTCTATCCTTCCAATAACCATACCCCTCACCATTGAAAAATGGGGGTCTGTTCATGGAAGTTCCCGCGTAATTGTTTGAAGTCATTCTCTTGAGACGGTTAAGTCCTTTATACAAGAGTCTAGCTCTGATGCCACTTGTTGACAAGTGACTCCAAACACAAGAGGGGGGTGAATTGTGTGTGAACGGTGCTTTCAAAAACTTTTGGAGAAATAAGTGCTAATTATGAGTTGCGGAAATATTAATGTGAAATAGATAAATCACTTGAAGAATAAATTGCAAACGAGTTAAAAATAAAGTAAATAGTAAGATATAAATAACAATAAAATAAAGTACAGAAATTTAATTGATCAAAAGTAGAGAGATAAGGAGTAAAAAGCACACAACAAATTATCCAGGTTCGCCACCTAACACCCCCTGTGGCCTACGCCCCGTCTCCCAAAGCAAACCACTATGGAATTTTCACTAAGACACTAGCTTTTAAATCAGGTTCAGCTAGAAACCTTACAACTCTAAACTGAGCAATACGCTCAAGAGATATCACCTCTCTATGAACACCTTGGGATTCCTACCCAAAATAAATGATTTTCACAAATAAAATGAGACGAGAAAAATACACTCAATAGTGCAGATATAACAAATTGAAGCTCAAATAATACAACTCAAATAATGTAGAATAAAAAGGCTCTCAAAAATTGTGCTCAAATAAGTGTGAGTGATGAAAAATATTTGACAGAGTTTTAGCACAAAGAATTAAGCACTGCGTTGTATTGTCGTGTTGTAAGAAAGAGCACAGCGTTGTTTATTTATAGACCATGAGGAGCGTCTCATGCACTTAAAAAAATGTCCGTTGAGGATTTGCCCGTTGAAGATTTGCCCGTTGCGTTGATTATTAAAAAGGATTTGTCGTTGCGGAAAATCTGCCGTTGCGTTTGAAATAAAGAAATTGAAAACACTGAGGCGGCCATCGACCTCAAGGCGGCTCGACCAGACGACCTCGACCGCTCGGCATACGACCTCTGAGCGGCTCGTCAAAGACCTCGGCACACGACCTCGGAACACTCGGCATACGACCTCCTCATCCGGCTCGGTTCATGGCTCGACGCGCGACCTCATCCCGGCTGACACGCGCGACCTCGATGCAGCGACCTCATCACCGACCACGGATCATCGGATCGGCACGTGACAAGAGCTCATCACGCCGACCTCGATGCAGCGACCTCATCGCTTCGACCACGCGACCTCGATGCAGCGACCTCATCACCGACACGCCGACTTCCTCCTCGATTCGACATACGACTTCCTCAGAGCTCAACATCCGACTTCCTCCTCAGCTCGACATCCGATTTCCTCAGAGCTCGACACGCGACTTCCTCCTCAGCTCGACATCCGACTTCCTCAGCTCGACACGCGACTTCCTCCTCAGCTCGACATCCGACTTCCTTAGCTCGACATCCGACACGAGATATGCATGTCAAAATATTTTGTGCGTGTGTGATTTAATTTTAATTGAGTGCTTTTTATTACTACTTACAAATTGTCTTAATAAAGATAAATAAATACCCAGAACCCAAAGACTTGAGAAACAATCATTCTTGATACGCGTTTTGGTATTCTTTTCCACTTTTTGCACGGTTGACTATTTGCAAGACTCCCTTTTGTCAATCATCAAAATCATCCTGTCAAGGCATGTATTCACACCTACTCTTCGGTAAGAACAGGTATCGGGGCGGCACTCGGGATCGACACTATGGACAGTGATGCAACAGTACCCCATCAGGATAACCAGGCTACCCAGTGTCCCGACAAGGTGGTAGCTAGCCATCCGTCACCTGTGGACTTGTCGGATCCAGACTATCCTCAAGGATCCACGCAAAGCGTGTCCTATATCGACTGCATCGTGCCTGCACTCTAGCACCTGGCCTTGTACACAGCCTATGTGCACGGTGGTGGATTACAACACATGCATATGACCATTTATTATTCAGCACCTTATCAGCTTTTCATTATTCATCAGCTCAACACATCAACTCATTATCTCAGCCAGCATCATTATCCTATCTCAGCACTTATCAGGTTATCAGCTCAACCAGCTTTAATGTCTTATTCCAGCACTATTCAACTCTTTGTAATAGTGCAGCCATGTTCCCACACACAGCACTATAATAACTTAATCATCAAATCAGCATAAGCAAAACAACCATCCTATACAGCACAATTATCTGTATATAACATAACATCATTTATCAACCATTCTTGATCAACATATAGGTCAACCAACACATCATTAAGCATCAACCATCCTCGATCCACACATGAGTCAACACTAGTGTCGCTCAGGTGATCTACTACTGACATGTTATCAATCCACACACCAACAATTACACACACAATTATAATGCAATCATAAGAAACCAACATCTCATCAATCAACATCCATAAATATCAATAGATTTTTCCTATGGTAGATAGACCTCTGACAACTGTTCTCAACTATCACAGGTCACAGCCCCTCTCCTAAGGTGCTGTTGTTATCAACCACTAGTAGGGATTAGGTCACTCTACACCTAATTATACACTTATTCTAATCCTATAATCCCTAGTGGATAGGGTTCAGGTCTCCTTACCTGGTTAGAAGACTGTCGTAGTTGCTGCTACTCTCTACTCTCTCGCCGTGTCCGCTACTTATACTCCTACCTCTGGACATTCCTTCCTAATCTACTAGGACGCTCTCATCCTTCCTTCTCAGAGGTTTACCTACTAAGGGCTTTCTGATGCACAAGATCCTCACTTGAGGCAAGTGCAGAGCATACTTGCTCCTTAGTGGCCCTCTAAATCTCACTCCCCTTCTCAATCTCTAAGATTACTTACTAAGGGCTTTCTGGTGTGCCAAATCCTCGTTAGAGGCAAGCACAGAGCATACTTACTCCTTAGAAGTCCTTAGAGAGAGAAAGTTAGAGAGAAGAGGATTTGAGGCAATTTGGAAATGAAGGGGCAAAAGGCTATTTATAGGCAAATTTTGCCCCCATTGCGTCGTGATGGACCAAGGTACAAATACTGTCGCGACGCGATATTACCACGTGTCGCACATTCATTGGCTATAGTCACCGACTTAGTCACCGACCTACTGTTCCAGAATCCTCGCCATCGCGTCGCGATGGATACCAGTACAATCTCAATCGCGTCGCGACCATACCTAAGGACTTATTTATAATTTCTTCCATTCTAGACGTTTCTAAGGCATCCAGATCCTTCTTAGGGGTATTTTTAGTCCTTTTAAATATTTCTATAACATATTTAGGCCTATCTCCTTTCAAATTCGAATTTCTAATGTTTATTTATCATTTAAATATTATTTTCTGAAAAGCGGGATGTTACATTACTACCCCTTAAATAATTTTCGTCCTCGAAAATTCAGCGGTGGTTATACTGCTAGAACTATTATCCTGAATCTCTTAACTAACTTTTCTTCTAACCTTCTTCAAACAACGATTCATCCTAATCATTGTGGTCTTCTTAATAGTTTACCAATCTATACTAAGGGTATTTTCTCAATAATACTTATAACTCGTCTAAATTCCTCTTTCCAGTTTTTATTATCAGTGTTGTACCAAGACTGTCAAATACACCATTCTAGTTCTATTATTGTCTCGGATCCTTTCAACATCTGATCCTTCCAATATCAATATCTTACAATTTCTAATTCTAAACTTTATTTGTCCCCTCAAATCATTATCATAAGTATCTATAAACTTGTTATATCCAAAATCAATTCTTCATCTTCCATCTTAATCCTCTTATCCATTAGTTCCATGCTATTTGTTTCTTCCCCTACTTTCAATCATCATCCTATAAGCGTGCTCCTTTTCAATCCTTCCTCCATTCTTACTACGCCATATAATTTCTATCTCAATTCCTTGAAAGAATTCATTTGCTCATTCTATAGAAACTATTAAAAATGCTAGTTCCGTTACTGGGTCCATGGTAATACCTAGATCTATTATATCACTCCATATTCTAACACTTACTTAAGCCTTCTAATCCTTTCAATTAATCCTTCCAAGTCCCTTTATTACTCATCCTATACTTTATCTATGGTTATACTCAATTACTAAAATCTTTGACCTAACACTAGCTTGGCACTTAATCATTTCCCAACTGAACTTTATGAATTTCCTTACTCAATCATTAGTCAAGCCCAAATCATACCTCACACACTCTTCTATGCTTCAATACATGATTTAAACACTCGTACTATCTCAACTCTTATTTAAGGCTTAACCTTATATACTTAGCTTCTTAATTGTTTTTAGAACTCAGAGATTTATCTTCTCAAGTCTATTCCATTACTACTCACGTTAAGAGAAAACAACCTCAAGAAAAATATTGGAGTTTACCCGAGAGAGATGAGAGATTCTATGCTTATTACTCTTAAGTATTTTCCAGAAAAGTGAGGTCAACCATTAGCATGATGATTTCATCTCCATGATCTACTAATGGACCCAAAATTATTATGATTAGACTTTATCTAATTTTTCTATCATATTAAGTTGCTCCTAAATACATTCATCCGGGGAACATTATCTCTTCCTAACCTCTGATAATTATCCTATAGATGATCATTTTCCTAATTGACTTCTGAAAATGACAATCTAGTCTGTCAATATCCCTTATTGTCCTTGATCCTTCCTATTTTCCAGATAATAAATCATCCTTGTAATTATTGCTTCTAATTCTAAAGATCATTACGATTCCCTCAAGATTTTTTTTAGCCCGACACTCCTTATACCTTTGTCTTATATTGTTACCATCTAGACCAAATCCTCCATCCTTTCACATGAAACTCCTTATCTCACACTGTTATGTCAAAGTCTTCACTTTTTCATTGTTGTCCTAATCACTACCAACCTCATCTCATCACCTGAAAGTCCATTCTCTTATTATTCTTCCCTCTAATGTTATTCACATTTTCTGTTCACCTCAATCCTACTCCTTATCTATCCTACTGGCACATAATAGGAACTCATTCCTTCGTTCCTAAAGAAATTCTCAAGGATTTTCAATCTAGTTTGCTACTTATAAATCTTATTTTAGGGAATCCCATTTTATCCTTATTCCTTACTCCTAGATTTATACTAATCTTCCTCTTCCACTATTATTTGTAAAACTCTGCCTGTATTCCATGACTTTGTCTAAGACTTTCCACTTCCAAATACTCTTCCTTTCATATGTCACACCTTGCTTTTACCCATGCTTTTACCATACTTAGCCAAATCCTTTCTAATAATAGTTGTCTTGATTGCAACCTAACTTTGTTTAGCCCACACCATATCATGTACCTTTCCTTCTTAATTCCTTTGGTTTAAATCTGTTCATCCTTACTACACTGTTTTATCCTAACCATGCTTTCTACTAGATTCATTGGTCACATAGTGGTAACTCATTCCTTTAGAAAACTTTCTAGGTTCGCTAGTTGGTAATATTATTTTACTTTTAACGATCTCTATTTCTCCTCTATGCTTCATATCTGAATCAAAACTTATACTAATTCTTCTTCTATTATCATCATATAACTCTTCTACTTAATCGCCGGTTTGTAAAGTTCCTCTGTTAGCTTAGTCTAACAAACTCTTAGATCACTGATAATCCTTTCCATCCCAGAGTCAGGAAGAACTATTTCATCCAATATCATTTCTACTCTTTACCTTTTTGCTCCTAAGTTTGACCTTTATTGGATCCACCCTTATCAGGTTGATCATCTTTTAATTCTAAGTCTTTTACCTCCATACATCCACTCCTAATGTTTAAATAATAATCAGAGATCCATTCTAATTCTTTAACATTTCTACTATCTTAAATTAAATCACATGCCTTATCTCTCTTACTAGTCTAGAGAAATTCTTTCCACTAGAGAAATTCTTTCCAAATAGCTTTTCCTAATCAGACCCCAGGAACCATTATATCTTAGCCTAGTTTTATCCACTTCTTTATCACACCCTTCATCTTTCTCTTCATCACTTCTATTTTTACGTTCTCTGTTCAAAATCCATCCTTCACAAAGTTTACTACTATCGAATTGGGTACTTCTAGATCATCATTCATCTATTACTAAGGTTTGGCTAATAATCAAAGATTTCACAACAATTATATCACCTGGAGTCAAGTTACCTAATTCATTCTTTCTTACACCATTCCAGAAGATTCCTTTCAAAGACAGATTCTAAGAACTACTATCTTCCACCTATTTGCTTCTTGTACCTGATACTCTTTTCTTTATATCTTATTCCAAACTACTTTACTTACTAAACTATTGGCTTTAACAGTGTTTTCATTTCTTTTACCGTCCCGAATTGACTATTTCAATTTCCTTCTCAATCGAGGTTTAAACATCCGGCTAGGATCTAAGAATGTTCATTCAATACTCCTGTCAATCAATGTTATTAAAATCTCGAGTTGGCTCGTGGAATCGTACGATTCCAAGATATCAGGTTGCCGATCCTGGTTAAATCGCTTGTGGAATCGAAATCAAGTTGATTTGGAGAACCGTGCGAGTTCAGTGGCGAGTTTACGCGGTGGAATCGGTGAACTCTCCTAGAACCGTACGAGTCAAAACAAGTTTGCATTTTTTTTATTCTCGGCCCAAAACATAAAGGCCCAACTTGCGGTGCAAAAAAAATACTATTCATTGTCTCTGAAGTCTGAATTCAAAACAATGCAGGACAGGAAGACACGAATTGGAAAACAAGTAGAAACAAAACAGAACAGAGCAAACACAACCCCTAAGGAAACGCGAACTCCACCTTCTCACGGCACCGACGACACGAACAGGAGAATCTCTCCGGCGACACGAAAGGCGCAGTTTACGGCGACGTGAACGGCGTCCTTCTCCGGCGTGAAGAAAAACTTCTTCTCTTAGTCAGAAAACAGAGCATCGTAAGTCTCTATTTTGTTTATTAGTTTCTCAAAATATCATATGTCTCGGTCAAATACTTCTACCTCTCTTAGTTTTTGTTTTTTATTTTTTTGTTATTCGTAAAAAACTTATTCGTCTCTTTATTGGGTTCAAATTTTTTTTTCACTTTTTTCAGTTTTTTATTATCAAATGTCTCAGCTTTTTCAACTCTGTTTTTTTTAATCTCAATTTTTGACTTTTTTCCATCTAAGTTTTTTTTTATTATCTGACTCGGTGTCTATTTTTAGGAAAAAAACCTATGTTTTTATGAATTTATGTGTAAACACTTTATTATGGTATTTTGCTACTTTGCTTTATTATGGATTTGAAATTTTGAATTACTGGTGTCTTGAATGTATTATATGAGTATGAGTATATATGTCTTGAATGTAATTTTTTATTTTATTTTTAATATTAGGTAAATTCTTACGAGCTTACGAGTCGAGTTCACCTAGGCTCTACGAGTTTAACTAAACTCTCGAGTTTGATAACCTTGCTGTCAATAACTCAAATCAACCTCCAAATTCCTCCATCTATCTATCCACCAATTCTCAGTAAAATAAATCCCCATTTCATCCCCACTAGATCTTTTATGGTACCTTGGTTTCTCATTAGATGTCTATATAGGCTTTCCTATGGCAAAATAATTATCACTAATCTCTTCTCTATTCCAAGTGAACTCCTGTCTATTGTTTTCTACTTACATAATCTTCTTCTTAGTCTCAGCTGTCTTTCTATAGTAATTTCATCACTTTTCAATTGGTAACCACGAATTCTAGTAAAAATCCTAAGAGGTTTGATTATCCTATAAGTAGACTAGAGCAATTACCTAGCTTAACAGTTATATGACGTTGATAACTCCTAAGCAAATACGCTACTTGTAACATCTTGATTTTTTGAATAATCATAAATAATATTCTAAATATAATTAGATTGGTTTAAGTGATAAACATGTGCTAAAAACTTTAATTTGGGATAAAATGAGCTTAAATGAGACCCAGAAACCCTAGAGAGGAAATAGAAATGATAAGAACAGTTTAGAAAACCCTGGAAGAACGTAGAGTGCCTTAGAATCTTCTAGAACGAAAGAAATTACCAATGTCTCCATAGCCTCGGTCGCGACGCGACCAGGTTACAATATGGCTCATCGCGACGCGATGAATGGCGGTGGGTAAGTCGGTGATCACGCTCGTCCGATTTGTGCCATGTGTCCCAGCTTGCGACGCGACTGGATTTATGTGTATTTTGGTCGCGACGCGATACACCCAGTATGGCTATAAATACCCCTTTCACCCCTCCATTCCAACTCGCCCCAAATCCTCTTCTCTCTCTAGTTTTCTCTCTCTAGGAACTTCTAAGGATTAAGTATACTCTGTGCTTGCCTCTAATGAGGATCTGACACATCAGAAAATCCTTAGAAAGTAATCCTTGAGATTGAGGATGAGAGTGAGACTTAGAGGGCCACTAAGGAGTAAGTATGCTCTGCACTTGCCTCAAGAGAGGAACTTATGTATCAGAAAGCCCTTAGTAGGTAAACCTCTAAGAAGGGAGGATGAGAGCGGCCTAGTAAGCTAGGTAGGAGTGTCCAGAGGTAGGAATGCGAGGAGCGGCGAGGACACGGAGAGTGGCAGCAATTACAACGGTCATCTAAGCCAGGTATGGGAGATCTGAACCCTATCCACTAGGGATTGTAGGATTAGAATAAGTGTATAACTAGGCGTAGGGTGACCCAAGCCCTACTAGAGGTTTATAGTAGTAGCACCTTAGGAGAGGGGTTGTGACCTGTGATAGCTGAGGACAGTTGTCAGAGGTATATCAACCATAAGAGTAATCTATTGATATCAGTGGATGGATGTTGATTGATGTGATGTTAGTTCCTTATGATTGCATTATAATTATGTGTGTAATTGTTGGTGTGTGGTTTAACAACATGTCAGTAGTAGATTGTCTGAGCGACACTAGAGTTGACTCATGTGTGGGTCGAGGATGGTTGATACTTGATAATGTGTTGGTTAACCTATATGTTGATCAAGGATGGTTGATAAATGATGTTATGTTATATACAGATAGTTGTGTTGTATAGGATGGGTTTTTTGCTTATGCTGATTAAGTTATTATAGTGCTATGTGTGTGAAAATGGCTGAACTATTTAGTTATAAGGAGTTGATAAGTGTTGGAATAAGACATTAAAGCTAGTTGAGCTGATAGCTTGATAAGTGCTGAGATAATAGGCCGATATGCTGAGCTGAAGAATAAAGAGTGACAAACTGTTAAAGGTGCTGATTAACAAAAAATCATATGCATGTGCTGTAATCCACCGCTGTGCACAAAGGCTGTGTGCGAGGCCAGGTGCCAGAGTGCGGGCACGATGCAGTCGCTATAGGACACGCCAGTCCTTGAGGATAGTCTGGGTCTGACAAGTCTACAGGTGACGGATGGCTAGCTACCATCCTGTCGGGACGTTAGGTAGCCTGGTCATCCTGACGGGGTACTGTTGCATCACTGTCCATAGTGTCGATCCCGAGTGCTGACCCTACACTTGTTCTTATCGAAGAGTAGAGATGCACTCTTAGGGGTACGATGAGCAGGATAAGGGGATGGACAACTGGCTTGGCCTACTCACACGCCGGTGGGAGGTCGCTGTTATCTATAAAGGCAAGGTGACTAAGGTGGGGCTGCCTTTGCCATATTAAGCTGTGTGGCCACGTAAGCATATAGACGCAGGTTGCATGGGCAGGGTAGCTAGGTAATGATCCAAGTCATTATCAGGAGATGTGTGGATTAATCTTTCACATATTCTGTTGTTCTACTTTACTTGTTTGTGCTTGCCTTTTTATACATGAATTCTAAATCCTGCTTTCCCATTGAATGGTGCGTGTAGTGTGTTCTTATCTCCCAATTGTTTTTCGTGTCTTGTATATTTCTGTCTATGGGCCTTAGCAGGTATCAGACAATTCCAAGAAGGGAAAATGTTCAGTCAATAAAAAGCCAGTAAAGTAAGAGTCAGTAGATGGGAAGTCTAAATTATGGTATACGTTGTATAGCTAGGGCCCTCTGTAGAGTAACTTTAGCAAAATACACTTTCGCCTGCTAAATAAAATAAAATTAATTCCATCATTATTAACTAATCACTCATTTAGAGTTTGATTATTATTATACTATAGCGCACTAAAAACAGGGTGTTACTTTTTGGTATCAGAGCAATTCGGTCATAACCGGACTGTGGAGTCATTGGGATGTTGTCACTGGCTGTGTTTGGTTGGATTCCCATTGGATTCCGACTATATCTAGATATGGGTAGAGTGTCCTCTTCGTAATTATCTATGTCATAGAAGTGTTAAGATAGGAAGTTACTCTAGTTCACCCATAGGATAATCAGATTTTTTTGAATCATGGGCTGTAGGATTCTTACTAGAATTTGTTATTCACTGATGTGATAATATCGTTCCTCTTGAAGGGTGATGAAGTTACCATAGGGAAGATAGTTGAGCCTGACGATGACTATATTAGGACTAGGAAGGTTATACATGTAGAAGACAATAGACAAGGGTCTACTAGGATTAAAGAGGAAATTAGTGATGACAAGGAAGCCTTAATAAGAAGCAAAAATACTAGAAAAGATCTTGTGATGATCCAATATTGAGGGGATGAAATGGAGACTGATATTACCATGATTTGATGGATAAGTAGATGGAGAAGTTTGGAGGTTGAGTTGAGTTATTGATAGGTGTATCAAATGAACACCCTTACACTACAAAAAAACACGGGATTACCGACGGCCTA
This sequence comes from Calophaca sinica, assembly GCA_037113605.1. Taxonomy (NCBI): domain Eukaryota; kingdom Viridiplantae; phylum Streptophyta; class Magnoliopsida; order Fabales; family Fabaceae; genus Calophaca; species Calophaca sinica. The sequence goes on along the minus strand of CM073731.1, from coordinate 28,718,093 downwards.
AAGCCGTCGGTAAGCGATAAAAGCCGTCGGTAACCCACTTTTACCGACGGATAACCGACGGCCTAAAACCCGTCGGAAATATGGTCGTCGCAAAGGATTACCGACAGACTCTTTTTCGCTGTCGGTAATACCGACGGTTATACCCGTCGGTAAATGACGTCGATTACCGACGGGCAAAGCCGTCGGTAAATGACGTCGATTTCCGAAGGACGTGACCGTCGGTAAATCTGAATTGTTTCCGACGGCTTAGGCCGTCGGTAATAGAGAATTTTTTTTAATTAAATTTATTAATAAATTAATTTTAATTAATAACCAAATTAATTTTATTCTTTAATTAATTAAATAATTTAATTATTTATTTGTTTAATTATAAAAATAATTTACTCTCATATTAAAAATATTTATTTATTAATTTAATTAAAAATTACTTGTAATTTAATTTAATTTAATTATTAATTGATTTTCCATATATAAAAATGTGATAACGTAAACTAAAAAGCAAATTAAAAAGAAAACATAATAAATAAAAATTCAACAAATAAAAATCAAGAACTAAAATAATATCCAAACGAAAAAATGATATCCAAAAATATGAAAAAATATAAGTACAAAAAGAACTAATAGTCTGGTACTCACGATCATGATCGAGATGCTCTACATCATCTGCATCATCGACATGACCATGAGTACGCGGAGGCGGCGCGAGGCGAGGCGGAGGCGAGGTCGAGGCGAGTAGGTCGCCGGGCGAGCTAGCAACCATACATTCGCTTCGCTGGCCGCAAAGACTGAGTCAAAAGCTCCTCGCCGCTGGGCCACGGTCCGCCTCAACTCGGCTATCTCCTGGTCATCCGCGGCAGAGCGCCCAGTGGCAGCACTACTACTCGACGACTCTCCAGTGTGTAGGCGGCGAGCCCTTTGTAGTTCTTTGGCAAGGTCGCCAAGACCATATAAGCGACCGCTTCTTCTTTCCGCCAACCACTTCCGCCAAACCCTCGGCGGTGTAGATAGATCGCCAGGGCTCGAGATGGAGAACATGATGAGCTCGAGATCTAAGCCGAGACATCCTCGCCTCAAACTCCTCTGTTAAACAAACAAATAAGTCAAATCTTTTTTAACAAAACAATATAAACATTATTAAAAAATATTTATTATATTTTATAATTACCTGAGTCCGCCTCGACGCTCATCAACGAAATCACCAAGATTCTCTTCGTATGAGTTGCAAGATGAAGCTCGTGCAATCGAACTTCTCTCCCAACCTCCTCGATCGAGATTGTATTAATAAAAATTTAAATAAATAATATTAATAATAATAATAATAATAATAAAATAATAATAATAACAATTTTATAACACGTACAAGTCTAAGCTGCGTCTTTGCGCTTTGACACTTGCCTCCAGGTGTGCAAGCCGCCACCCTTCTCAGAGGCCCTATTCTTCTTGGCCTTGTGCTGGTCGCTGGAACTCGTGGGAGTTCCAGCAGCGCTACCACCGCCGCTGCACCTCGCCCCCTATCCAACTGGGCTGGCGATCCCTGATGCGGGCATCTCGAAGCATGTCAGAAAGGCGGTGGGAGGCCTTCATATGAAAATTCTTCTCCATCAGCTCCTCATCTTTTTCCTCCCAAGCAACCCTCGTCTGTATCAATATAAGACATTATTAAACATAATTGAAATTTACGAAAATAAAATATGCAATAAAATAAAAATTGCAGCTTACTCTGAAAGAATTAAACATATGGTCCCGCTCAAAATCCTTCAGTGTCCCCCAGGTGGGCCAAAACTCCTAGTAATTCTCCTCAATTGTTGCTGTGATAGCTAACGCAGCAGGCTTTGAGGGAAGAAACCTGAACAATAAAAACATGTTAAATAAATATATATATATATATATATATATATATATATATATATATATATACATGTAAATTATTAATAAAAATTATTAATAACTCGAAAAAATTGCAAATACTTACCCTTTACCAGATGGCCTGATAAGAACTCGACCATCATACAACATCTCAAGAGTGTCAGGCTCCTGGCCCTCCCACTGCTCAAGAACCTCCTCTGCTTTGAACCTCCTGCTCCTCCCGCCCCGCCCAACATCGGTGTCATCAGTGTATGGCAGTACTATAATCATGGTCGGATCGATAAGCATCGACCACCGGATCGAACACAACATGGGAACTCGAGCGCCATGTGCAAACTGGAACCGGGGTGGGGATCATGTCAATGTGAGGCAAAGGTGCCGAACGTGCCCAGTCCTGTGTAGCCGTGTCGAATGTGCCTGAGTCTGTGTAGGTGGTGCGTAAGGTTGTCTAGGTGCAGGAGGTGTATCAGTCGTCTCGGCGTAGATGTACTAGGGCGGCGTGTAGATGACAACGTCGAAAACCCGATGAGGTCACGCCTAATGATGGTCGGCCTCGACGGCGAGGGGGTCGAGGGCGATCCCCTTCCTTCCATTTACCACCACCGGGTGGTCGGAAGTCTGCTCCTGAACCTTGCGATGCCATATCTGTCTATAGAGCAATTGAATAATACTTGATCATGAAATATTATATTTAAACATAACAATATTACAAATGAATTCCATAAAAATAAACAAGTTATGAAAATAAGCGACAAATTAAAATATATTGTTACACATTAATTTCTCAAATTGTAAAAAGTTAAACAATATCAATCGCCCATTCTCGCCCACTCAATTTCAAAGATCGTCTTGAGATCTTGATGGTTACGCCACTTCTTCATTTAATTCCTCATCCCCATCTACATCTTCATATGTGATTGGATTGTCACGTAGTCGAGTAATGGGTTCCACTTCATTTACTACATTGACATGAGATATCTCATCCACTTGATAAGCCACTTCTTCCTGTATCATCTGCTTCAATGCGACCACGTGGTTTTATCTTTATTGCGACACACCAACCTTGTTTGTCCCTTCGAGTTGATGGATAAGGGACATAATACACTTGTCTTACATGTTGTGCCATGATAAGCGGATCAAACATTTGGTATCTTACGCTCATGTGTATGTCAACAAGATATATTTTCGATCCACTCTTGTGCCTCTATTTGACTGGATCAAACCAATTACAATAAAATAGCACTATTTTTTTAGTATAGTCTAAAGTATTGTACGTCAATTCATATATATGTTGAATCACGCCAGTAAAGTCATCTTCACCTCCATTTGTGGCACCTTTTACATAAACTCATTTAATCGCTTTTTTCCCCTGTTTTTGGTGGGTTTGGAATTTGTATCCATTTACAAAGAATGTGTGCCATTCTTTTACACGTGATTTAGGACCATGAGATAAATTTCTCAAGTGTTGGATTTTAGGGGATTACGCCTCGCTATACACTGTGTACACACCATGTGCAAACAAATTATGGTTCCTATTTTCAAACAATATTTTTGTATTTTCAACCAATAAACAATAATAATAATATATATATGACGACTCAAAAAACATACCTGGCTCCCAAACCACGTTGGGAAATATTCATGATTATAGGCAGAAGAGTCTTGTGCGCTTGTGGGCTTAGTTAACAAGAATGCCCTGATCAAGTCATTATCAAACAAATGATCAAGAGCAATTGTGGATTAAAGAAATTTAAAGTGGTCAAAATGATACATACGTTAGATACGGTGATACTTCTGCACAGTTGGTCAACACGTGAGCGTGGTGACTTCCACACTTCGCCTGTTATCCGATTATCCACCTCCTTTCCACCATGACTAGGAAAGGCAAAATATTGATAAGGCAAGCGGGTGTCTTTCACTTTCAATTTCTACTTCGTTCCTACTATTTGTTGGTGTCAACATGAAGTTCGTAAAATAATGGGAACAGAAATGGATTGTCTCACGGTGTAAGTAAGTTGCACAAATAGATCCTTCAACCCTGGCCTTATTTTTCACCGACCGTTTTGAGTCACCCATAAATCTACAAAATAACAACGTTGATGATAAAAATTGATACATTTAACCCTTCAAATAAATATTTATTTTAGAGAATACTTTATTATAGTACCTTTCGAATGGATACATCCATCTGTATTGAACCGGTCCACCAAGCCTAGCTTCATGTGCAAGATGCACTGCTAGATGCTCCATAGAATCAAAGAAAGCAGGGGGAAATATTCTCTCCAACTTACAAAGAATGACTGGTATGTTACATTCCATCCTTATGAGATCATCCTCTCGATTGTCGCAGAACACAAATCTTTAAAGAATTGGTGAGTTCGATCGGTGGATTTAAAACATTTGTGACAAGGAACTAAATGCAATAGGAAGTAAACACTCCATGAATACATGACAATCATGGCTTTTCATCCCAATCATGGTTCCTTTGTTCACATCGGCACATCTTGCCAAATTAGAAGAATAACCATCGGCATCCGGTTCTTTTATCCACCGACAGATCGACTTGGCTTCCTCGTGATTAAAGAGTAACAGGCTTTGGGTTTGAGGTCTTCCCATCCGACCGATTCGTCAAATGTAAGTCCTTTCGCCTCTGATAAAGTGGTAAGTCTAGTCTGGCCTTCTCATTGTCTTTTGTTTTTCCTCTGACGTTCATCACTGTGAAAAAAACATTGTCAAAAAAGTTCTTCTCAATGTGCATAACATCAAGGTTGTGTCTCAATAAATTATCTCTCCAGTATGGCAGATCCCAAAAAATACTTCTTTTTGTCAAATTATGCCATTGTCCATATCCTTCAAATCGATCCAATTTGCCAAAATCTGTGATTTTGGGCAGTTCCATAACCCTTTCCCAGATCTGTTCTGGCGTCAACCTTGGGGGCGGGCCATCTAATTCAACTTCCCCTTCTTGAAAGCATTCTTATTCCGTCTAAATGTATGATCATCCGGTAAAAACCTGCGATGTGAGTCAAACCAAGAACTCTTCCCCACAAATTTCAAGGTAAAGGCCTTTGTATGCTCCATGCAATGCGGACATGCCATTTTACCATGAGTACCCCAACCAGACAACATGCCATATGCAGGGAAGTCATTAATGGTCCACATAAGCGCTGCCCTCATTGTAAAATTCTTCTTTCGTGCAATATCGTACGTCACAACACCATTCCACAACCTTTTGAGATCGTCAATAAGAGGCTCTAAATAGATGTCAATACCATCTGTCGGATTATCTGGACCCGGTATAACACAAGTCAAGAACATATAAGGCTTAGACATGCACATTTCGGGAGGAAGATTGTATGGGAGTAACGATAAGCGGCGGCAAGAATAAGGTTTCGCCATGGATTGAACATCTGAGGTAAAACCATCGAGCATAAGCCAAGTCGTACATTACGTGGATCTGCTGCAAAATCGGGATGCACACGATCAAAGTGCTTCCAAGCTTCACCATCGGAAGGGTGGCGCGCAACATACCTGAAGTGCTTCTATTCTCATAGTGCCATGTCATTTTGTCTGCGATGCGTGGTGATGCAAACATTCTCTGCTGAGCCTTGGAATAATTGGCAAATAAAACATTGCATTCACTGGAACTAGTTTTTGTCTACCCGTCCGATTATTAGTATGTGACATATACCTAGGCTCACCACAAAATTTGCATTCAACTAGCGCACCATCGCTTTTACCAAACTCATTGTCGTAATACAACATACACCCTCTCACACAACAATCAATCCTTTTAGATTCCAGAACTTGGACACTAAGCTTTTAGCCTCGTAATAACTTTTTGGCAAACCATCTCGATGGGTGGCGAGTCCAACATCATTTTAGATTCACGAGATCCAAGCACACCGGTAGCACCACAGTTGGACTTAAGAGCTAAGAGCCTCACACACATTGATAACTTAGAGTCTGTAGACCCTTCAAACAACGGCTTGTTTGTTTCTAACAATAGATTATAAAAGTTTTGTCTTTGTCTCATTTGGAAGTTCATCTGTGTCATCATCTTTGTTGCTCCTCGAATAACACGTTCACCCCAAGGCATCACAAACCATATCTTGCATCAATTCAATCGCTCACCACATCCCGAGATCTACGTAGCGCGAAGCACCTTCGCAATTATCACGACCCCTAAATCAACGTGAGGCAACTTTTCACCATGTGTAGTCCAAATCCGATAATTAAGCCTAAATCCAGCGAATACAGGTGGGGCGTGACCTCACTTGGGCTCTTAATCCTTCTGCAAGCGCAATTAAAGCACGGACATCTAATCCCTCCATTAGTTTTGAAATCTGTATGTTCCATTGCGACTTGGACAAATCATAACCCAGTAGCAAAAATCTGGTTTCAAACCCCCTCTCCCCGGATACAACCTATCGTACATCCAACTACGACTCGAAAGAAAATATTCCATCTTCTGCATGTCAAAAAAAATGACAATTTCAGCACCACAACGTTCTTACAACCGCTCTCTTTCTTTAAATGGTATGACCCTATCCCATTCGAGAAAAAACTTTTTCAGAACTCGTATAATAATCATTCCTTAATTCTCGTATCTTATACTTGACAAAATTTCGGCAGCATTTCCCATTGGTCTCTGAGTACACAAAATGAACGCAGTTATGAACACCGCAATCAAGTATGCACCCAGAGAACAAAAGGAAATGAATCGAACCGAAATTTCATCAAATATAAAGATACGAGAATTAAGCAACAACTATTATACGAGTAAAGAAAAAGTTTTTTCCCAAACTATCCGACTTGGACAATTCAAGGTTCAATATACAATGAGCACATGGTACCCTAAAAGAGTATATGCACTCAATAATATATTAAACCTCAAACGGGAAGCTAAGGCTTCTCTCCGATACTAATAACAAATATCAAACATCCATTTCATCAATAATTAAAAAGTAACATGTTGAAAGTTGACATCCTCTTAAAGAATAGAATTAAACAAGCAGAAGTGGCAAGGGAAGCATAAATCCTTTTAACAATTTTTGTTTTCATAGTGGTTTGGCTTGGTATATGCCATGCAATTAGAGCTCCTATATGGATGCAAAACTAGGTTGTAATATCCTTGCTTTCCCTGTTGATTACCTACGAATCCCTTAAGGGGTAAATCCTAAGAAGGTAGCTACTTGGAAACCAGTGACAGCAAAAATTAGAAAGAAATTAGACTCAAGAAAAGCAAAAATTTTCAAAGGCTATGAGATTGACACTGATTAAATATGTCCTTAATAGCCTTCCTCTTTAGTACATGAGCCTCTTTAAGATCCCAATAGAAGTAGTAAAAGTCATTATAAGGCTACATAGGACTTTCTTTTAGAGTGGATTTGTGATGTGTTTTTCTTAAAAATATTAGCAACTAAAAGAAACTAGGCGAGAATCAAATGCAGGATTTCTGATTTCCATATGTTTTATTCTATGACATAACCCCCTTTTTATGTTAAAATCATGAGATTTCCCTTAATCTGCATCCAAATATTGGCGTGTACAGTTCCTCCATCCACCGAGAGGAAAGGGAGTATACTATTGGACAATCATAAGTGCCATGAAATCCGGGATTAAAAAATAAACGTTAATGGATTAGTGGGTTAGTAACCGATAAGATCATGGACTAACGGATAGTCAATTATCTACTTGTTCAAAATAAGGTCCAAATACATTTTGAGACCTAGTAAAAAATAAAACGGCTAAAAACCGTAGTTTTTTTATAAGCCTTCTCAAGACTAGAAATATTTTAGCAATTTTTTTTTGCAAAGTGGAGAATTTACACTTAAAACACATGTTCAGACAAACACAACATTTGAAATAGCACACAAACACAACATTTAGTTCATATTCAGAGTTATGAGCTCTTTTGGTTACAAGTATGATGAGAGATTGATTGGTTTAACATTAAGATGTTGGAGTGCAGTAGCTCTGATACTGTGGATGCTTTACTTACATTGCTTTCCATATGGATAGCTTTTAGGTTGTGAATTGTGAGTGTTGCTTTTGGTTCATAGTGTGTATGCGACCTTGTCACGATGGCTGTGGTTGGTGTTCTTCATTGTAATACGATTCTTTGATTGAACCCATTTATTCTAAAGATTTGCTTTTTGTGTAATGCAAAGCAAAGCAAAGCAAAACAAAATTATAATTAATTTGGTATAACCAAAACCACGAGATACTGAATACAAGCATGTCTGAAAATCGACTTTACGATTCCATTTATTCTTTGCTACATTGAAATCCCTATGGAAATCAGCCCCTTTTATATCGATAATTATTTAATAAAGGGATATGTAGTCATGGGATTTGAATGTGTCACTTTACTTGTATTTTAGTAGTTATATTTTTCTTGTTTGTGTACATTAATTTGATCTGACTCCATCTAGCCTTGGCCAGATTCTAAGTTATTGGGAGGCGTGATAGGTTAGTGAAGGGCGTTAGGGATTGTTTTATGCAATTTAAATGCATGTTGCTTCATAATGGTATTTTATGCTCAGCGGGTAGATGAGGAGGCAGTGAAAAAGTTTTGGAAGTCGAGCAAATATAATGAGATCACATGGCTTTGTCTATGATAGGGCGAATGAAATCATCAAAACTATTCGACTTACGGTTAGCTGCGGTTAGTGTTATTATACACATTCTCCATGTTTTGGAAATAACAATGGATGAAAGCGAAGTCTACCTTTGTCTAAGGATCACGAAATTTATTGCTTTTGTTTTAGTAACAAAGCTGCATGATCACTATGACTTATGCTATGTCTAACTCTGCAGTTCTTGAGTCATCCAAAGACTCTGTGATCTTTTGGTGAGGAAGACCGTAAGGTTTGGCAATTGACTGAACAACTGTAAAATTTTAATTTCAAACTCTACACATTGAAATTTTCCTATTTCTCATTATTTATTGTATCAATTTTTGCTTGAAAGTTTAATTGTGTCATCTTGATATTGGTTGTTTTTACGTAAGACATGGAGAAATGCTTTATGATTTTAATACATTTACTTTTCTTCTTGACATAGATCTTTAAGTATTTAGATTAAGCTTGATGTTGAAGATTTCAAAGATATGAAGTTGGGGTACTCCATCTCATTTGTGAGCTACCCCTAGATGCACAAAAAGGAATTGAGAACAAAATGAAATGTGCTAAGACGATTTGCCCATGTAAAAGAACTTTAAAGGAATCAAGTTTACGATGACAAAAAGCATTCTAGCAAAGATGAAATCAGTGACAAAACCAAGTAATTTAATATCACAAGACATGAATTTGGAAACAAGAAGAGAATCAAGAATCACACTTTCCACCAAGAATGTACAACAGCCAGAGGATTCATTTTAGAGCAATCAATCACTAGTGTGAAATATACCTAAAAAATACTTATAACGCCGGTTTTATCAAATCAAATTGTCATTGTCTCAATCTTATAACAATAAAATAATCTTATAACATACATCATTTCAAAATTCTCTCTGTGGAGAGAACTATGAAGGAAATCAAATAAATATGTCGGTGTGGGGGTCTCTCACCCTTTTCCACCCAATGAGTAAACCGACATTTTGTTAGAGTGCATACCTCAAAAAAAGCTTCTCCTCAAATGGCACACGCAATCACGACGGCAGCGACAACGTCAACGAGGCGAGGCCACAGAGCATAGGCCAAAGCTAGGTTTTTGGTTGAAATGATAAAGATCATGAAAGATGCAAATTGTCAAGCAATGAATCATCCTTAAAGCTTAAGATATATAAACAGAAAATCAATCAATTTAAACATGCATTTTGAACGAGAATGTTTCATCGTTGCAGATCTAGCTGGATGATAAAAGAGGATGCTTCTCCAATCAATTTTAACCTATGTCAAGAACATCGACTCACTGCTCGCACACAACTTCTTTGCCAAATCTCCAAAGCCGGAGAGGAAAAGGAGTGCTGTCGGTGGAGGTGAGAAGTGGGAATCAAATAAAATAACGATGATGATTGTTACCAAAAATTAATAAGAGAGACAAGTAAACAACTAGTTTAACCTTTCTATAACAGGTTAATTTCGAAGGGTCCAGCGTTGCACCCCTTTTTTGGGTGCATATTAGGCGCCACCCAAAGTATAATCCAATTTTATAAAGCACAAGTTCTCAGCTTAAAATCCTCTCTACAGAGACAAAGATCAAAGATCCCATCAAGAAGGACCTTCCATGGGCGATAAAGGTGCAAATTCATCAACATAATTAGATGATTCGATTCCTGATTTGTACGCTATATAATGTAGGCATTGAATTGCAATAATAACAATGTTGCAATTTCCTCGAGAATGAATACATTCAGATGACAATTAAATATAAATATGCAAGTTAACCTCTTTTCAACAGCAACTACAGCCCAATAGTCATAAGAAAATGAGCGACATTTGCTCAAGTTATCACACAACATATACTCACAATAGACACCATTTCCTTAACAAGGGCTTTCATTGACCTTTGCCAAATTTTAAGGCATTTTTCATCAATGATTAATGAAAACCAGCTGGTCACAATTTCCCAAAATCATCAAGACAAGGACTAACGAGATTTATTTTTTGATCTCCTTTTCACTTTGGCTCCTAGTTTTTGTCTTTCTATTTTGTTGTAATCAAATTCATATTTTTCTTGGGTGTCCCTGCTTTAATTCGATGGTCTAATTATATAAACATAAATATATGCATCCATGACACCAATCCACTAATATTCGTAACTCATGGCGATATGGACAAAACATCTTTGTGAAATTGTCTTAAGAACACATATTTTGATTCCCATTTTTAAGAGAAATGCCAACCTATGCATAGGCATGAACAACTAGAGACACCAACCTTTAGCTATCTCAGACCATGAAAATTCAATTGAACTTGGCCAAACCTTGTAAGATTAAACTAATATAGAATGATCTCTTGCATTATCTTTATCAAATCCTCCCTACATGTTTAAACTAAACCTTTTTCACAACCAGGAAGCTCCCACATGCCTCCTAACACTGCAGCATGCTGCAGACTCTAACCAATCCTGCAACAACCTCACAACAATTACCCCCAACATTTGCTTCTTGATTCAGCCAATTCCTTAACCTAATTTATACAACATTTTCTTTTCACCAATCAAATCAAGATGCTTTTAAAAAAAAAAAATAGACAAGCAATAGCACCCATGGCAAATAAGAGGGAGAAAAAATCTACATGTCCACTAAGCTGTTTAATTAACCCTTGCGCATCATATGTTTCAGTACCATAAACAAACATAGACATTTGTTTCTCTAAGAAAAAACTAGAACATGATTTAGCACCATCATCAACATGTAATAAACATATTACCCATCAACTATCACCAACAACACAAAACATTGTTAGACACTTCAAACACTGAGCCAAAATTTTCAAACACTTCAAACAATGAAACAAAAATCCAGCGTTAACCGTTATTCCTACATCTAAATGCATGTTTCAAAAATTTACAGAAGTACCTGGACGCCTGGAGTGGAGAGGCTAGACACCACGTCGCGCAAAGTCGCAGGTGGCACCGGCTGCTTAACTCGTCGCAAAATAGAGGCGACGAAGATAATGAGAAGGTTGGTTGGTTGCTGGTTGTCGATGGAAGAGAGGGGCGCCAACGTTCTTGTCTGTGGAAGCTAGGATGGTGGGGCCGACGGAATAGAGGAGGCGCGGCGGCGGAGAGGGAAAAAAACGAAAGAAGCCGCAGTGAAGGGAGCGAACAATGCAAAGGGAAATGGAAGGGAAGCGTGCGTTTTCGTTTTATTGCGCTTAGTTTGGGTTAGGAGAGCGAAGGGAAGCTGTGCGAAGGGAAGACTAAACAGGCAGCGAGCGGCGATCTTTGGGAAGGCTGAAGGAGAAGTGAAACGAGGAAGGGGAAGAAGGGCTTTCGTGTGGTTGTATCCGGACGTTCTGCAAGCGGCCATCTTAACCTGCAAGCGGGCTTGACCCGTCGGAAATTCTCGGGATTACCGACGGTCTTTTTCAAATACCGACGGGTTAAAGTGTCGGTATGTCATAAAAGCGGAAGCGAAAAGTTGTAGCCAATTATCTGGCGACGGCCTTATCTGGCAAGCGGCAGGCGTCGGCGAGAACATTTTCAAGCGACTTTGCCCGTCGGTGCGTCCACGATGCGCCACATTGGATTTATCGACGGGCAGAGCCGTCGGAAAATCCGTGTTCTCGCCGACGGCCTCAAGCCGTCGGTAGGCCGTCGGTATACCCGTGTTTTCTTGTAGTGTTAGGTTTTGGCAAAGAAGTTAAACCTTGATTAAGGAAAAATTGAAATAGTCAACTAGGGAAGGTAAGAGAGATGGAAACGTTGTTAGAGCCAATAGTCTAGGAATAGAATAATTCAGAAAAAGGATATGAAGAAAAGAATGAAAGGTGTGGATAAAGCCAGGTTTAGATATAGTGGCTCCTGAGGTCTAATTAGGAAAAGTCATTGGAAATAATTTTTTAGATTGGTAAAGTACTAGAACAAGTGAGTTAGGTGGCTTGACCCAAGGGAGTATGACTGTTGAGGAACTAGAGTAGATTTATTAACTAAATCTTAGTGAGAAATGAATGTATGGTATTAAAGAATTTAGAACCAAGGGGTGACCAACTTGATGACAGTAGATCCAATAAGGGATAGATTTGGAAACAAAGAAATAAGAATAAAGGTAATGAAAGGTAAGATAGATCATATATTAGAAATGAAGAAACTCGTTAATCAGTGATCTGAGAGTCTGTTGAAACGGACCATAGGAGGAGTGTCAGCAATAAAGGCAGAAGAATCGTATGATAGTGGTGGAGGAAGAATTAACGAAGATTTTGATCCAGGGATTGAGCACAGAGGCGGAATAGAGATCGTTAAAGTAAGATAACAGTATTAACCTGTAACTAACAAACTAGATTAGGATTCTTGAAAGCTTTCCGGGAAGAGTGAGTTACCACTATGTGATCAGTGGATCTAGTAAAGAGCATAGAATGGTATAGTAAGATTGGACAGAGTAAATAAGGAGGAAAGATATAAAATATCAAAGTAGTGGAATCCCAGATGATAAGGTGTGAGCTAATGTTGAAAACCAAAGTTAGATCGTTATCAGAAGGAAAAGAAGGGGAGATTTGGTCGACGATAATAAAAGCATTGGTAAGAAAACGAGGTGTGGCCTATAAAAAGAAAAGTATTCAGGAGTAAAAAGTCCTAGATGAAATCATGGATGCAGGAAGAGTTTTACAAATACCAAATAATAGTGGAAGAGGAGGAATTAGTATAGATCTAGGAGTTAGGCATGATGGGTAGAATGAGATCCCCTAGAATAAAGATCTTCGATTAGCAAACTGGATTGGAACACTTGAGAATTTTTCAAGAAACAAAGAAGTGAGTTTCTACTATGTGGCCGGTAGAACAGGTAAGGAGTAGGATTAGGGTGAACAGTAAGGGTGAATAACGTCATCATTAGAAGGAAATATAGATTGAAACTAAAAGGAAGAAAGAACAGTAAGAGAATGGACTTTCAGATGATAAGACGAGGTTAGTATTGAATAGGACAACAAGTATGGGAGAGTGAAGACTTTAACCTATCAGTCTTTGACAAGGAATTACACGTGAAAAAAGGTGGAGGATTTAGTCTAAATGGCAACAATATAAAATAAGGATACAAGGAGAGTCAGATTAAAGATAAGTCTTGAGAAGAATCATAATAACGTTTAGGATTAGAAACAATAATTACAAGGAGGATTTATTATCGGGAGATATCGTATTTAGGGAAAATAGGAAAGACCAAGAATAATAGGGGATATTGACCGACCTAGTCATCATTTCCAGAAGTTAATTAGGAAAACGATCATCTGTAGGATAATTATCAGAGGTTAGGAAGAGACAATTTTCCCTTGACAGATGTGTTTACGAGTAACTTAGTGTGGTAGAAGAATTAGATAAAGTCTAATCATAACAATTTTGGGTCCATTAATAGATTATGATCTAGAAGTCAAAATTATCACACTAATGGTTGACCTCACTTTTCTGGAAGACCCTTAAAAGTAATAAGCATAGAATCTCTCATCTCTCTCGCTTTATACCCTTGTAGGTAAACTCCAACATTCTCCTTGAAGTTGTTTTCTCTTAGTGTGAGTAGTAATAGACTTAAGAGGATAAACCCTTGAGTTCTAAAAACAATTAAGAAGCTAAGCATATAGGGTTGAGCCTTGGTTAAGAGTTAAGATAGTATGAGTGTTTAAATTATATAGTACGTGAACATAGAAGAGTGTGTGAAGTCTGATTTGGATTTGACTAAGGACTGAGTAAGGGAAATCATAAAGTCTATTTAGGAAGTAATTAAGTGTCAAATTGGGTGTTAGGACAAGATTTCAGGAATTGAGTATAATCATAGGAAAAGATTAGGAGGCTTAATTAAATGTTAGAATATGGAGTGATTTAATAGATCCAGGTATTGCAATGAATCTAATAACGGAACTAGCATTCCTAATAGTCTCTATAGAATAAGTAAATGGGTTCTATTGAAATAGAAATTATGTGGCTAATAAGAAGCAATGAGAAGGGTCAGGAAATTTATTCTGGAAAAAGGGTTGGAGAAAGACTAGTTTATAGGATAATGATCAACAATATCAAAGACGAATATAGTCAGAGGAAAGAATAGGTAGAATTAATGAACATGGAGATTTAGATCTTTGGTGAGGAAGATGAAGAATTGACCTTTGGATATAGTCAACTTATAGGTACTTGTGATAATGGTTCTAGAGAACAAATAGTTTAGAATTAGAAATAATAAAGTATTGATATTTGAAGGACTTAGATGTTGAAAGGATCCGAGAAAGTAATAGAACTGGAAAGAGGAATCTAGATAAGCTATAGATATTATTGAGAAAACTCCCTTAATGTAGGTTGGTAAGCTATTAGGAAGACCACAGTGATAAGGATGAATCGATGTTCGAAGAAGGTCAGGTGAAAAACTGGTTAAGAGTTTCAGGATAATAGTCTAGAGAAGTATAACCATATTGAATTTACGAGGGCGAAAATTATTTAAGAAATTGTAGTAATGTAACATCCTGATTTTTCGGATAATCATAAATAATATTCTAAATATAATTAGATTGGTGGTTAAGTATAAACGTGTGCTAAAAACCTTAATTTGGGATAAAATGGGCTTAAATGAGACCCAGAAACCCTAGAGAGGAGATAGAAATCATAAGAACAATTTAGAAACCCCTGGAAGAACGTAGAGTGCCCTAGAATATTCTAGAACGAAAGAAATTACAAATGTCTCCTTAGCCTCGTTCGCGACGCGACCAGTTACACTATGGTTCATCGCGACGCGATGAATGGCGGTGGATAAGTCAGTGATCACGCTCGTCTGATGCGTACCATGTGTCCCAGCTCGCGACGCAACTGGATTTATGTGTATTTTGGTCGCGACGCGATACACCTAATATGGTTATAAATACCCCTTTCACCCCTCCATTCCAACTCGCCCCAAATCCTCTTCTCTCTCTAGCTTTCTCTCTCTAGGAACTTCTAAGGAGTAAGTATGCTCTGTGCTTGCCTCTAATGAGGTTCTGGCACATCAGAAAACCCTTAGAAAGTAATCCTTGAGATTGAGGAAGGGAGTGAGACTTAAAGGGCCACTAATGCTCTGCACTTGCCTCAAGAGAGGATCTTTGCATCAGAAAGCCGTTAGTAGGTAAACCTCTAAGAGGGGAGGATGAGAGCAGCCTAGTAAGATAGGTAGGAGTGTCTAGAGGTAGGAATGCGAGGAGCGGTGAGGACACAGATAGTGGAAGCAACTGCAACGGTCATCTAAGCCAGGTATGGGAGATCTGAACCCTATCCACCAGGGATTGTAGGACTAGAATAAGTGTATAACTAGGTGTAGGGTAAACCAAACCCTTCTAGAGGTTGATAGTAGCTTGACACGCCCTTAGGAGAGGGGCCCGTGACTGTTATATCACGAGGGCGGTTGTCGAGGAGTCTATCAACCATAGGAGTAATCTATTGATATCAGTGAATGGATATTGATTGATGTGATGTTGGTTCCTTATGATTGCATTATAATTATGTGTGTAATTGTTGGTGTGTGGTTTAACAACATGTCAATAGTAGATCGCTTGAGCGACACTAGGATTGAATCATGTGTGGATCGAGGATGGTTGATGCTTGATAATGTGTTGATTGACCTATATGTTGATCAAGGATGGTTGATAAATGATGTTATGTTATAAACAGATAGTTGTGCTGTATAGGATGGTTGTTCTGCTTATGCTGATTAAGTTATTATAGTGCTATGTGTGGGAAAATGGCTGAACTATTTAGTTATAAGCAGTTGATAAGTGTTAGAATAAGACATTAAAGCTAGTTGAGCTGATAGCTTGATAAGTGCTGAGATAATAGGCTGATGTGCTGAGTTGAAGAATAAAGAGTGACAAATTGTTAAAGGTGCTGATTAACAAATAATCATATGCATGTGCTGTAATCCACCGCCGTGCACATAGGTTGTGTAAGAAATTTTTCTCCCTATCCTTCAGTGCCAAAACCATGGCCTTAAATGAGTATAGGAAATGACAAATTTTGATCTTTTGCTTGATTAATGCTTATATTATGTGTTGATTATGATTATGAGAAAAATGATCAATGTTCCCCAATTTTTATGAACTCTAGATTAATTTTTATCTAAGAAAAAGGGGATGTCTGATTTCTCATATGAATCATGAAATTAGTTTAGGGCTTTTGCTAATTGATACTTGAAAATTGTTATTTTTGTTGTTAAATTGAATTTGATCATAGGAAAATGGTATTTTTGGGAACCCTAGGTTCATGAAAACGTTATGAAGGCTTAGTGTTTTCTAAATTAAGGTTTGGTTTTGAAGAATTGAAGTTTTATAGAAATAAGATTAGTAGTTAAAAGTTATGTTTTGGTTGATTTTGATAATTTAAAAATTTGTTTTATGTTGTGAAAGGGAGAGGCCGAGATCATTGTAATAAAGAGGGAAGGAGGAATTTTTATGTTCTAACTTGCATTTAATGTGATTTAGTTTTTTTTTTGGGTGGTCAATTTAATGTGATTTAGTAATTCTTCAATGTTTTGAAAACTTTTTTAGAAAGAAATTTGATTGAAATGGAAGTAATTTGAAATGTAAGGCTATGATACATTAAGGTACAAAGGGATTATATAATCCTAAGACCTAGTGGAGCCTTGACTCAAATATTGTTACTATTGAGATTGCATTTTTAGTCATGGTTTCATGTTTCAAGTTTTAAAGAAAATGTGCTTTGGTTTCTAAAAATGGTTGGTTTTTAACTTTAGAAATTATTTCTAAGTAAGTATGCTTGGTAAATAATTATTAGGAATACTTGATTTTATATTGTAATCTTGTTAATTTTTATACTCCTTGAACTTGAATCAAGTTATGATAGAAAAAAGAAATTTTTGTGATTTAAAACTTGTTTCTTCCATAGTTTAGTTATTGTTATAGTTTAGTAAATTTTAGAAAAAATTATATTTGAGTTAAAGTTATTTTTAGTGTTGTTTGAGTTGAATAAGACTATGAAACACCTAAAGTTTAAAGAGATCTTTGTATTTCTTGAACAAGGCGGAGTCTTGAAAATATTAATGTGAAAAATATTTTATTTTAGTATTGATTTTATGGTTTTGAGATTTGAAAGAAAATGATTTTCTAGTATTTTTAAAATATTAATTTTAACCTGGTTTTAGTGTTTTTAAGTGTGAGTATTACTAAAAAGAATTTTTGGGCTGTGTACCCTAGGGTTTGTTTGCAAACCATGACCTAGGGGTTACTTTTAAGAGATTTAGAGGTTTTTTTTTCTAAGACCTAGTGGTTTTCTCTTAGGGTTATTGAGGTCGTGAGTACGTGCGTGCGAGAGTTCGTGACATGTCTTTGACGTTAGCGTGGACGTGAAACTCTATTTCCGTAAGGGCTACTTCTAGACATATCTAGAGTTCTTATATTAAATGTTGAGATATGATTTATGTTTTGTATGTTGTGTGTAAGGGCACTTCACATTATAGATGTTTATGTTCTGTATAGTATGTGTAAGAGCACTTCACATTATAGATGTTTATGTTTTGTATAGTATGTGTAAGGGCTACTTCTAGATATTACCTAGAGATGAATGTTTGATATTGTCTGCTTATGTGTGGTTCTGAAATTTTTAATGTCATGTACTTACTTGTATGCTTTATTGATGCAGTGTAAAGTTGACTTTATAAAGCCCTTTTAATTATTATTATTCTTTCCTTTAATCATTTTATTTCTTAGGATTCCAAATTAATATTTCGTAGGATGCTTTCATTTTATTTACTAGGATTCTTTCCTTTTAATCCTTTTATTTCTTAGGATTTATTTCCTGTTAATCTTTTAATTCTTAGGATTCTATCTTTTATTTTTTAGGATTTGTTCTTTATTTATTAGGATTTGTTTTTTATATTTCTTTTCCTATATATTTGTACCGACTACCTCTATTAGGGAGTTTAGATTGAATTTGAATTATACAAAAAGGAGTTTTTTCTCAGTTTTGTTTGTTAACCTCTCGGGTATTCGTTTGAATCAACGAGTTGTTATAGTCAACCTCTCGGGTATTCTTAGACTAAACGAGTTGTTGAATCATTTACTTTGTCCCATCACGTACGCTGCATCATATTGGTATCAATAGTCAGTACGTTCCTGCATAATGTTGCCATGGAGATGTGATGAAGAGCCAACGTATGATGAAGTGTCGGAATACGGTGGTGAAGATGAACCAATGTTTGCTAAAGAACTCATCTTTGATGGAAAACCACTTTTTGCTGAAGAGCATGAAGAAGATGCATGGTCGATGTTTGACAACAAATCCAATTTTGATGAAGGACCCATCTTTGACCAAGAACTAGAGTATGATGCAGACCAGGATGTTACGCTCAAAAAGTTAGAGATACTAGAAGAGCATCGATTTGATGAAGAAAGTATAGGGAATATTGAAAGACAATCTCGACCCATGGAAGAACTTACAAAGGAAACCATGCCACTAGTTTTTTCGGTTGCAAACAAACAGTTCAAGGTGGCAATCAAAGAAACCCAAGTCATGATTTTTGTTAGTTTGCTCGAATCACCAAAACAGGACATCTAACAAGCCATGGGCTTATTTCCCAAAACTGTTATCCTGCACGAGTCATATTATTGAACGAGTACAAAAGAACATAGATGAAGTAAGACGTCTAATTCGAGGACGAATCTTCTCCATCCCAGGGAGAATGATGCAGTGCAAAGTTGACTTTATAAAGCCCTTTTAATTATTATTATTCTTTCCTTTAATCATTTTATTTCTTAGGATTCCAAATTAATATTTCGTAGGATGCTTTCCTTTTATTTACTAGGATTCTTTCCTTTTAATCTTTTTATTTCTTATGATTTATTTCTTGTTAATCTTTTAATTCTTAGGATTCTATCTTTTATTTTTTAGGATTTGTTCTTTATTTATTAGGATTTGTTTTTGATATTTCTTTTCCTATATATTTGTACCGACTATCTCTATTAGGGAGTTTAGATTGCATTTGAATTATACAAAAAGGAGATTTTTCTCAGTTTTGTTTGTTAACCTCTCGGGTATTCGTTTGAATCAACGAGTTGTTATCGTCAACCTCTCGGGTATTCTTAGACTAAACGAGTTGTTGAATCCTTTACTTTGTCCCATCACGTACGCTGCATCATTTATTGTGCTTGAGATATACGCGGTGAAATATTGTGGTGGATACTTAACTATTTAATTAAATATGCCCTATTGAAAATATCATATGTGTTGACATGTTCTGTTGGAAATGTGAATATGTATTGACATGCATTCATAGATACTTCAACCTGAATTAAAGTCCTAAAATGGATAATCCTATGCGGGGAGTTCAGTGTCGTCGTTAGTCCTATGCGGGGACAGTCCTGTGCGGGGACATTGCCGGACTGTTGTATCTTATGCGTGGACCAGCTGACAACCCATTAATATGGGTATTTTGCGAGATTCTGGAATCATGTGCACTGGCATATAGTTGCATCAATAGGATATGTTGTGCATCCTTTTTGAATTGGTGTATTATCCTGTGCTTTTGTATTTGTTTGTGTAAGAAGTTGACCCTTGCCCGTGGTTCTTTTAATCAATGATTGTAACCCAGATAATGAAGACTGCAGAGTGTTCGAGGCTGCTGACAAGCGTAGCTGAGGATAGCTCTATCCGACTATCTGCTTTGTGTATTGGGTTGCAACTTACTAGAGGTCTAGTAAGTGTTGTAGTGTGTCGGCCAGCTATAGGATGCTTGTTGTACTAATTGCAGTGTTGTAATAAGTATATTATGTTTTCAAGACTTGAATTGTCATGTGTGTTTGTTTAAATAAATCAACTTGTATGGTTATTGTGAGTTGAACATGGTGTTTTATTTATTCACCACCTTTCGAAAATGCTGCAATGCTCTGATTGCAATTTTTAAAAGAAGTTTGAAGAAAAAGAACAAAAAAATAGGTCCACCTTTTTTAAGACCATGCAAACAGCGTATTCCATTTTCAAAAGATATTGAGCTGGCAAGAGTAATAGTTAGTTAGTAGCGCTCCAGGAACGGGGTGTTACAAAGGTGGTATCAGAGCGGTTCGGTTCTAACCGGACTGTAAGTTAGAAAACTATAGCTAGTCAAGTGTCAGGTTTTATAGAGAACAGACTGTGAGGGGTCCAATTGTGCTTTTGTGTTTTGCTTGTTCCTCAAGTAGAGTAACTCTACTTGAAATTGTTTGAAATTGTTTCTTAATTGAAACAATGTGTGTTAGCACACAAAACAAAATTGTTGTGAGGTCCTGATTAGGTTATAAGACCTTGTGCGAATGCAGTATCTCAGAGACGAACGATCTTTTTTGTTAAAGTTGAGAGTTCAAGAGATGGATCAGAAGATTCAGGTAGCCCAAGATATGGCAGGGATAGTAGTTGTTGTTGCTCAACGGACCGCTATGGAAAATCAATGTAAACTGCTAGCACAGCAGGGAGAAAAGCAAGTTGCAGAGACCAAAGGAATGGTTGACCTTTGTCACCATGAACCTCTTAAGTCCTTCGGGAAATAAGAGATGAGAATTCAGGAATCGTCTATAAGGGACTCTATTAATATTATTGTTAGTGTGATCTTCGAAGCATTAGTGGTTCTAGATATAAACTACAATGTTTGATGCTTGAAGTATTTTGATACGTACTAAAAAAAACTATTTCATGATTTTTAAAATGTGACATGTTTGCCATTAATATCTGTGTTTTGCAGTAGTATATTCTTATACTGATGTAAATATATGTGGTTATTTGTGTGATTGATTAATTATTGTGAGCGTATTCATATTTTTTCAAGAAAAATATTATACGCAATTATTTTCTAGCAAACGTTTATTAAACGTCTTATGATAATTTAATTCACACGAGATCTATTTGACTCAGTTAAATGGAATCTAGAGGGTTAGTGGGAATTGCTAGTGGTGTTTTAGTGTGTAGTACCTAAAATTTTTACCAAACTTTATTCTTATTTCCTTAAATCATGGAGGACTAAGATAAGGACTTGGACTAAAATTTTGTGAGTCTTTTCCCTTTCTTCTCTTAGACCCGTGACCTGCTACCTTTTGTAAAAAAAAAAAAGGATTTTAAGTGTTCTCTTACTATTTTGTCGGTCGCACGAAAAAAGAAAAAATGGGGGATAGTTGTTCTGTGGGGTGTAAGTGTGAGTGGAGGGAAGAAAAGGGTTAGGTTCCCTTCTTTCTTCTCCCTTCCGTGCGCCGCGAGCAGCACATGCTCCATAAACCCCATATTCTTCAACCTTTCCTCCTAAACTATACTAAACCATGTGATAATGAGTTGTATGTGAGAGATCTTAAGACGTTGGAGTAGTTTTAAGAGTTGTATTCCTTCTAATTTCTTGAGTTGAGCCGTGAGTTTGAGTGAGAGATTTGGAGTTGTTATCCTCTTCCATTTCCATAGTTTGAGCCGTAAACCTTAATATGGTTTTAGAGGAAGATACCATTTGGCGTTTATGCAGGTTGATGTTATGGGTGATTTTGTATTTGGTAATCGTGGAAATTCTTCTTTGTCTCTTTGTCTATAGACCGCGGGTTCCTAGAAGACCTTAGAACCGGGAGTTACTAGAGGTTGTGGGTGAGTTTATTTGCTATGTCTTTCCTTTTTCTTTTATTGATGCTTGATAATTTTGTGGATGATTTTGGTTTGAAGGAAATGAAGTTTCTTTCTCATTTTCTAGCCTAGAGACCGTGACCTCATGAGGGCAAAGGAGAGAACTTTATTTGCTTCAAAGCTCTAATCTTTTGGTTATATATATATATATATAAAAGAGGGGTTGATGATTTTAGGTTTTCCTTAAAGATCTTTTGTCAAAATTGTGTTGAGAAGGTTGATGTTGGAAAAAAAAAATGCTTTTGATCTTGCTTTGTTGGAAAACCAAATTTATGTGTGTGTGGTGTTGAAGTGAAGATTGAAATGTTTGGTGTTAATTTGGGGGCGTGAACCCGTGACCACGTTAATATGTGTGAGGTTGGACTTCAAATTTTTCTAACTTAAGTTCCAATGATTTTATGTTTAGTTGTAATTTAGGATTGTAGAGAAAGGTTTTATTGTTAATCCTTTTGTTAAAAAGTTTTGGTGTAGTCGGAATGATTTGAAAAAAATAAAAAATAAAATTTTGGGGGTAGATGCGTAATTTGTAGTGTTCCTTGAAAAGAGAAAAAGGATTTTCAATTTTTAACAACTTAGTGAGTAGTAATTTTATTGGGGTTGGTGTATAAATATTTTTTTTAAGAAAAGTTTTAATTTTCTTTAAACTTTAAATAGTTTTGCATTTTTGATATGTGTGACCATGTTTAGGTATGAGGTTGTGTAGTATTATTGTGGTAATAGCATGTAGCTGTATTCGTGTTCATGTCCGTGTCATGTTCATATTCGTGATCGTGATTGTGAATAAGCAGAGGTTGTGGTTCTGGAATAAAGCATCAGTAGATCGTAAGTACTTCTTCGTCTATTATATTTCTTGCGAATTTCTATATGATGCATATACTTAGTGCTATCAAGTTTGGCTGTTCTGGTATGTTGTGAAGCGATCGTAATATTATGTATGTGGTTATAAATATTATGGTACTACTTATATTAATACTTATTGTGAATGCCTACGTGTGCAAACTATTTTCATAGATTTAAGTAAAATAATTTTTCATATTTTCGTATCCGCGTAGTTTCGAGGACGAAACTATTTTAAGGGGGTGGTAGTATAACATCCCAATTTTTAAGAAAAATTGTTTTAGCAATAAAATTTCGAATACTTGAACGTAAGTCGTAAAGATTGATCACCTCAATGATTTACTGAGGGTACGAGGAATTATTTTGACTTATTTTAAATAAATTAATTATTGTAAATTATTATTATGTTGTCAATTCAAATCAATCGACAGCGTAGACATATACTGCTTTTAAGGTGAATTTATCAATTAAACTTATTATAAGTGTTCTGTTTGACGCGGTAACGCGAAATTTTTTTGTTGACTAAGAAAGTGAGTGAATTAAATCAAGATGAAATTTAATTTAAGAATTAATGTGTCATATTAATTCATATTTCAAAATTTGTCGAATAATTTTTATGAATATTTGCTGTATTTTGAATCGCTGGGTAATTTTTTATCCGCAATAAAATTTGAAACGAATTCCGACAAAAATCGAATCGTGACTTGTTGTGATATTATTTGAGTGTTTTATATTGTTTTTATAAGTTATAGATAATATCTTATTCACAAGGTAAATTAATTTCTTGGTAAATTAATTTACAAGACGAAGCGGTAGAAAACCTAACACGCAACGAGAGCCGAGATTTTAATGATTGTGTAAGCTAGATTTTTTTTTTTACTTGCATAGGAAGTAGCTGCAGAAAAGAAAAAAAAATCGAGTGATGCATGTATATAGTGAGATTCACTTTCAGAAAAAAAAAACTTCTTAAGTATTATCCAAATGTTTTATTTTAATTTTTTAACCATAATTATCCATTAAAACAGGGATAAAATATCTAGATATTTACAATATAGTAAATTCTTTTAGATTAATTTTTTTTTCCCATTCCCTCTCCTATATATATGGGTTCAGCCGAACCCACCTCCCTCTGTTGCCCACTTCTTTTGCTTTTTCTAAGACTTGGAGAGGAGGAAAGGAAATAGGTATGATTTTAGCATTTTTCTTCTTCATTTTTCCTAGATGATTTCTTGTATTTAGTACTTAGTTTCTTTCTAATTTCTTCTTCTAGTTCCGCTAATCTTTCCAAGCATATTATTGGTTTGAAAAACAAAATTTTTCTCCCTATCCTTCAGTGCCAAAACCGTGGCCCTAAATGAGTATAGGAAATGACAAGTTTTGATCTTTTGCTTGATTAATGCTTATATTATGTGTTGATTATGATTATGAGAAAAAGGATCAATGTTCCCCAATTTTTATGAACTCTAGATTAATTTTTATCTAAGAAAAAGGGGATGTGTGATTTCTCATATGAATCATGAAATTAGTTTGGGGCTTTTGTTAATTGATACTTGAAAATTGTTATTGTTGTTCTTAAATTGAATTTGATCATAGGAAAATTGTATTTTTGGGAACCTTAGGTTCATGAAAATGTTATGAAGGCTTAGTGTTTTCTAAATTTAGTTATGGTTTTGAAGAATTGAAGTTTTATAGAAATAAGATTAGTAGTTAAAAGTTATGTTTTGGTTGATTTTGATAATTTAAAAATTTGTTTTATGTTGTGAAAGGGAGAGGCCGAGATCATTGTAATAAAGAGGGAAAGAGGAATTTTTATGTTCTAACTTGTATTTAATGTGATTTAGTTTTTTTTTAGGTGGTCAATTTAATGTGATTTAGTAATTGTTCAATGTTTTGAAAAGTTTTTTAGAAAGAAATTTGATTGAAATGGAAGTAATTTGAAATGTAAGGCTATGATACATTAAGGTACAAAGGGATTATATAATCCTAAGACCTAGTGGAGCCTTGACTTAAATATTGTTACTAATGAGATTGCATTTTTAGTCATGGTTTCATGTTTCAAGTTTTAAAGAAAATGTGCTTTGGTTTCTAAAATGGTTGGTTTTTAACTTTAGAAATTATTTCTAAGTAAGTATGCTTGGTAAATAATTATTAGAAATACTTGATTTTATATTGTTATCTTGTTGATTTTTATACTCCTTGAACTTGAATCAAGTTATGATAGGAAAAAGAAATTTTTGTGATTTAAAACTTGTTTCTTCCATAGTTTAGTTATTGTTATAGTTTAGTAAATTTTAGAAAAAATTATATTTGAGTTAAAGTTGTTTTTAGTGTTGTTTGAGTTGAATAAGACTATGAAACACCTAAAGTTTAAAGAGATCTTTGTATTTCTTGAACAAGGTGGAGTCTTGAAAATATTAGTGTGAAAAATATTGTATTTTAGTACTGATTTTATGGTTTTGAGATTTGAAAGAAAATGATTTTTAAGTATTTTTAAAATATTAATTTTAACCTGGTTTTAGTGTTTTTAAGTGTGAGTATTACTAAAAAGAATTTTTGGGCTGTGTACCCTAGGGTTTGTTTGCAAACCATGACTTAGGGGTTACTTTTGAGAGATTTAGAGATTTTTTTCTAAGACCTAGTGGTTTTCTCTTAGGGTTGTTGAGGTCGTGAGTACGTGCGTGCGAGAGTTCGTGGCATGTCTTTGACGTTAGCGTGGACGTGAAACTCTATTTCCGTAAGGGCTACTTCTAGACATATCTAGAGTTCTGATATTAAATGCTGATATATGATTTATGTTTTGTATGTTGTGTGTAAGGGTACTTCACATTATAGATGTTTATGTTTTGTATAGTATGTGTAAGAGCACTTCACATTATAGATGTTTATGTTTTGTATAGTATGTGTAAGAGCTACTTCTAGATATTACCTAGAGATGAATGTTTGATATTGTCTGCTTATGTGTGGTTCTGAAATTTTTAATGTGATGTACTTACTTGTATGCTTTATTGTGCTTGAGATATACACGGTGAAATATTATGGTGGATAATTAACTATTTGTTTAATTATGCCCTATTGAAAATATCATATGCGTTAACATGTTCTGTTGGAAATGTGAATATCTATTGACATGCATTCATAGAGACTTTGACTTGAATTAAAGTCCTAAAATGGATAATCCTATGCGGGGAGTTCAGTGTCGTCATTAGTCCTATGCGGGGACATTGCCGGACTGTTGTATCCTATGCGTGGACCAGCCGACAGCCCATTAATATGAGTATTTTGCGATATTCTGGAATCATGTGCACTGGCATATAGTTGCATCAATAGAATATGTTGTGCATCCTTTTTGAATTGGTATATTATCTTATGCTTTTGTATTTGTTTGTGTAAGAAGTTGACCCTTGCCCGTGGTTCTTTCAATCAATGATTGTAACCCAGATAATGAAGACTGTAGAGTATTCGAGGCTGCTGACAAGCGTAGCTGAGGATTGCTCTATTCGACTATCTGCTTTGTGTATTGGGTTGCAACTTACTAGAGGTCTAGTAAGTGTTGTAGTGTGTCGGCCAGCTATATGATGCTTGTTGTACTAATTGCAGTGTTGTAATAGGTATATTATGTTTTCAAGACTTGAATTATCATGTGTGTTTGTTTAAATAAATCAACTTGTATGGTTATTGTGAGTTGAACATGATGTTTTATTTATTCACCACCTTTCGAAAATGTTGCAATGCTCTGATTGCAATTTTCAAAAGAAGTTTGAAGAAAAAGAACAAAAAAATAGGTCCACATTTTTTAAGACCATGCAAACAGCGTATTCCATTTTCAAAAGATATTGAGCTGGCAAGAGTAATAGTTAGTTAGTAGCGCTCCAGGAACGGGGTGTTACACAGCCCCTCTCCTAAGGTGCTACTGTTATCAACCACTAGTAGGGCTTAGGTCACCCTACGCCTAGTTATACACTTATTCTAATCCTACAATCCCTAGTGGATAGGGTTCAAGTCTCCTTACCTGGTTAGAAGACTGTCGTAGTTGCTGTTACTCTCTACTCTCTCGTCGTGTCCACTTCTTGTACTAATACCTTTGGAAATTCCTTCCTAATCTACTAGGACGCTCTCATCCTCCCTTCTCAGAGGTTTACCTACTAAGGGCTTTCTGATGCATAAGAGCCTCACTTGAGGCAAGTACAGAGCATACTTGCTCCTTAGTGGCCCTCTAAATCTCACTCCCCTTCTCAATCTCTAAGATTACTTACTAAGGGCTTTCTGGTGTGTCAAATCCTTGTTAGAGGCAAGCACAGAGCATACTCATTCCTTAGAAGTCCCTAGAGAGAGAAAGTTAGAGAGAATAGGATTTGGGGCAATTTGGAAATGAAGGGGCGAAAGGCTATTTATAGGCAAATTTTTCCCTCATCGCGTCACGATGGGCCAAGGTACAAATACCGTCGCGACGCAATGTTGCCACGTGTTGCACATTTATTGGCTACAGTTACCGACTTAGTCATCGACCTACTGTATCCAGAATCCTTGTCATCACGTCGCGATGGATACCAGTACAATCTCGATTGCGTCACGACCATACATAAGGACTTATTTGTAATTTCTTCAATTCTAGACGTTTCTAGGGCTTCCAGATCCTTCTTACGGGTATTTATTTTTAGTCCTTTTAAATATTTCTTTAACATATTTAGGCCTATCTTCTTTCAAATTAGAATTTCTAATGTTTATTTATCATTTAAATATTATTTTCTGAAAACCGGGATGTTACAGGCTGACCAATCAAACCCTGGCCCAAACCCACTAATAATTTTAATTTTATGGGCTGGGCTGAAACAAACCCACTGAATTTGGGGCTGTAAATTTATGGGGCTTAGTGGGGGGCCAAGTGGGCTGGCCTCATGGGCTGGGGCCAAACTGACGGCTCTCCTTGCCCATCTTATATCATATGTTGGGTCTACTATTTAGGCTAAAATGCAAAGCTTTTGGATATAGCCCATGCATAGTTAAACTCAACCATTTTTCTTGTCTTCCATCGTTAAAACTCAGCCTAAACATCTGTTTTAGCAATTTTTTTAATAAATTCTTGTGAGCTATAATCAATTGTAGTTTTCGGTTAGTAAAAGACGGTCTACTGTTATGATTCATTTGATGATACTTAGGTCCGCTAGTATTGTGATCAATTGGTAATGAGTCGGGACACCTAATACTGGGAAACAGTATAGGTCTGACCACTGGGCCCATGATGTGAGGTGTTTAGGGTTAATAAATAGTGTGGCTAGCTAGGACTCCTTTGCCGTCACATTATTCAGTTGCTCGCTCTACGATTTGCCCTATTGAGAACTGAGATCCTGAAACATGTGATTAGGCAAGTGAAGACTTGACTTTGTTTTTTTTTCAAGAGCTCTACGAGACAACGACAATTCCCAATAACTCTAATCATGTCTTCAACAAGTAAATGTATGTTCTAATTTCATATAATAGATATTTTAATGCTTACATTTTAGCCACCCAATCCTACCGTCTAGGGGTTGGCCCAATAAAGATCATTTTTTGGGTCGAAAACTCATTAGACCTTATTATATTGATGTCTACAAGGCAAAGCTCAATACAAAGTTTGGCCCATACATTAGTCCAGCCCGAAGCACTATCAAAATCTACTATATTTTATAAAATGAAGTTTTGTCATGTAAGACCATGTCACGTGTCAAAACCACAGACATTATTTTATTTTCCTGCCTAAAGCTATTTATTTTATTTTTATTTTTTATTATTTTAATCAGCCATTATTAAAGATTGTCAATCATGATTTTGAGTTATTGATTATTCATTTCAATTGATACGGTAAGAAATGATTAATTTCCATAATGGTGTCGATATTATTTCAAATCTTTTAATTTTGAATTTGAATTAATACTTTTAATACCTTAATTTTATTATATTATTAATGAATTAATAAATTTTAACTATCTTCCCCTTTCTCTCCCTTCTTTTATTGTCCGAATTTTCTTCTCTCAAGTGCACGTCTTCTCTCTTTTGGGTTGCAATTTCAATTCAATATGATGTTATTCAACTATGGAGGTGTTTAATAACATCTTAGATTACTTTATTATTTTCTGTGTAGCTCAATTCATTTTTTCTTTTTAGAAATTTCTCATTTAAGTGTTTTGCACTATATAAGCTGCAAAAAAGGCTTGCAAACAAACTTCAAATGTCATATATATATTAAAAAAAAATACTTTTATAAGAAAAAAAATACTTTTATAAATATAACTATAAGCTTGCCTTGAGGAAAAAAATTAAAAAAATGAAACTTAAAATTAGAGTGATTGTTTTGGTTGTGCATTATTGAGCAAATATTATGACATTTTTTTTGACCAGGAATAATGACATCTTGATAATCTGATTCTGATCAATCACAGGTTTAAAGTATAAACTCATTCAAATTAATCTTATTTTTTACTATATCACTTAATGACTTGACATATATAGATTATGAAAAAAAATGAGTAAATATAATTCTTCCACTATTTTTATTTAATATTAGCACATAATATAAAATATATGCTAAAATATTCATAAATTTAGGCGTGCGAGAATTCAAATTTACAAAATAATCATTTAAGTGTTATATAAAAAATAATAATAATCATTTAAATGATATCTTTTGAAAACCACGTTGTGTTTACATATAATATTACAAAAGTGACGTATTTAATATTAAAAAGTAATTTTCTACATAAACTAATCTAATGATAATTTTTTAGATATTTTTATGTAAAGAAAAAGTTAAATTGTATTTATTTACAATTATAAAAATGACTTATTAATATTCTTTCTCATTTATTTACTACACTAAATAAAATTATATTAATGAAGTCTTATATATTTTAAAATTTTATATCATCTTATAATTTAACTTTTTTATTTTTAATTCCTACTACGTTTTTTTTGACGAATTAATTCCTACGACAGGTAATTAATTTTTTTTTCCAGTTTTCAATGGATTTTCTCTTCTTTATTTGTTATAGTTTCATTTATTTCGTTTGGTCTATTTATTTTTCTACAACTCTAAGAATAGTTATATATTAATCACGATCTTCCCAACATCATTACCTTAGACATATTCTAAATCCATATATAATTACAAAATATGTTGCGAAATATAAAATTTTAATACATAAAATATTTTTTCAAAGCATATTAAGATTTGAAGGTAAATACTTACGATGCATAGGAATGATAAATTTATAAAAAGTTTATTAAGATGTGAGTCATAAAATTAGTTATATATAAAAATAGGATACACTAAGGATAAAAATATATCATAAGAAGATGAATATCTTAAACAAAAACATAATAATCACTATGTAAAATTTTATTAATATTAAAACTAAAGAGTAAAAAATATATTGTTAGGAAATTGAATATTTTATACGAATGAATATTAGTATATGAATTACTATTGATGACTATTTTATTAGAAATACATTAATATAATTTTTGAATATATAATTTTCTTAAATATAGTGTACATGTTTTTGTTTTTATTACTTTCTAATTTTGTTATACTCAACTCTTTTTATTACTTTTTAGCGCTGCTTCTTCCCCTCTATATCTTGATGCGATTATAGTTTAGAGAATGGATCTATTAGTATCTTTCGCAAATCTAGCTCCTTTAAATTTGATTCTCTTTGATGGTTGTGAACTTTGGGTGCAACCCTCAAACATCCTACTCAACTTAAAATTGGTAACGAAACCAAATAAGGTCTATATTTTTATAGTTTTAAAAATTTAAAAGCGAAACCCCGCTTCACAATTTTTTCTCAGATGATGCTCTAATAGCAAGGTCTCAATTGAATTTTTTATACATTAAATAATTTATTTATAAACTTTTAGACCAAGACATGTAGCTTCAGGGGAGACTTGCAAATTGCAGTGGTACATTCACTTATCTTTAAGAGAACTTATATGTTTTTTAGTCTTTACTACTATTACTTTTTTTCCCGACGAAATTAAATTATTATTGTGTATACGAAACATAGATCTAGTGCTAAGGTAGGAAAAAAGGACAAATCGCTTAAAACCAACATTCCAAATCTACATACTAATTCGGTAAATATTTTTTATTAAATTTTCGATAAAATAATAATTTTTTTCTCGAAACAAGATATATTCTCATTAATTTATCCCTTTTTTTCTCAAAACAAACATCGCGCAGCAATACTTGCAAATTGCAAGGATATTGAAATTTTCTTTAAAGTCTTTACTTTTTTTTTGAATTAATTTTTTTTTTGAGGAAAACTAAACTAAACTAATTAAATTAATACTATGTATATTTGTGTATATTACACATGGATGTATTGCAAAGGTGGAAAGTAAAAAAAAAAAAAAAGTAAGACATACAAATTGCAATGTAGACCATAAGAAACAAGTAAACCCCGTGGAAATCGGGACAAATTATAAGGTGGGAGACATTGCCATGTTTCCCACTATGAGAGAGCACTAGTTACTCTTACATTCATTTAATTTTGAGAATAATGCTTTACACCATCCACACCATATCCCTCTCCTCAACTCCCTCCCACTCTTCCGGTTCATATCCTTCACGGCATCGCCATCGCCATGTCACTTGCTTGCCTTCAGCTCTTTCACACGGCTTTGTCAACAGGTCTAAGTAGTACCAAGAGGAAGAGGAACACAATGGAGAACGAATCCATGTCAACCCATCTCCTTCTCTCTCATTACTCCTTTACCACCGCTCCCACTCCCCTACCCACCTCCACCCCCAAATGTCCCAATATTGTGAATTAAAGCTAAAAAAAGAGAAGGGGTATTCCTCAAGCTCTGATGCACCATCTGCAGAAAGAAAGAGAGAGGAGAGAGAAGAGTGGGGGAAGAGAAGAGAAACCTTGAGGGGAAGGAAAACTCGCCTTTGACAATTGGAGGTCGCAATGGGGAGGCAAGACGCGAGGAAGAAGACGTAGAGATTGGGGGAGAGCATGCAAAGAGAGAGAAAGATACGAGAGGGGGAGTGACAAATATCCAAGAGTGCGAGGTAGAGAGAGGGAGGTGCCTCTTGTAGCCATGAGGCCACCCGGGACAGTGGCCGTGACGAGGTCCTAGTTGTGCGACGTCGTAGAACAGTTTTGACGCGAGGTTGAAGATGGTGACTCTGACAAAGTTTTGGTGGCACGACATCGACCATTGATGATAATGAGATGAGAGAGAGAGAGAGAGAGAAATGAAAAGCAACTAGGTACAGACAATGCATAGTAAAATCTAGTGGGACCGCTGGCTCTAAAACGCGATGCACTCGATACGTTGACTCTAGTAAAACACGTGATGCACGATGCATAGTAAAATTTAGTGGGACCGGTGGCTCTAAAACGCGATGCACTCGATACAATGGCTCTAGTAAAACACGTGATGCACGGTGAGAGACCTATGAAGACCTGTCACCGTATAAGCGGTCCGAAAACCGATGTTCCAAATCTATAAAATACAAGTTACATATAATCCCCTGCCCACTAGAATTACACAGTACACAGAGAAAGAAAGAAAAGGGGTTTGGGTATTGGATCTAGGTGTGTTAAGTTATAATCTAGGATTTGATTTGTATTATTGGAAAGGAAAGAGAGTGAGCAAAATGGGTATGGAAGAGGAGAGAAGCAATAGCATAGTAGTGGAAGGTGCTTCGCTACCATCGGGTCCAGACGCCAAGAAGAGGAGGGTGACGTACTTCTACGAACCAAGCATCGGCGATTACTACTACGGGCAAGGGCACCCCATGAAACCCCACCGAATCCGCATGGCCCACAACCTCATCGTACACTACTCCCTCCACCGCCGCATGGAGATCAACCGTCCCTTCCCCGCCACACCCAACGACATCCGCCGCTTCCACTCCGACGACTACGTCCACTTCCTCTCCTCCGTCTCCCCCGAGACCCTCGGCGAGCCCTCCTTCTCCCGCCAGCTCAAGCGCTTCAACGTTGGCGAGGACTGCCCCGTCTTCGACGGCCTCTTCAATTTCTGCCAGTCCTCCGCCGGCGGCTCCCTCGGCGCCGCTGTCAAGCTCAACCGCGGGGACGCTGACATCGCCATCAATTGGGCCGGCGGCTTGCACCACGCTAAGAAGTCAGAGGCTTCTGGATTTTGTTACGTCAACGACATTGTCCTCGGTATCCTCGAGCTTCTCAAAGTTCACATGGTAACTAACTCTCCTTTTAAATATCTCCATTGTTTTCCCTTTTTATTAGTTGATCTGAATCCATTTACTTCTTCAAGGTAAAGATTTGTCAAACTTACTTCATTCCATTACTACGTCCAGCCATTGAGTTTAAAGTTCTCGTTATTAAACTAACGGATTTTTTTTGTAACATACACTCAAAGCCACCAACTATGTTCAAGTACGGCCCAATCATGGTTTTGCCAAACATGTTACACGCGGGTGAAACTCAGTTACCGTACTCCAAACCGGGGTTTGGTTCTTTGATGTGCAAATTATAATCCAAACATGCTTGATGTTGTATTATAAATTGCAAGATAGAGATATACATTTATTTTGGAACATCTTGGCAATCAATTTAAATTAATGTTTCTGCAAAACAAAAAAAATAAAAATTATGGTGAGAATAACTAATACAGATAGATAGATAGATAGATAGATAAAGAGATAGAGACTTGAAATGACCATTCCATTTCAGAGCAATTCGAATCACATTTTCCCTCCATTTTGTGTTCTCTAATTTGGACTCATTTATAGTGTTTCCTTTTACCATCCATGACCAGTGTTGGTGGCCAAATTAGCATTGGCTCCCCAAACATGGATATGTATTTGATTTCACATGCCTAACATGAGAACAAACTGCAATTGACTAAAATCTCTTTTCATTCCTAACCCAGGCAAACAGTAGAATAGGAATGGCTGTTGCATGACCATTTCCATTCTGGTTTTGATTCCTCAGGTTTCACTTCCGGTTTCACTTCTGCACGCCAACGATGCTTAATAATAAACATTATGATGGCACAATTTATTGTGAAGCTGTAATTTCATGTTCATTTGACATTTGATTAGAGTTAAGATTGGATCGCTCCTTGCTACTTCTCTTTTTTAGTTTCAACTTTCAAGTTATTCAACAGTGCACCTTTCTTTTTTTAACTTTTCGTAGTTCTTTTTGGAAAAATCAAATTTAGGTTTATACTTACTATTGCTTGCAAAGTTGTAATATAAGTTTTTGTTTTATTATTTATATCATGTGTATTCTTTCTTTTCTGAATCTATTGTTCTCACTTTTTGTTCTATGTTACTTACTGGCCAGCGTGTGCTGTATGTTGACATTGATGTTCACCATGGTGATGGTGTTGAGGAGGCCTTTTACACAACTGATAGAGTCATGACAGTGTCTTTTCATAAGTTTGGGGTGTTTTTTCCTGGCACAGGACACATTAAAGACATCGGGGTGGGCCCTGGAAAGGATTATGCTCTCAATATACCATTAAACGATGGAATGGATGATGAGAGCTTCAGTGGTCTGTTTCGACCCATCATTAAAAAAGTCATGGAGGTTTATCAACCAGGTGCAGTTGTTCTTCAATGTGGAGCTGATTCATTGTCTGGTGATAGGTTGGGTTGCTTCAACTTGTCTGTGAAAGGTCATGCAGATTGCCTTCGTTTCCTTAGATCTTTCAATGTTCCTCTAATGG
Source organism: Calophaca sinica (assembly GCA_037113605.1). Taxonomy (NCBI): domain Eukaryota; kingdom Viridiplantae; phylum Streptophyta; class Magnoliopsida; order Fabales; family Fabaceae; genus Calophaca; species Calophaca sinica. The sequence goes on along the minus strand of CM073731.1, from coordinate 28,683,437 downwards.
TCTTGGGTGGTGGAGGATACACAATTAGGAATGTTGCTCGTTGTTGGTGTTATGAGGTCCCTTTCTCTCTCTTATTAGGCAGGGTTATAATGTGATTCGGTACTAGTTTAATGTTACTTATCTGGTTACATGCTCTTTCTGTTTTTTAGACAGCCGTAGCAGTAGGAGTGGAGCCTGATAATGAGTTGCCTTATAATGAATATTATGAGTATTTTGGCCCAGATTATACCCTCTATGTCAATCCAAGCAACATGGAGAACCTAAACACACCCAAGGATATGGAGAAAATAAGGTGTTTTTATTATTAATCTCTTTTTGGTTGAGTTACAATAGATGATTCTGATTTCAATTTTATTTCTCATAATTATGGGAGAAAAAAATAACACTCATAAACTCATAATGAACATAACTACTTAAATGCATTATTACATTTTACTGCATTCAAGTCTCATCCTTTCAGCAAATAATGATGTTTTCAGAATATTATGAATAGTTGCATAGACATGCTGTTGTTTATACCTGAAATTTTTGTTCTCATTTTGGTTAAGACATTGTATTGTCAAGAAAGGGTTCACTTAAGGTACACAATCGGTTTTTTGTGTGTCGGTACACAAATGGGCTCATTGCCACGGCGCATTTCCAGCACCGCTGCTGCCACCATTGTCTTCAAGATGTCTTTCTCTACTTGTCCACCGAGATTGGCTCCATGTTTGTCGCCACAACACCTAGAACCAGAACTTCTTCCCGGATTCAAAACTCTCCTCCCCCCCCCCCTTTTTTTTCCTTTTAAATTTGCTACGGCCTCCATCCTCCGGCCGGCCAATGCCCTGATCGACACCACAGTCAGGTGCCCCCCTGAGGCCGACTTGTTAGACCCCTTTTCCGACCTGCCTCGCCGCCGCAACCTCTATAATCGCCGCTGGTTTGTGTACCGTAAAGACACCCTCTCTAGACACAACATATTTAGTAAGGCCACCATGGAATTCATGCCTCTTTGTGTGCTGGAGGCCAGGGACTGAACCTTGTCAATTGTCTTGTCGGAATTTCAGCTTCCGTTGTCTCATGCATATATTGTACACATGCCCTTTTTTTGGGGGGTTGGGGGTTGGTTATGTAATGTACTCAAAATATGGCTAATCCTTTAGATAGGAAGATAACTGGTTACTGCATGCTATTATGTTCAGTTAACATGGAGCCTCATATGTTTGGTCACATTTGAATGGGGGTTTTTCTGTTCATTCTCATGATGTGTTATTTTTGCTGCTGAATATAATTGCTACTATTCCCCTGAAGCAAACTGGCTTAAATGGAGTTTTTTTTTTTTTTTTTCCTTATCAAATTTCAAGGAACATGTTACTAGAACAGCTTTCCCGGCTTCCCCATGCTCCCAGTGTACCTTTTCAGACAACACCATCAACCTTAGAAGTTCCAGAAGAGGTAAGTACTTGGTAACGGTTGCAGTTATTTTCCACCTGCAATTCTCTTCTTTTTGTTTGATTTTATAAAGTATGGATTCAGGCGGAAGAGGACATGGATAGAAGACCAAAATGTCGTAAATGGAGTGGTGAAGATTATGATTCTGATTATGATGAAAGATGAAAAGCCCAAGTTCTCAAACTTCAGTGCCCATACGAGGTAATGGTCATATTTTGTTTGAAGTGAATATAAATCCATTAGTTTACCAGTCCCTTCATTCGGTACGTAAATTGTAGGTTTTTCGCCTAATATTTGTTGTGAATGTGAAAGTTGACTGAATGAAGGGTTCAAATTGTAGGTTTGAACCCCAATGCTCAAATTGGTTGTAAAGCATTATGCCAACTTTATTTGAGCATTGGGGTTCAACCTACAATTTGAACTCTTCATTCAGTCAACAATATTGGTCTGTGAAACCTACAATTAATCTCTTCATTGAGCATTACACCAACTTTATTTGTAAACATCAAGGGTTCAAATTCTGGAATTCATAGTTTCTTACTCTGGAGGATGTTACCTATATCTGATCGGAAGATTAGTCCCAGCTATGCTTGTTGGGTTCCTGGGTCAAAAACCCACAAATTGTTTGTGGGTTTGTCCTTGAGACTAAGCCTTTGTGACTCCATCTAGCATAATATAAGTACGCTAGAGTCTGAATGGAAGTTTTATCTAGATAATGCATCACACTTAACTCGCTAAGCTATTGTACAAATTTCTTCTTGGCCGTTTCAATTGAATTTGATAATCATTTAGCTCCTTTTATGAAGGCTTAAGAATTATACTCTCTTTGCCGCAGGGATGTTGCAGGTGACATGGAAGAAGAGAAGCCAGAAGTGCATCCATCTTCTTGACACTAATATAAACAGAGAAACTTCTTGCACAGAATGTTTGTATTTAACATGAATTATTCTGTTTATGGGGGAGGTCATTACTTCGAGTTATATAATTACATACAATTCTTGATAGTGCGAGAATAATGTCACTGATGACATTGTGCAGGTGTAATGTAGAGAAGCAGTGTTTTGGTCCCCCGTGTAAGCATCATTTTGTTCATCAGGGTCATATTTCTTTCATTTTAGTCCCTGTTCCCTAGTAGATGTACTTATTTTCGTTTTAGTCTTAGTTAATTTCTTTTATTTTGATCATTCATATTTGTACACACTTTCATTTGGACACTTGGAGCCATCATTTTGGTTACTCGTAGATGTTATTACCTTTGTTTTAGTCCTTGTATCTTTCTTTCATTTGAACGATGATGATCTACTGCTGAGGGAAGGGGATTGCGTTGGTCAATACACAATAGGTTTACCTTTTGTTTTTTGACTCAAAAAAAAAAGGGGGGTAAAATTAACAAATTCAATGCAAGGTCACGATCTTCAGTTTTTAAACCGCAAGAGATACAAATAATAGTAATCAAAGAACCATGATTGCTGTTAGTAATTTCATCACAAACGAAAACATTTTGAATGGTAGAGATCGTGCGATCCCATTTTGTGAAATGTAATGTAATTGACGTTCAAGAGAGCTTTTCTCCCGCGTAAAACCAAAAGCCAAGGCTCCAATTGATAACCGACTTTAAAGAGATTAATTCATGTGTGTACCTTCCACGCCTAGTCGAATTGGATCTGGCCCAAAGCTAACTGCCTAGAGATGATAATCTTTACTCTTCAAACTCTAGAGGTGAGATTCCTTCACAGATTTCTGCGATCCAATGCATTTAACGTTATAAAAAAATTACCTCCACAATTGATAATAATTGGTATTTATTTTGGACACTGATAATTGGTATTGGAAGATATAAAAGGACGTTACCTCCCAACATGACAACAGCCTAGTTTCATTTCATATCTTATCCCTTGGCAATAATAATGTGGATGGTGCTTTCCTCCCCTCAAACGCAATCATTGATTCGCAATTCAATTGCAACATCAGGATGTGGGTGTCACCACCTAGTCGAACCCACCCGAACAAGAATCTCCTTCCCTCTCAAAGCGAAGTGCCAGCAAAAGGAAAGCAAACATTCTTCGTCTCTCCAACCCAAACCCAAAACCCAAGACGATGGAATTCCCGTTGAAGACGTGAAAACCCTAGCGAAATTCAAGTCTAGGCACAACTACATCAGGGTTCTAGAAGTTTCTAGAAAAGCTGACCACCCATTCCGCGGTTCCAGGCTTCTCCTCCTGGACGGCCCAGGAAACATCCACAGCATATCCTTCCTCTTCAAAACCCTCACCAACACTTACTTCGACGTCTTCGCCACCCTCCCACCCATCGTGCCTCCGGGACCCATCGCCGTCCTCGGCTTCGGCGCCGGCTCCGCCGCCCGCATTATCCTCGACCTCTACCCCGATGCGGTGGTCCACGGCTGGGAACTGGACCCCTCCGTGATTGAAGTGGCGAGGGAGTATTTTAATCTCGCGAGGATGGAGAGGGAAAACCGAGACAGGCTTTTCATCTACGTCGGAAATGCGTTGACGGCGAGTTTGGCGGGAGGGTTCTCTGGGATTTTGGTGGACTTGTTCTCGCAGGGGAGTTTGATACCGGAGCTTCAGGAGCCTGCCACGTGGGAGAAGCTAAGCACGTGTTTGAGGAAAGGCGGGAGGATAATGGTGAATGTTGGGGGCAGTTGTGTGGAGGCTGAGAATAAGCTCAGAGATGGGAAGGTTGTGATGGAACAGACCCTCAAGGCGATGAGAATGGTGTTTGGGGAGAAGCTTTTTGTTCTCAGACTCGGGAACCGTGGGGACGATAGCTCTCTTGCTCTTACTGGGGATTTGCCTAAACCTGATACATGGAAGAACGCGCTTCGACCTTCATTGAGATATTACGTTGATTCATGGACGCCCTATTATGGTTAGTACATTTGCTTCCTCACACAGTCAAAACAATACGCACGCTCATCAATTGTTTGTGTTTATTCCTCTGTGAAATATAAGCCTTTGCATCCGGGAGGTTTCAATTTCTTTTTATTCCCTCATTTTTCAATACTCGACACGGATAAATCCCATTTTTTGCGCAGAATATGATGGTTGTATTGTAAACATGCAATTATAAGCAAGGTGCTTAAATTATTCACCATTTTTGTTTTTTGATAAATAAAAATTTAGGGTGAGGGGGTGGCGCCCCAATGCAAGATAGGGAATACCCTGGGCTCTTTGAGCACTTACGAAGGTAATTACATTTACCTCACCCCAAGGGGACTAACAGGGACTCAAACCCACGACATGTCAGATACAAATCCTGCTATGCTTCACTAGGCTAACCCCTTGGGGTTAAAAACCATGCACTTACCAATTGTTTGAATTTTATAGTAGAGTTTTGTAGGATTTATGTATGATCCAAGTCTTATTAAGCTTACCGAACAATAATTACTCCCAAGACATATGAGCTAAAATTATTTTGTGTGTCCTCTCGTGGGGTTAACAGTGCTTATTTCTTGCACAATTGTCCGTTGGGGAAAAAAAAAGGTTCAGGTTAAGTTTTCCTAAAGAAAAGTCTCAAATACTCAAACATACGTTATCAAGAGACATGCTTTTAGGAGGCAACCGTTATTTTGAAACTGCCCAAGGAAATCATGTGCTTAAGCTTAGCCTAATATCCCCATATGGCTTAAACTTAGGCGCCAATGAAGGATGGCCTCCTATTGAACCTTGGTAGAAATAAGGATGAGATACTTAACGTGTGTGGCTCACTTAGCAACACACGTTGGGCTTGTGGGTGGAAAGATTAAAGTTCGATCTCCATGAAACACATTATTGGAGACAAGTGTTGGGCTTTAACTGTAACTAAGCCCCGATCGAGAATTAGTCTAATAACCAGCTTAAAGAGTCGGAGATTGTGGGGATATCTGTAGTGCCACTGGGGAGTCAAAGCCGTAATTACGGTGGTTTATCCAAAAAGAAAAATGAAATAAAGTTGGGATACATAAAAGACTGCTAAGTTGAACATACAAAAACTGCTAAATGCGTTTTTGATGGGTTATAATTTTGCCGGTAATAAATTCCACAGTTATGATACTGTAGGCTTGACCAAGAGAGTCATTTTCACTCTTTGTTACTTATTGATCTTGGTCTAGGAGTCACTTGATCTACTGATCTGACATAAATATGTGTGACCACAACTATTTCCAACCAGGGTCATAAGCATGAATTATTAAAATCTAACGTAGTGTGTTGTGCATCAAAACTCCCAGCTCCAAGGTCAACGTAGAAAGATGAAGACAACAAATTCAGGACAAGTTTCCTGAACTCCAGCAAACGGTTTCTCCAATTTACTGTCTCACAATCTTTCCCGAAGTGAGTTGCCAGAATTAGAGCAGAGATGACTATAAATTATGGTGACACTATGATCACATAATAAAAACGATAAAACGTCAGATGAAGCGATAAAATGTATGACGCTATCACCCTCTAGTCGAGTTCTATATTTGACCGCTTTCACCTTTTAGGCTCGGTGCATGGTGGCTATGTAACCTCCTAATCGAGATCAAGTTTCGACTACTCACGATTCCCTCAAGATGGGTTTAACTCTTGATTTTGATTAGGCTCAACTTAATCATGATATCAACAAGACCCGAGAATACAAATGCGAATATACTGGCTGACTTATAGCTGCGTGTGGTTACCCTATGTGGTTACCCTATCGGGAAATATTTAAATCATGCCACTATGTGAGGCGGTAATCATGCCTTCGTCTCTTTCTTCTACATTAATGGTCAAATTATAATAGAGAACTATCAGGAAGTAAAGGGAGTAATCAGACATTGTCAACATTTAGAGAAATTCTAATTTAGAAAATCTATTTACTAAGTGCATGAATTGTTTTTTTTTTTTGCCATTTGATCCGGAGTGGCCAAAAAGGCCTACTCCGCGCCGGACCAAACCGACCCGAACAGGCCCAAGACCCACTTCGGTCAACCGACCCGACCTAGGAGGTCTGCCCTCGGGACAATAAACCCTAGGGATCAAATCGCCACGGCGCGAAACCTTGGAGTATAAACGTTGCGGTGCTAGCCCTAAAAGCAACCTTATCCGCACATAACCCTAGAATCAACATCGACCGTCGGATACAACCAACGACTGATAATCGATCTAGGGTTACTTGAGGATATCCACACGTCAGCAACATGACCTCAGCCATAAAAGGTCCATGACCTAATCAATAAAGGTACATACTGTTCGTTTCTTTACCTAACCTGATTCCGATACTGACTTAGGCATCAGAGTGTGTGCAGGTACACCCCCCTCCGTCGTGCTCCGCCATGTCCACCGTTCGTGACCCTACTCCGGCCACCTCCGAGATCCACTTCGAATCAGTGGCGCCGTCTGTGGGGACGAGATTCTTGTTCCTTGTCAAATCATTCAATTTACCATGGTTGGACCAAAACGAAACACCACACGGAATACGACCCGCATACCCACACTCCCTGAGAGTCCTGAACAGGACGCCGAGATCCTTGTCGCCGTCGAAACCGAGGCTCACTCAGGCCCGCAGGGAGAAACCATTCCGACCGCCGAAACGGAGAAAGAACCGCCTCCCGAACCGCAACCTACCCTCGTTACTGCTGCCGCTGTCATCGAGGTGGTCAACCTCGTCCGACAGCAAACGGAGGCCCTGGCGGGGCAAAACCTCCATCTCATCAACATTGAAGACAAGCAGAACGATTTGTCTAAAAAGGTAGACGCCTATCGTCGGTCTCAGCACCGGACCTCTTCGGACCGGCGAGAAGCCTCTGGAGACCGTGACACGGCTCCGAGTAGATCTGGCGAGCGCCAAGCTTCCAGCCCCAGATCTCCCACTTGCTCTTCTCTGGGAACGCGATCTTACGTACCGTCTTCTTCGAGTCGCAGTTCACAACAAAGGTCTCGGACTCGCTATCGGTCCGCTGATCGATCTTTCTTGTGCCGCCATTCCCCGTCGGCGTCGCGCTCCCGTCGGCGTCGAACTCTGGGACGCTCATTTCCTCCACGTTCCTCACTATCCAGGATCTAGCGTCACCGCAGATCCGCCGAGCAATCTTCACGCAGGGTCTCTATCGAGCACCCCCCTTTCTGCCGTTCCCAATCCCCCAGGGATCGCGAGAACACGTTCACCACCACCGACACCGTCGTTCGACGTGCGTGTCTCCTCGAGGGCAAAACAGCCACGTTCGACATTCGCGAGCGAGTGTTACTCCTCCAAGACGTCGTCGACCATCAGCTTCACCTTCCCGTCATGATTCCGAATCTCCCACTACGTATTCAGGAACACACGCTTCCGATGATACCGACGATCACTTTGCTTCTGGTCCCTTCACTACAAGGGTGGCCCAGTTTCCGATCCTGAAGGCCCTTCAAAAGCCTCCCTCGCTCGAGACCTATGACGGTACAGGAGATCCCGATGAGCACATCGGTTGCTTCGACACCATAATGGGGTTTTGCGGCACCAAGGGTCCAGTAAAGTGCAAGATTTTCCCGCTCACCCTAAAGAAAGCGACCTTCATATGGTTCCAAGGACTGAAGGCGAAGTCCATAGACTCTTGGTCTGAGCTCACCGCTCAATTTTGCTCTCACTTCACTGCTTCTCGCGTTCAGCCCAAGTCGGTTGCTACGCTGCAAGCGATTCATCAACGGAAGGACAAACCTCTTCGAGATTACATCGAACGCTTCAACAAGGAAGCGGTGTTCATCAAACACGCATCCGATGAGATGAAACTATACCTGCTGGAACTGGATTTGCTCGAAGATAGCCTTTTCAGCATCAACGTCGGGGTCGATAAGCCCGACAGTCTGAACGACTTCCTCTGACGTGCGGAGAAGTACATAAACTTCGAAGAAAAACAAATGGCTTCGAGGTCAAAAGGGAGAACCGCCCAGGAAAAAAGTTCTGGATATAAGGAAGATCGGTTGCGTCGAGACAAGGAACTCAAAGGTCCCCCCTGGGAGGTACGAAGAATACACCTCGCTGAACATCTCCCGATCTCGCATCCTGCATGAGTGCGCCAGCGTGGAGTTTAAAGATGCGGCGGAACTGATAAGTCAAAGTATTGCAGATTTCACAAAAGCGCGGGTCACAACACTGACGAATGCGTTCAGCTTAAGGACGTCATCAAATCCCTCGTCCAGAAGGGAAAATTACTGAAATACACGAAGGTGAGGTCCGGCGAAGGACGAGACCGATCTTGATCACCCCGACCTAAGCGAGACAACAACTCCGCCCTGACCCAGACATAAAATCACCCTCATCAGGCCGACGAAGAAAGGGCTAGGCCTTCACCTGTGGCCTTAGTAATTTTCGGAGGTTTGACAGGACGGGGTGAACCTTCCATCAATTCTGCCAAACGAAAGATGCGAGAGACGATGTCCATAACCCTTGTCTACCCACTTGTCAACCGACCAAGCTTAAGTCGGCCAGCTTTGGCCTTTTACGATGAAGACCTGCTGAATGGTCATCCAAATGACCAAATTCCCTTGCTGATCTACGTGTATATGGCAAATTTCGACGTGAGGAGAATATTGGTTGATCAAGGGAGTTCTGCTGATATCATGTTTGTCGACCTCTTCAAAACTCTGAAGTTGGCTGAAAAAGACATGTTCCCTTATCGCGACTCTGATCTCCAGGGCTTTAATGGTTCCACAACCAAACCTCTGGGCTACATCGAGCTAATGGTCACATTCGGTGACAAGGCCGAAACTAGAACCGTCAAAGTTCAATTCATTGTCCTTCCATGTCCATCACCATACAACTGCATCCTAGGACGACCCACCCTGGGAGAATTAGGGGCAGTAACTTCTATCGTCCACCTCAAAATGAGATTCCACTCATCCGAGGGCAAGATAATCCGATCCATGGCGATCTCGAGGCAGCCAGCGCTAAGTACTGGTCACAATCAAAGCGGTGAAAGCAAACAACCCCACCAAAAAAGAACATCGGATCATCCGATGTGAATCTCGCGGACTTCGATGCCAGAATCGAACCCAAAGACGAGATCGAAGAAGACACAGACCCAGTCGCAAAAGAACTCTAAAGAAAAATACTCCAGCCTATTCCCGATGGAAAATTTCTGAAGGTCCAGCTAGGGGAAGATCTGAGGAAGACTGTCCAGATCGTAATCGACCTTCCCCCAGAGGTGAAGGACGAACTAATCAAGTGCCTAAAAGCCAATTCCGACCTCTTCGCATGGACTGCAGCCGACATGCCAGGGATTTCTCCCGACATCGCATGCCATCGTCTCACCCTGGATCCCTCTGCGAAGTGGGTCGAACAGAGGAGGAGGAAGCAATCCCTGGAGAAGGCTGAAGCAGCTAAAAAGGCCATTAGTGATTTAATTAAGGCTAACTTTGTAAGGGAGGTCAAGTACACAACTGGCTCTCAAATGTAGTCCTCGTTAAGAAATCTAATGGAAAATAGAGAATGTGTGTTGACTATACCAATCTCAATAAGGCTTGTCCTAAAGACGCCTATCCCCTTCCCAACATCGACAAACTCGTGGATAACTCCTCGGGTTTTCGATTACTGTCTTTCATGGACGCGTATTCTGCGTACAACCAGATACCGATGAATCATGCCGACCAGGAAAAGACCATGTTTATGACTGATGACGGCAACTACTGCTACAAAGTAATGCCTTTCGGTCTCAAAAACGTCGGGGCAACTTACCAACGCATGATGAACAAAGTCTTTAAAGACCATATCAGCAACGTGCTTGAAGTATACATGGACGACATGATCGTCAAATCGGCCGAAGAGCCAAATCATGTGGCCGACCTTTCGAACGTCTTCGAACAGGCACGCCGACACAACATGAGACTTAACCCTGAGAAATGCACGTTTGGTGTCAAAACGGGCAAATTCCTGGGCTTCTACCTAACAGAGCGCGGCATCGAGGCCAAACCCGACAAATGTCGCGCCATCACCGAAATGAGACAACCGAAGTCAAAGAAAGATGCGTAACAACTGACAGGGATGATAGCCGCCCTAACCAGATTCATTTCTAAGTGCGCTCAAAAAGCACTACCTTTCTTCAAATTACTGAAGAAAGGGATACAGTTCGAATGTACTTCGGAATACGAAGAAGCCTTCATGAGGCTGAAAGAAACACTGTCGACTCTGCCAGTTCTAATGAGGCCCTGTGCCGAAGAAACCATGTATCTATACCTGGTAGTCTCTGAAGAGGCCCTCAGTGTCATTCTGGTCAGAGAGACAACAGAAGGGCAAATGCCGGTTTACTTCATAAGTAAAACTTTCCAAGGTCCCGAACTCCGATATCAGAAAATCGAAAAGGTCACTCTAGCGCTGGTCATTTCAGCAAGGCGACTACGGTAATACTTCCTATCTCACCACATTGCAGTTCGAATAGACCAACCAATCAAACAAGTCCTCCACCGCCCCGACCTGGCAGGACGAAGGATTAAGTGGTCCATAGAGCTCTCAGAATTCAGCATTTTCTTTGAATCTCGGCAAGTAGTCAAAGCCCAAAGCCTGGCCGACTTCATAGCAGAGATGACCTCGACGTCCGGAGACTTGAGCTCCAGATGGACTATCCACGTCGATGGATCTTCGAATTCGAAGGGGAGCGGAGCTGGCCTGATCATGGAAAATGCTGAAGGTTTGATAATCGAATTCTCTCTAAGCTTTTCTTTCCACACATCGAACAATCAGGCTGAATACGAGGCATGCATCGCCGGGTTGACATTCGCTCGCAAGCTAGAGGCCTCTGAAGTCAGTCTTCACACTGATTCCCAACCCGTAACATCCCAAGTCAATGGGGAATATCAAGCAAAGGACCCCCTGCTACAGAAGTACCTGGCCGTAGTCAAAGAACTGATGAAAAGCTTCCAGAAAATAGATATCGTACACGTTCCTCGAGAGCAGAACTCGAGAGCCGATAAAGTCTCTAAACTGGCAAGCACGAAGACAACGGGAAGCAACAAGTCGGTCATTCAAGAGACCCTTTCCCATCCAAGCATCATGACCACATCGGGAACCCGAACTCCCCAAATGGAACAAAACAAACCTTCTAACGTATCCTCATTACCCCTTCGGTATACACAATCACTGACTTCGGTAACTCATGACAAGCAGCATCAAAAATTCACCGCAGAGCGTGCTCATACTCCGTCATCGAAGATCGCCTATATCGGAGAGGCTTTTCAGCACCTCTTCTGAAGTGCCTTGACACGGCCGAGGCCCAAATTGTACTCGCTGAAATCCACGAGGGCATCTGTGGTCAGCACCTCGGTGGGCGATCTTTGACCAAGAAAACATTGCAAGCTGGTTACTACTGGCCGACCATGGATGCGGATGCCATCGCCTATGTGAAAAAGTGCGTGAAATACCAAAAGCACGCCAATGTATATAGCACCCCTCCTTGCGAGATGACTGCTCTATCTTCCCCCTGGCCCTTCGCCTGGTGGGGGAATCGATCTCCTCGGTCCGTTTCCTACAGCCCCGGGCCAAATCAAATACTTGGTCGTAGCAGTGGACTACTTCACAAAATGAATCGAAGCCGTACCGGTGGCAAAGATCACAGCCAAAAACATGATCAAGTTCTTCAAAAAGCAAATCCTCACGAGGTTCGGCATTCCCGAAGTCGTCATCACCGATAACAGGTCACAATTCGCGGGCAAGGGGTTCCAAGAAGCTTTAGCTGACTTCGGGATAAAGCAGAGATTCACTTCGGTCTAGCATCCCCAAACCAACGGACAAGCCGAAGCAGCAAACAGGGTCATCTTAAGGGGCTTAAAGAAGAGACTCAACGAAGCCAAAGGAAATTGGGCAGAAGAGCTCCCACAAGTACTTTGGGCATATCGAACCACGCCCCACTCCACCACCGGAGAGACACCATTTCGGCTTACCTATGCATCTGAAGCAGTGATCCTAGTCGAAGTCGGAGAATTGAGCTGGAGAACACTCCACCCGCTTAATACTTCATCTAATCACCGACATTTGAGAGAGGAGCCGGACCTCCTCGAAGAAAATCGAGAGCTAGCCTCCCTAAACGAAGCTGCTGTGAAGCAAAGAATTACAACAAGATGCAATCAACGAGTCATACCTCGTGAATTCGAAAAGAACGATCTGGTCCTAAGAAGGGCTGACGTCGGCCTAAAAAACGCAAGCCAAGGAAAGCAGGCACCGAAATGTGAAGGACCATATCGGATCTCCTCGAAGACTGATCATGGTGCCTACACCTTAGAAACTTTGCAAGGCCAAGCAGTCCCTCGAACATGGAATGCTGCCAAACTTAGAAAATATTTTAGCTAAATGCTTGTGTAACTCCCTCATGAAAGGGAATCCACTTCTTGTAAAAATCCAAGCATAATAAAACGAGACTTCGGCAGTAGGACGTTTTATTATCACAGTTATTAAGGTTATAATACCATTGTTAATTCGGGTAGATGAGCAAACTCTGACCACTACGGAGTTCCGCATCATCACGCCAATCTTTTGGGAGTCTCAACCGACATGACTAGCCATCACGTCCGTCTACGGACATTTCCAATCCATCGCACACCCGAAGTATTGACGACAAGTCAGTCTTCCGGGGTAGAGGGAAGGTTCCTTTGGCTGGGCTCTCTTCTCGAAGTGACGACAACACAATGGAAACCACACTACGAAATGACAAACATACACATGAATCCACCAAAGAAGGTCGGAAAGTAGAAATTTCATTAATTTGGAACATAGTACAAATGCCCTAAACGCGAAGGAGCAGGTACAAAAGACAAGTACAATGTCTTAAAAAGAAACAATTGCAAAATACAAACAAGGGAACTAGGAGTCGGCCGAAGGGCGAATAACAAGGACGGCTTGGGTTTAGCATGCACGATGTGGTCCCTTGAAATCATTCCCAGGTTGGTAACACCCTCCGTCCGGACAGCAATTCCAGGATTCAGGAACACCACCTGTTGAACGCCGTTGTCAAACTGTTCATCTCTGATCTCCATCATGGCTCGATCGCTGGCCGCCTTTTCCTCCAATGCCTTCCTCAGCTCCTCATTCCTCTCCTCCAGCGCCTTTTTCAGCTTGGCGACTTCGAAGCGGTAGGCATCCCTCTCCTTGCGACAAGCATCTCTGTCCGCAACTGTCTTGTCCGCCCTGGACTTAAGACCCTCACATTCCTTTCGGAGCTCTTCATTCGCCGTAGTCAGTTGGCGACAGTTCCTCTCGGCCTCATCGGCCCGAAGGGACTCGTTTGAGAGCTGGGTCTGGAGGCCCACCGCATTCTGCACCTTTGTGCGAAGATCTTGGTTCTTATTTTCCAGATCGTGAATTCGATCTTTCTGATCCCGATCTCTCTTCAAGGTCGTCTCAGCTTGACTTTTCGTCTTGCACAAGAAGGCGACCTCTTCCTCCAGTTCCTTCACCTTCTCCCCAATCTGTTGCCAGAGAGGTCGACGAGCACCCTCGAAAGAGTGGGCAGAATCCTGACCCTTGTAGGGCAGCACTTGTTGCTTTGAACCCTTTTGCTTCTTCGGCTGAAATTGGGGAAGGTCGGAAGAAGAAGGTCTCTTATGCTTCTCGACGTCAATGATATCCGTGGAAGCACTAACCACTTCGGGCACCGCATGAACCGAAGGAACTGGTCCAGAGCCCCCATCCTTCTGCGTGCCAGAATTGGAAGGCCCGATGACATCTGCGGCGGTAGGCAAGGGTTGAAATTGATTCCCCTCGTCCGAACCTCCTTCCAGCTTCTTAGCTAGAGCGACTTTGACTGAAGCAAACTTTGCAATATTCGACATGGATTCTGCACAGAAAACAAACATGTCAGATAAAGACTTGTACGAAAAGAGGAACACAAGCAAATAACTCCCTACCTAAGACACATCGAGCATCCTCCCAAGTAGGGCATCGCATGAGAGTTCGGGTGTGAACGAACCGCTTGAGCGACGTTTCCTCTTGAGTCTTGGGGTCGGTGTATACAACTGGCTCAAAGCCGCCAACCCAATCTCGAACGCTCTCCACCCAACCCCTCTCGAGCTCACTAAGATCGGACAACTTGAACGTGAAGGATCCAACAGGATGATCGAAGAACGACTTCGACCAATAGAAGGTGAACTTCGGAGCCTCCGAACCATCCTCGGCGAGATCAAAAACATACTCCCGGACGACGTCGTCCATCGAAAGAAGGAAAAAGTACTTCGTCTTGAATCTTTTAAGAGATTCACTGTACAAGTCAAAGGTTTTGCCGTTCGGCTTGAAGGAAATCCAACCCTGCCGTTGGTCGGCCTTCTCCGAGGTCTTCATGGGTGAAAATTGATGAAAAAAGACTCGAAAAGAGGCCGATATCTCGAGATACCGACAAACCAGATCGAACGCTTTCATGAAAGCCCAACTGTCGGGATGGAGCTGTGAAGGGGCCACACCCAAGTGTCTAAGAATGGAAAGTTCAAAGGACGAGAAAGGGAAAGAAACCTGCATCACGGTAAATAGCACTTCGTACATCGGAATAGACCACATGTCGCCACCCTCCGCGGAGCAAATCCGTTGATCTCCTCCTGAAGCCAGGAAGGCCCATTCCCCTCCAGATTCGACAGTTTCACATACTCTGATCCGGCTCTCCAAGTCGGAGATATCCTCATCGGTCGTATACTCAGATCGGAGGCTAAGAACTTCATTCGAGACCCAGCCGTAGTCCTCCACATCGGCAGGAAGGGCAGAAAGGTCGTCCAAGTCGATTCTCCGTTTCCTTCTCATGACAAACCTGTCCATGGAGACCTCAGGATAAGAAACGGTATTATACACTTCTTTATACCATCGAGCCACTTCACGGGGGTCGCATGGACGCTGAAACTTGTTTTCCAAAACCTCCCGGAAATGCTCTAAGCGTTCAGGAGTAATCGCTACTCCACGTTTTGAACGCTCCTCCGCCCCTTCCTCACGGGAAAGTAGCGGCACCACCAGGGGCGCCGCCGCAGAGACACACACAGTAGGGGAGGTTTCCGATTGAAACCCCCATTACCAGAAACCAAAGAAGGGGTTTGAGAAGCCATAGACCTTCAAGCAAAACAAACTAGCGATTCCCCCTTTTTCGTTTCTGATAAGCGAATAAAAAGGCAGGGAAGAAGAAATACCTCTGAATATATGACAAGGAGGCACGAGCAAGGAGACGTATCCTAAGAAGCTTGATGCCCACACAGAGAACCCCGTTGCTCAAATGGCAGAATTGCAGAAGAATGCAAGAAAACAAAAGAACAACAAAGACCAAAGTGACGAAAGAGCACTCCCCTCCCGAATTTATAGATTCTGAAAAGGGGTAGGGCTCAATAATTATTGCCAAAAGAGTAATAATGACAAGCATGAGAAACGAGGCGACTCCTCAGCGAAACATCATCAAATCCTTTGCCACAGCTGTCTTGGGAAATGAGCGAGTCTTTTCAAAACCTCGAATTTGAAAACAAACTGCCTTGACTCAAAACCCTCATCAAACGAGACGTGGCAAGCGTAACCGACCTGTGAAGCCTCCACGAACCTCGATACTCGATTGTGCAACCAAAATAACGAAACCAAGATTCAAAGGGCGAAAACAACGCTCGACGAACAGTACCCTACAATATCCGAAGTCGTCAATAACTAACGACATTGGCTAGGGGGCAACTGATCCGGAGTGGCTAAGAAGGCCCACTCCGCGCCGGATCAAACCGACCCAAACAGGCCCAAGGCCCACTTTGGTCAACCGACTTGACCCAGGAGGTCCGCCCTCGGGACAACAAACCCTAGGGATCAAATCGCCACGGCGCAAAACCCTAGAGTATAAACGTTGCGGCGCTAGCCCTAAAAGCAACCTTATATGCACATAACCCTAGAATCAACATCGACCGTCGGATACAACCAACGGCTGATAATCGATCTAGGGTTACTTGAGGATATCTACACGTCAGCAACCTGACCTCAGTAATAAAAGATCCATGACCTAATCAATAAAGGTACGTACTGTTCATTTCCTTACCTCGCCTGATTCCGATACTGACTTAAGCATCAGAGTGTGTGCAGGTACACCCCCCTCCGTCGTGCTCCGCCGTGTCCACCGTTCGTGACCCTACTTCGGCCACCTCCAAGATCCACTTCGGATCACCATTGGTAATTTATGATTTTGTAAAGCTTCTACTCCAAGTCAATTTGATCGCATTTGTAACATCCTATTTTCCTTAGTTATTTAAAATATCTTAGAGACATGATATCAAATCATTAAACACCAAGAAGTACTCCTCTATTTGTAAAATGAGTGGTTATAAATAGCAGATCTCAGGATTCGTGTCATTCTTATGTTTGAGTGTGAGAGTTGAAAGAGAATAAAAGATGAGAGAGATAGGGAAAACACACTAAAGTAAAAAATCCCTCTCCGAACAATAGAAGTTAAAAAGGTGGGTTAAACACTCCCATGATTTGTAGTCAATTTATATTTTATTTACTTATTTATACATTAAAGTTTAAAAATATTAGTAATTTCAAATAGGGTTAAATTGTTTTTAATCCCTATAAAATTTGCGAATTTTGGTTTTAGTCCCTATAAAAAATTCCTACGAACTTTAGTCCTCCTAATATTTTCCGTAGTATCCCTATTGTTAAGTTTCCACTTAGGTGGCAAACGTTGATACAACTGGCACTTGCCATGTGGACTTCTAATTGACGTGGCGTCTACGTGGCAAATGAGTCAGCAAAAATAATAATTTTTAATTACACATCTTTTTTTTTTGATAGGCAAATGTTAGTATGTTAGTTGTTAGATTAATTTTTCTCCTTCGACATGATTTAAACCCTGCACTTTTAACTCCTTCACTCCTTCATTTAATTTAACTAAAATAAAACAAATATTTTACTAAAATCAATTAATTAATCAATTAATCATCAATTAATTAAACTAAAAACTGAAACCTAATTCCCAAAGATGTTTTTCACACAGCCCCGGATCCTCATCACTCCTCTCCCACATTCCAGAACCTTCTACGATTAATTGAGTGGAAAAACAAAACTTGGGTCTGGTCCGAACCAAAGCCCAAAAATCTTGTTCATTAATCTCCTCTTTCAACAGTGAAACACAAAACTTGGGTCTCTTCTCACTCATCTTCTTCTTCTTCTTGTCATTGTCGTTGGGAGTTTGAGCGAGGGAATTGAAGAGGTTGGTGCAGGAAGCTCTTCGTGTCATCAAATTCCATGGCGTTGTGGGATTGGGATTGGGATTCAGATTTCCTTCATCAAAGATGGAAACTTTAAGCTTGTCGGTGGCGACTCTTAGATCAATCATCAGCTTTTCGCGAACGGCTTCGTTGTCGTTGGAATCGTTAAATAATAATAATGGCTTGTGTTGTTGTTGTTGTTGTTGTTGTTGTTGGATGGCTTCTTCTTCGACTTTAACGCACCTCAGGAATCTCTGGTTGCCCCATTTCAAGCGTGGCATCGAGAAGTTGTGAAAAACATCTTTGGGAATTAGGTTTCAGTTTTTAGTTTAATTAATTGATTAATTAATTGATTTTAGTAAAATATTTGTTTTATTTTAGTTAAATTAAATAAGAAAGATGAGTAATTAAAAATTATTATTTTTGCTGACTCACTTGCCACGTAGACGCCACGTCAATTAAAAGTCCACATGGCAAGTGCCAGCTGTATCACTGTTTACCACCTGAGCGGAAACTTAACAGTAGGGACTAAAGTTACTAACGGAAAATATTATGAGGACTAAAGTTCGAAGAAATTTTTTATAGGGATTAAAACTAAAATTCGCTAATTTTATAGGGACTAAAAACATATTTAACCCTTTCAAATAACTAATTTAAGAGATTAACTCATACCAAAATATTTTCTCAAAAAGAAACTCATAAGATTTAAAATTAATTATTACTCATAAAGTAGACCAAAGGTGCGGCATATTTCTCATCGTTCTTTTATTTGTTTTCTTTCTTACTTTTTGTTCTTTTTTTAACAACTAATAGAGTTAGTATATTATGTTAGTGGGGAGATTTGCACAATGGTGGCCCAGAGGGTGTGCAATCGCACAGAGCCCAATTTTTAGGGGGCACCAAAAAAAAATTTACTTAGGGATGCTGCTAAATATTTGAGTTAATGGTATAACTACTTGGAAAATGCTTGTTGGCCCGAAGAGCAATGGCACCAAATGGCCCTCCACCGTCAGATCCTATTTTCCCATTTTATTTCCAACGCAATGGTGTATGGTTATAAAGCGCTGACTGTTCCAATAACTCTCTGTGCTTCTTTCGTGTCTAATAATTCGGGCCAAATAGTAGCCCTCTATCTATTTTTACTATAATTCTATTGTAATTTGTTGGTTTAATTTGAACTTTTCAATGTTGCAATAATTTTTAACTTTTCTTCTGCAATACTTTATTTCCTTGAGGTTGTATTAAAACAATTAACAGTTAGCTTTTTGCATCTCTTGTATGCCGAAGGCTACATTCTTTTGATAATCAACATATATATTTTACTTATAAAAAAAATAAGGTACCAATTTCTAAGTTCGCACGGGACACACGAAATGTGAGAGACGGCCCTAGATTTGCACGTATGACCCCAACCCTTATTGTAACTATAACTCGGCTTCTTTGTTCTTTTATTTGGCATTGATAAAAAAAAAAAAAAGGCGTCCTTTACTCGTATTATGCTCGGTGGTAGGGACTTGAGAACAGGAAAACGATAACTACGTCGAGGACAAGATTTCGTAAATGGATTTGCCTGCTTGCTTTAGAGTGAGGAATTAGGAGGAAAGAAGACTAGGCATGGAAAGGTGGACCCAGCTTCCAGACGTTGGAGATTATAGGACTTGTTCATGTTAATCTCCCCTCTTCGCTCCGGTCCCCACGTAACTCAGCAGTAACCCTACTTCACACTGGGGCCAAATCTCACCCTCAAAGAAAATCAAATGACTCCTTCTCATTCATTGTTAAGGTTGCTTTTAGCATGGACCTATTAGATGAGACCATATGAACCTATGGAAATGACTCAGTATAACAGGTTTTCTCAAGGTTACGATTTCCTACCCATGTTAATATGAAATTTAAAAATTTACCCCATCACTCTTTAAAATTATTTTACTCCACTTTTTTCCAAATTTTTTACAAACTTGAATTATCTGTGCGTGTGTGCATTTGAGAAATCGGGGTGGATGTCATTTTTTTTTTGAAGTTGGAATTGAAGGATAGAATTAAAAATAAATTCAGTTGGGCATAAAAAAGATCAAAGCTTGGTTTGTGATGGCTTGGATGTCATTTATTTATAGAACATTAAAGCCAATTCATCAATCCATGTGATACAATCCAAACCATCCGCATGGATTATTTTATTTTATTTTAGCGTTTAAATTTTTTTTTTATTAATTAGCTTAATCAATCAATTGTAGCACGTTTCCCTTCTAAGGATTAATGACTTTCGTTCAATATTGGTTGAATTTATTAGACTAGTTGCTGATTACCAATGTAATTACTTAGGGGTTAGCTCCGAGATACTTGTAATACCGGAGTATTTAGTTTATTTAGACTTGAATTGTAATTGTTTCTAACTATGTTTTCTTTTCGCATAATATTGTATGAGTGTGACGACTCTACCCATTTGTTTGAAACATTTTTATTTTTATTTGGTCTTAAATTTTTATTTATATCAATTCCATTGAATTTCTATTTAATATCAACATATGGAGTAGAAGGTGTCACAATAGGTACTTTCTCATTATCGTAGATGATCATACAAGACATACTTGGTTATTCTTAATGAAAACATGGTGGATTCTACAATACACAAGTGAAATAAGTATACCCACCGTACACAAGTACTTATAAATCGGTTAAAACTCTAACGACGACCGACCTCGTCTCTCAAAAGTAGAAGCTCACAGTCCTCATCGTTCTCTCAACCGAGACAGTGACCTAATCGGTGTCGATTTGATAAAAACAAGCAAAAACGACTAATAATTGAGTTTTGAGGCACTCATAATCGCTTTCGTTTGTTTTCGTCAAACTGGCACCGATCAGGTTGTCGTCTAAGTCGTGAAAATGAGCAGCACTGTGAGGTTCTACTTCTGAAGGATGACGTCGGACATCGTTAGAGTTTTGAGCGATTTATAGGTACTTGTGCATTATGAGTATACTCATTTGACTGTGCACCGTAGAATCCACCTGAAAACCGTATACGAAATTACAAAACTATTGTTTGATTTCATTCATTTTGCCAAAACTCAATTCCATGCTAATATCAAAAGACTCAACACATTAACAATTAGACCCTTAGAAATTCCCCCCAACCTTTGCTCTGCTAGGGTTTAGTGGCGGCTCACTTCCGGGACATCCAGGTTACCCCTCCCAGTCTCTCCTGGCACCCTTCCATTCCATTGTGGTCTCTACCTTATGTCTGCTAGCTATGTGAGGAAATGGAAAAATGCAAGGTGAATCACCTGTCGAAGGAAGAAGTAGATGGCATCGTGGTTAGTGACGATGTGGTGAGCGAGGAAGATTCATTCCAGCGAACCCTTGTGGGGAAATTGTGGACTGAAAGCCCTTATAATGTTAGGGCCTTTAAGCAAACTATCACTCAAGATTGGAGATTGAAGAATCCAATAGAAGTCCAAGAGCTGGACAAAAATATGTTTTTGTTCAAGTTCTCATCGAAGCGCGACACAGAGGGTGTCCTTAAGGGAGGACCCTGGAGCTTCGACTGCAACCTGCTGATATTGGAGAAGATCTCTAGTGAGGAACAACCCTCTGAACTGGAGATGCACACGGTCCCTTTCTGGGTGGGGATCTATGACCATCCCCTGAAAATGAGGACGAATGCACTGGCAAAAATTATTGGTGATACAATCGGGAAGCATGAGGAGATAGACCAGAAGGATTGCAATCGTATGGGGAGGTCCATGAGAATAAGAGTTGCCCTTGACCTAACAAAGCCTCTTAAGAGAGGCACGGTCTTGAACTACCAAGAGAGAAACCTGTGGATCTACTTTAAGTATGAGCGCCTACCCTCCTTTTGTTTCTCCTGTGGCCGCATTGGGCACTAAATCAAGGATTGTGAGGAGTATCAAGGGAAGGAAGACGAAAGTTACAGTGATGTTGAGGAACAAGATCAGTCCTTTGGACCCTGGCTGAGAACTTCGCCCCTACCCAGAGTTTCAGTTGAGGCTAGGAGAGAGCCTAGTTCAGGTACATGCAGTAAACCCCTGTTTGCTTCTTCTAGTGCTAGTAAATGTAAAGGCTCTGATGAGAAGAAGAGTTCTGAGGTTGAGGTGGAACAAACCAAAGGGGTAGAGATTGTTGTGGCCACCCCTGAGGTTAACTCTGCCCCTGTTAGTGAGGTTACAGCTAAGGTCATTGAAGGGGTTGCTGAATCCCTTGGAACAGTCTCTTTATCAAAGAAATTTAATGGGAGAGATTCGAAGGAGGTTTGAGGTATGATATTAAGGAGTCTGTGTTGGCACTTGAGATTAGGGAATTTCAACCTTTAGTAGAAAGGTGTAGAAATGTAGAGAAAATGAAGAAAGGAAAGGAGACGGAATCTAAGTCCGGGAAGCAGAAGCAAAAGGGATTACAAATCCAAACGCAGTCATTTTTCCAACCTCAGAAAGACAGTCAGAAGCAAAATCCTAACCGCAAAAGCTTTAAGTATGAAAAGCTACATCATTTGTCAGATGCTATCCTACCGAAGGGAATCCCATGTTATTGTTGCGGGGAATTTGGACATACGACAAGGAAGTGTAAGATAAAGAAGTCTAAAGTGGACATGAGTAAGGTACGAGCATTAAGACGGGCGGAAAAGAAGAGAACTTACACTGGGAGCAGAGTTGAAATTTCAAAACCCCAATGATCTTATATCAAGTAGTTGAAGATACACAGAAAGAAAAAAATTGGCAACCGATCTTGAGCCAATAACTTCGCTAGGCAAGAGTATCATATATGAGGAATATTTACCGTAGCGATTAGTAAACTTTAAGTGTGTATGTGGTTCTAAGTATAAACCATCTAGAAATACTATATGACTTTTTGGCTTGTTAAAATTCTTGTGGTCTGACTATGATTTCAAACTTTTATGATTTTGTTGTTTTACTATGTGTATCTACTTTTACAATTAAATTTCATTTCGTAAATATCGATTGTGGTAACAATTACGAGATTATAATTATCTATACCATATGCCCTGATAAATAGTCCTATTTTACGAAGGATAGTTTAAAAATCAGATAGTTTGATTCGTATGAACATTGGAATTACTAGAAATGTCATTAGTGGATTTGGAACTACTGAATTTAGTTAGACAAGGGAGAGTTGTTGAATTCAATATGAGAAGATGATATTGGATGAAGAAGCAAGTAGCTGAGTATGTCATATCTTGCCGGACGTGCCAGAAGAAAAAAGTGGAAACATCAAAGACCAGCAGGTATGCTACAATCTCTAGACATACCTAGGTGGAAGTAGGACAGTATTTCAATCAATTTCGTGGAAGGATTAGCAAGGACTGCAAAGAAGTTTGTTAGACCGAGTGTTTCTCCTTGGAGAACACTAAGTTCTACTAGTTAAGAAGAAAGATGGGGATTTGAGACTTTGCGTGGATTACCGACAACATACCAATGTGGCGATTAAGAACAAGTATTCGTTACCTCGTAGTGACGACCTGATGAGATACAATTGAAGTAGAATCTATCTTTTGAGACAACTCCTATAAGGATTGAAGATAGAAGAGTAAAGCAACTCAAAGGAAAGCAAATCACGCTAGTGAAGGTCGTATGGGATTAAGCAATCGGAGACACTACATGGAAGCCAAAAGACAAAATGAAGTTGCAGTATCTTGACTTATTTCTATGTATGCAATTTCGAGGACGAATTTTTTTTAAGAGGGATAGTATTGTAACACCCTCAATTTTAGACTATACTGTATGATTGAATGACCATATAGTTGATCGTATTAACACCCGGTTGACTATATTTTTATTATTCTATAATCAAGTGAGTGGTTTCTATAAAACTAAAGTGATAGATCAAACCTATTATATCATAATAGGCTATAGGTAAAATTTGAGTTTAAAATTCTACCATATTTCGGACAGCGTTTTATCAGAAAATTTTAAAAATTGAAATATAAGGTTTATAAATTATGTATGTGAGAGTGGTATATTTATTTTGGAAGTTTGCCAATAAACAAAACAATATTTCAATTTTATCCAAAATGGCATCACCTAATTACAAAAATACCAAGTGACTCACCTTCTCTTTCTCTCGGCCGACCACCCCCTCTCTTTTTCTCCATAAATAGAACCCTCCCCCTTCACAAATCTCACACCTCCTGGACTTGGATATTAAAAGGTATTATTTTATTCTTTTCTTTCGTTTTCTTTTAATTGTTTTGTTAGTTTTAGTTTTAGTTTTTAGTTTTTTTCAGTTAATTAGTTTATGGTAAATAATCAAGGTTATCAAAACCGGACCGGACACTGAACCGGTGTAGGCACTGGTTCAAGGTTCAAAGGTCAGACAGAGGTCGAACCGGGGTCGGACCGAAAATGAATTAAATTATATTTTTAAAATTTTTAATATAACATATAAAGCACTAATAAACAAAAAATAACATAATATTCATAACATCACGACATAAAAAAATTAAACTATGCTTAAAATGTTATATGTCAACATATAACATGTAAAAATTACATATTATACTAAAATAAATATGTTATAATAAATTTCTAATATTCAATAATTACAAATATTATAATGTAAGTATTCTCATAATTTATATTCATATATAAATTAATTTTAAATTTTATTATAATATTTAATTTAACCCATCAACGTGAAAAAATGGATATAAAATCTCTTATGTGTCAAAAATAATGTCATTTACCATTTTTTTTTAAAAAAAATTTAATTTTTGTTGAACCGCCCGGTTCCCGGTTTTGTCCGGTTTTTTCCGGTTTTTTCCGGTTTTCCCGGTTTTTCCCGGTTTTTTTTCGGTTTTCCCGGTTTTGTCCGATTTTTTCCCGTTTTTTCTGGTTTTCCTGGTTTTGTCCAGTTTTTTCCGGTTTTGTTCGGTTTTTCCCCGGTTTTCCCGGTTTTGTCCGGTTTTTGTCCGGTTTTCCCGGTTTTGGCCCTTTTTTTACCGGTTTTCCGGTTTTTAGGCCGGTTCGACTACAATCCGGTTTTAAGGTTCAAATGGACCGGACAAGGGTCCGGTTCAACCGGTCGGACCGGCCGGTCTGGTCCGGTTTTGACAACTATGTAAATAATTATCATGAAATATTTAGAGTGTGTTTATAATTAGATTAAAGATTTATTAATTATGATTAAGAATTTTGATCTAATTTATTCATCACTAATTTCATGATTAGTCATAAACTAGTTAATCTTAGAAAATTCATAACTCACTCAATTCTTGGAATTTTCTTCTCATCTTTTAAACTTAAGCTTCTTATTAGTATATCATTATGCATACCAAAAAGCTTTTCAAACAAAGCATTCTAGCCTATTTAAATTATACAAACAGAACCTATGTTTAGAAATAGTCTAGGATGATTAAAATTAATTAAGTATATGCTTGGTTTGAAATTTGGTTAGTAATCTAAGTATGCATTCTTTGTTTCAAGTTAGGTGATTGATTATTAATTGAGGAGAACCTTACTTGCATTTGGAAGGAAAGCTTTGAGGTAAGGGGATTACTCTCAATAAGTTTTGGATAGGTATAAGGTTGTGTGATTGTTTGCTTTGATTGCTTTGATTGTTTTGGATTGATCCTCATGATGACGTATTGATCAAGTGTTGAATTACCTTGATAATATACTTAGTAATATGTGTATGATTTATATGATTAAGTTATTGTTGAATTATGAGTTATTCTTGAGTTGTCTAGAGGTTAGTATGAGTGATGTCATGAGTATGTACGCGATTGAAATGGAGTGATGACATAGCTTTAGCTATAGCCCGATGCGAAAGAGAGAAGTGATAATACCAATATTGCATCATTTTTATAAGGATATTAGAATGTGATTTGAGTAATTATTGAATATTATCAATTGAAAATCACATCTCTTTCAATCTAAATTGTGCAGAACTAGAAAATTAGGCAATATGGTGGTCAAATACAAATTTGGGCTTGAAATAGGCCCTGAATGCTAAGCACGGCCTTCGCATAATATAATGAAGCATGTCCATGCTTACATGAAGCAACAATTAGCCACGAGCGAGCCTCACGCGCGTCCACGCACTCCCCGAATAGTTGGTTAGTATTTTAATCATATTTGGAGCTGTAGATATCGGATTAAGGCGTTCTTGGTGGCGTTGGAAAACTAAGAGAATTTCCTACAACTTTGTCACAAATTGGATGGAGCACGGCCTCTTCATCATGGAGCACAGCCATGCTCAACCAAAAATATCAGAAAATCATGTCAGCAAGGTCAGTGACGCATAAACAGACTGTAAAGGGAGCACGGCCTTGGAGCACGGCCGTGCTGGTGCCGTGCTGAGCCCAAAATTTTGCCCATAAAAGGAACGCTCATCAGAATATTTAAAAACTTCCCTGGGATTGATTCTCTCCCAATTTTTTTATTCTTTTGTAAACCTCTAGTCTTACTTTATTGTTATTCTGCTAGTTTTAGTTTTAAATATGTCTTTTGTAAACATGTTGCTGCTATCTTCAAATATGTTTAGCAACTAATCCCGTCATTAAGGTGACGGGAGTCTTTTATTTTATCTGTGATATCTTTATGATTTATAATATGAGTGTTTAAGACCTTTTGATTAAATTATTCCTGGTAATTTTACTTTAATAAGGATTAACCATTCTTTACATAGTTGATTAATTGTTCGGCGATCGTACCTTGAATTAATTAACAGAACTCTAGGATTAATTGCACCTGTGTATTCTGCCGGATAAAGGATTATATGTTCGTTTCCAGTCAGTCATTGAATTGATAAATCTATTGATGCTTTATACTCTTTCTATTTACTTGCTTTGAATGATCAAACAAAGTAATAAATTAGGAGGAAGACTGTTAACATTGCATGATCATTAGGTGTTAATAGCTTTTGAATAGATGATTAGTAATCAGTAAGAATTGTTACTCATGTTATAAATTAATCAAGTACACAGATATAAGTATTAGTAAATCCATTACCTTAGTGCTTTTATTATCTAACTAGACGGTGCATCCGCGCGATGCGCGGGTTATCCGAGAATACCATTTAAAAAGAATTTTATATGCAAAACTGTAAAAAAATGTAATTTATATTGGAATACTATTAGAAATATAAGCTATAAGGCAAGAAAGTATCTCAAAAACATCACATAGGTAGTTCAAGCATATTTCTTTGTAATTGCAAAATACTCCTTGATCAACAATTCTTTCAAGCATATTGTTTCTTCAAACCACTTCTTGATTTCGCAAGTGTAGCACGTTGGAAATCTGTATATTGATCCTTGATGAAAATATGAATTGTTCTATGAAATATACCTGTGTTATAAATTGTGAAATACTTCTTTGTAGACAATGTTCGAAGTGATGTTTGTATCTTGACCTTGACTATCAGGCAGTAATATCTTCAATCCATTTCTTGATGTGACTCTTGATATGGCAACATACAATTGGCCATGTGAAAATACAGATCGAGGAAGATAGACTCCAACATGCCTTAAAGATTGTCCTTGGCTTTTATTAATAGTCATTGCAAATGAAAGAACCAAAGGAAATTGCCTTCTTTGAAACTTAAAAGGAATCCGTTTATCTGAAGGGATCAAAGAAAGTCTAGGTATATGCACAACATGACCAGTTTTACTTCCTGAGATAATCTTCGCCTGGACAATGTATTTCCCCATTTTTGTGATTGTTAGTCTAGTTCCATTGCACAAGCCCAAAGACTGATCTATGTTTCTGAGCAACATGACAGGAACTCCTACCTTTAGTTTCAAGACATGATTTGGAAGCCCTGAAGCAGCAAGTGTGTTTAAAAATTTAGGAGTATGGATGTCATTTGCTTGAGAAGAATCCAAGCTGGCTGAATAAGGACTATCAAAACTCAAATAGGTTTTCTCATCACCAGGAAGCAAGGATAACATATAATCATTGATTTTATCAACAACATCATTTGTAGGAGCTAATATTGCCCTATCCTGGAAAAAGGATGGATTGTTCATGTTATCGAAGAAAAATGGGTAAGTTTCATGAACAATAGATGCAATTGAGTCACCATTACTTCTTATTAGTAAATCTTGTGGAATTTGAATAGTCATATTGACATCATCTACTTTTCCAAAAGTACCATCACCAACACTTAAGACCCAGTCTGAAAATTGCTTTCTTTTCTCAACATCAAAATCTATATTGGTGGAAAGGAGTCTCATGTTTGTAGTTAAAGTCATGACCTTGCAAGAATCCCAAAGATATGAGGAGTTAACAGAAGCATGAACCACCTCTTGCCTTGTCCCTTTAGGTATAACAGGTAAAATTTGTCTGAAATCTCCCCAAAACTACTACCTTACTCTCCAAAAGGTAGAGTGAGATCTCCACCATTAGAAAACCGAAGAATATCTCTGAAGCGTTCGATCAACACTTCAAAACAATGTTTATGGGTCATTGGTGCCTCATCCCAAATAATCAAATGCTTTTGCTATTAATTACGCAAGGGGATCGCCTTGTTTAATGTTACAAGTTGAATCTTCATCAACATTTATAGGAATAACAAACCTAGAATGTGCAGTTCTACCACCAGGAATCAATAAAGAAGCTATTCCGCTAGAAACAGCAGTCAAAACAATACCTCCCTTTGATCTAATGGCGTGACCAAAGCCCTCTAGATATAAGTTTTCCCGGTTCCACCATATCCATAAATAAAGAAAAGACCAGGATTCTTGGTCATAACTGCTGTCATAATTGTTTCATAAACGTTCTTTTGTTCAGCCGTCATTGTTGACATTAATTGTTCAAGCTCCCTAGCCAAAGACTCCCTATCATAATTTAACTCATCACATGTCAACTTGTTTCCTCTATGAGCTATTAAGGACATATCTGGTTGTGGCATTGAAGGGAAATCTGATAGGCTTTGGTTATCACCCTGCAACAGCATTTCAATGTCTGCCAATGCAAAACTTTTCAACTCCTCAATAGACAATTGCAAATCTGCAAGTTTTGAATATGAAATCTTTCAAAGTAATTAAACAATTTCATGAAAAAGAACAAATTAGACATATAGGATGAGGTAAACTTTGTTTAATAATATTTTGTATATGTTAAATGATATTATTTATATCATCATGCATATCAAATTAAATGAATGAGATAAATAAATGGTTATAAAAAGAAGAATAAGATAAAAATAAGTGAAAGGGAAAATAAAGACCTTCAAAACGAAGAAGAGTTCTTTGCCTATGCAATATGTCGTCGCTCAAGTATTGCCAAGTCTTTTCCCAAACAAATTCAGGCTGGATAGTTGATTGGAGATTAATAAAATGGTAAATAATCTCCTCAAATAACTCCCGGTACCCCAACCGCTGCACTCAATTATTGCATCCACATACTCTCTGTCATCATGTAACAAACCCATGGCATAACACGCCTCTTTAAAGGTTTTATTCTGATATCCATTCACTGTCTTTATTTGTTCATAACTCTCAGGTCCCTTTACGTAGTTCAAGAGAGTCCTTAAATAGTATATCTCACCAGATCCAGGTGGTACAAAATGAAGTCTTCCTATTGCAAGCCCCTTCTGACGGGTCACCCATTCATGTTTAGTATCCTTCCAAACAAATTTAAGAGGGAATTGGGTGTAAGTCAACCTCTTTGCATCTGGATATATCTTGTTTGCATTCATCCATGCCAAGAATTTTGTGTTGTGAATGTTTTTCCTGTTGACAACATGGTCAATTGACTCATCATCGTCAAATATAACAAACTGCTCATTTGGCAAATGGAAAGTCAATCTTTCAACAGCTGGCTCTCTGTAGTGGATGTCAAAGCTAAAAATTCTCCAAGAAGCCTCACATGACGATAAATATCTACAATCATAGTACATCTTGATTTCATCAACGTCACTGTCACAATTTTCACTATTATAGAAAGTGGCGGTAACACGATCATGGCCCTTATTGACATATTTAAAAAGGTATTTTATAGACCGAGACTGATTGCACCACTCAACATTGATGTGAGCATTGAACTTCAACAGTAAATATTTATAATAAGGGACGACAAAATGATTGTCCAAATAAGATTCACCTTTTTGAACAGTGACACCATTATCCCTCCTTCTATATATTGGATATCCATCTGAATCAATAGTAGTGACATCAGCATATTTTTTTGGGAAATATTTTGTACACTTGCCATTTTGCATACATGGAGACTTTGGATTTTGAATTCCGCATGGACCATGAAGCATAAGTGAAGAAACAATGTCAAACAATTGAGGATCCAAATCCTTATCTGGAAGTTCAACAGATATTATCTTGTCTATGTCATGAGGATGTATAGAACTCGAATGAGAGCCAAGAAATACCAATATATGAGCCTGTGGTAAACCACGTTTTTGAAACTCAATGGTGTATATAACTGGATAAAGAAGATCAATTATGTTAAGAAATTTCATATATTATGATCAATAAATAAATGTAAAAATGATATATACATACCTGCTCTAACATTGACAAATATTTTGCCTTTTTTTATTTCCTTTAGCAGTTGATTCAGCTTTATCTTGAAAAGTCGACTAAACAAATCAGGACGGTCTTGAGATCTAAGACCGTTCTTATGCAAATGACGGGTGAGTTCAGGCCATTTATGATTGCAGGTAAAAGTTATAAATAAATCCGGATATCCAAATTTCAACTACAGATTGCCATAGCATCCTGATAATTTTGAAACATATATCGAGCACCACCTGTAAAAGAAGAAGGAAGGACAATTCTTCGACCTACAGTCGAATGGCTAGTTTCTCCTCTAAGTATTGCCTCAGAAGACCCTGTACATTTCAGCCCTTAATCGCTTTTGATGACTTCTAACCCATCTCAAGCGTGAAGATTCGATCATGCTATAAGCATCAACCAAGAACTGTTGAAATAAACGTCGAGCATGCAAGAGAAGTGATTGTTCAGTGTCTCTATGTTGTATTCTGTATGCAAACCACTCTCTAAGAGTAATTCTTTGTCTTTTAATTAAAGGTGCATTTGATTCCTCACTGAACTGAATGTCATCTCTGAAACCATCTTCACCTCGAACGAAAATCAATGGATATTGTAATGGCAAATAGGAAGGCTCAAAGACGGAGATCCGCTTTAACACCCCTGACATAGTCTCAACAATAATATCCCTTTCAAAATCTGCAGAATCAAAATCCCCAACAATTAAAGCAGCAACTTCAGAAGCATGAGGAATATTGTATCGTCGACCATCACGACCCCTTTTTCCGAGCAATCTTAGACTCAATGTTGGGGCATTTGTATCATGAATCTTGTCCCGTATAATCCTATATATTTGCGCATATGGATTATAAGTGTCGAGGAGCTGCTTTAAATCAAAGAACGATCTCTGAACTCAAAGATGATGAAGTGCCCTCCATTCTGCATGCCAAAAAAAAGAAGACCAAAATTAAGCCCTAATAAAGGAACAACATACAATAAAAAATATGTATGATAAAAATGGGAAAAATACCTTACGACAGACATTCTATTAGTGATTTCATTTTCAGTATCATAAATGTATAATTGAGCAAACTTAGGCCCACTCCCGTGCATAGGCGAAGCTTCCAATTCGATGGTAATTTTCACCGTTCATTACAAACATGGGAGCAGCTCTACCATCGTTTAGTGTGTTATAAACTTTACCACCCATGGAGGTAAAAGCAAACATGCTATTGAATGATCTGATATTGTCCAAAAAATATTTGTTTTTTTTATCATTCTTATAAAATAAATCCTTCAATAGTTGGGGAGGTTCCTCGTAATTAGGAAGCACAATCCTGCCATGCATACAACACATGCTAAATCGTGGTTGGGTGGCATGATAACTTTTTTGAATTCTCTCTTCAAACCACATTGATGAACCACAATGTTCACATAGGCAGTCCAAGTCTCCAGTGTCATAGTATTGGGAGGATCCATCTTGTGGAGGAAAAAGAGATAGAAAATGTCAAACAATTATTTTCCAAATCATATAGAAATATCTTGTGGTAGAGAAAATTAAATTGTTGCATCATTAGAAGCATGTGTGGAATAATTACCGATAGAATGGCCCATAGGTGTATCATCCAAGAGACTACTTGGGTGGGCATGTATAGGATTTTCAAGGATGGCATCTTGGTGAGCTATTGAAAAGCACAATAAATTGTGTAACCAATTAATATATGATAAAGAAAATAACGACAAAGGGAAATATGCCATGTGTAATGAGTAACCTATAATCTGTGCATTAGTTGGTGAACCCCGATTAGCAATTGTTCCATCTTTAAGAACAAATCTCCCTGGACCAACGACCCTAACTCAAGGCTGAAATACTGTTGGGCCATGATCATTCAAAGAAGGAATGGGGTCAAGTGTCTCATTGCAAATTAGTTGGTCATCACTTAAAGGGCTACTACCTGAGAAATGAAATTGAATAATAGATAAAATATAATTATTACTGTAGGACAACACAAATAATGAGAGAAGAATTAATATGGGACGAATAACCTGTCCCGTGCTTGTAGGAATGAAGTATGGCAAGTGATCCATTTTTAAGAATAAATTTCCCTGGACCAAGGAGCACACCACGTGCCATTGATAATAATGTGGGAACATGAGTTAAAGGAGCATGGGGGTCAAGTATTTCATGGCATATTAGTCGGCCATGACTTGAATGACAACTCCCTGAGGAATAAAGATAAATAGTAATCAATGTGTTAACTAACCGAAGACAAAGTGACGTTTGCATGTTAATGCATTTTAGAATTTGAAAATGTATATAAACTCACGGCGCAGAAGGGGAACCAAAGATGATGTATGTGGTTGTTGAGTATCCTGGAAGTTACTTTCCATGGCCGTAGAATGCAAGGTTGTTAAGAGACCACAACCATGAGAAAGATTAAGAAATTGATAATGAGATGAATTAAATAATTAAGATCTTAGGATGAAGACTCAGTTTTAATTCCTCTCCTTGGATTGGTGTGTTATACGTGATACTGTACTTGATCCAAAGATCAAGACGTCAGGATGATATTAGTAACTGATATTAGTAAATGAGTTAGCAACTGACGTCAGGATAATATTGGAAATCTTTTAGCTCGATCAAAGGTGAAAATCCAAAAGATTTTGATGGATAAATACCAATGATAACCAAGCCACATGTAGATACCACTGGTCCAAATTTTTTTACAAAAGATGCTAATGATAGAAATCTAGATACCACCGCCCCAATTGCCCAATGAATGCAGAGGAAACAATAAATGGAAGTGTA
This sequence comes from Calophaca sinica, assembly GCA_037113605.1. NCBI lineage: Eukaryota > Viridiplantae > Streptophyta > Magnoliopsida > Fabales > Fabaceae > Calophaca > Calophaca sinica. The sequence goes on along the minus strand of CM073731.1, from coordinate 28,650,586 downwards.
TGAAAATGGTTTTGCAACACATGGCAATAAAACTCTTGGTATTGAAGTTCTCGACAGAACTCTTGGTGTTGATGTCGACAGAACTCTTGGTGTTGATCTCGACAGAATTCTTGGAGTATTTCTCAACAGTTGACTTGGTTATCTAATATTAGATAACCAAGTCAACTGTTGGGAACGGGAATGGCTTGGTTTGAAGGCATGGTGACAGGCTTGGATCGTTGCTGTTAAGCAAAAGCTCTGATACCATATAAAATGTATAACTCGATATTATTCCATTGAAGTATGATACAGGTATTTATAGGCATTAATTGGTGATTGTTGATGATTATGAGGAGAGGATCTCGCTCACTTAATGCCAAATGAATGCTGATTATTTGACAGCTAATGGAATATACACAATCGACAGAACTCTTGGTATTGAAGTTCTCGACAGAACTCTTGGTGTTGATCTCGACAGAACTGGAAGTTACTTTCCATAGCCGTAGAATGCAAGGTTGTTAAGAGACCACAACCATGAGAAAGATTAAGAAATTGATAATGAGATGAATTAAATAATTAAGATCTTAGGATGAAGACTCAGTTTTAATTCCTCTCCTTGGATTGGTGTGTTATACGTGATATCATTTTGATCCAAAGATCAAGACGTCAGGATGATATTAGTAACTGATATTAGTAAATGAGTTAGTAACTGACGTCAGGATGATATTGGAAATCTTTTAGCTCGATCAAAGGTGAAAATCCAAAAGATTTTGATGGATAAATACCAATGATAACCAAGCCACATGTAGATACCACCGGTCCAAATTTTTTTCCAAAAGATGCTAATGATAGAAATCTAGATACCACCGCCCCAATTGCCCAATGAATGCAGAGGAAACAATAAATGGAAGTGTATGAAAATGGTTTTGCAACACATGGCAATAAATGGCGGGTGGGAAGACAATGATTTTGAATGACAGCAAACAATGACATCATGAAATAAGATTTATCACAGAAATGAGAAAATATAATGTCTTCAACCATTGGCTCATGAGAGGGGCAATAATCTTACAATTGGCTCGATATCATGACAGAAATGAGAAAGATAGGATCACGATAAATTCGGACATCTGTAAGTGAAAGAATGGCATAAGAAATATATATGAACTTTAACGGTCCATCATCCAAAGAGTTAAAATTGTTAGGAGAAGGAAATCCTGGTAAATTCTTGTTCTAATTTCCTTGTTTAATGCTTTCTTATGCCATGCAGTGATTTCTTCACTTCTATTCCAGGGCATTCCATGGAGATGGATCGTAGACAAATCGACATCCACGATCAAGAGATAAAGGAGCTACAAAGATCTCATTGAGAGACTATTCTTATTGCATGATGATGTAGACAAAGAACATAAAACGTTGAGGGAAATGATTTACCAACTCCAGAAAGAGCACTCAATATTGAGGTTGATTCCATTGAGCAGAGGAGAAAGATAAAGAAATAGAGAAAGAACTTACCAACCTCAAAGAACAACTAAAGCAACTAAAATGCAAAGATGGTGTTTATGAAGATGTCGTTTGTACCAATGGCAAGGGCAATGGTAGCTTCACTTATAATGAAGATAATGTGAAAGAAAATTAAAATGATCATTGTATTCGAATGTAATCCATGTTACATGCATGTTGCGACCTTGTCTTTAAATTATCAAATAATTTCTCCATTAATGTAGAGTGGAATTAAATGGCAACTTCATGTGATTTGCTCCCAAAAGTTTTTTTTTTGTTTGGAAATTTGCTCCTTAAAGTTAAACTTGACAACTTGATTATCCACCACCCCCTATAATTGAAATAAGATACTTATCCAAGAATAGGTCCAACTAAGATGTGCTAGGGCAATTGAAAAGAAAATAGTATAGGAGTAGGAGAGAATGGGGCATGGTTTATTTTGTGACAATTGGTTTAAAGCATAGTTGTTAAACTCGGCTCGGACCGACCGGTCCGACCGGTTCGACCGGGACCCGATGATATGACCGGTCCGAGCCAGTGTTTCGATCGGTTATGCTATCGGCCCGATTCGACCGGCAACCCCTTTGCCATTAAAACTGGTGACCCGGTGGTTCAATGACCCGGACCGGGTCTTGCGCTGCACAAGGAAATGTCTTTTATTTACCAAAAATTGCAGCGCCTGGGATTCGATCCCAGCACTTGACAATGCAGCGGAAGCCTTACCACTCCACCACTTGCTGATGTGTGTCTATTGCTTCAACCAATTTATATATATCCTTAATTAATCGTATACATGTGACCAAAAAAAGCATATATATTTATTAAAATTCATATATATTTATTTTGTATGGTATATATGTGAGTGTATATACATGTATAAAATTTTATAATTTGTAATTATAATAAAGACCGGGTCATGCGGGCCAACCGGTGACCTGCCGGTTCGACCATTGACCCACTGACCCAGTGCCCTGACCGGGTCGATCACCGGGCCGGGTTTAATAACTATGGTTTAAAGTGTCTCATTGGTTCCTCATACAACTATTCCTATTAAACATGAAGAAGGCATGAAGTAGGCATAAGAGAACCTTGAAATAAACTTTTTTTTAATAGAATATAGTAGGAAAGTCATTAGATTAATTTACACTTTATATCATGATAAGGAATAGGAAGGCAATGAAAAGGGAAAAAAATATGGTAAGTTTTATTTTAATATATTTAATTTTATTTCAATTAGTGAGATGGCTAAAGCAATTATCATTAGTTTACAAAAGAGAGAGTATACGACATTTTAAAAAGCCCTATTAATCTATTTTAAGAGATTACATATAAGACATTCAATCAAATATTCATACAATTTGTGATAGATGCCAAATTAACAAAAAGAATAGGCACTGTGGGAATTATAAAATATATGTGAATAAATATAAAGGAAGCATAATATTATGTAAAGAGAGCAAAATACACGATGTCCTTATAATAGATAATGAGTGCAAGCAAAATACACCATGCCTTACAAAAGAGACAATGTCCCTACTAACATTTGGCCCTACAAACAAAAACAGGGACATGGAGCACATAGGGACCAACAACACGAACTATCCTCATAAAAAGACAATGTCCCTACTAACATTTGGCCCTATAAACAAAAACAGGGACATGGAGCACATAAGGACCAACAACACGAACTATCGATTCTTGTCACGGCCATCGCATTGTTGAAGTCGACATTCATAAACCGAACCTGAAGTTTTTGGCCTTTCCTAAATCGGTTCAGTCAAGGAAACTCCGCCAACTGCGTTGCCAAGCTTTCTTGTGTTATACCCATCCTCTCGCAATCAACACGCTGCAAGGAATGTCTATAAAAGGTCCACGCAGAAATAAAGACTGTATCCAAGCTTTCTCACAAACCTTGTAAATCATTTTTGAGAGGTCAGACAACACAGTAAAATAAATTACAACTAAAAAAAATGTATAAAACTGGAGAGAACAACAAAGCTAGAACATGCTTAATAAACAAACATGTATACATGAATGGGGAAATATAAAAGCTAACCAATCATGTTCCAGAGACTGCCTCATGAGACAGGGTGACCTCAAAGAAAATAGGGCGGCCTTTCAAGCTCTTGCTGTGGCAGCATGGGAAATGATGGGGCAGAGCCTCTTCCTGGAAAATTTCAAACCTGAATACGTTGTCACCCAAATAACCCAAATATATAATACGATCGCCAGTAAATTGGTAGAATTTCCTGAGGTTCATCCAACCATGTGTGACACGTGGAGATGCAGCATTTCTGTTGAAGGCAATTTGGTGACTCTTTCCGTTGATATCGTACAAAATCCAAATAGGACCAAGTTGGGACTGAAACCGAAGGTAGAAATCACCACACACCTCCAAAAGCCTGGAAAAAAATAAACAATGGAGTGAAAAATAAGGAACCCCAGCGTCGAGATTAAGTATCAAATTGGACAGGAAGTTGTTTGATACTAACAGAGCCGCTGATGTTATTTGAAAGAAGTAATGGAAATGAAGCATCTATATATAATCACACAGAACGACGAAGGAGACAACGTTACTTGAAAAAGAAGACAAATTCGAGAACTTTACCTCGTCATCGAGATGTACAGTCATGAAACCGCCCTTTTCCCTTCCCCGGAGCAACTGTGTGGTGGTATGCATGGGTAGTGTTGGATTTGTCTCTTTATGGAACAAACCCTGAGTGCACGGCGATGGAAATGGAAGTAGGACCACCCCCTCAGTTGTCTCGTTCTATTTATATGACTGCCACATTTGGCTATCCGATAATAATTAAAAAAAAATTAATGAACCCAAAATGGACAATTGGAAAGACAGTGTTTGGTATCATGCAACGATTGGGCCAGGCCAAATGGGAATCATAATTTATTCAATGGGCCTGCCACTTCCCCTAGTAATAGTCGTGTTGATTCAAACACTTGCAGAAATTATGTAGCATGAGTAGGATCAGAAATTAAATATAAGGAAGAGATCAATAGGACATTAAGTTAGATATAAGAAAAATACCAATAAGCATCCAAACATAGTATGTAAACACTGAAACATAAAGTGTAGCCAACATGATTAAAACACACTAAACAAAGCCATCCAGGTAGGAAACTTGAGGCCCAAGAAACAACAGAACAAAAACAGAGGTCTAAAGTATCGACAGTTATTACAGCCACAAGAACTACAGGGATTATAGCAACCCTAACAAAGATCTTGTCTTCATTTTACAATATTGAAGAGGCAATAATTCATTCATTGCGCTCAACCTTAATGTGTGACATTTTAACAGCCTTGGTGTTAGATCCTTGGGTGCTACCAAGGCAAATGACATCCTCAATTTGGGGTCTCTTGCTCATCAATTTGCTGGTAGGAGTCACATGAGCATCAGATAGAGGAGCATCAACCCGGGTAGTTGAATTGTCATCTCTAATGGAAGCCTATGATTCATAAAAAAGGGTATCAATCTTCCACCACAACTAAAAGAAATAACTAAATAACATAATAAAGAAAAGGATGTATAAAGAAGCACCCCGGAATTCTGGGAGGACAAAGAGTCATGAGTGGCATCTAAGGCAGCTTCCCCTTGAGAGTTGGATATCTAACCAATGAAAACGGATATTGTAATATGTGTACTGCACATAATAGAAGTGTAGCCATGTATAGATACAGCCTGTATGAATGGCACCTGTATATCATGGAGAGTTATGAACTGTTGGATGACATCAAAGATCATTAGATAACCGCTTCACAAGATAACTTTGCCACCTTGGCGAATGTTAGCGATCGACTTCAATTTTGAAGAGAAATTGTTTATCCAAGAACACGTTTAATTCAGAAGGCCATGGAGTGTCTTGAGTGGACTATAAAATTAAAACACATTATATATATGTAGAACCAAGCCTTTTTAACTAGAAAGGAGATGCCAATGCATAAGCTGTTACCTTGTCAGCCACGGCAACCAAATCCTTTGCAACCCTTCCAATAAAATTAGACACCAAACGATCAAATAAAATGAAAGTGGAGGATCCTGTGTTGGCAGTCACCCGAACATGCAGTTTGGACCTCGCTTCTTGAATTTTCGTGAGTTGTATTGTAAGGAACAACGTCAACTATACACAGTACACCAAATTACCTGGGCATTGCAGTAACAATCCTCTTGCAAGTATCACAGTAATATTTATTTCCAATTTTGCAAGCCCTATGGGCACACTTTGTGCAGGATTCATACCACCAGTGATTTTCAGTTTCCATCTCAATAACTCTTGCGAGGACTGATCCAAAACACTCCTAAAAAAGAAGGATCACAGTTGGAATAAAAGTGAGAAATAATGTGCAGTTGTTTATTGTTCTTTCATTTGATGGAAAGCTACAACTAAAGATGACAGATTAACAGAACATAACCTACATCAGACGATTCTATTAGGTCTGATATAGTCATCCTCTTGGTTTGCAATAAATCATCAATTGCTGAGGGATAACTGTAACCACTCATTTGGCTCACTTCCTGAGTTAGGATCACCTGAGAACCATCCATCCTATGATTGAAAATATGGCCATTAGCTTTATACCCAAAGTAATATTAATATCGCTGGACAAAAACTTTAATAACAAAGGCAACGCATTTTTCTTTATACTCCTGGATTTCAATCGGATCAAGTTAATGTAGATATGAGTCCCAAACATAGCATTGGATATGCCCATCACACCTATAATTGTTACCAAGAAATAACCAAAGAATCCAATGTTTAGGAACAAAATGGAGAGAGTGATTAAATTTGCAATTGGGATAAAAACAATGAACCATAATATTTTTTCAATTTGCAAAGTCAGAGCACCACTATTACCGGAGTAGAAGGATCATGGTTGGTTAAATATTGATCCATAGTTTCAGCATGATGAGCCCACAAAGTGCATCGAACTCTATTTTGCCTAAAACAAATGCCGGAACTGTCAGCTTTAAATTAGATGAACAAAGTATAATGGAAATTATTAATGGAAACTAATAATGTTAAATATAAACAAAAGATCGACTCCAAATCTCAAGAACAATGTCAATAAGCTTAGTGCTTTTCCGCCCCTTTCAATCTCCTTAACATCATCCTCTCAACAACATGGCCTATGACATCTAAATAAACAAAGCAAATTAAAAAGAGCTTAGAATCAACACAACACAAAAACTCAAATTTATGATGGACAACTGACCAATTAATCTATCTTCTTGGTGATGCAAGGATGTCCGTAAAGGCACCAGATCGAAATGATTTTTTAAGATATCATGGACATCAATCCTTGTGCACTTAGTGCTCCCCATGAAATTCAGCTTATACATGTGGGATGTAGTCTTGAATTTGACATCATTTTTAGCAACCAACAAATTTTCAATTAAATAAGCATTTCTCTTGCGTAACATTGCGGAACTTCCCAATTAGAACTTTCCTAATAGATGCATGAATTTTCCCAACCTATGAAGGATGTAAATAAATGGGCAAAAGTGAAGCAAGGATTTTGAAACACAAACAATAAGCGACATCTACGTAAACAGATGAGCACAAAAATGAAATGTCATTCTTACACTTTCATCAAGCAAAGAAGATCTCAACACCGCCGGTTCAAAGCAGAGTTTTTGTAGTCAGGGACAATCCAAAGACGTATAACACGGACCTTGAGTCTCCAGTCCACTCTCCCAGGAGCAATGTTTGTGATCAAAGTCACCTTTGATGACATTATGAAATCCTGTAAGGAGAAACAAAAGGAATTAAAAGCATGGACAATAAAAATAAATATATTGTAGAGAAGAGAGAGCGAGAAGCAGGTGCACAACCTTTGCTATGTTTAAATGATTGCTGTAGCGATGAATTGTGTTTAGCACATACACATATATATGGTGCAATGCATGTGTAAAAGGGTGGAAGAAAACCATTAAAAATATAAACCACGTGGAGGCCTTCGCTAGATTACTTGTTAGATTTATTGAGCGAATACGTAAAATCCTGAATCGATGATATAAGTGGAAGTAAAAGCAAGGCATTGGTTAATAAGGGAGGCAGGAGATCATGTAATTGAGGAAATTGAGGCATCACATGATGACAAAGATCTATCAACACACATCCTTGGTAGAAACATGAATGATGAAAATCCATATGATTAAGCAAAATCTCTATACCCATGTTTACACACAATAATAATTCATAAAACAAATTAAGCAAAGTGAAACCATTGGGTGATAATGCAGGCCTTAACTAAAACGTGGAAAAGGAAATTGAGGACTTGATTGGAGTTAATTGGTCCACACAATAACAATGGTCGAATGAAAGTAAGCAAAGTGGAAGCCATTGTTTGACAATAATGGAATATACACAATCGACGTAACTCTTGGTATTGAAGTTCTCGACGTAACTTGGTGTTGAAGTTCTACGTAACTCTTGATGTTGATCTCGATTGGTAACTCTTGGTGTTGAAGTTCTCGACAGAACTCTTGGTGTTGATCTCGACAGAACTCTTTGTCGAATCTTTTGTCGAACTCCAACTCTAGTGTTAAAGGATGGAGGACTAACTGTCGACAACTTACAAAATGATCTTCTCCTTTGTAGAATCTTTTGCTGAACTTGAGCTGAAAATTAAGCTCGTTAAATAAATGAACTGAATATACACAATCTAATGGTGATTGTTGATGATTATGAGGAGAGGATCTCGCTCACTTAATGCCAAATGAATGCTGATTATTTGACAGCTAATGGAATATACACAATCGACAGAACTCTTGGTATTGAAGTTCTCGACAGAACTCTTGGTGTTGAAGTTCTCGACAGAACTCTTGGTGTTGATCTCGACAGAATTCTTGGAGTATTTCTCAACAGTTGACTTGGTTATCTAATAGGCAACACATGATGACAGTATCTATCAAGGCACACCATTGGTTGAAACATGAATGATGAAAATCCATATGATTAAGCAAAATCTCTACACCCATGTTTCCAATTATTTTGAGCTAAGCATAGCTCGACTCGCTTGGTTCATGAGGTAGCTCGCTTGGTTCCAAGTCGAAGTTTCCTTCGCAATTAAATGACCTAATTGGTTCCAAGACGAAGTTTTCTTCCCAATTGTCGAATCATCTTTTTTTATATTCGACGTCACCTTGTATTCCTCATTGAACACAGGCAAGTCAACGCCGCTAATATTATTAAATGAATCGAACTTGAGCTAAGCATAGCTCGACTGCTTGGTTCATGAGCTAGCTCGTTTGGTTCCAAGTCGGTTAGCTAAGCATAGCTCGACTGCTTGGTTCATGAGCTAGCTCGTTTGGTCCATGAGCTAGCTCGTTTGGTTCCAAGTCGAAGTTTTCTTCCCAATTGTCGAATCATCTTTTTTTATATTCGACGTCACCTTGTATTCCTCATTGAACACAGGCAAGTCAACGCCAGTTAATATTATTAAATGAACTGAACTTGAGCTATGCTTTGGTTCCAAGTCGAAGTTTTCTTCCCAATTGTCGAATCATCTTTTTTTATATTCGACGTCACCTTGTATTCCTCATTGAACAGAGGCAAGTCAACGCCAGTTAATATTGTTCCTAATGTCTTTGAGGACCAACATTTTCACACATTTGTCGAATCTTTTGTCTAACTCCAACTCTGGTGTTAAAGGATGGAGGACTAACTGCCGACAACTTACAAAATGATCTTCTCGTTTTGTAGAATCTTTTGCTGAACTTGAGCTGAAAATTAAGCTCGTTAAATAAATGAACTGAACTTGAGCTAAGCATAGCTCGACTCGGTTGGATCATGAGCTAGCCTGCTTGGTTCCAAGTCAAGTTTTCTTTCCAATTGTCGAATCATATTTTTATATTCAAGGCCACCTTGTATTCCTCATTGAACAGAGGCAAGTCAACGCCAGTTAATATTGTTCCTAATGTCTTTGAAGACCAACATTTTCACACATTTGTCGAATCTTTTGTCGAACTCCAACTCTAGTGTTAAAGGATGGAGGACTAACTGTCGACAACTTACAAAATGATCTTCTCGTTTTGTAGAATCTTTTGCTGAACTTGAGCTGAAAATTAAGCTCGTTAAATAAATGAACTGAACTTGAACTAAGCATAGCTCGACTCGTTTGGTTCATGAGCTAGCTCGGAAAGTCGAACTCCAACTCTAGTGTTAAAGGATGGAGGACTAATTGACAATTGACAATTGTTCCCAATTGTCAACTTGAGCTAAGCATAGCTCGACTCGTTTGGTTCATGAGCTAGCTCGTTTGGTTCCAAGTCGAAGTTTTCTTCCCAATTGTCGAATCATCTTTTTTTTATATTCGACGTCACCTTGTATTCCTCATTGATCAGAGGCAAGTCAATGCCAGTTATTATTGTTCCTAATGTCTTTGAGGACCAACATTTTCACACATTTGTCGAATCTTTTGTCGAACTCCAAATCTAGTGTTAAAGGATGGAGGACTAACTGTCGACAACTTACAAAATATAGAACTCTTGGTGTTGAAGTTCTCGACAGAACTCTTGGTGTTGATCTCGACAGAACTCTTGGTGTTCGAACTCTTGGTGTTGATCTCTACGTAACTCTTGGTTGAAGTTCTACGTAACTCTTGGTATTGAAGTTCTCGACGTAACTCTTGGTGTTGAAGTTCTACGCACTCTTGGTGTTGATCTCGATGTAATTCTTGAGTATTTCTCAGCTGACTTGGTTATCTAATATTAGATAACCAAGTCAACCGCTGGGAACGGAATGGCTTGGTTTGAAGGCATGGTGACAGCTTGGATCGTTGTCATACAAAAGCTCGATACCATATAAAATGTATAACTCGATATTATTCCATTGAAGTATGATACATGTATTTATAGGCATTAATTGGTGATTGTTGATGATTATGAGGAGAGGATCTCGCCACTTAATGCCAAATGAATGCTGATTATTTGACAAATAATGGAATATACACAATCGACGTAATCCTTGGTATTGAAGTTCTCGATGTAACTCTTGGTGTTGAAGTTATCGACGTAACTCTTGGCGTTGATCTCGATGTAACTCTTGGTATTGAAGTTCTCGGCGTAACTCTTGGTTCATGAGGTAGCTCGCTTGGTTCCAAGTCGAAGTTTTCTTCCCAATTAAATGAATCAACTTGAGCTAAGCATAGCTCGACTCGTTTGGTTCATGAGCTAGCTCGCTTGGTTCCAAGTCGGTTAGCTAAGCATAGCTCGACTGCTTGGTTCATGAGCTAGCTCGCTTGGTTCCAAGTCAAGTTTTCTTCCCAATTGTCGAATCATCTTTTTATATTCGACGTCACCTTGTATTCCTCATTGAACACAGCAAGTCAACGCCGCTAATATTATTAAATGAATCAACTCGAGCTAAGCATAGCTCGACTCGTTTGGTTCATGAGCTAGCTCGTTGGTTCCAAGTCGAAGTTAGCTAAGCATAGTCAGAATACATGGGCTATAATATTAACATTATAGCCGAATTTAAACTCTTAGCTTGACACAACATATATAACAAAAGGCAAATTCAACTTCCATTACCATAAAGTGCCACCATTACAATGCTTGCCCACAATGTGATCACAAAAGGCATATATCAATATGCTCACAAAAAGTGGGAGGCTTTAAGAAAATAGAAAGAGAGACAAACCACCTAACACTAAGATAATAACCATTACACCAAAGATGAAATACAGAAATTGGAATCATTCTCGTGAAACTCCTAGCCTGACACAAGCCCCCTTCCTCCACCCCTTTTTTGGAGAATTTATCCCAATCACCCATTAACTTGCAACCAAAAGAAAGCTGGTTATTCCACTCTAGTGTGGAATCCCATTTTGTTCCATGTTCATCAATCAACTTCACGACACATGGTTTGAGAGGAAATGCATGTTCGCAGAAACCGCTACACATAAACTCAAGTTATGAAGACGCACAATACAACAGAATGTAACACATCAAAGACAACATCAAGACAAACAATAACAATATATACATATACACTATATACAAAACAAATGCAACAGAATCTTGTTTTTTAAAAAGATACCAAAGCATAAACATCGCCCACGCCGAGATTCTTGCAAAGACAATGATGGAAACTTCCTTGACTGTGTTTATAACGATTTTCACCATTAGCAAGCTCATCATCCAAACATCAATGGGAGAATTCTTATTGCCCAAAATAAATCTGGTCGAGGAGTGGGATAAATCACCTCATTCCCATCTCTATCTTCAACCTCGCATGATAAAAGTGGACGGATTAAAACAAAAATGTGAGCAAACCACCCTCATTCAACCCAGAAACTGCCCAATGGCCTCCGAACCTTTAGTCAAATACACCTTACCTTGCCTCCTAAAGACAAATGACCTCAAATTCATTTCCCACAGATCCAAAACCTCAAACGCTGGTATTTTTCCATAGTAATCAATGCAATACAACAGAGAAAACCGCCGCTATCCTCAAGCAGAAAGAAAGAACAATAAGGATAGGAAGATAAAATATGGATGAGCGTAAAAGAGGGAACTGCAGAGTCATACACTCCCAAAGAAGATACTCGTAATAGTATTTCGACATCTTAGCCGTGGATAGACGCATCGATCAAAGATATGCAGGATCAATCTCCATTTCAAAAGCAAAACAATGAAGAAAATGACAAAGGGTAAGGCACGAGAAGATGATCGACTCAAGGCAATATATATAGGAGGACATGACACATCGTAACACATACAAATAAGTGGCAAAAGATGCTAATGATTGAAATCTAGATACCACCGCCCCAATTGCCCAATAAATGCCGAGTAAACAATAAATGGAAGTGTATGAAAATGGTTTTGCAACACATGGCAATAAATGGCAAGACCTATGAAACAGATAAGGAGAGAGTATGAGGCACATTTGTTGATAAGGAGATAAGAAAGGAGGGAAGAACGAATGGAAGAGAAGGATGTGTTGATAAGGTACATTTATGATGCATGGAAGGCGGGAGGTAAGAGCAGAACATTTGTAACATGTGGCAGTATGGAAGAAGGATGATTGAGTGGAGAAAAAGGAAGCTGAAACAAAGAGAGGGAACAACGAATGGAAGAGAGGGATTCAAGGCGGGAGGGTTGGCGCCAATGAATGTTGGAGACTCTATTCGCTTTAAAGATATAAAGATTCTTTTCTTAAATATTTTATAATTTCTTTTCTACTTATTTTTATACACCCTTTGTTTAAGTTCACTCGAACCATTTGTCTAAATAACAAATTGATCTAAGTAGAGCAGTAATCATTTCAATACCCTGTGGAGACGATAGTCTTTTATACTATAACTTGACAAGATTGTATACTTGCGATTTTGACCGGACAAGTTTTTGGCGCCGTTGCCGGAGAATTGTTAATGATATTGATCGAAATGATTAATTGTTAATTTAGAAGCTTTTTGTAATTATTTTCTTTTTCTTATTTTATTTTATTTTTTTCTTTCTTGTCATTTTAATTTTATTATCACCTCCTACATGGATGGTTTTACCTCCTACATGGACGGTTAGCTTTTATTTTTATATTTCGTCTCCTGGTTAGAAGACTAGATTTTATTTTGTGTAGTGTCTCCTGGTTGGAAGACTAGATTTTCTTACTATTTTATTTCTTAAACTTATTATTTAGCTTCTCCTGGTTGGAAGACTAGATTATTTTTTTCTTTCTTTTAATTTTTCTTTTCTTCTCTCTAAAAAAATATATGGATTATCTTTTCTTTTGTGAGTGTTGTGGCTTTTCAGGGCATGAAAGTCAATACCGGCCCATCCTTTGACACCATGGATAATAACATCAATCAATTGAATGAAAGGGTCAAGGACTTACAAAGACAAGAGATACCTATGTAGCAAGCCAAAAATCCTTAGAACATCAAATATCAATTTTGGTGCAATTGATGATCCAAAGGGAAGAGGAAACTATGCTTAATCAACAAGAGCCCAAATATGAAATCATCATTTCTGAGGATGATGAGAAGTTAATTGAAGGTGCTGAGTTTGACGCTTGGTTTGACACTGAGTCTGATAGTTAGTTTGAGACTCGCTCTGATATCTGGCCTGAGCATGAGATTAAACCTAAGCATGACTCACAACCATCCCTAGAAGAGATTGAAGTTCTCACGGAAAAAAGTGATTCTGATGAGAGACAGAAAAACCTCTCAAATCTTAATGAAGAACAAGATATGGAAACCCCAATTACTTTGGGACAGACTCTTGTTGTCAATATCGGTGAGGCAGCCATTGAAGTTCACAAAGCAAAGGTAACTATTAAACTGCAAGGAAGAGGATATTCCACAACTTTTAAATTTTAACCCCTCTCCTTCAATTTCTAGTTACTATATTAAAGATATGGTTGATGTTAACAATCCTCCTTTAATTTCTTGTGATTTTATTGATAAAGTGGTGGTTGTTAACAAGTTTGTTGATTTAAGAATGCAGGATTCTTTAAAAGATATTACTAACATGCAGGATCATAGCATGTTAGTGGAGGATGTTAAAGTAAAAATTACATCACTCCTTGAGTATCCTCCACCACCAAAAAGAAAAAGTTCTAGCAACTTGAACCACATGGTCAAAGAATGGCGAAGAGGGAATGCGCTAAATGCAAAATTCACTCTTGGAGAACCCGCTGGGTTGACCACTTCTAAGCAATCCGTCAAGCTCACGATGTTAAATAAAGCGCTTCGCAGGAGGCAACCTGTGTTTATATTATTTCAGTTTATTTTATTTTATTTTATTTTGTGTTCACCATTTTATTTTGTCGACAGTTCTATCTTCACTTACTTTATCTTGACAAACTGTCGTTTTGGGAAGAAATTTGCCTACTGAACCCCGTCCAGAATATGCTCATGAAATTTTCTACAGGGGAGTCCATTTCCATTCTTTACTTTTTAGCACTTGATTTTGTTGTTATATCTTTATGTGCTTATGCTGTGATTACTAGCATTGAGAACAATATTAGAAATAAGTGTAGGGGGAGTTAACCAGTTAATTTTTGGTTATTACTGTTTTGAAACAAATTGAAGCTACTAATTTTGGGGCGAAAAACTTGAACTTTTTTAAGACAGCTTTTGATCTTTATTGAGATAATATAAATTTCTGAAAGCTAAAAATTAGAGATGAGCCCTTGATTGAAATTTTTTCCATGAAATAGCTTTTAAAAGTGAGGATTTGAGCCTGATTTGGGTTTGCGCATTGTTGCAAGATTATCATAACCCTATTCTTCATGAGAGTTGCTTTCATTGAACATTGTGTTCTAGAACTTGACTTGTGACCATTCAAAGCGAAACTAATTTATAGAATTTTTGGAAAATGATTGGGGCATTTAGGATTTGTTTCTAGCCTGCTACACTTTGCGATTAAATTTCACCACTTAGTTGACCACTTTGAGCTCTTAAAAAAAGTATTATTCTATACCCTCTGATTTGATTAAAAAAATAGATTTGCGTATCGTTTTAATTTAAAATGGAGCTGCTTGGCTTTAGTGACAAATATATTCAAAAGGCAGAGACTTACTCCTCAAAACAAAAAAAAGAGAAAAAGAAAAAAAAAGATATTTGAAATATGAAACTCTGATAACAAGGAAAATGTGAACAAAAGAAAAGTTTGGTGCTCTGTCTAAAAGTGATTATATATCTAAAAGCTCCATTTTTCAAAAGGATAGCTGGTCAAAATTGATTATTTATTGTAGCCCTTGAAATATCTTTTCTTTGAATTTTCATACCTTAAATTTTCACCTCTGGCCTCATTACATCCTTATAAAAGTCTCATTGATTTCAAAATTGTCTATAAATCATTAGTCGAGTCTTGGTCTATCGCCAAGTTTATGGTAATGCTTTGTCTATGAAAAATTTGTCTGAATTCTCCTTACCCATTGATACACTTGAGAGAATGAAAGGGAGTGACACATTCTTAGTTGGTTTGATTTCAAAGGTGCTTATTTTTCTAATTATCCAATCAAGTGAAAAATAATTCTCTCAAAGAGATAAAAAGCTGTTTTTCAAAAAAAAAATATTTGCTCTGCCCCATTAATTGGTCACTATCATTGATAAAAAAATTTGGAAATCAAAAACCAATTACTTTGCTTGAGGGCAAGCAAAACTCAAGTGTGGGGGAATTGATAATACCAATATTGCATCATTTTTATAAGGATATTAGAATGTGATTTGTGTAATTATTGAATATTATCAATAGAAATTCACTCTTTTTAATCTAAATTCAGCCGAATCGAAAATTAGGCAATATGGTGGTCAAATACAAATTTGGGCTTGAAATAGGCCCGTAATGCTAAGCACGCCTTCAGATAATATAATGAAGCATGTCCATGCTTACTCAAGTAGCAATTAGCCACGAGCCGGCCTCACGCGAGTCCACGAGCTCCACGGATACCGGGTTGGTGTTTTAATCATATCCGAGTCAGATATCTGGATTAAGGCGTTCTTGGTGGCGTTGGAAAGCTAAGAGAATTTCCTACAACTTTTTCATAATAAATTGGATGGAGCACGGCCTCTTCATCATGGAGCAAGACCATGCTCAACCAAAAATATCAGAAAATCTTGTTTGTGAAGGCTCTGACGCCAGAACAAAGCCAGAAGGGAGCACGTGCTTGGAGCACGGCCGTGCTGAGCCCAAAATTTTGCCCATAAAAGGAACGCTCAGCAGAATATTTAAAAACTTCCCCGGGATTGATTCTCTCACAATTCTTTTCTTCTCTTGTAAACTTCTAATCTTACTTTATTGTTATTCTGCTAGTTTTAATTTTAAATATATCTTTTGTAAACATGTTGTTGCTATCTTTAAATATGTTTAGGAACTAATCTCGTCATTAAGGTGATGGGAGATCTTTTACTTTATCTGTGATATCTTTATGATTTATAATATGAGTGTTTAAATCATTTTGATTAAATTATTCCTGGTAATCTTACTTTAATAAGGATTGGCCATTCTTTACATAGTTGATTAATTGTTCGGCGATCGTACCTTGAATTAATTAACGGAACTCTAGGATTAATTGCACCTGTGTATTCTGATGGATCAAGGATTATATATTCGTTTCCAGTCAGTTATTGAATTGATAAATCTATTGATGCTTTATGCTCTTTCTATTTACTTGCTTTGAATGATCAAACAAAGTAATAAATTAGGAGGAAGACTGTTAACATTGCATGGTCATTGGGTGTTAATAGCTTTTGAATAGATGATTGGTAATCAGTAAGAATTGTTATTCATGTTATAAATTAATCAAGTACGCAGATATAAGTATTAGTGAATCCATTACCTTAGTGCTTTTATTATCTAATTCCTTTCTTAAATATTTTATAATTTCTTTTCTACTTATTTTTATGCACTCTTTGTTTAAGTTCACTCGAATCATTTATCTAAATAACAAATTGATCTAAGTAGAGCAGTAATCATTTCAATTCCCTGTGGAGACAATAATCTTTTTTACTATAACTTGACAAGATCGTATACTTGCGATTTTGACCGAACAAGAAGCTATACATATTGATATGTTTTCAAAAGTGTGAGTAAATATGTTTTCAAGTAAAAGATGTTGTTTATTTTAAGATATTTCCTAAGAGGTAGTTTTCTTAAAATGATCAGAGAAAGAGTATTCTTTTGTAAAGACTTGTTTTCAAAAAAGGATTTGAAGTTGATTTCATAACGTGGTTTTCTTAGAAATCTTTTTAAAAGGGTTTAGTTTTGTGACTCTTTTCTAAAAGAAAGAAAAAAAGGAGTTGTATTCCTAAAACTATTCCAAAGGTTTTGTTTGGAAATAACTTGTTATTTCCATCTTAAATAAGTTTTGATATGTTTTTCCTAAATGGATTATGGGCTATGTACCCAACTAGTTCAAGAGAAGAGTTTAAAATTATTTTGCTTAGACCATGTTGAAGTACAACTATTAGATCCTTAGTGATCAATATGTTTTAGTGTTAGACCCTTAGAGGTTTTAAAGATAAAGTATTAGACCCTTGTTGGTCAATATATTTTGTTGCTGAAAACCTTAGTGTGATTTTGTGTTAGACCATTGATGGTCAAGATACTTCAAGGTTTATGTACATGAGTTACATGACAGATTGAATGATCAAAATGATCAAAGAACAAACACATGATGTGTTTTAGGATTAGGATAGGTCCAACAATGGCCAGATCAAGCCACAACTAAATATTGAAGTTTGGAGACCAAGGCCAAGTTGGTACCATTAGATTGAAATTCGAGTATATAAAACACCGAGTTGGACCCATATTTATTGGAATTTGAGACCTTGCCGAACTGGTACCTGATAGTTGTCTGCTGGGAACCTTGACTAACAAATCATCTGAAAGATGAAAGAAATCTCCATGGAGTAAATCTGTCAAGTATGTAGCAAGTCAGTCAGACGTGGAGGTAGGTGAGCAAAATTGTGTCAGTAATATTGTTGAGTATATGTTGAGTAAGTTCGTCAGGTATGTCCTGTGAGCTTTTGAGTATTGTTGATGTGACTTACATGATGAGTATGATTGTCTGATGTTGAATTCACATGTTGTGTGTATATTTACTCATATGTAAACATAACTGCCTGTCGATGTATTAAGTATTATTTTATTTTCCCTTATATTCCTGTCACGATGAAAACTTGTATATAAGTAATTCACCCTTGCCAGTTTGTTTGCATGCCTACATGGGTGTATTGGGAAGAATGAATTCAGGTAACTTGGGAGAATTCTCGGAACCTTAGAGAAAGTTGCTTGTGGATTAACTAGTGAGTAGAACAATGGAGCATGGACTATACAAGACAGTCTGCAAATAGCTTTGACACTGGAACACTCATATCTTGATCGGCTTCATCTGAGTATCAACGTCATCACTAGAGAGTCGTGAATTGCTGAGATGTGGTTATCAAAGGGTAAGTGGCAAAGACAAGTACAGGGGAAACGAGTAGATGTTCTACCTTTGTACGTCAGAGGGCCTCAAGCCCCCGAATTCGATATGTTACTCAACTGTGTAGAACTCCGATGACGGTACCCCCAGAATATGACTCTAGTTTACTGCCTTACACATTTCGCACTCTCACACATGCAGGGGGTAGGAAGGTGATATGGAGTCAAGGTTGGTGGAAGACCCTCAGTCACAAGGAGTCTCTTGAGTTAGTAGAGTCTGAGGAGGAAGTTAAATTTCTCCAATGATTTGGGAAATAGGAAATTCTTTGAGGATAATCAAACAAATGATCCTAAGAGTTAACCAGCCATACAATGTTAAGATTCTGTAAGGTGTTCTTTATTTTGAGTCTTAGTTTGTAATGAAAAATAATATATCTTTTGATTTATGAAGAGACTTCTTAGACATTAAGGATAGATTTTTAAGTTTTAAATTATATCTTTTGAAAACTTTGTCTTAAGAATAGAAATTCTATTTTTATCTTAGAGTATGTTATATCTAAAGAAAAAGTTCTAAATCAGCATTTTTGAACTAACTCGGTTATTCGAAAGTGCATTTTTCGAAGCAACTAAAGAAATTTTTAAGTTCAACTTAAATTCGCAAATGACATAGGATTAAGAAAGATCATGGCGCCCATCTTTCGTGACACCTGAGGCGGTGTTACAAGAAGAAAGTGGGGAAATAGTTGCGCTTTGAACAACTTCAAGTTGCAAGAAATATTGTGGTCGATCGTGGTCTCATTGACTTGGATTACACCGATACCCTTCACTTGGTCTAACTACAGAGTAGGAAGTGAGCAAATTCAGGGTTGGTTGGATAGGGCCTTGGCAAACGAGAGTTTTATTGACAAAGTTCTCACTTTCAAGTGGTCCATTTGCATAGACACTGTTCGATCACACTGTCTTAAAGATTGAGCTGGAAAAATATACATCTTCAAAAGAGAGGAAGAAGGAGCATCTCTTCCGCTTTGAGAAGTCTTGGACTGATGATGAAAGATGTTAAGATATCATTCAGTCTATTTGGGGCCAGAATGGTAGAAGTTGTGAAGGGCGGCTGGCAAGTATGCAAGCTATAAATGTTGAGTTCAAAGAATATAGGACGAATGAGGTGAGAGCGGAAATACAAAGGGTGGAAGAGAGGTTAAAAAAGGATGAGGTGTGGTCTAGTGAGCCTAAAAGTATTCGGGCTTACAAAGATCTTGAAAGAAGACATGCTGAATTACTGAGAGTGGAGGAATCTAATTGGTGCCAAAGGAGTAGAGCCACTTGGCTGAAAGAAGGGCATAAGAATACCAAGTTTTTCCACGGGAAAGCTAGCCAAAGAAAGAAAGTTAATGAGATCAAAAGGCTCAAAGATGAGGGTGGGTCTTGGAGACATGGGAGGGCGAATTTGAGAAGGTTCTCCTTCTCTTTTTCTCAAATCTTTTCTCTACCTCTTCTCCCCAAAACTGTGACTTGGTCTGTGATGTTGTAAGTAGCAGACTTAGTATGGATCAAAAAAATTGGTGCCAGCAGCCTTTCTTAGCAAGTGATGTGAAGGATGCTTTGGACCAAATGCACCCTTTGAAGGCCCCTGGCCCGGACAGCCTCCCAGCTTTGTTCTTTAAAAAATATTGGCATATTGTGGGAAGTGAAGTCACATTTTTGGCCCTGGGCATTCTAAATGAAGGTAATTCCCCAAATTCTATCAACAAGACCTTCATTGCTCTTATCCCCAAGTGTAAAAATCCATCCTCCCCAAAACAGTTCCGTCCCATTAGCTTATGCAACGTGGTGATGAAAATTGTTACTAAGGTGATTACAATGTAATAAAACCCCCTCGCTCGAGTTGGTGGATGAGGAGCAAAGTGCTTTTATGCAAGGGAGGCCCATCACCGATAATGCCTTAATAGCCATGGAATGTTTCCATTGGTTCAAGAAAAAGACAAAAGGAAAGAAAGGCATAATGGTCTCAAACCGATATGGCGAAGGCTTATGATCACATTGAATGGCCCTTTGTCAAATCAATGCTTGTGGCTATGGGTTTCCCCGCTTCTCTCATTTAGACTATTATGGACTGTATCTCAACTGTCTCATACCAAGTCCTTATCAATGGTCAACCCAGCAGCGGTTTTTCCCCTGAGAGAGGCCTCAGACAAGGTGACCCACTTTCCCCTTATCTTTTTATTTTATGTGCTAATGTTCTATCTGGCATGTTGAAGAAGGAGTCCAAAAACAACACTCTTCATGGCATCCAAGTGGCTAGGAGAGCCCCCAAGATCACCCACCTTCTCTTTGCTGATGCTAGCCTTCTTTTTGCTCGAGCTAATCAGAATGAGGCTACTACCATCATGCATGTTCTTAATACCTACCAATCGGCTTCTAGTCAGCTGGTTAGCTTGGACAAATTTGAAGTGTCATTTAGTCGAAATGTGCCTGAAAATGAGAAAGATATGATCTGTCAGAAGATGGAAGTAAAGACTGTGACATCTCACTCTAGATATCTAGGCCTCCCTGTCATCTTTGGGTGGTCAAAGAAGGATTTCTTTTCATTTGTTCAAGAGCGAGTGTGGAAAAAGATAAAGGGGTGTAAAGAGAAGTATCTATCAAGAGCAGGAAAGGAAACTCTCATCAAGTCAATTGCATAGGCGATTCCCAATTATATTATGAGTTGTTACAAGCTTCCTGAAGGTTGTTGTAATGCAATTGAAGGGCTGCTGGGGAAATTCTGGTGGGGAACAACTGAAACGAGCCAGAAGATTCATTGGCTTAGTTGGGAGAGACTTGGGACAACCAAGGCAAAAGGTGGAATGGGGTTCTGATCTTTCAGCAACTTCAACAAAGCTCTTTTGGGAAAACAATGTTGGAGATTACTAACGGATAAAAGCTCTCTGATGGCCAGGGTGTTCAAGGGGAGATACTACCCTAGAACTGATTTTTTATAGGCTGTTGTTGGCTATCAACCGAGCTATGCCTGGAGAAGTTTAATGCATGCTAAAAAGGTCCTGGAACTTGGGGCGTGGTGGGTGATAGGAACTGGTCAAAATGTTTCTATTTACAAAGACAGTTGGATTCCAAATCAGCCTAAGTTCAAAATTCAATACTCGGGTTCTAACCTGGGTCCAGACGCACTTGTCTCCGATCTCTTTGACTATAAAACATGACAGTGGAATAGGCGATTGATTCGCAGCTCCTTTAGTGATTTTGTAGCAAATCAGGTCCTAAATATTCCAATCTCTTGGAGGCTGCCTGAGGACAAGCTAATTTGGCATTGGGAGAAGAACGGAATGTACTCAGTTCGGTCAGCTCATCAGCTGTTGTGTGAAGAGAAAATCCAAATAACCCAGATCGTCTTCAAATGGTCGAGCACAAGGTATGTGGAAGAAGATTTGGTCCCTGCAGGTTCCCAAAAGTACTCAAAATTTTCTTTGACGACTTTCTCGCAATAACCTTCCGACTAGAAGTAATTTGGGGAAAAAAGGAATCAGTCTGGATATGAACTGTCCTCTATGCCTCTCCTCCATTGAAGATCAAGAGCATTTGTTCATGAAGTGTAATGCAACCAAGGCAGTTTGGTTGTCCTCACCCCTCGGAATTCATGTTCCATGCAACTCTGATATTAATTCCTGGCTCTTACATTGACTTTCTGTTTCGGACCCCTTAGCACAACAACATTTTGGGACTACTCTTTTCGAGATTTGGAAATTTAGGAATCATGTTGTCTTCAACAATGGTTCTTTTGATCCAATTTCAGTTGCAGGTGATGCTGCCTTGTTTGTGAAAGAATATAACTGTGCAAATCCTTGTGGTGCGAGGCAAACCGTGGCACCAACTCAATGTTTCTGGGCTCCTCCAAATCTGAATTGTATTAAAATAAATGTTGATGCTAGATGCTTTGCGGTGGCCATCACCGCTATGGTATGATTGCTCGTGACTCTAATGGAGTTGTTCAGATCGCGACAACCAAACCGATGTTGTTTCGCCTCTCCACTGATGGCCGAGACTCTAGGACTGAGATGGTGCCTCTCTTGGGCGGAATCACAACAGTGCAACAACGTGGTTGTGGAAACAGATGCTGAGACAGTGGTTAAATATCTTTATAGTGTGATTAGAATTTTTGAGATTAAATTTATGATTCAAGACTGTTTAGACATTATGTCCAGGTTGCCTAGTATTAGTGTGGTTTGTATTAGAAGAGGTTGTAACCAAATAGCTCATAGCTTAGTGGGTGTGTCAAAAACTTTGGGTACTTCTACTTGGGTAGGATCTGTCCCTGACCAAATATCCTATGTTTATTGTAAGGAACTTCCATTGGTTGAATGAAATATCAACTTTCCCGTCAAAAAAAAACGAAGGAGGCTGGAATTGTTGGCTCAGTGCGTCGCATGGGATTCTTCTCTTAAAACGGGAATCAGAATCTTGTTGAATTGAGAACTTCGCAGCCTAGCTATGCGAAACTTTACACGTTTTGGCTGGCTTAGCTATAGCT
Organism: Calophaca sinica; assembly: GCA_037113605.1. Taxonomy (NCBI): domain Eukaryota; kingdom Viridiplantae; phylum Streptophyta; class Magnoliopsida; order Fabales; family Fabaceae; genus Calophaca; species Calophaca sinica. The sequence goes on along the minus strand of CM073731.1, from coordinate 28,627,693 downwards.
AGTCTAAGATAGAATTTAGAAGCTAGCTCTAATTATTCTGCCCAATTATCATAGGCCCATAATCATTAAATTCTGCTTTAATTAATCACTTCACTCATAAAGGCAATGATATGTTCATGCTCATTATGTTACCTATCACATTGCATTGGATCACTCATATTGGTATGGGGGGCTGGGAATTGTATTTACTTCTTATGAGGATAAATAGCAAAAGGAGATAATTTTGTTTTTGTGAATTTGTGAAATTATGTCACTCTGTTTAGAATCATGAGGGCATTTTCACCAGTTGAATGAATTTAAATGAGCCTTTTTCTTGTTCCTGATCGTTAACATCAACTGGGAATAAACAAGAATAACCATAAATCAGAATTGAAGGAGTAGGAATGTATGTGGGATATGAACACATCACAGCATGCTTACCTAGGAGTATTATGGTTTCCTATGCTCAGTATTGGGTCTTACTCTCTCATCATATGTTCGTACAGTGAGGAGTCAATAGTGTTTTTGTGAAAGTTTAAGGAGGAATATTAATATTATTATTCAAAAAAGATAACTTGTTCCTACGTGTACGCTGAAACCCTGTTTTTGTTACATCGGAAATGTTCGCCTAATGTCACGATGTCTCCCAGAATGTATGAAAAGGAAAGAGCTGCAGCAGTGACATGTCGTGTCGTGCAATCTCATAATTCCTATGAACTTATTACTCCTCGTCATATATATAAGAGCAAACGTATTTTAGGTTTATTAAATAACATCGCTATTTAATAAATCTAAAAAATGCATTTGTCTCTTATATATGAGACCGGAGGGAATATATTGCAACACAACGTACATTCAAGATCAAATTGAATTGCTATACAGCCAGGTACAGGGGTTTCCAATACAAATTTAGTACTTCGCTCATATTCATATATTAATAATGGAATTATATAATAGTATATCAATGCAACTTGTATGGGTAGAAAACAAAATGTGTCACGTCCATAGGGCCAGGGGTAATAAGATGATGCATGTTAATCATGTAATTAATTGGATAACGTATCGTTGGGAAATAACAGTACGTGTTCCACCATATGATTATTATTATTGATTAATAACGCTAGTGAAGTTATGGCACAAGCACGTCACACAAGTCTGAGTAGCAGGGCAAAGCGTCCAAATGAAGTAGGGGCAGCAGAAGAAAATGAGTCTAATCTCGTTGTTAGACTCCTGCAACCATGGTCCGCGGGAACCGCCTCTGTTGATCCGGTGACCTCCAAGAACCGTGTCGCAGAGAACCGGCCGGTCCGGCGGCGGAACCGGTGAGAACGGGCCAAAATCGGCCGGTCGGGGGTCGAACCGATTTTTTTTTTTTAAATTTTTAATTGCTTTTATATTAAAAAAAATCAATTTTGGTCTAAACAGAGCTTGAACCTCTGTTCTCAAAGCCATAACAAGTCATATTATCACTAGGCTACATGTTATTTTGTGTATAAATTGAAATGTTATGTATATATATTATATATTTGGTATATATATTTTTAAAAATTAAAATTTTATTAGTTCCACCTCGACCAAACCCTCAACTTCGCTTACTCCGCTCAATACCCGATCCGGTTTTAATTATCTTACCCGCAACTGCAACTCGTGTGTCCAAACATCGGGCAAGGGTACTCTTAAAAAATATACGGTACTTGGGGGAGCATAGGGACTGAAACCGATGATAATAGATTGTTCCGTCGGAAAGTGACAAGGAGCTTCCACAGTCATGGACCACTTCTCTTTCTTCATTCTCTTTTTTCTCTCATTCTGGTGCCATCCATTGATTGTCTGGGTGAACATGGAATTAGTGATAGCTGTAATTTCTTTCGTCTCTCAACTGACAATTTGTTATGTTGCGCCCTTGTGCAATGCAAAGTAACGTTTTTCTTTTTTGGAAACTTTTTTTTCCTTAAATCCGTATTATTACATATTGTAGTAAATTAATTAGTAGTAATTAACGATGTTTCAGTTATGTGAGGAAAGGAAAATGTTGTTTCTTACGAAAAGCTGCAGAACGAAAACAAACGAAATCTTTTGATTGGTTAATTTATCACTTTTGAGCATTCAGATCTCCGTCAAATCCCAACATAACCGTCTCTCTTTTCTTTTAAAACATGACACATCACTTTTCTTGCGTACTATATATTCTTGAAGTCATAATTAATTAACTAATTATAATGAGTATTTTTTTGGTAATAACTAATTATAATGAGTATGTTTATTGGTTTGTTTTTCTTTTTTATTTTTATCTTTAGTATACTTATAGGTTTCTCTGTTACTTTATCCGCTTGAAAATATTTCAAGCCCACTAGCCATATTAGAGATCAAAATGTTAAGGCCCATGATTTTGGGGCCTCCCCATTTTAATTTTTACACCTCCCCTCCCCACAAATAGACCAAAATACCCCTCATTTTTTCTTACCACTCCTTTCCCCTCGCCACTTCACCTCTCTCTCTGAAACCTCCCTCTCAGCAACTCCTCCCCCAAAAACCTCCCCTCCCCTACACATCTCTCTCTCTCTCCTCGTCGCATCTCACCTCTGCTCGTAGTGACCTTCTTTTTCTTCAGGTTAGGTAGCATTTTCCTGTCTTCTTCGTTATTTTTTCTCAAGGAATTTACGCTAAAACTTGTTGACGGTATTCCTGTCAACAAGAATCCGGACGTTTGAAATCGTTAGTTTTAAATTTTGAATAACCGGATTCTTGTCTCCGGTAGATTCTGTCAACAAGTTTCCGGACTAGAAAATAGTTTTCAAAAATAATGGTGATCCGGAAACATGTTGATGGAAGCTTCCAAAAACAAGAATCCGGTTGTTCAAAATTTGTTGAATCCAGATTCTTGTTGAGGGATGTTTCCGTCAACATGTTTTTGGAATTACTCTTAAAACAGTTTTTCATAATTTTAACATGGAGGCTGATTTGGTTGTTGTATTTTCCACAGATATGGCACGCACCAGGGGTGGTTCTATAGCAGGCAGTGTTCCTTCATCTAGTGGCCCGACTCGGATAAGGCCCACTGCGTCGTCACGCAAACAACAGACGGAGCAACATCAACATCTACAGGATATGCTCGAGGAGCCTGCACACGTAGATGAGGCTACCCATGAGGAGCCACCGCACGTGGAGGCTGCCCATGAGGTTGCTACCCATGACGAGGAAGCACACGTAGAAGAGGCTGCACATGTGGAGGTTGCCCATACTGAGGCAGCACACATAAATGAGGTTGCCATTGATGAGGCAGCACGCGTAGATGAGGCTGTCGTTGATGAGGCAGCACGTGTTGATGAGGCTGCCGTTGAGGAGGCAGATTCATTCCCTGACGGCCCAGGGGACACATCAGTCCTCTTACCTACGGTGACCATGTTGCCACACGGTTATGGCACGACGATGTAAGTAACACTTAATTTTTTATTATGTTGTTTTAGTTTTATATTTTAATGCAATTGACCTATATTTTTATGGTACCAGGATCGAGGCAAAAGCGTCGTTGGTTTAGTGCCCCGTGCAGAGATTATGGCTATCCTGGAGGAATCTGAGCCAGAATTTTGGCAAGATCAACTATAAGGTAATTGATAAAGGGGATGATGTGCGTTTATAGAGCGTTGTGACAAACAGATACCTCTTGCTTCCACCCACCCGTTTGGGAGATGACGGTCTCCCTGGATGACATCTCCCAGATACTCCATATTTCACCACGGGCGTTTTCACCATGTCTCAGGCCGATAAGGAGACAATCGTTGTTTGGTTGCACGACCTATTAGGCGCCTCCATGGATGATGCACGGCTGAAGTCGAGAAGAACAAGGGACCCACGACTCGTCTCGACCGGGTGGAGAGTGGTGTAACCTAGGTGTTGCGTTGATGACTAGTGAGACATGGCAGCTAGGGCGTTCCTGGGGAGCGGTGGCATACCTGGGGATGTTTAGGGACCTAAGTAGTGTTCACACTTATGCATGGGGAGCGGTGGCATTAGCATTTATGTACGACCAACTCAAGGAGGCCAGCAGATATAGGACGAGGCAGGCCTCTTACATGACGCTATTACAGGTACAAATGTCGTTGTTTTAAAAATACTTTTATACATGCAACATACAAATGAAAAGTATCTGACATGGCGTTTATCACATAGGCATGGATATATGAGCACTTCCAGGGTGTTGCATTCGGCACCAGGGAGCTCGAGCCCGAGTACCAGGAGAGACAACCCCGAGCCTATCGTTGGAAGCTGATTAGGGGTGCAGGATTGGTGGAGCCATACAGGCATGTTTTGGATGGACTAACTACTGATGAGGTTACCTGGGACCCTTATGCGGATCACAAAGGGGAGCGCCAGTTCCAGGCTATATGCTTATTCAGAGGATTCATCCGGTTTTGGCATATGATGTTTCCCTACCTACTAGACAGGGTCTTGCGCCAGTTTGGATATATGCAGCGCATTCCCGAGGATCCTCGTAACATCAGATCGCAGTCGATCAGTCCGCAGAAGATGGACGACATGTGGCTTCATTTTGACGAGCATGTCATCGAGGATGGTCAGCGAGCCACGCAGTTGGCGGACGTGGAGCCAAGTTACATGGAGTGGTTCCATAGGATCTCTCACCTGTATATTTACCCACAAAATGTACTGAATCCAGCTCCATCAGCTCCATCACCAGAGCCAGCTCCAGGGTCAGAGGTATGTTGGAATTATTATTCTTATTTTGTTATATTTTATAAATTACTGATTAACTAATAATATATATTGTTACAGGATACAAGATGGACCAAGGCGTATCCGATCGGCCAGAGATTGTTACAGGGGCACTTGGTGATACAGCCTGTAACACCCTCTATTTTTATTTTTATTATTATTATTATTAGTAATATTATTATTATTATTATTATTAATCAAACCTCCTATATTAACCTCTAATCTTATATAAATAGATATGTGATTAGTTATATTAGTTTGTGAGTACGGGTTCTTGAGTGTTAATACATAATATTATGCGTGATAATGCATGATTATGTTGAATATGTGTTTAATATGTTAGTGAGTGATTTATTCATTTAAATATATGTTGTTTTAGTATGTAGTATATTGGTATGGTGTATTATTATTTTGTTATTTAAATTTTTTATTAAATATTAGTCTTCTTGTATTAATATTGTTTTGGAAACAATATTAAAAAAAAGAAAAAAAGAAATGGGTTGTTGACAACCCACGCTGCAGCCTTGTTTGTTTCCTTAAAAAAAAAAATTGCTTGCTGCACCCCCTTTTCTTCACAGCCACAACCCCCTAAGTCACTTAAAAATATTCACTGTTCATCTTCCCCAAAATCACACAAAACACAGCCGCAGACGAGAAAAAAATACTCCCCAACTCCAAAACTTCTCTGTTTGATTTCTCTCTTTTCAGACCACGAAAAATTACCAAACTTCATATACCTATACAAAATCATCCTCCGGACTCATTTATAGCCTTATTTCGACCATCCGATGCCAAAATCACACCGTATTTTCATCGGGGGCGGACTGTAATTTTCATTTTCCAGTCACCACAGTTTTCGGTTCGAAAAACAGACACCATTTTTGGATTTCTCGCGTTGAAACCTTTAGGAAACACTACTTGTCCTCTCGTTCCGGTGAAGTTGACGTTGGACCCCTCGTAACCCCGTTATCTCGGTAAGACGCTTCCACCAATCTTTGCCTTCCTTTTGACTTCGTTTCAGCTTTAAAAATTCTCAAATATTATCTGATATTGATTATCATTTTTTTTAGTCGTATTCCATCATTTGCGTGACCATTAATTTTATCGGTGCTCGTTTGGTGCCTAATTTGGGTGTTGTAGGAAAATCTTCCTTGCTCTCTTAAACACATCGATTTTTCTCACCAAGGTAAGGGCTTTTCTCTTACAAGTTAGGGCTAAACGTTGGTAGTAGTTTAAATATGGTTATAATTTCGTGTGGTGTTGTGTTGTGCCGTAAAATTGCCACTGTGACTTTTCTTTTGTATGGTGATGACTTGCTTTGATGCTTTGTGCTTCGTAATGGCCATGTATCTACACTTGTATAATGTCCAAATACAGTTACATTTTTTTTTTGAAAACCCACTTTCATAGTTTAATGAACTCAATCTACGAACTTAATTAGTTGATGATCAACGTTTCTTCTTTTTACCCTGCTGCAATTGAGTGATGTGTAATTGTGTATAATGTATGGTGGGTACGTTTAATTTTTTTAACTTGTGTGTCTGTGTATTCTTGTGCTGTTTTATATACTTATTTCCTTTCATAGTCAATATATTGATCCAAAGGTTTTGGTTGTGAAAAGATCATGATGTGGGGTAGTGGTGTGCAAAATATACGGTGATCTCATAAGAAAAAAAAAACCTTGCAAACACTTATCCTATTGCAAACACTTTATAGTAATTGTTTCAGTTGGATTTCCTGGTGAATTACCCCTCATGGCATGAATTGACTTGACTAAATGACATGCATCATGTAGAACGGCATGTGTAGGGCCTTCGTGGCGGTGATATGATTTAATTCCCCATTGGTATGGGAGATAGCTATTGTTTTGGACCTTTGTATTTAAGGCCTTTGTGGCGGTGATATGCTTTGATTCCCCATTGGTATGGGAGGTAGCTATTATTTTTGGACGACCTTTGTGGTCAAGGCCTTCGTGGCGTTGTCAAATTAAATTCCCCATTGGTATGGGATGACTATATCGCGATCATGAGAGTTTTGCATAAGGCATGCATACTAACTTGAACATGCATGATTGTTGTGGTGTTGATAAGTTGATTATTTTATTTGTAAGTTAGTATAAAGAAAAAAAAATAGATTTTCTTTTGTCTCAAAGGTGATTAATTTTAATTTCAAGTTCGTATGTAGATGTAAATACATTTTCTCATTGGTTGTTTGTTATGATAACTCTTGTCTTACTTATTTTTATTTAGATGTGAAAAGAGAAATTATGAATCGTATTTGAGTAATCTTTCATGTTTTAGCTTATTACAACTTGTCACGTGAATTGACCCTTACACCACTTTTTAGGTACAAGTGGATTTGAGAAGCTTCAAGTATAATTTGTTTGCATTATGTGTGATGGTGCTGTCGACGAATAATTGTGGGTACATGAGTGTTAGATGCTCTGTGCTACTTTCGAACGTTAGCTTTATTTTGCACAAATTGAACTTGGTATTTCCTTTTTATTGCGGACATGTGTTTTTCCCGCTAAGCAATTGAGATAGTTTAAACTTGGTTATTTTTCCTATAATTTATGATTTCAGAATTTTATTATATTTCAGTTGGGTTGAAGAGTAGTTACATGCATTTATTAATTTAGCTTCACCAGATTTAAAATTAAATTAAATTTTCAATTAGACTAAGATTAGTTTAATGATTAGTTAGAGTCGTTGCTATTAATCAATTTTTTTTATAATTGACAATAAAACAGTTCCGCAATTGTTAAACGCTTTACTAGTTATTAACGGTATCTTTATTTTTTTAAAAAAAAAATATAGGCCGATTTTTCTAAAAACAGACGAGTTAACACTTCGAAAATTCGGGGCGTTACACAGCTGGACACAGAGGGTTGTGATCTCGTGCAGGAGCTTATAAGACTAGCATGTCCCACTCGACATTGCCAGCAGACATATGTCCGAAGGAAGAGATCTAGGGCCTTCGATTAGATCTAGCGCGTTCTTTATTTGTATGATCATCAGATGTATTTTGTTTTGTTTGTAACAAACATGTTATTTATATTTATATATAAATATATATTTTAGTTGACATAAATTAAAATGTTATTCAATTAACTGGAAATAAGGCACTTGCAACATGAAAACTACAACAAACACAAGAAACCCTAGCACTTGAGAAATACAACAAACACAAGAAACCCTAACACATGACAAATACAACAAATACAGTTAATTGAAACACCAACACTTGAGAAATATCGAAACATCAAGGTTGTGTCAAGCTAGTGATGATTGACGAATGCGGGTCAAGATACGGTCACGATGATTTCGCTGTGATTTTGGTTTCCTGAGGAGAGAGATAATCGATCGGGACTTCTCACTAGATCTGCATATAACTCGATTGGCCCGAGGCTAGCATATTGCTCATGGACTGCGAACATCATCTCGACATCGCCGTTATGTTGAAGTTTCAGAACATCATATTGAACACGTCCATGTTTCCAACAGAAAGGGTATCGGTAATGGATATCAGACACCCTTCTCATGTCTCCGGATGCAACCACCATGTCGCTAACTTGGTTCTTTAAGGCATGAAGTGTGACGCCCTTCGAAGCCCTAAACAATTTAGGGGTATCGCCTTCAAATGTAATGTCGTTGTCACCTGTTGTGATTTGACCGTTGAAAAACACAAAAACAAGAACAGAACTCATGGTTGTGATGCCTGGAAAACTATCTCTGTATCAAACAAGAAATTTATCAAATTCCAAAATGAATAACTTTCGAAACTAACTTCCTAAATCAATGAAATTAAGAATCAGGATGTTTTGAAAATAATGTAACGTCCGTAGTGTTGATTTCGTACGATTGCGTTAACAAGTGTCCGGATTGCTGGAAATCACAGAAAAAAGAGGCTTGCCGCACCTCAGAATCCGGCGAACGGTGGCGGGAACGGCGGCAGGGGCTAAGATAGGACACTGACAGAGAGAGGATAAGGTTGGGAGAGATTTTGGGAGAGATTGAGAGAGGAAGCATGAGGGAGAGAAAGAGAGAATGATAAGTTGGGAGGTGGGAGGTGAGGTGAGGAAGAGGAGAAAATAAGAGGGAGGGGTAATTTTGTATTTTGGAGGGGTATAATTGACTTTTTCAAAAAATTGGGAGGTGTTAAAATTAAGTGGGGGAGGTTTTAAAATAAAAGCCCAAATGTTAATGTAGGAATTATCTTGATTGATTTTCATTTTCAGCATAACAAAATATAGCCCACAAAACGAGTCTAGCTTCTCACTTTGGAGCAATCTACATACCACCCTAGCTAATTGGTTAATTACAAATATACAAGTGTTATAAAAGATTCTTGAACATCAGTTTTGAGACACGTCCCTTTTGTTTTTTTTATGTATAGTTGAAAAGTAAGCAAGGAAAAAAAATTGTAAAAAAAGTGAGAGATAAAGAAACCATGTCCATACGATGTCTAAAAAATTGATGTTCAAATATCATAGCTTTATCATAGCTGCTTCCACATAATAATAGTAGCTTCAATGGGGAACGGGCTCTAGCATAGCCAGCCCAACATGTGTATAGGTCTAAAGCAAAATTTGAAGTGAGGTTTTTTTAAAACTTACAAGTAACAACAGAAAAATTAGAGGCTTTTTTAGCCCTAATTAATTTTAGAATATTAAATAATACAAAAATAAATATTAAATGTATTCACATGATTGATTCATTTTTTTGTTGAATTAATTAGTAGCAAAAGTAGTGAGTGAAATTAATAGTATGAGACCTAAAAATAAAAATTAATATAATTAATACTATTAGTTAAATTAAAAATAAATTTGGGGCCTAAAAATTTGAGGCCTAAAGTGGTTGCTTAACTTGCAACCACCTTGGGCCGACCCTGGGCTCTAGGAATGTGTAACACCATACATTCAACTTAACTTGAAAGTAAGATAATTAACATTTGATACAGAGATTATCAAGCGGAATTTAAATTTAAATGTTACATTAAGCCTATATTAACACAAGGTTCCTAATCCCTAAAGGGAAATATTCCATATTTTGAAATTACATAGCCTTCTAGAGATTTAATACAAAATACTAGTTCTTTTGCATCAAATTCAAAAGAGTGTTACATAATCCAAAATACAAAATAACATAAAAGAGCTTTGAACTCCAAGCCTCTTCAACCTTCCTTCGATACCCGCGAATCTGTAATAATAATCAAAGGAAAGGGGTGAGATAAAAATCTCAGTGAATCCTCCCCTCGACTCCTCACCATCTCTCTTACACTTAATACAACTTTCAATAAAGCAATCAACATCATAATGCAATGCAACAATTAACTAAGAACGTTTAGTTCTTCATTACTTAAATTAGCACGTCTTAACTTTTCCCGTATGGTTGAATTGATATTCGACCGGGATTCTATGTGGTCGGATTTGGTCATATGTTTTAATTCATAGGCCCCGCTCAACATAGCTAACGGTATGGTGGTTAGACGTCATTAACCTCCAAGTGGTGTCCCACGAGACTAACCATACCGCATTTCCTCTTATGAGGAATCTTAGTGTCTTTTAAGTGAACTATAAATCATAACTCTCATGGCTTGGATGCATGCTTTACTTTAAGACAAAATAACAACTTAGGATGTTTAACCCACATCAACATATAATTCTTTTACTCATCATATAAACAAGACAATAACAAGTTCACATGACACTTTACATAAATACTCAGTTCAAAATCACTTCAAACCAAACACACATTCCCATTGGAACTCTATGGAGCAACCAATGGTTCAAACATTAAAGCATAGTTGTTAAAGCATAGTTGTTAAACTCGGCTCGGACCGACCGGTCCGACCGGTTCGACCGGGACCCGATGATATGACCGGTCCGAGCCAGTGTTTCGATCGGTTATGCTATCGGCCCAGTTCGACCCGGTGCAACCCGTAGGTTTCCGCGGTGACCGGTGGTTCAATGACCAGGCCGGGTCTTCTTACCTGAGGAAATGTCTTTTATTTACCAAAAATTGCAGCGCCTGGGATTCGATCCCAGCACTTGACAATGCAGCGGAAGCCTTACCACTCCACCACTTGCTGATGTGTGTCTATTGCTTCAACCAATTTATATATATCCTTAATTAATCGTATACATGTGACCAAAAAAAGCATATATATTTATTAAAATTCATATATATTTATTTTGTATGGTATATATGTGAGTGTATATACATGTATAAAATTTTATAATTTGTAATTATAATAAAGACCCGGTCATGCAGACGGCCAGGTGACTCTTAGGTTATCGACCATTGACCCGACCCGGTTACTGGCCAAGGTCGATCAAGGCGGGTTTAATAACTATGGTTTAAAGTGTCTCATTGGTTCCTCATACAACTATTCCTATTAAACATGAAGAAGGCATGAAGTAGGCATAAGAGAACCTTGAAATAAACTTTTTTTTAATAGAATATAGTAGGAAAGTCATTAGATTAATTTACACTTTATATCATGATAAGGAATAGGAAGGCAATGAAAAGGGAAAAAAATATGGTAAGTTTTATTTTAATATATTTAATTTTATTTCAATTAGTGAGATGGCTAAAGCAATTATCATTAGTTTACAAAAGAGAGAGTATAGGACATTTTAAAAAGCCCTATTAATGTATTTTAAGAGATTACATATAAGACATTCAATCAAATATTCATACAATTTGTGATAGATGCCAAATTAAGCAAAAGAATAGGCAATGTGGGAATTATAAAATATATGTGCATAAATATAAAGGAAGCATAATATTATGTAAAGAGAGCAAAATACACGATGTCCTTATAATAGATAATGAATGCAAGCAAAATACACCATGCCTTACAAAAAGAGACAATGTCCCTACTAACATTTGGCCCTACAAACAAAAAACAGGGACATGGAGCACATAGGGACCAACAACACGAACTATCCCTTACAAAAAAAGACAATGTCCCTACTAACATTTGGCCCTATAAACAAAAAAACAGGGACATGGAGCACATAAGGACCAACAACACGAACTATCAGATTCTTGTCACAGTCACTGCATTGTTGAAGTCGACATTCATAACCGGAACTGAGTTTTGGCCTTTCCTAAATCGGTTCAGGTCAAGGAAACTCCGCCAACCGTTGCCAAGCTTTACTGTGTTATACCCATCCTCTGCAATCAACACGCTGCAAGGAATGTCTATAAAAGGTCCACGCAGAAATAAAGACTGGTATCCAAGCTTTCTCACAAACCTTGCGAAATCATTTTTGAGAGGCTGCACAACACAGTAAAATAAATTACAACTAAAAAAAATGTATAAAACTGGAGAGAACAACAAAGCTAGAACATGCTTAATAAACAAACATGTATACATGAATGGGGAAATATAAAAGCTAACCAATCGTGTTCCAGAGACTGCCTCATGAGACAGGGTGACCTCAAAGAAAATAGGGCGGCCTTTCAAGCTCTTGCTGTGGCAGCATGGGAAATGATGGGGCAGAGCCTCTTCCTGGAAAATTTCAAACCTGAATACGTTGTCACCCAAATAACCCAAATATATAATACGATCGCCAGTAAATTGGTAGAATTTCCTGAGGTTCATCCAACCATGTGTGACACGTGGAGATCTGACATTTACGTTGAAGGCAATTTGGTGACTCTTTCCGTTGATATCGTACAAAATCCAAATAGGACCAAGTTGGGACCGAAACCAAGGTAGAAATCACCACGCACCTCTCCAAAAGCCTGGAAAAAATAAACAATGGAGTGAAAAATAAGGAACCCCAGCCGAGATTAAGTATCAAATTGAATGAGGAAGTTGTTTGATACTAACAGAGCGCTGATGTTATTTGAAAGAAGTAATGGAAATGAAGCATCATATATAATCACACGAGCAGCGAAGGAGACAACGTTACTTGAAAAAGAAGACAAATTCGAGAACTTTACCTCGTCATCGAGATGTACAGTCATGAAACCGCCTTTCCCTTCCTGAGCAACAGTGTGGTGGTATGCATGGGTAGTGTTGGATTTGTCTCTTTATGGAACAAACCACGAGTGCACGCAGCGATGGAAATGGAAGTAGGACCACCCTCGCTTTTCTCGTTCTATTTATATGACCGCCACATTTGGCTATCCGATAATAATTAAAAAAATTAATGAACCCAAAATGGACAATTGGAAAGACAGTGTTTGGTATCATGCAACGATTGGGCCAGGCGAATGGGAATCATAATTTATTCAATGGGCCTGCCACTTCCCTAGTAATAGTCGTGTTGATTCAAACACTTGCGAAATTATGTAGCATGAGTAGGATCGAAATTAAATATAAGGAAGAGATCAATAGGACATTAAGTTAGATATAAGAAAAATACCAATAAGCATCCAAACATAGTATGTAAACACTTTGAAACATAAAGTGTAGCCAACATGATTAAAACACACTAAACAAAGCCATCCAGGTAGGAAACTTGAGGCCCAAGAAACAACAGAACAAAAAACAGAGGTCTAAAGTATCAGATTATTACAGGCCACAAGAACTACAGGGATTATAGCAACCCTAACAAAGATCTTGTCTTCATTTTACAATATTGAAGAGGCAATAATTCATTCATTGCGCTCAACCTTAATGTGTGACATTTTACTTGACCTTGGTGTTAGATCCTTGGGTGCTACCAAGGCAAATGACATCCTCAATTTGGGGCCTCTTGCTCATCAATTTGCTGGTAGGAGTCACATGAGCATCAGATAGAGGAGCATCAACCCGGGTAGTTGAATTGTCATCTCTAATGGAAGCCTATGATTCATAAAAAAGGGTATCAATCTTCCACCACAACTAAAAGAAATAACTAAATAACATAATAAAGAAAAGGATGTATAAAGAAGCACCGGAGTGCAGGAGGACAAAGAGTCATGAGTGGCATCTAAGGCGACTTCCACTTGAGAGTTGGATATCTAACCAATGAAAGCGGATATTGTAATATGTGTCTTTGCACATAATAGAAGTGTAGCCATGTATAGATACAACCTGTATGAATGGCTTTGTATATCATGGAGAGTTATGAACTGTTGGATGACATCGACATCATTAGATAACCGCTTCACAAGATAACTTTGCCAGCCTTGGCGAATGTTAGCAGTACTGACTTCAATTTTGAAGAGAAATTGTTTATCCAAGAACACGTTTAATTCAGAAGGCCATGGAGTGTCTTGAGTGGACTATAAAATTAAAACACATTATATATATGTAGAACCAAGCCTTTTTAACTAGAAAGGAGATGCCAATGCATAAGCTGTTACCTTGTCAGCCACGGCAACCAAATCCTTTGCAACCCTTCCAATAAAATTAGACACCAAACGATCAAATAAAATGAAAGTGGAGGATCCTGTGTTGTCAATCACCGTAACATGCGATTTGAACCTACGGTTTCTTGAATTTTGATAGTTGTATTGTAAGGAACAACGTCAACTATACACAAGACACCAAATTACCTGGGCATTGCAAGAACAATCCTCTTGCAAGTATCCACGGTAATATTTATTTCCAATTTTGCAAGCCCTATGGGCACACTTTGTCTTGAGGATTCATACCACCGGTGATTTTCGGTTTCCATCTCAATAACTCTTGCGAGGATCGATCCAAAACACTCCTAAAAAGAAGGATCACAGTTGGAATAAAAGTGAGAAATAATGTGCGCTGTTTATTGTTCTTTCATTCGATGGAAAGCTACAACTAAAGATGACAGATTAACAGAACATAACCTACATCAGACGATTCTATTAGGTCTGATATAGTCATCCTCTTGGTTTGCAATAAATCATCAATTGCTGAGGGATAACTGTAACCACTCATTTGGCTCACTTCCTGAGTTAGGATCACCTGAGAACCATCCATCCTATGATTGAAAATATGGCCATTAGCTTTTATACCCAAAGTAATATTAATATCAGTGGACAAAAACTTTAATAACAAAGGCAACGTACTTTTCTTTATACTCCTGGATTTCAATCAGATCAGCATTAATGTAGATATGAGTCCCAAACATAGCATTGGATATGCCCATCACACCTATAATTGTTACCAAGAAATAACCAAAGAATCCAATGTTTAGGAACAAAATGGAGAGAGTGATTAAATTTGCAATTGGGATAAAAACAAATGAACCATAATATTTTTTCAATTTGCAAAGTCAGAGCACCACTATTACTGGAGTAGAAGGATCATGGTTGGTTAAATATTGATCCATAGTTTCAGCATGATGAGCCCACAAAGTGCATCGAACTCTATTTTGCCTAAAACAAATGCTGGAACTGTCAGTTTAAATTAGATGAACAAAGTATAATGGAAATTATTAATGGAAACTAATAATGTTAAATATAAACAAAAGATCAGACTCCAAATCCTGAAGAACAATGTCAATAAGCTTAGTGCTTTTCCCGTCCCTTTCAATCTCCTTAACATCATCCCTCTCAACAACATGGCCTATGACATCTAAATAAACAAAGAAAATTAAAAAGAGCTTAGAATCAACACAGCGTCAAAAAACTCTGAAATTTATGATGGACAACTGACCAATTAATCTATCTTCGGTTGGTGATGCAAGGATGTCTGTAAAAGGCACCAGATCGAAATGATTTTTTAAGATATCATGGACATCAATCCTTGTGCACTTAGTGCTCCCCATGAAATTCAGCTTATACTTGTGGGATGTAGTCTTGAATTTGACATCATTTTTAGCAACCAACAAATTTTCAATTAAATAAGCGACCCTCTTGCGAACATTGCGGAACTTCCCAATTAGAACTTTCCTAATAGATGCATGAATTTTCCCAACCTATGAAGGACAGAAATAAATGGGCAAAAAGTGAAGCAAGGATTTTGAAACACAAACAATAAGCGACATCTGAAGCAGATGAGCACAAAAATGAAATGTCATTCTTACACTTTCATCAAGCAAAGAAGATCTCAACAACTGCCGGTTCATTGAGTTTTTGTAGTCGGGACAATCCAAAGGCGTATAACCACGGACCTTGAAGTCTCGATCCACTCTCCCAGGAGCAATGTTTGTGATCAAAGTCACCTTTGATGACATTATGAAATCCTGTAAGGAGAAACAAAAGGAATTAAAAGCATGGACAATAAATATAAATATATTAGAGAAGAGAGGAGCGAGAAGCAGGTGCACAACCTTTGCTATGTTTAAATGATTGCTGTAGCGATGAATTGTGTTTAGCACATACACATATATATGGTGCAATGCATGTGTAAAAGGGTGGAAGAAAACCATTAAAAATATAAACCACGTGGAGGCCTTCGCTAGATTACTTGTTAGATTTATTGAGCGCATCTGAAAATCTGAGCTGATGATATAAGGGAAGTAAAAGCAAGGCATTGGTTAATAAGGAGGCGAGGAGATCATGTAATTGAGGAAATTGAGGCATCACATGATGACAGTATCTATCAAGACACACCATTGGTTGAAACATGAATGATGAAAATCCATATGATTAAGCAAAATCTCTATACCCATGTTTACACACAATAATAATTCATAAAACAAATTAAGCAAAGTGAAACCATTGGGTGATAATGCAGGCCTTAACTAAAACGTGGAAAAGGAAATTGAGGACTTGATTGGAGTTAATTGGTCCACACAATAACAATGGCTGAATGAAAGTAAGCAAAGGGAAGCCATTGTTTGACAGCTAATGGAATATACACAATCGACAGAACTCTTGGTATTGAAGTTCTCGACAGAACTCTTGGTGTTGAAGTTCTCGACAGAACTCTTGGTGTTGATCTCGACAGAACTCTTGGTGTTGAAGTTCTCGACAGAACTCTTGGTGTTGATCTCGACAGAACTCTTTGTCGAATCTTTTGTCGAACTCCAACTCTAGTGTTAAAGGATGGAGGACTAACTGTCGACAACTTACAAAATGATCTTCTCCTTTTGTAGAATCTTTTGCTGAACTTGAGCTGAAAATTAAGCTCGTTAAATAAATGAACTGAATATACACAATCTAATGGTGATTGTTGATGATTATGAGGAGAGGATCTCGCTCACTTAATGCCAAATGAATGCTGATTATTTGACAGCTAATGGAATATACACAATCGACAGAACTCTTGGTATTGAAGTTCTCGACAGAACTCTTGGTGTTGAAGTTCTCGACAGAACTCTTGGTGTTGATCTCGACAGAATTCTTGGAGTATTTCTCAACAGTTGACTTGGTTATCTAATAGGCAACACATGATGACAGTATCTATCAAGGCACACCATTGGTTGAAACATGAATGATGAAAATCCATATGATTAAGCAAAATCTCTACACCCATGTTTCCAATTATTTTGAGCTAAGCATAGCTCGACTCGTTTGGTTCATGAGGTAGCTCGTTTGGTTCCAAGTCGAAGTTTTCTTCCCAATTAAATGAACTAATTGGTTCCAAGTCGAAGTTTTCTTCCCAATTGTCGAATCATCTTTTTTTATATTCGACGTCACCTTGTATTCCTCATTGAACACAGGCAAGTCAACGCCAGTTAATATTATTAAATGAACTGAACTTGAGCTAAGCATAGCTCGACTCGTTTGGTTCATGAGCTAGCTCGTTTGGTTCCAAGTCGAAGTTAGCTAAGCATAGCTCGACTCGTTTGGTTCATGAGCTAGCTCGTTTGGTTCATGAGCTAGCTCGTTTGGTTCCAAGTCGAAGTTTTCTTCCCAATTGTCGAATCATCTTTTTTTATATTCGACGTCACCTTGTATTCCTCATTGAACACAGGCAAGTCAACGCCAGTTAATATTATTAAATGAACTGAACTTGAGCTATGCTTTGGTTCCAAGTCGAAGTTTTCTTCCCAATTGTCGAATCATCTTTTTTTATATTCGACGTCACCTTGTATTCCTCATTGAACAGAGGCAAGTCAACGCCAGTTAATATTGTTCCTAATGTCTTTGAGGACCAACATTTTCACACATTTGTCGAATCTTTTGTCGAACTCCAACTCTAGTGTTAAAGGATGGAGGACTAACTGTCGACAACTTACAAAATGATCTTCTCGTTTTGTAGAATCTTTTGCTGAACTTGAGCTGAAAATTAAGCTCGTTAAATAAATGAACTGAACTTGAGCTAAGCATAGCTCGACTCGTTTGGTTCATGAGCTAGCTCGTTTGGTTCCAAGTCGAAGTTTTCTTTCCAATTGTCGAATCATATTTTTTTTATATTCGGCGTCACCTTGTATTCCTCATTGAACAGAGGCAAGTCAACGCCAGTTAATATTGTTCCTAATGTCTTTGAAGACCAACATTTTCACACATTTGTCGAATCTTTTGTCGAACTCCAACTCTAGTGTTAAAGGATGGAGGACTAACTGTCGACAACTTACAAAATGATCTTCTCGTTTTGTAGAATCTTTTGCTGAACTTGAGCTGAAAATTAAGCTCGTTAAATAAATGAACTGAACTTGAACTAAGCATAGCTCGACTCGTTTGGTTCATGAGCTAGCTCGGAAAGTCGAACTCCAACTCTAGTGTTAAAGGATGGAGGACTAATTGACAATTGACAATTGTTCCCAATTGTCAACTTGAGCTAAGCATAGCTCGACTCGTTTGGTTCATGAGCTAGCTCGTTTGGTTCCAAGTCGAAGTTTTCTTCCCAATTGTCGAATCATCTTTTTTTTATATTCGACGTCACCTTGTATTCCTCATTGATCAGAGGCAAGTCAATGCCAGTTATTATTGTTCCTAATGTCTTTGAGGACCAACATTTTCACACATTTGTCGAATCTTTTGTCGAACTCCAAATCTAGTGTTAAAGGATGGAGGACTAACTGTCGACAACTTACAAAATATAGAACTCTTGGTGTTGAAGTTCTCGACAGAACTCTTGGTGTTGATCTCGACAGAACTCTTGGTGTTCGAACTCTTGGTGTTGATCTCGACAGAACTCTTGGTGTTGAAGTTCTCGACAGAACTCTTGGTATTGAAGTTCTCGACAGAACTCTTGGTGTTGAAGTTCTCGACAGAACTCTTGGTGTTGATCTCGACAGAATTCTTGGAGTATTTCTCAACAGTTGACTTGGTTATCTAATATTAGATAACCAAGTCAACTGTTGGGAACGGGAATGGCTTGGTTTGAAGGCATGGTGACAGGCTTGGATCGTTGCTGTTAAGCAAAAGCTCTGATACCATATAAAATGTATAACTCGATATTATTCCATTGAAGTATGATACAGGTATTTATAGGCATTAATTGGTGATTGTTGATGATTATGAGGAGAGGATCTCGCTCACTTAATGCCAAATGAATGCTGATTATTTGACAGCTAATGGAATATACACAATCGACAGAACTCTTGGTATTGAAGTTCTCGACAGAACTCTTGGTGTTGAAGTTATTGACAGAACTCTTGGCGTTGATCTCGACAGAACTCTTGGTATTGAAGTTCTCGACAGAACTCTTGGTTCATGAGGTAGCTCGTTTGGTTCCAAGTCGAAGTTTTCTTCCCAATTAAATGAACTGAACTTGAGCTAAGCATAGCTCGACTCGTTTGGTTCATGAGCTAGCTCGTTTGGTTCCAAGTCGAAGTTAGCTAAGCATAGCTCGACTCGTTTGGTTCATGAGCTAGCTCGTTTGGTTCCAAGTCGAAGTTTTCTTCCCAATTGTCGAATCATCTTTTTTTATATTCGACGTCACCTTGTATTCCTCATTGAACACATGCAAGTCAACGCCAGTTAATATTATTAAATGAACTGAACTTGAGCTAAGCATAGCTCGACTCGTTTGGTTCATGAGCTAGCTCGTTTGGTTCCAAGTCGAAGTTAGCTAAGCATAGCTCGTAACATGGGCTATAATATTAACATTATAGCCGAATTTAAACTCTTAGCTTGACACAACATATATAACAAAAGGCAGATTCAACTTCCATTACCATAAAGTGCCACCATTACAATGCTTGCCCACAATGTGATCACAAAAGGCATATATCAATATGCTCACAAAAAGTGGTAGGCTTTAAGAAAATAGAAAGATACACAGTCCACCTAAAACTAAGATAATAACCATTACACCAGCATGAAATACAGGAAATTGGAATCATTCTGTGAAACTCCTAGCCTGACACAAGCCCCTTCCTCCAGTCCCTTTTTTTTGGAGAATTTAGCCCAATCACCCATTAACTTGCAACCAAAAGGAAGCTGGTTATTCCACTCAAGAGTGCAATTCCATTTGGTTCCATGTTCATCAATCAACTTCACGACACATGGTTTGAGAGGAAATGCATGTTCGCAGAAACCGCTACACATAAACTGTTATGAAGACGCACAATACAACAGGAACAGAACACATCAGCACAACATCAGCACAAACAATAACAATATATACATATACACTATATACAAAACAAATGCAGCGTAAATCTTGTTTTTTAAAAAGATACCAAAGCAGAAACATCGTCCACGCTGAGATTCTTGCAAAGACAATGATGGAAACTTCCTTGACTGTGTTTATAACGATTTTCACCATTAGCAAGCTCATCATCCGAAACATCAATGGGAGAATTCTTATTGCCCAAAATAAATCTGGTTGGAGGAGTGGGATAAATCACCTCATTCCCATCTCTATCTTCAACCTGCATGATAAAAGTGGACGGATTAAAACAAAAAAATGTGAGCAAACCACCCTCATTCAACCCGTAAAACTGTCCAATGGCCTCCGAACCTTTAGTCAAATACACCTTACCTTGCCTCCTAAAGACAGCGACCTCAAATTCATTTCCCACAGGATCCAAAAACCTCAAACGCTTTGGTATTTTTCCATAGTAATCAATGCAATACAACAGAGAAAACCGCTGCTTATCCTGCAGGAAAGAAAGAACAATAAGGATAGGAAGATAAAATATGGATGAGCGTAAAAGAGGAGCAGTTGCTTGAGTGCTTACACTCCCAAAGAAGATACTCGAGAATAGTATTTCGACATCTTAGGTGGTGGATAGGCGTCTTGATCGGCATATGCAGGGATCGATCTCCATTTCAAAAGCAAAACAATGAAGAAAATGGCGAGGCGAGAAGGCACGAGAAGATGATCGACTCAAGGCAATATATATAGGGAGGACATGACACATTAGAACACATACAAATAAGTGGCAAAAGATGCTAATGATTGAAATCTAGATACCACCGCCCCAATTGCCCAATAAATGCTGAGTAAACAATAAATGGAAGTGTATGAAAATGGTTTTGCAACACATGGCAATAAATGGCAGCACCTATGAAACAGATAAGGAGAGAGTATGAGGCACATTTGTTGATAAGGAGATAAGAAAGGAGGGAAGAACGAATGGAAGAGAAGGATGTGTTGATAAGCAGAAGCATTTATGATGCATGGAAGGCGGGAGGTAAGAGCAGAACATTTGTAACATGTGGCAGTATGGAAGAAGGATGATTGAGTGGAGAAAAAGGAAGCTGAAACAAAGAGAGGGAACAACAAATGGAAGAGAGGGATTCAAGGCGGGAGGGTTGGCGCCAATGAATGCTGGAGACTCTATTCGCTTTAAAGATATAAAGATTCCTTTCTTAAATATTTTATAATTTCTTTTCTACTTATTTTTATACACCCTTTGTTTAAGTTCACTCGAACCATTTGTCTAAATAACAAATTGATCTAAGTAGAGCAGTAATCATTTCAATACCCTGTGGAGACGATAGTCTTTTATACTATAACTTGACAAGATTGTATACTTGCGATTTTGACCGGACAAGTTTTTGGCGCCGTTGCCGGAGAATTGTTAATGATATTGATCGAAATGATTAATTGTTAATTTAGAAGCTTTTTGTAATTATTTTCTTTTTCTTATTTTATTTTATTTTTTTCTTTCTTGTCATTTTAATTTTATTATCACCTCCTACATGGATGGTTTTACCTCCTACATGGACGGTTAGCTTTTATTTTTATATTTCGTCTCCTGGTTAGAAGACTAGATTTTATTTTGTGTAGTGTCTCCTGGTTGGAAGACTAGATTTTCTTACTATTTTATTTCTTAAACTTATTATTTAGCTTCTCCTGGTTGGAAGACTAGATTATTTTTTTTCTTTCTTTTAATTTTTCTTTTCTTCTCTCTAAAAAAAATATATGGATTATCTTTTCTTTTGTGAGTGTTGTGGCTTTTCAGGGCATGAAAGTCAATACTGTCCATCCTTTGACACCATGGATAATAACATCAATCAATTGAATGAAAGGGTCGAAGGACTTACAAAGACAGTAGATACCTATGTAGCAAGCCAAAAATCCTTAGAACATCAAATATCAATTTTGGTGCAATTGATGATCCAAAGGGAAGAGGAAACTATGCTTAATCAACAAGAGCCCAAATATGAAATCATCATTTCTGAGGATGATGAGAAGTTAATTGAAGGTGCTGAGTTTGACGCTTGGTTTGACACTGAGTCTGATAGTTAGTTTGAGACTCGCTCTGATATCTGGCCTGAGCATGAGATTAAGCCTAAGCATGACTCACAACCATCCCTAGAAGAGATTGAAGTTCTCACGGAAAAAAGTGATTCTGATGAGAGACAGAAAAACCTCTCAAATCTTAATGAAGAACAAGATATGGAAACCCCAATTACTTTGGGACAGACTCTTGTTGTCAATATCGGTGAGGCAGCCATTGAAGTTCACAAAGGAAAGGTAACTATTAAATCTGGTAAGGAAGAGGATATTCCACAACTTTTAAATTTTAACCCCTCTCCTTCAATTTCTAGTTACTATATTAAAGATATGGTTGATGTTAACAATCCTCCTTTAATTTCTTGTGATTTTATTGATAAAGTGGTGGTTGTTAACAAGTTTGTTGATTTAAGAATGCAGGATTCTTTAAAAGATATTACTAACATGCAGGATCATAGCATGTTAGTGGAGGATGTTAAAGTAAAAATTACATCACTCCTTGAGTATCCTCCACCACCAAAAAGAAAAAGTTCTAGCAACTTGAACCACATGGTCAAAGAATGGCGAAGAGGGAATGCGCTAAATGCAAAATTCACTCTTGGAGAACCCGCTGGGTTGACCACTTCTAAGCAATCCGTCAAGCTCACGATGTTAAATAAAGCGCTTCGCAGGAGGCAACCTGTGTTTATATTATTTCAGTTTATTTTATTTTATTTTATTTTGTGTTCACCATTTTATTTTGTCGACAGTTCTATCTTCACTTACTTTATCTTGACAAACTGTCGTTTTGGGAAGAAATTTGCCTACTGAACCCCGTCCAGAATATGCTCATGAAATTTTCTACAGGGGAGTCCATTTCCATTCTTTACTTTTTAGCACTTGATTTTGTTGTTATATCTTTATGTGCTTATGCTGTGATTACTAGCATTGAGAACAATATTAGAAATAAGTGTAGGGGGAGTTAACCAGTTAATTTTTGGTTATTACTGTTTTGAAACAAATTGAAGCTACTAATTTTGGGGCGAAAAACTTGAACTTTTTTAAGACAGCTTTTGATCTTTATTGAGATAATATAAATTTCTGAAAGCTAAAAATTAGAGATGAGCCCTTGATTGAAATTTTTTCCATGAAATAGCTTTTAAAAGTGAGGATTTGAGCCTGATTTGGGTTTGCGCATTGTTGCAAGATTATCATAACCCTATTCTTCATGAGAGTTGCTTTCATTGAACATTGTGTTCTAGAACTTGACTTGTGACCATTCAAAGCGAAACTAATTTATAGAATTTTTGGAAAATGATTGGGGCATTTAGGATTTGTTTCTAGCCTGCTACACTTTGCGATTAAATTTCATCACTTAGTTGACCACTTTGAGCTCTTAAAAAAAGTATTATTCTATACCCTCTGATTTGATTAAAAAAATAGATTTGCGTATCGTTTTAATTTAAAATGGAGCTGCTTGGCTTTAGTGACAAATATATTCAAAAGGCAGAGACTTACTCCTCAAAACAAAAAAAAGAGAAAAAGAAAAAAAAAGATATTTGAAATATGAAACTCTGATAACAAGGAAAATGTGAACAAAAGAAAAGTTTGGTGCTCTGTCTAAAAGTGATTATATATCTAAAAGCTCCATTTTTCAAAAGGATAGCTGGTCAAAATTGATTATTTATTGTAGCCCTTGAAATATCTTTTCTTTGAATTTTCATACCTTAAATTTTCACCTCTGGCCTCATTACATCCTTATAAAAGTCTCATTGATTTCAAAATTGTCTATAAATCATTAGTCGAGTCTTGGTCTATCGCCAAGTTTATGGTAATGCTTTGTCTATGAAAAATTTGTCTGAATTCTCCTTACCCATTGATACACTTGAGAGAATGAAAGGGAGTGACACATTCTTAGTTGGTTTGATTTCAAAGGTGCTTATTTTTCTAATTATCCAATCAAGTGAAAAATAATTCTCTCAAAGAGATAAAAAGCTGTTTTTCAAAAAAAAATATTTGCTCTGCCCCATTAATTGGTCAGCTATCATTGATAAAAAAAAATTTGGAAATCAAAAACCAATTACTTTGCTTGAGGGCAAGCAAAACTCAAGTGTGGGGGAATTGATAATACCAATATTGCATCATTTTTATAAGGATATTAGAATGTGATTTGTGTAATTATTGAATATTATCAATAGAAATTCACTCTCTTTTAATCTAAATTGTGCTGAACTGGAAAATTAGGCAATATGGTGGTCAAATACAAATTTGGGCTTGAAATAGGCCCAGAATGCTAAGCACGGCCTTCGTATAATATAATGAAGCATGTCCATGCTTACCTGAAGTAGCAATTAGCCACGAGCGGGCCTCACGCGAGTCCACGAGCTCCACGGATAGCTGGTTGGTGTTTTAATCATATCTGGAGCTGTAGATATCGGATTAAGGCGTTCTTGGTGGCGTTGGAAAGCTAAGAGAATTTCCTACAACTTTTTCACAAATTGGATGGAGCACGGCCTCTTCATCATGGAGCAAGACCATGCTCAACCAAAAATATCAGAAAATCTTGTCGGTAAGGTCGGTGACGCGTAAACAGGCTGTAAAGGGAGCACGTGCTTGGAGCACGGCCGTGCTGAGCCCAAAATTTTGCCCATAAAAGGAACGCTCAGCAGAATATTTAAAAACTTCCCCGGGATTGATTCTCTCACAATTCTTTTCTTCTCTTGTAAACTTCTAGTCTTACTTTATTGTTATTCTGCTAGTTTTAATTTTAAATATATCTTTTGTAAACATGTTGTTGCTATCTTTAAATATGTTTAGGAACTAATCCCGTCATTAAGGTGATGGGAGATCTTTTACTTTATCTGTGATATCTTTATGATTTATAATATGAGTGTTTAGATCATTTTGATTAAATTATTCCTGGTAATCTTACTTTAATAAGGATTGGCCATTCTTTACATAGTTGATTAATTGTTCGGCGATCGTACCTTGAATTAATTAACGGAACTCTAGGATTAATTGCACCTGTGTATTCTGACGGATCAAGGATTATATATTCGTTTCCAGTCAGTTATTGAATTGATAAATCTATTGATGCTTTATGCTCTTTCTATTTACTTGCTTTGAATGATCAAACAAAGTAATAAATTAGGAGGAAGACTGTTAACATTGCATGGTCATTGGGTGTTAATAGCTTTTGAATAGATGATTGGTAATCAGTAAGAATTGTTATTCATGTTATAAATTAATCAAGTACGCAGATATAAGTATTAGTGAATCCATTACCTTAGTGCTTTTATTATCTAATTCCTTTCTTAAATATTTTATAATTTCTTTTCTACTTATTTTTATGCACTCTTTGTTTAAGTTCACTCGAATCATTTATCTAAATAACAAATTGATCTAAGTAGAGCAGTAATCATTTCAATTCCCTGTGGAGACAATAATCTTTTTTACTATAACTTGACAAGATCGTATACTTGCGATTTTGACCGAACAAGAAGCTATACATATTGATATGTTTTCAAAAGTGTGAGTAAATATGTTTTCAAGTAAAAGATGTTGTTTATTTTAAGATATTTCCTAAGAGGTAGTTTTCTTAAAATGACTGTAGAAAGAGTATTCTTTTGTAAAGACTTGTTTTCAAAAAAGGATTTGAAGTTGATTTCATAACGTGGTTTTCTTAGAAATCTTTTTAAAAGGGTTTAGTTTTGTGACTCTTTTCTAAAAGAAAGAAAAAAAGGAGTTGTATTCCTAAAACTATTCCAAAGGTTTTGTTTGGAAATAACTTGTTATTTCCATCTTAAATAAGTTTTGATATGTTTTTCCTAAATGGATTATGGGCTATGTACCCAACTAGTTCAAGAGAAGAGTTTAAAATTATTTTGCTTAGACCATGTTGAAGTACAACTATTAGATCCTTAGTGATCAATATGTTTTAGTGTTAGACCCTTAGAGGTTTTAAAGATAAAGTATTAGACCCTTGTTGGTCAATATATTTTGTTGCTGAAAACCTTAGTGTGATTTTGTGTTAGACCATTGATGGTCAGTATACTTCTGAAGGTTTATGTACATGAGTTACATGACAGATTGAATGATCAAAATGATCAAAGAACAAACACATGATGTGTTTTAGGATTAGGATAGGTCCAACAATG
Organism: Calophaca sinica; assembly: GCA_037113605.1. Classification (NCBI taxonomy): domain Eukaryota; kingdom Viridiplantae; phylum Streptophyta; class Magnoliopsida; order Fabales; family Fabaceae; genus Calophaca; species Calophaca sinica. Next base: position 28,601,402 of record CM073731.1, on the reverse strand, counting down.
GCCAGATCAAGCCACAACTAAATATTGAAGTTTGGAGACCAAGGCCAAGTTGGTACCATTAGATTGAAATTCGAGTATATAAAACACCGAGTTGGACCCATATTTATTGGAATTTGAGACCTTGCCGAACTGGTACCTGATAGTTGTCTGCTGGGAACCTTGACTAACAAATCATCTGAAAGATGAAAGAAATCTCCATGGAGTAAATCTGTCAAGTATGTAGCAAGTCAGTCAGACGTGGAGGTAGGTGAGCAAAATTGTGTCAGTAATATTGTTGAGTATATGTTGAGTAAGTTCGTCAGGTATGTCCTGTGAGCTTTTGAGTATTGTTGATGTGACTTACATGATGAGTATGATTGTCTGATGTTGAATTCACATGTTGTGTGTATATTTACTCATATGTAAACATAACTGCCTGTCGATGTATTAAGTATTATTTTATTTTCCCTTATATTCCTGTCACGATGAAAACTTGTATATAAGTAATTCACCCTTGCCAGTTTGTTTGCATGCCTACATGGGTGTATTGGGAAGAATGAATTCAGGTAACTTGGGAGAATTCTCGGAACCTTAGAGAAAGTTGCTTGTGGATTAACTAGTGAGTAGAACAATGGAGCATGGACTATACAAGACAGTCTGCAAATAGCTTTGACACTGGAACACTCATATCTTGATCGGCTTCATCTGAGTATCAACGTCATCACTAGAGAGTCGTGAATTGCTGAGATGTGGTTATCAAAGGGTAAGTGGCAAAGACAAGTACAGGGGAAACGTAGTAGATGTTCTACCTTTGTACGTCAGAGGGCCTCAAGCCCCCGAATTCGATATGTTACTCAAGTGTGTACAACTCGAATGTCGATACCCCCAGTATATGACTCTAGTTTACGGTCTTACACATTTCGTACCCTCACACATGCAGGGGGTAGGAAGGTGATATGGAGTCAAGGTTGGTGGAAGACCCTCAGTCACAAGGAGTCTCTTGAGTTAGTAGAGTCTGAGGAGGAAGTTAAATTTCTCCAATGATTTGGGAAATAGGAAATTCTTTGAGGATAATCAAACAAATGATCCTAAGAGTTAACCAGCCATACAATGTTAAGATTCTGTAAGGTGTTCTTTATTTTGAGTCTTAGTTTGTAATGAAAAATAATATATCTTTTGATTTATGAAGAGACTTCTTAGACATTAAGGATAGATTTTTAAGTTTTAAATTATATCTTTTGAAAACTTTGTCTTAAGAATAGAAATTCTATTTTTATCTTAGAGTATGTTATATCTAAAGAAAAAGTTCTAAATCAGCATTTTTGAACTAACTCGGTTATTCGAGTGCATTTTTCGAAAGCAACCAGCAAATTTTTAAGTTCAACTTAAATTCCGCAAATGACATAGGATTAAGAAAGACTGTGGCGCCCATCTTTCGTACACCGGAGGGCGGGTGTTACAAGAAGAAAGGGGGAAATAGTTGCAGTTTTGAACAACTTCAAGTTGCGAGAAATACTGTGGCTGACTGTGGTCTCATTGACTTGGATTACACTGGATACCCCTTCACTTGGTCTAACGGCAGAGTAGGAAGTGAGCAAATTCAGGGTTGGTTGGATAGGGCCTTGGCAAACGAGAGTTTTATTGACAGGTTCTCACTTCTTGAAGTGGTCCATTTGCATAGACACGGTTCGGATCACACTGTCTTAAAGATTGAGCTGGAAAAATATACATCTTCAAAAGAGAGGAAGAAGGAGCATCTCTTCCGCTTTGAGAAGTCTTGGACTGATGATGAAAGATGTTAAGATATCGTTCAGTCTATTTGGGGCCAGAATGGTAGAAGTTGTGAAGGGCGGCTGGCAAGTATGCAAGCTATAAATGTTGAGTTCAAAGAATATAGGACGAATGAGGTGAGAGCGGAAATACAAAGGGTGGAAGAGAGGTTAAAAAAGGATGAGGTGTGGTCTAGTGAGCCTAAAAGTATTCGGGCTTACAAAGATCTTGAAAGAAGACATGCTGAATTACTGAGAGTGGAGGAATCTAATTGGTGCCAAAGGAGTAGAGCCACTTGGCTGAAAGAAGGGCATAAGAATACCAAGTTTTTCCACGGGAAAGCTAGCCAAAGAAAGAAAGTTAATGAGATCAAAAGGCTCAAAGATGAGGGTGGGTCTTGGAGACATGGGAGGGCGAATTTGAGAAGGTTCTCCTTCTCTTTTTCTCAAATCTTTTCTCTACCTCTTCTCCCCAAAGCGTGACTTGTCCGTGATGTTGTAAGTAGCAGACTTAGTATGGATCAAAAAATTTGGTGCCAGCAGCCTTTCTTAGCAAGTGATGTGAAGGATGCTTTGGACCAAATGCACCCTTTGAAGGCCCCTGGCCCGGACAGCCTCCCAGCTTTGTTCTTTAAAAAATATTGGCATATTGTGGGAAGTGAAGTCACATTTTTGGCCCTGGGCATTCTAAATGAAGGTAATTCCCCAAATTCTATCAACAAGACCTTCATTGCTCTTATCCCCAAGTGTAAAAATCCATCCTCCCCAAAACAGTTCCGTCCCATTAGCTTATGCAACGTGGTGATGAAAATTGTTACTAAGGTGATTGCTAACAGAATAAAACCCCTGCTGCCTGAGTTGGTGGATGAGGAGCAAAGTGCTTTTATGCAAGGGAGGCCCATCACTGATAATGCCTTAATAGCCATGGAATGTTTCCATTGGTTGAAGAAAAAGACAAAAGGAAAGAAAGGCATAATGGCTCCGAAACTGGATATGGCGAAGGCTTATGATCACATTGAATGGCCCTTTGTCAAATCAATGCTTGTGGCTATGGGTTTCCCCGCTTCTCTCATTTAGACTATTATGGACTGTATCTCAACTGTCTCATACCAAGTCCTTATCAATGGTCAACCCAGCAGCGGTTTTTCCCCTGAGAGAGGCCTCAGACAAGGTGACCCACTTTCCCCTTATCTTTTTATTTTATGTGCTAATGTTCTATCTGGCATGTTGAAGAAGGAGTCCAAAAACAACACTCTTCATGGCATCCAAGTGGCTAGGAGAGCCCCCAAGATCACCCACCTTCTCTTTGCTGATGCTAGCCTTCTTTTTGCTCGAGCTAATCAGAATGAGGCTACTACCATCATGCATGTTCTTAATACCTACCAATCGGCTTCTAGTCAGCTGGTTAGCTTGGACAAATTTGAAGTGTCATTTAGTCGAAATGTGCCTGAAAATGAGAAAGATATGATCTGTCAGAAGATGGAAGTAAAGACTGTGACATCTCACTCTAGATATCTAGGCCTCCCTGTCATCTTTGGGTGGTCAAAGAAGGATTTCTTTTCATTTGTTCAAGAGCGAGTGTGGAAAAAGATAAAGGGGTGTAAAGAGAAGTATCTATCAAGAGCAGGAAAGGAAACTCTCATCAAGTCAATTGCATAGGCGATTCCCAATTATATTATGAGTTGTTACAAGCTTCCTGAAGGTTGTTGTAATGCAATTGAAGGGCTGCTGGGGAAATTCTGGTGGGGAACAACTGAAACGAGCCGGAAGATTCATTGGCTTAGTTGGGAGAGACTTGGGACAACCAAGGCAAAAGGTGGAATGGGGTTCTGATCTTTCAGCAACTTCAACAAAGCTCTTTTGGGAAAACAATGTTGGAGATTACTAACGGATAAAAGCTCTCTGATGGCCAGGGTGTTCAAGGGGAGATACTACCCTAGAACTGATTTTTTATAGGCTGTTGTTGGCTATCAACCGAGCTATGCCTGGAGAAGTTTAATGCATGCTAAAAAGGTCCTGGAACTTGGGGCGTGGTGGGTGATAGGAACTGGTCAAAATGTTTCTATTTACAAAGACAGTTGGATTCCAAATCAGCCTAAGTTCAAAATTCAATACTCGGGTTCTAACCTGGGTCCAGACGCACTTGTCTCCGATCTCTTTGACTATAAAACATGACAGTGGAATAGGCGATTGATTCGCAGCTCCTTTAGTGATTTTGTAGCAAATCAGGTCCTAAATATTCCAATCTCTTGGAGGCTGCCTGAGGACAAGCTAATTTGGCATTGGGAGAAGAACGGAATGTACTCAGTTCGGTCAGCTCATCAGCTGTTGTGTGAAGAGAAAATCCAAATAACCCAGATCGTCTTCAAATGGTCGAGCACAAGGTATGTGGAAGAAGATTTGGTCCCTGCAGGTTCCCAAAAGTACTCAAAATTTTCTTTGACGACTTTCTCGCAATAACCTTCCGACTAGAAGTAATTTGGGGAAAAAAGGAATCAGTCTGGATATGAACTGTCCTCTATGCCTCTCCTCCATTGAAGATCAAGAGCATTTGTTCATGAAGTGTAATGCAACCAAGGCAGTTTGGTTGTCCTCTCCCCTCGGAATTCATGTTCCATGCAACTCTGATATTAATTCCTGGCTCTTACATTGACTTTCTGTTTCGGACCCCTTAGCACAACAACATTTTGGGACTACTCTTTTCGAGATTTGGAAATTTAGGAATCATGTTGTCTTCAACAATGGTTCTTTTGATCCAATTTCAGTTGCAGGTGATGCTGCCTTGTTTGTGAAAGAATATAACTGTGCAAATCCTTGTGGTGCGAGGCAAACCGTGGCACCAACTCAATGTTTCTGGGCTCCTCCAAATCTGAATTGTATTAAAATAAATGTTGATGCTAGATGCTTTGCAGGTGGCCATACTGGCTATGGTATGATTGCTCGTGACTCTAATGGAGTTGTTCAGATCGCGACAACCAAACTGGATGTTGTTTCTGTCTCTCCACTGATGGCCGAGACTCTAGGACTGAGATGGTGCCTCTCTTGGGCGGAATCACAACAGTGCAACAACGTGGTTGTGGAAACAGATGCTGAGACAGTGGTTAAATATCTTTATAGTGTGATTAGAATTTTTGAGATTAAATTTATGATTCAAGACTGTTTAGACATTATGTCCAGGTTGCCTAGTATTAGTGTGGTTTGTATTAGAAGAGGTTGTAACCAAATAGCTCATAGCTTAGTGGGTGTGTCAAAAACTTTGGGTACTTCTACTTGGGTAGGATCTGTCCCTGACCAAATATCCTATGTTTATTGTAAGGAACTTCCATTGGTTGAATGAAATATCAACTTTCCCGTCAAAAAAAAAAAAACGAAGGAGGCTGGAATTGTTGGCTCAGTGCGTCGCATGGGATTCTTCTCTTAAAACGGGAATCAGAATCTTGTTGAATTGAGAACTTCGCAGCCTAGCTATGCGAAACTTTACACGTTTTGGCTGGCTTAGCTATAGCTAGTCTAAGATAGAATTTAGAAGCTAGCTCTAATTATTCTGCCCAATTATCATAGGCCCATAATCATTAAATTCTGCTTTAATTAATCACTTCACTCATAAAGGCAATGATATGTTCATGCTCATTATGTTACCTATCACATTGCATTGGATCACTCATATTGGTATGGGGGGCTGGGAATTGTATTTACTTCTTATGAGGATAAATAGCAAAAAGGAGATAATTTTGTTTTTGTGAATTTGTGAAATTATGTCACTCTGTTTAGAATCATGAGGGCATTTTCACCAGTTGAATGAATTTAAATGAGCCTTTTTCTTGTTCCTGATCGTTAACATCAACTGGGAATAAACAAGAATAACCATAAATCAGAATTGAAGGAGTAGGAATGTATGTGGGATATGAACACATCACAGCATGCTTACCTAGGAGTATTATGGTTTCCTATGCTCAGTATTGGGTCTTACTCTCTCATCATATGTTCGTACAGTGAGGAGTCAATAGTGTTTTTGTGAAAGTTTAAGGAGGAATATTAATATTATTATTCAAAAAAAAAAAAGATAACTTGTTCCTACGTGTACGCGGAAACCCTGTTTTTGTTACATCGGAAATGTTCGTCTAATGTCACGATGTCTCCCAGGAATGTATGAAAAGGAAAGAGCTGCAGCAGTGACATGTCGTGTCGTGCAATCTCATAATTCCTATGAACTTACTACTCCCTCCGGTCCCATATATAAGAGACAAATGTACATTTTAGGTTTATTAAATAACATCAGTTATTTAATAAATCTAAAAAATGCATTTGTCTCTTATATATGAGACCGGAGGGAATATATTGCAACACAACGTACATTCAAGATCAAATTGAATTGCTATACAGCCAGGTACAGGGGTTTCCAATACAAATTTAGTACTTCGCTCATATTCATATATTAATAATGGAATTATATAATAGTATATCAATGCAACTTGTATGGGTAGAAAACAAAATGTGTCACGTCCATAGGGCCAGGGGTAATAAGATGATGCATGTTAATCATGTAATTAATTGGATAACGTATCGTTGGGAAATAACAGTACGTGTTCCACCATATGATTATTATTATTGATTAATAACGCTAGTGAAGTTATGGCACAAGCACGTCACACAAGTCTGAGTAGCAGGGCAAAGCGTCCAAATGAAGTAGGGGCAGCAGAAGAAAAATGAGTCTAATCTCGTTGTTAGACCCTGCAACCATGGTCCGGCGGGAACCGGGCCTCTGTTCGGTCCGGGTGACCTCCAAGAACCGTGTCGCAGAGAACCGGCCGGTCCGGCGGCGGAACCGGTGAGAACGGGCCAAAATCGGCCGGTCGGGGGTCGAACCGATTTTTTTTTTTTAAATTTTTAATTGCTTTTATATTAAAAAAAATCAATTTTGGTCTAAACAGAGCTTGAACCTCTGTTCTCAAAGCCATAACAAGTCATATTATCACTAGGCTACATGTTATTTTGTGTATAAATTGAAATGTTATGTATATATATTATATATTTGGTATATATATTTTTAAAAATTAAAATTTTATTAGTTCTGGTTCGACCTCGAAACCCTGAACTCTTGCTTACTCCGGTTCAATACCCGATCCGGTTTTAATTATCTTACCCGCAACTGCAACTCGTGTGTCCAAACATCGGGCAAGGGTACTCTTAAAAAATATACGGTACTTGGGGGAGCATAGGGACTGAAACCGATGATAATAGATTGTTCCGTCGGAAAGTGACAAGGAGCTTCCACAGTCATGGACCACTTCTCTTTCTTCATTCTCTTTTTTCTCTCATTCTGGTGCCATCCATTGATTGTCTGGGTGAACATGGAATTAGTGATAGCTGTAATTTCTTTCGTCTCTCAACTGACAATTTGTTATGTTGCGCCCTTGTGCAATGCAAAGTAACGTTTTTCTTTTTTGGAAACTTTTTTTTCCTTAAATCCGTATTATTACATATTGTAGTAAATTAATTAGTAGTAATTAACGATGTTTCAGTTATGTGAGGAAAGGAAAATGTTGTTTCTTACGAAAAGCTGCAGAACGAAAACAAACGAAATCTTTTGATTGGTTAATTTATCACTTTTGAGCATTCAGATCTCCGTCAAATCCCAACATAACCGTCTCTCTTTTCTTTTAAAACATGACACATCACTTTTCTTGCGTACTATATATTCTTGAAGTCATAATTAATTAACTAATTATAATGAGTATTTTTTTGGTAATAACTAATTATAATGAGTATGTTTATTGGTTTGTTTTTCTTTTTTATTTTTATCTTTAGTATACTTATAGGTTTCTCTGTTACTTTATCCGCTTGAAAATATTTCAAGCCCACTAGCCATATTAGAGATCAAAATGTTAAGGCCCATGATTTTGGGGCCTCCCATTTTAATTTTTACACCTCCCTCCCCACAAATAGACCAAAATACCCCTCATTTTTCTTACCACTCCTTTCCCCTCGCCACTTCACCTCTCTCTCTGAAACCTCCCTCTCAGCAACTCCTCCCCCAAAAACCTCCCCTCCCCTACACATCTCTCTCTCTCCTCGTCGCATCTCACCTCTGCTCGTAGTGACCTTCTTTTTCTTCAGGTTAGGTAGCATTTTCCTGTCTTCTTCGTTATTTTTTTTCTGCGAATTTACAGTTTTCGAAAACTTGTTGACGGTATTCCTGTCAACAAGAATCCGGACGTTTGAAATCGTTAGTTTTAAATTTTGAATAACCGGATTCTTGTCTCCGGTAGATTCTGTCAACAAGTTTCCGGACTAGAAAATAGTTTTCAAAAATAATGGTGATCCGGAAACATGTTGATGGAAGCTTCCAAAAACAAGAATCCGGTTGTTCAAAATTTGTTGAATCCAGATTCTTGTTGAGGGATGTTTCCGTCAACATGTTTTTGGAATTACTCTTAAAACAGTTTTTCATAATTTTAACATGGAGGCTGATTTGGTTGTTGTATTTTCCACAGATATGGCACGCACCAGGGGTGGTTCTATAGCAGGCAGTGTTCCTTCATCTAGTGGCCCGACTCGGATAAGGCCCACTGCGTCGTCACGCAAACAACAGACGGAGCAACATCAACATCTACAGGATATGCTCGAGGAGCCTGCACACGTAGATGAGGCTACCCATGAGGAGCCACCGCACGTGGAGGCTGCCCATGAGGTTGCTACCCATGACGAGGAAGCACACGTAGAAGAGGCTGCACATGTGGAGGTTGCCCATACTGAGGCAGCACACATAAATGAGGTTGCCATTGATGAGGCAAAGACGCAGCGTAGATGAAATTTATCGTTGATGAGGCAGCACGTGTTGATGAGGCTGCCGTTGAGGAGGCAGATTCATTCCCTAACGGCCCAGGGGACACATCAGTCCTCTTACCTACGGTGACCATGTTGCCACACGGTTATGGCACGACGATGTAAGTAACACTTAATTTTTTATTATGTTGTTTTAGTTTTATATTTTAATGCAATTGACCTATATTTTTATGGTACCAGGATCGAGGCAAAAGCGTCGTTGGTTTAGTGCCCCGTGCAGAGATTATGGCTATCCTGGAGGAATCTGAGCTTCAGGAACTTTGCAGCATCAACTATAAGGTAATTGATAAGGGGATGATGTGCGTTTATAGAGCGTTGACAGCCAGATACCTCTTGCTTCCACCTACCTGTCGGGGAGATGACGGTCTCCCTGGATGACATCTCCCAGATACTCCATATTTCAGTCACGGGGGCGTTTTTCACCATGTCTGTGCTGGATAAGGAGACAACTGTTGTTTGGTTGCACGACCTATTAGGCGTCTCCATGGATGATGCACGGGCTGAAGTTGAGAAGAACAAGGGACCCACGACTCGTCTCGACTGGCTGTGGAGAGTGGTGTAACCTAGGTGTTGCAGTGATGACTAGTGAGACATGGCAGCTAGGGCGTTCCTGGGGAGCGGTGGCATACCTGGGGATGTTTAGGGACCTAAGTAGTGTTCACACTTATGCATGGGGAGCGGTGGCATTAGCATTTATGTACGACCAACTCAAGGAGGCCAGCAGACATAGGACGAGGCAGGCCTCTTACATGACGCTATTACAGGTACAAATGTCGTTGTTTTAAAAATACTTTTATACATGTAACATACAAATGAAAAGTATCTGACATGGCGTTTATCACATAGGCATGGATATATGAGCACTTCCAGGGTGTTGCATTCGGCACCAGGGAGCTCGAGCCCGAGTACCAGGAGAGACAACCCCGAGCCTATCGTTGGAAGCTGATTAGGGGTGCAGGATTGGTGGAGCCATACAGGCATGTTTTGGATGGACTAACTACTGATGAGGTTACCTGGGACCCTTATGCGGATCACAAAGGGGAGCGCCAGTTCCAGGCTATATGCTTATTCAGAGGATTCATCCGGTTTTGGCATATGATGTTTCCCTACCTACTAGACAGGGTCTTGCGCCAGTTTGGATATATGCAGCGCATTCCCGAGGATCCTCGTAACATCAGATCGCAGTCGATCAGTCCGCAGAAGATGGACGACATGTGGCTTCATTTTGACGAGCATGTCATCGAGGATGGTCAGCGAGCCACGCAGTTGGCGGACGTGGAGCCAAGTTACATGGAGTGGTTCCATAGGATCTCTCACCTGTATATTTACCCACAAAATGTACTGAATCCAGCTCCATCAGCTCCATCACCAGAGCCAGCTCCAGGGTCAGAGGTATGTTGGAATTATTATTCTTATTTTGTTATATTTTATAAATTACTGATTAACTAATAATATATATTGTTACAGGATACAAGATGGACCAAGGCGTATCCGATCGGCCAGAGATTGTTACAGGGGCACTTGGTGATACAGCCTGTAACACCCTCTATTTTTATTTTTATTATTATTATTATTAGTAATATTATTATTATTATTATTAATCAAACCTCCTATATTAACCTCTAATCTTATATAAATAGATATGTGATTAGTTATATTAGTTTGTGAGTACGGGTTCTTGAGTGTTAATACATAATATTATGCGTGATAATGCATGATTATGTTGAATATGTGTTTAATATGTTAGTGTGTGATTTATTCATTTAAATATATGTTGTTTTAGTATGTAGTATATTGGTATGGTGTATTATTATTTTGTTATTTAAATTTTTTATTAAATATTAGTCTTCTTGTATTAATATTGTTTTGGAAACAATATTAAAAAAAAGAAAAAAAGAAATGGGTTGTTGACAACCCACGCTGCAGCCTTGTTAGTTTCCTTAAAAAAAAAATTGCTTGCTGCACCCCCTTTTCTTCACAGCCACAACCCCCTAAGTCACTTAAAAATATTCACCGTTCATCTTCCCCAAAATCACACAAAACACAGCCGCAGACGAGAAAAAAATACTCTCCAACTCCAAAACTTCTCTGTTTGATTTCTCTCTTTTCAGACCAAAAAAATTTCCAAACTTCATATACCTATACAAAATCATCCTCCGGACTCATTTATAGCCTTATTTTGACCATCCGATGCCAAAATCACACCGTATTTTCATCGGGGGCGGACTGTAATTTTCATTTTCCAGTCACCACAGTTTTCGGTTCGAAAAACAGACACCATTTTTGGATTTCTCGCGTCGAAACCTTTAGGAAACACTACTTGTCCTCTCGTTCCGGTGAAGTTGACGTTGGACCCCTCGTAACCCCGTTATCTCGGTAAGACGTTTTCCAGTCAATCTTTTGCCTTCCTTTTGACTTCGTTTCAGCTTTAAAAATTCTCAAATATTATCTGATATTGATTATCATTTTTTTTAGTCGTATTCCATCATTTGCGTGACCATTAATTTTATCGGTGCTCGTTTGGTGCCTAATTTGGGTGTTGTAGGAAAATCTTCCTTGCTCTCTTAAACACATCGATTTTTCTCGACCAAGGTAAGGGCTTTTCTCTTACAAGTTAGGGCTAAACGTTGGTAGTAGTTTAAATATGGTTATAATTTCGTGTGGTGTTGTGTTGTGCCGTAAAATTGCCACTGTGACTTTCCTTTTGTATGGTGATGACTTGCTTTGATGCTTTGTGCTTCGTAATGGCCATGTATCTACACTTGTATAATGTCCAAATACAGTTACATTTTTTTTTGAAAACCCACTTTCATAGTTTAATGAACTCAATCTACGAACTTAATTAGTTGATGATCAACGTTTCTTCTTTTTACCCTGCTGCAATTGAGTGATGTGTAATTGTGTATAATGTATGGTGGGTACGTTTAATTTTTTTAACTTGTGTGTCTGTGTATTCTTGTGCTGTTTTATATACTTATTTCCTTTCATAGTCAATATATTGATCCAAAGGTTTTGGTTGTGAAAAGATCATGATGTGGGGTAGTGGTGTGCAAAATATACGGTGATCTCACAAGAAAAAAAAAACCTTGCAAACACTTGATCCTATTGCAAACACTTTATAGTAATTGTTTCAGTTGGATTTCCTGGTGAATTACCCTTCATGGCATGAATTGACTTGACTAAATGACATGCATCATGTAGAACGGCATGTGTAGGGCCTTCGTGGCGGTGATATGATTTAATTCCCCATTGGTATGGGAGATAGCTATTGTTTTGGACCTTTGTATTTAAGGCCTTTGTGGCGGTGATATGCTTTGATTCCCCATTGGTATGGGAGGTAGCTATTATTTTTGGACGACCTTTGTGGTCAAGGCCTTCGTGGCGTTGTCAAATTAAATTCCCCATTGGTATGGGATGACTATATCGCGATCATGAGAGTTTTGCATAAGGCATGCATACTAACTTGAACATGCATGATTGTTGTGGTGTTGATAAGTTGATTATTTTATTTGTAAGTTAGTATAAAGAAAAAAAAATAGATTTTCTTTTGTCTTAAAGGTGATTAATTTTAATTTCAAGTTCGTATATAGATGTAAATACATTTTCTCATTGGTTGTTTGTTATGATAACTCTTGTCTTACTTATTTTTATTTAGATGTGAAAAGAGAAATTATGAATCGTATTTGAGCAATCTTTCATGTTTTAGCTTATTACAACTTGTCACGTGAATTGACCCTTACACCACTTTTTAGGTACAAGTGGATTTGAGAAGCTTCAAGTATAATTTGTTTGCATTATGTGTGATGGTGCTGTTGACGAATAATTGTGGGTACATGAGTGTTAGATGCTCTGTGCTACTTTCGAACGTTAGCTTTATTTTGCACAAATTGAACTTGGTATTTCCTTTTTATTGCGGACATGTGTTTTTCCCGCTAAGCAATTGGGATAGTTTAAACTTGGTTATTTTTCCTATAATTTATGATTTCAGAATTTTATTATATTTCAGTTGGGTTGAAGAGTAGTTACATGCATTTATTAATTTAGCTTCACCAGATTTAAAATTAAATTAAATTTTCAATTAGACTAAGATTAGTTTAATGATTAGTTAGAGTCGTTGCTATTAATCAATTTTTTTTATAATTGACAATAAAACAGTTCCGCAATTGTTAAACGCTTTACTAGTTATTAACAGTATCTTTATTTTTTAAAAAAAAAAAATATAGGCCGATTTTTCTAAAAACAGACGAGTTAACGCTTCGAAAATTCGGGGCGTTACACAGCCGGACACAGAGGGTTGTGATCTCGTGCAGGAGCTTATAAGACTAGCGTGTCCCACTCGACATTGCCAGCAGACATATGTCCGAAGGAAGAGATCTAGGGCCTTCGATTAGATCTAGCGCGTTCTTTATTTGTATGATCATCAGATGTATTTTGTTTTGTTTGTAACAAACATGTTATTTATATTTATATATAAATATATATTTTAGTTGACATAAATTAAAATGTTATTCAATTAACTGGAAATAAGGCACTTGCAACATGAAAACTACAACAAACACAAGAAACCCTAGCACTTGAGAAATACAACAAACACAAGAAACCCTAACACATGACAAATACAACAAATACAGTTAATTGAAACACCAACACTTGAGAAATATCAGAAAACATCAAGGTTGTGTCAAGCTAGTGATGATTGACGAATCTGGGTCAGTACACAGTGCGATGATTTCGTTGACAGATTTTGGTTTCCTGAGGAGAGAGATAATCTGATCAGGACTTCTCACTAGATCTGCATATAACTCGATTGGCCCGAGGCTAGCATATTGCTCATGGACTGCGAACATCATCTCGACATCGCCGTTATGTTGAAGTTTCAGAACATCATATTGAACACGTCCATGTTTCCAACAGAAAGGGTATCGGTAATGGATATCAGACACCCTTCTGGTGTCTCCGAATGCAACCACCATGTCGTTAACTTGTTTCTTTAAGGCATGAAGTGTGATGCCCTTCGAAGCCCTAAACAATTTAGGGGTATCGCCTTCAAATGTAATGTCGTTGTCACCTGTTGTGATTTGACCGTTGAAAAACACAAAAACAAGAACAGAACTCATGGTTGTGATGCCTGGAAAACTATCTGTACCAAACAAGAAATTTATCAAATTCCAAAATGAATAACTTTCGGAAACTAACTTCCGGAAATCAATGAAAATAAGAATCCGGATGTTTTGAAAATAATGTAACGTCCGTAATCTTGTTTTCGGACGATTCCGTTAACAAGATTCCGGATTGCTGGAAATCACAGAAAAAAGAGGCTTGCCGCACCTCAGAATCCGGCGAACGGTGGCGGTAACGTCGTCAGCGCCTGAGATAGGACACTGACAGAGAGAGGATAAGGTTGGGAGAGATTTTGGGAGAGATTGAGAGAGGAAGCATGAGGGAGAGAAAGAGAGAATGATAAGTTGGGAGGTGGGAGGTGAGGTGAGGAAGAGGAGAAAATAAGAGGGAGGGGTAATTTTGTATTTTGGAGGGGTATAATTGACTTTTTAAAAAAATTGGGAGGTGTTAAAATTAAGTGGGGGAGGTTTTAAAATAAAAGCCCAAATGTTAATGTAGGAATTATCTTGATTGATTTTCATTTTCAGCATAACAAAATATAGCCCACAAAACGAGTCTAGCTTCTCACTTTGGAGCAATCTACATACCACCCTAGCTAATTGGTTAATTACAAATATACAAGTGTTATAAAAGATTCTTGAACATCAGTTTTGAGACACGTCCCTTTTGTTTTTTTTATGTATAGTTGAAAAGTAAGCAAGGAAAAAAAATTGTAAAAAAAGTGAGAGATAAAGAAACCATGTCCATACGATGTCTAAAAAATTGATGTTCAAATATCATAGCTTTATCATAGCTGCTTCCACATAATAATAGTAGCTTCAATGGGGAACGGGCTCTAGCATAGCCAGCCCAACATGTGTATAGGTCTAAAGCAAAATTTGAAGTGAGGTTTTTTTAAAACTTACAAGTAACAACAGAAAAATTAGAGGCTTTTTTAGCCCTAATTAATTTTAGAATATTAAATAATACAAAAATAAATATTAAATGTATTCACATGATTGATTCATTTTTTTGTTGAATTAATTAGTAGCAAAAGTAGTGAGTGAAATTAATAGTATGAGACCTAAAAAATAAAAATTAATATAATTAATACTATTAGTTAAATTAAAAAATAAATTTGGGGCCTAAAAAAATTTGAGGCCTAAAGTGGTTGCTTCGCTTGCAACCACCTTGGGCCGACCCTGGGCTCTAGGAATGTGTAACACCATACATTCAACTTAACTTGAAAGTAAGATAATTAACATTTGATACAGAGATTATCAAGCGGAATTTAAATTTAAATGTTACATTAAGCCTATATTAACACAAGGTTCCTAATCCCTAAAGGGAAATATTCCATATTTTGAAATTACATAGCCTTCTAGAGATTTAATACAAAATACTAGTTCTTTTGCATCAAATTCAAAAGAGTGTTACATAATCCAAAATACAAAATAACATAAAAGAGCTTTGAACTCCAAGCCTCTTCAACCTTCCTTCGATACCCGCGAATCTGTAATAATAATCAAAGGAAAGGGGTGAGATAAAAATCTCAGTGAATCCTCCCCTCGACTCCTCACCATCTCTCTTACACTTAATACAACTTTCAATAAAGCAATCAACATCATAATGCAATGCAACAATTAACTAAGAACGTTTAGTTCTTCATTACTTCGTGCTTAGCACGTCTTAACTTTTCCCGTATGGTTGAATTGATATTCGACCGGGATTCTATGTGGTCGGATTTGGTCATATGTTTTAATTCATAGGCCCCGCTCAACATAGCTAATGGTATGGTGGTTAGACGTCATTAACCTCCAAGTGGTGTCCCACGAGACTAACCATACCGTACTCTCCTCTTATGAGGAATCTTAGTGTCTTTTAAGTGAACTATAAATCATAACTCTCATGGCTTGGATGCATGCTTTACTTTAAGACAAAATAACAACTTAGGATGTTTAACCCACATCAACATATAATTCTTTTACTCATCATATAAACAAGACAATAACAAGTTCACATGACACTTTACATAAATACTCAGTTCAAAATCACTTCAAACCAAATACACATTCCCATTGGAACTCTATGGAGCAACCAATGGTTCAAACATTAAGCACACAATTTGTGGGGGATTGGGGGCAGACATCCAACCTCTTTCAGTCAAACCCACTATATAATCATAATATTAACAATAATAATAATAAACTCAAAATCAAAGGGGTACCCTAACTTTGAACCCAAAGGTTCTCAGACTTCTTTGAAAAGAAAATCCTAATGTGGGACTTATAGGTGCCCATCACCTAAGAAAAGGAAGAACTCACTACAACACCAAGAACTTGGACTTGAAGTGGTGGAGCTTGTTCCTCTTCCCTTCCTTCTCCTTCTCCTTCTTCTTCTCCTTCGAGTTCTTCTTCTTCTTCTTCCTTTCTAAGGCTTCTTCAAACTCTCACAAACAAAGGAAATACAACTCTCCAACTTAGATTCAAGCAAAGATTTGAGGAAATCTAGCAAGAATCCATGAATCTCTCTTAAGATTTATGAAACCCTAAGTATTTCTCCCCTTTTCCCCTCTCCAATCGCTCTCTCTCTAACTCTCTCTCTCTCAAAATCGCGATTTGTCCCTCTTCAGCTGCGTTTTTCTGTTTTAAAGGGCTAGTGAATCGATTCACATAAGTTGTGTGAATCGATTCACACAGTCAGCAAGTGACAGATTCGAATTTTAAGTGAGTGAATCGATTCACACTTCGAGTCCCAGAGAATTTGTTTTGCCTGAGTCGATTCACGGGAAGAGTGAATCGATTCCCAACTGCTCAAATTCAATTCCCAGGGAGTTAGAATTGTGTGAATCGATTCCTGGCTTGTGGGAATCGATTCTCACTGTAGAAAAATCAAAGAAACTTGCTTTTAACACCGAATCTAGAGACCTTCTTCGTATTCCTTCTTAAACCAACTCATAATCAACTCTTAACACCCCTTTAAAAATACTATCAACTCATCTAATCACTTAAGATCATCAAAGACATAACCTCCTCATCTCTCAATCATGAAATCAACTAGAAATCAATTGAAACTCACAATTCATAACACTAATCTCATGCACATAATTTCAAACTAAAGTTGAGGGATTTGGGGTGTTACAGAAAGCGACACAATGAAATACAATACTTGAAAATACGTATGAAACTGAATTACTCTCTCCGGTTTCGCATATAAGTAACAAAAAAAAATTTACACCAATTAAAAAAATAGATAATTTCATTTAATTTTTTTGATGTAATAAAAAAAATAATTACACTTTCCAAAATGCTCTTCATAAAAACTTGTTTCATAGAAATACAAGAAGTTATTGAAAAATAAAATCTAAATTAATTGAAGGGTATTTTATAAATAATATCATTAAATAGGATATATAATTAGTTAAGATGTTTTTAGTTTGAACGATCAAATTTGAATTTTTTTTTTACTCGTATTCTAAACCGGAGGGAGTATCGTACAATTTGCACTTATTAAAGTGATATTGGTAAACACTATTGTTGGAAAATTAGAAGTCCTAAGGGGACAAGAAGAGTGTATATAAGCATGGGTGTGTGTTCAAAATGTCTAGATATTTTTAGAAAAAATAACACTTATGGGCTTGGATACTTAAAGACATATCGACACTCCATTAGGCAATTGCTTTTTCATGATAGTTGTTTTTGGATAGGATCCCATCTAAGGTTAATCTCTTCTGGAGATGTATTATTATTGATGTGGTCGGGACGACCTACCTTCTCTGCGGTGCACACCAGGAGTCCTCCCTCCATCTATTTATTACTTGAGATTTATCTCATTGTGATATGGTGTAGCTAGTTGGCTGGGATGGACGTGGGTGTTACCACGAGATCTCTCCTGCTTGTTCTTACTGTTATGCTCCTTTGTAATGGCGGACCTAGGATCTTGGGTCAATGGGTGCATAAAATTTTACATAGAGCTGGGTATGCGGACCAGCAGTTTAACCCGGCCCGCGTAAGCCCCATCATAAACGGATTGGGCTAGCCCGTCCGCATAATTAAACTGGCTGGAGTTTTGGGCATGCGTCTGCCTCGTGTTGGCCCGCGATTAAATAGGCTGGCTCGCGGCCCGCACTTAAAAAAATAGAAATTACTAAAAATTAAAAAATAAAAAAAAACTTGAAATTTTACTGAGCATAATTCCAAAACCATACAACAACAAAAATCCAGAAATCAAGTTCTAAGTCATACAAAATATAAATGGTTCAACCATGAAAAAGATCCATAAATCTTCCATAATCTTGTCAAAAACCAATTCGGTGGAGTATTATTTGAGCAAAAGTATATTTGGGCCAAATAATCTGATTTTTTGAGCCACATAATCTCTATTTTTTTAAAATATAATAATTACAAGGGTTGCGGGCTGGCTCGCCTAACCCGCGGACTTTAACCACTAACCCGTGGGTTAAATGGACTTGCCCATATAAACTCGCATCAAAATGGGCTGATTTTTTTGGGGTTTTGGCTGGCGCTGGACGCTGGTTAAACGGGCCAACCTGCAAGCCTTGGCCCATATACCCAGCTCTAATTTTAAAATCACTAAAATTATAACAAGAGCATCAAATCATTTTTTTTAAAATAACAAAAGCAAATGTTTACTCTTCTTGTAAAATAACAAGAGCATGATTTTTGATAACATAAAACAGATTTTTAGACATAAAAAAAAGTTTCAAAATTTAAAAAAAAATACAAAAGAAAATAACAAAACAACATAAACCCAATTAACAGAGACTCAATTACAATAGAAAAATTAGAAGAGAAAATTAACA
Source organism: Calophaca sinica (assembly GCA_037113605.1). Taxonomy (NCBI): domain Eukaryota; kingdom Viridiplantae; phylum Streptophyta; class Magnoliopsida; order Fabales; family Fabaceae; genus Calophaca; species Calophaca sinica. The sequence goes on along the minus strand of CM073731.1, from coordinate 28,582,886 downwards.
GAGGGGTCAGATTATGGTTTTAGTCCAAGTTAGGAGAATCTGAGCTTAGTAAAAGGGGAAAACAGAGACCGAAATGGCACTCGCCAACATGAGGGAGGGTGGATCGAGGTTGTGTTAAGTTTTGAGAGAGAGATGACCAGGTCTTATTGAATGAGATGAAAAAGGTGATTAGCTGAGAGCATTTGGTGCAAATTATTAAAAAAGGGGTCAAAATATAAGTTTTATAGGGGATGAGTAGTATTTTAAATTTTTCAGAGTATGCAAGTGCACACCCTCGACAACAAATATGTCTGCCTTGCTCCTTTGGCCGAGATGCTCGAGGAAAGCGGCGGCTAGCAATGGTGATGTGAACTACACATGTAGATTCACTAAAAATCCAAGGGTCATTCCATACATCATAATTTTTACAAACACAAGATCAAATAAAAAGGTGAAGAACTTACAAAATGTGGACTAGAAAGAAATGGATCAAAAAAGTGAAGGAATGCGACATTCAAGGACGAATGATGAATTCCATTGTTGGATCGCCACAAGCACAGTCAAGCTCTTGATAAGATCCATGGAGATTCTAGGAAGAACTAGGAGGAGCAACTTGCTCTAAACTCACAATTTCATAAAATGATCAAAGGTCCCAAATGAGTCTTACAAAGAGCTATTTATACTAGTTGTTGGATACACCCCCTAGATTACTAATGCGCCCCCTAAGCGCTAAACATAGCTAAATACAAGGCTTTTTTTCAAGAAATTAACTAAATTGTATTTTTATTATATTTAAAAGAAATCCTAAACAATTTCAACTACTAAAAGCTTTTTTCTTGAAGATCATTTCTTGTCCTCATCATTCCCTCCCTCTTGAAGAAATTCGTCCATGAATTTAAGCCTTTGAGAACCCACATGAGGAACAAACACAAGTCAAGGACTAAGCCAAAACCACTAGGATCAAATGGAAAATAGGATCAAATGGAAAATCAGCCTCAACAAGTGTAAAAATTATCACAAAGAAAGCATACACAAGTAAAAAGAAAGGTAAAGTTGTGAAGATATACCTCTTTGGAGAGAATGGTAAATGCACATATACCTTTTGAAGTTTGGGTTTCTTAACAACAAGACCAAGAGGAGGAAATCTCCCATCACAAACCTCATTGCTTAATTCTTCCCTAAATGAACCCTTTGGTTTGTCACAACCTTTATAGGCTTCAATCTTACAAGCTTCCAATGAATTAGAGAGCATAGTAGGAAATGTGGGAATCTCCAAATCGTGAGTAAGCTTTTCATCAAACATTCTAGCCAAGAGCTTAATACAACTAGAAAAAGGATTAGCACTCATGGATAAACAATCAAAATTAGGTACCAAGGTAGGCATAGGAGATCTTACCACAAGCGCTCTTTTCACTTCACTATCCTCATTTGTGTGACTCTTGTTCTTTCCTTTCCTTTCTCTACTCCCCTCAATATTTTTACCTTCCAAATATTTCTTTTCTTGCTCAATTTTAAGCTTTAAGGCCAGTCTATCTTTATGTACTTCTTTTGGATCAAGAGGAGATAAAACAATTTTGTGCTTGTTGTGAACAAAAGTGTATTTGTTAGTTAAGCTATCATGGATGACTTTCCTATCAAATTGCCAATGTCTCCCAAGTAAAATATGGGCAGCCCCTATGGGAACAACATCACAAAGCACCTATCTATATACTTTCCAATAGAGAATGGAACTAACACTTGCTCATTTACTTCTAGGTCCCCATTATCATTTAACCATTGAATTTTATAAGGACTTGGATGTGAAGTAGTTTTAAGACTTAGCTTAGACATTAACCTAGTGCTAGCAGTATTAACACAACTACCTCCATCAATAATCAACAAACACACATTTCCCTCAACTAGACATCTAGTGTGAAAAATACTCTCTCTTTGTGTATTGTCATTTTCTTTCACTTGAACACCTAGGAGTCTTCTAACCATTAAAAGATCTCCTTGCATAGGTGCTGCTTCACATCCTTCCTCACTTTCACTAGAGGAACTAGTAGAGGAAGAACTCTCATTTTCACTTTCAGTCACTACATGTCCATCCTTAATGACCAAAGTTCTTTTGTTTGGACATTGGGAAGCAATGTGCCCCCTTCCAAGACATTTAAAACATTTGATAGAAGAAGTAGAAGAAGAAGATTCACGTTTAGATTTAGGAGGGATAGGGTAGTTACCTTCCTTAGGCCTCACAACCTCTTAAGAAGCTTGACCCTCCCTCTTGTACTTGTCCTTTCAAGTTGAGGAGTCATTGTCTTTCCAATATTAGGAATCCTTTGTTGAAGAAGATTTCTTGTAGTTGCTTCTTCTCTTGATTTGTTGTTCCACCTTTGAGGCTTGGTGGATCAACTCTTCAATGTCCATGAAATATTGCAACTCTACAATGTCTCTAATGTCATAGGTTAGGCCATTTAGGAACCTAGCTTTTGTAGCTTCTTCATCCTCCTTTGTGTTGGACCTAATCATCGAGGTTTCAAAATCCTTGTAATAGTCTTCAACACTTTTGGAACCTTGCTTAAACCTTTGGAGTTTTTGATGCAACTCCCTTTGGTAGCGTGATGGCACATATCTCTTCCTCAAGATTCCTTTAAGCTCTTCCCAATCTTCAATTGGTCTTCCCCCACATCTTCTTCTCTCTTTAACACTTTGGTCCCACCAAAGCAAGGCATAGTCCTTGAACTCCAAAGAAGCTAACTTGACTCTTCTATCTTCATCAATTTCATGGGTGATAACTCTTAGAAATAAGAGTTATTTATGCCTTTATAACTATGAATCATGTGAGTTTAAGAGTAATTTAGATCCTTTAATTATTAGATTTATGTAAATAATGTGGTTTCCCTGATTTGGAGCTGTTTAAAGCACTTTGGTGCTTTTGTGAGCATTTTGATGTTTTTGTCACATTGTGCAGATTTTTATGAGAATTGCTCAGTGCCAAATGCAGTGCCATGCCCGCGACATGTTGCTAGCGACTCTGGATTTTGAAAGCGGCGTGTGATCATTGATGAAGCTAAACAAAGGACTACGTCCTTTTGTGTCTTTATTGCGACTTGCGTTTTTAGTGTAGTCCCCTCCTTTGTCATCTAATGCACTTTTCTCTCATTTCAATACAAGACAAAAGGCTCTCACTTTTGGGCTTAAAAGGAAAGTATCTTTTTGGGGATTAGTAGTGGTCAGCCCATTTTGAGGAGAGAGTATAAAGGATAATGACCTAATGAAAGCGAGGGTGGTTACGATACATTCTTTCTGCTAGAGCGTCTATCTCCCCACGAAAATGAAGCGACGCGTCTCACCTTCCTTCTTCCAAAACACCATTGATTGAGCTATTAACCTTGTTCATGGAGAGTTACTTGCTCGGTCATGATTGAAGGCCGAGAGGCAATGAGGCATTCTTGATTAGAGAGAGTGGTTTTGAATTCACAATTTGAGATTCAACTCTGTTTTCTGTTTCATTCATATTTATAATAGTCTCTATACTCTACTCTAGTGCCATGAACTTTGTTTTGCGGCACGATTTATGTTGTTTGTTTTTAGGCTCATTATGAGCTAATTTTTCTTAGGTTAGGATGAAGTGACTTTGTATTAAAACTTGGTTGGTTAATGTCACATAAATCACTTGCCTATGCATCTGTCTAAATGGCATTTATTTTTAATATGCTTAACAGGCACGATCGACTTAGGTTAGGTGCATGTATGTTGGAGTCTTTGAAAGGTGGTGACATCTTGAATTCATGAGCTATAAGGATTATCAATTAGAGGACACTTTAATTGAGTTAGATTAATCTAGACATAGGCAATCGACTTGTAGGGTGTTCTTGGCCATATTAATTAGACAAGAGGGGAACATAAAGGGGCTTAGACATAAGGGAACCTTTACTTAACCCTGGTGAAAGTCTTTGAAAGGCACACACATTAGTGCCACTAGCGCCCGGTGCCATATGGCAGCCTTGACTTATGTAACCTTTGAAACCAACTAGTGGAAATTGAATGAATGAATCCCTAAGCCTTTTATCCATTTTATTCTCAAATCACTTGATTAAGTCTGTCTTATTCACTCATTAAAATCACAAAAACTTGATGTTTATTTTACATGTTTTTATTACTTACTCACTAACTCATTTTACTAATGGAAAAACTTGTGAATTCAATTAATCGATCCTGTAGAACGATCTTGATTTAATCTTTACTACTTGTTGCGATTGTGTATACTTGCACAATTGTGTTATTATTTTACACAACAAGTTTTTGGCGCCGTTCTTAGGGATTGAATTGATTAAATTTACAAAGTTTTGAATTTAGTAGGTTTTGTTAGTTGAGATATTCTAATTCTTTTGGGTGTTGTGTCAATTTGTTGGTGCTCGACTACGCACGTGCAGCGCCACGGCACGGAATATCGATTGGATCTGAGATTGTGGAAGCTTTCGAGAAGGTTGTTAAGGGAGAGACAAGCATTTGCTTTGCATTAGAGTCTTCTTTGCAAATATAGCGACAAGCTGGTCCCCACATCTTGAGAAACAATTCCTGAAGCGAGAAGGCCCAGCGGTGTTCAACAAAGTGTTCACGATCGATGCGAGCCTTGAGTGTTTGCATGCGATATCATAAACTTAGCCAATGATAGGGACGAGGCGATGAGGGACTATCTTGTTTTTGATCCTCGGACCATGCACACGGGCATAGTAAGGCGCTGACATTCTGCAAATCATTTTGAATTTAAACTATGATGTTCCCGAATCTTTTGCAAAGCGTAGGACAATTTGGTGGCACACCTCGAAGACCCTCACTTGCACCTGAAACAATTCCTTGAAGTGTCAGTAACTTCAAAATTCTGGAGTTACTGAGATGATGCCTTGACTCATTTATTCCCATACTCCTTGAAGGATAGAGCCAAGGCTTGGTTAAATTCATGGAACTGACTCTACATCAGATTGGAATGGTATGGCGAAGAAATTCTTAACCAAGTATTTCCCTCGATCAAGAATGCTAGGATGAGGAATGAAATTACATCTTTGAGCAAAATGAAGAGGAATCCTTTGTTTGAAGCTTGGGAGGAGATTTAAAAGCACTCAGGAAGTGTCCTCACCATGGCATACCTATTTGCATTCAAATGGAAACATTTTATAATGGGCTCTCGGGAAGAACAACAGACATTCTTGATGCCTCTTACGGTGGTGCCCTCTTGCACGATGCTTACAATGATGCATATGAGAAAAGTGAGACCATTCTTTGCTTGATTACCAATGGCCCTCTTTGCTAGGTTGAGTCTTTGCAAAGAAGGTTCTTTGGAGTCCATGAAGTGAGTGAAATAATGACTCTGTCGCCGCATTGGCTCAATCGCAAACATGTTGAAAGGTAGAATGTGGCTGGGAACGACCAGCATGTGGTCTAGAATCTGGCGGTGCAGGCTAAAGCTATTTCTTGTGTGTATTGTGGAGGAGGTCATCTATATGAGGAATGCCCTAGCGACCACAGCCAATGCATCAATTACGTGAGGGAATTTCAACAAAAACAATAATCCTTGCTCGGCCACCTCTGACCACTGGGTGGAAGAATCACCCAAATTTTCGTGGTAGATAACAATAATCCTGCGGCTTTCGCTTTCAACTGTGGTCTATAAAGCCTACCCGTCCCCTGGTTTCCAACCTTGACCGGTTCAAAAGCTGTTCTCTATTGTTGACAACTCAATGGAGGCTATCTTTGAAGGCCTTCAAGAATGAAACAAAAGCCCGGTACCAAAGTCGAGTGCGGCAATTAAAAACTTGGAGAATTAGTTGGGCGGATAGCAGCGGTATGAACCAAAGACGAGTGGTTCCACCACTCTGTTGACTGCCACGAGCCGGCGGGGAGAGCAAATAAAGCCATATACTTGAGGTGAATGCTTGAATTGCAGGTCCTTCTGAACTGATGTTACAACCGACCTTAAAGAAAAAGTTGAACACTGAGTGCCAAAAACTGTGACCCGGAGTGCAGTGCCGATCCGGACCACGGTCATTTACTTTCTTGAAAGTTACCCGACAGCGCGCAAGCAATAGATTAGTTCTGAATTTCCCTCACCATTCCCTCGAGAGACTTAAAAAAGCCCATCAAGACAAGCGGGTTTGACAAGTTTATTGAAGTCTTTGAAGCGATTACATCAACATTCCATTAGTTGATGCCTTGCAGCGAATGCCAAATTACACAAAGTTCATGAGGATGTTTCTAACCAAGAAAGGAGGAGGTTGGGAGAATTTGAGAGCCGGTTGTTATGACCGGGAGTGCGATATCTTTGATGCAAAGTAAGATCCCCCAAAGTTAAAAGATCTGTTTGTTTTACCATCCCTTGCACTATTGGTGACACTTATTGTGGAGAGGCTCTATGTGACTTAGAGGGCAGCGGTAATTTAATGCCTAAGTCCATCTTCCAGCGGACTTGGAATTGGTAAGGCCAGGCCTGACTCGACTCTGCGGTGGCGGGCCGAACTCTAGCTTATCAGGAAGGAAGATCGAAGATGTGCTTGTCAAAGTTGATAAATTGGTATTTCCTGTGACTTTATTATCCTTGATTTTGAAGAGCGTCTTTGAGGTACCTATTATTTTAGGTAGACCATTCCTTGCCCGCAGGGAAAACAGCGATTGATGTGCAAAAAGGTGAACTCACTATGAGTCGATGATCAAGAAATCAAATTTAATGTCCTGAATGCTCTCAGTATCCTGCGGAAAATGTGGAGGAATGCTCCTTTGTTAGAACCATTGATTCGTTGGTTCAAACATCAACTCATGTAAAGGAGACAAGAATGTCTTTGAAACGAGGCTGAATGTCACGATTATGAGCTAGCGGGATAAAAACTCTGTGAGGAAGGCTTGATAAATCAATTATGGCTCAGGAAAATATGATTCATTGGAACTTCGGTGATAAAAGCTCGAATCCAATATTCCATCTGTTGAAAGCCTCGACTGACAGGCCGAAAGTGCTACCTCCACACTCGCCAGTATGCTTATTTGGGTGAAACGACCTTCTTCACTGTTATTGTTTACGATTTGAGTTTATTTGCGGGAAAAGGAATTGCTTCTTTGTCTTTGAAGAAACATAAGAAGGCTATAGGATGGCGGATGGGTGACATAAAAGGCATAAGTCCTATTACGTGTATGCACGGAGAATCTTTTTGGAAGGAGAATGCCAGAAACGATGATTGAAAGCACAGCAACCTTGATGATGAAGGAGGTAGTAAAGAAGGAAATCATTAAATGGTTTGGATCTTTGGAATCATTTACGATCTCGAGGCAGTTCTTGGAGTTAGTCCGATCACGGTGTGTTAGAAGAAAGAAGTAGCGTCATAGCTAATGATAAGAATGAATTAATTCCCACAGGCGTGGTGGTTGGAGAATTTGTATGGATACTGAGCTCGACAAAGGCAACAAGGAAGGATCATTTCCCCTTTGCCTTCATTGACCGGATGATTGACAAGTTGGCGAGGAAGGAGTTTTCTTGTTTCCTTGATGGGTATTCAGACTACAATCCAGTTGCCATGCACTTTTGAGGATCAAGACAGACTACTTTCACATGCCCTTATGGCACCTTTGCTTAGAAGGATGCCATTTGGGTTGTCAATGCACCGATCAACATTTCAAAGGTGCATGATGGCAATATTCTCAGATTTTATTGAAAATCCATGGAAATCTTCATGGATGACTTTTACATTTGGAAGAAACATTTCAAGTTTGCTTGGATAATTTAGAAACAAGTGTTGTCAGTGTGAGGAGACTAATCTAGTATTGAAGCGGGAGAAGTGCCACTTCATGGTGCAAGAGGGTATTGTTCTAGGTCACAAAGTCTCTAAGAAAGGAATTGAAGTGGGCCAGGGCAAAGATCGAGGTCATTGAGAAATTACCTCCCACCCAGTAGTGTGAAGGGTAAGAAGTTTTTGGGGCATCTTGGTTTCTATAGAAGATTCATCAGGATTTCTCAAAATCTCAAAGCCCCTTTGCCAACTCCTTGACATGAAACTATATTTGATTTTGATGAGCAGTGCATTACTAGCCTTTCAAAGCAGAAGAAAGCCTTAATCACGGCTATCATTGTTGCCAGGCTGGGATAAGCCATTTGAGTTGATGTGCGATGCAAGTGATTTTACCATAGGAGCTGTTGGGTCAAAGACATAACAAGGTGTTTCATTCAATTTACTATACAAGCAAGACATTGGTGGATGCTCGGTTGAATTATACCACCAGCGAGAAAGAAGCGCTGCGGTGGTATTCGCTTTGACAAGTTCAGATCTACGGTTGGCACAAAGGTGGTGGTGTACCTTGACCACTTTCGGCAATCAAGTATTTGATTGCCAAGAAAGATGCAAAACCAAGATTGATAAGATGGGTGTTGTTATTGCAAAGTTTGACTTAGAAATCGAGAGATAAAAAAGTGGAGAATCAGTAGAGTGACCGACTTGTATCCGAGGTGAAAATAGCGGTGTTGAACAACGAGGAGGTGAAATTAAAGAAAATTTTCACGATGAGCAAGCTGGCCGGTAGTCCACAGTGCCAAGGTTGATGCCGCTACGGCTTTATGGTATCTTGACATAGTGAACTTTCTGGTGTCTGCAAAATCCTTCGTGGAGATGGATTACCAACAAAGAGAAGATTTCTCGAATAGTGAAACAATATTATTGGGATGAACCGTTTCTATATAAGAAGGGTGTGGATCGATTGTTTAGAAGGTGTGTAGCGAAGAAGAAGTTGGCGGCATCTGACATTGTCACTCGCACCTTGTGGAGGACAACTTAGGAGGGCGAGCAGCTGACCAAAGTCTTCTGCCGGGTTATTTACGGCCCTCTTTATTTAAAGATTCTCATGAATTTGTTAAACATTGTGATAGATGCCAAAGGGTAGAAATATTTCAAGCAAACAAGAAATGCCTCAGCAGCATTCTTGAAATTGAACTCTTTGATGTATGGGGCATGGATTTTATGGGCCACTTTTCCTCTTCTTTGGCAATCATACTATCCTAGTGGTAATTATAGTTATGTGTCTAAGTGGATTGAAGCGATAGCTCTGCTTACCAATGATGCGAGCGGTGAGCAAGTTTTTGCGTAAGAATATCTTCCACAAGGTTTGGTGTCCCTCGAGCCATTATGTCGGTGATGAGGGCACCCATTTTTATGTAACAAACTAATAGAAAAGCCTGTGAAGTATGGGGTGAAGCAAGATAGCTCTGCGCATATCATCCCGCAAACAAGTGGCGAGTTGAGCTCTCCAACAAAGGAAATTAAAAGGATTCTTGAGGAAGGTTGCTGTCAATCCTTCTAGGAAGATTAGTCCTTGCATCTTGGCGCCCGTGGGACTAAGCGACATACAAGACACCATTAGGGACATCTCCCTATAGATTGGTGTTTGGTAAGGCTTGCCACTTTATTGAGTTTGCAGCACAAAAGCTTTACGGGCCTGAAAAATTTGAATTTTGACTTGGAGAGTCTTTGGTGCGGCAACTTTCTGCAACTTCATGAACTAGAAGAGCATAGGCTCTTTGCCTATGAGAATCTTAGAAATTTGTACAAAGCCAAAACTAAAGCTTGGCATGATAAAGAATTCAACCAGGGGAATTGAAAGAAGGATCTCAAGTCTTCTTTATTGATTCAAGATTGAAGTATTCCATTCAGGAAGCTCAAATCAAGGTGAGTGCGGTCCATTCAAGCTAGTTAAGTTACATCCATATGGGCGTTGGACTTATTGGATGAGGCCCAGTGCAACCTTTAAGGTTAATGGCCAGAGTAAAGCGTGATTGGGGTGACCACTGATGAAAGAACAAGGGTCACCACGAACTCAAGGATATCGAAGTGGAAAATAAGTCACGTGAGGACTTTCATAAACCAAGCGCTCTTGGGAGGCAGCCGAATTTATTTTAACTTAGTTTTATTTTGTTTTGCAGAATAAATTGAATTTTGGTCTTTGGAAGTGCAGTCGAGGGTGAGTGGTTTGTAGTTACGAATCTTTTGCACACTTGGTGCCATGGCACCACGAGGGCACCACCAGTGTTGAATTTTAAGAAGGAAAGGTGAAGGGCGATTCTTGCTTGATAAAGGCAAAAGCACCCATGGGCATTAAATGGCAGCCCGTGATTGTGCATTTTCCACATGAACCGATGGCGTATGCCACCTTGCATCCTCGTAATCTTGCGCTCACGAATTAGAAAATCAGCCTTTCTCCTCCATTCATTAAGTCTAACGGGTAGTTCATAAAACTCACCCCATTTCCCAAACACTTACCTTTGCGAGCCGATCCCACGACCCCGTCTTCTGACTACAAACACCTCTCACCATTCCCACTCGTCTTCCCATACACCTAGCGTAAAAGCCATCTTGTTAACCCTAACCCCATCCATTATACTCACCCTCACATTCTCATTCGTTTCAAATCTCCCCAGATCTTCCAAATCGTAAACCCTAGTTTTCCACTTTTTGTCGAGAAATCATTAGGCCGAAGGCCGGCGTTGGAAAGCGACTCTTATTAGCCATGAGGACCCGAGCATGGAGCACTGAGAGGGAAAAAAAGTTCTGAGTGCCAAATCGGCGCGGAGAAGATTCCATGATGAGGGGCAAGAAAAAGATATGAGAATTTGCATGGAAAAAGGCATTGCATCTGAGAGGATTAGAATTGCAAATGGCCTCTCGACATAATGAGGTTGATTGAGCGATTATCGATAGCAAACTTTTTGCTCTCACCTAGAGCCCCATCACGGCTATTGTGAGAGAGTTCTCTGTTTGGAATACCCCACTCGGGGAAGATGGTCGACTGACAAACAAACTCTCAGCATCGGAGTCATTGTCCCTTCTCCTCGGTGGAATCAGTAGGTACCTTGCTCTTCAGCCTGAAGAAAGGTGATGCCTTTGAAAGAGGATTAAAGCGATATGAAAGCGGATGAGCGAAATAATGCAAATTTAGCGATGGAAGGCACGAATGGGAGAGAAAGGCGGGGCGACTACGGGGATAAGGAGAAATACCTAATCCTACTGACTAAGGTTTGGTACAATTTCATGGAGTACTAGCTTGCTCCCCACTCATCACCATCGAGCCATTGACAAGGAGAGGATTTTCTCTCTGCATCACGTTCTGGAAATTAGTGGATGTTGGAAGGTAGTTCATAGAGATTGTTGCCTGTGCAAAGGAGGACCAAGGGAGTCTATTTTCCCATGCTTGATCGCACCTGTGCAAGCTTGAAGAGGTGCCCATTCTAAGCGGTGATAGCACTTGCCTGTTCCAAAGCCTTGGAATGCCATATCACGGTGCCCACTGCCTACTTATTCTGCTGCACAAAATGATGAGGAAGAGAGTTAGTGAGATGGTGAGGCCAATTATTGGAAACAAGCAAACTTCTTTGGAGTTTGCCCATGAGCAATACCTATGGCGGAAAAGGCTTTTCAATTTTAACTTCCCCAAGAAATTGGGTAATGCTCTCCCTGTGTTTCTGATTGGATCTTAGGAGACAATAAGGAGACTCACATGAAGAAGGAGCCCATGATGAAAGCACCACCGAAGAAGAAGAGGGGCTCGAAAGAAGGAAAGGCTGAAGAATGTCTTTGAAGCTCCCAGAAGAAAGCGTGCAGTCGGCGATCTTGATGAAAGTGCAACCACCCTCCCCTGGCGACATCAAAGAAGAGCGGCTCCCTGGAAGGAAGCAAACCACGAAGGAGAAAAGAGGCGCGAGGCGGTCATCACCATCAGTGATGAGGAGGAGGAGGCCAATCTCTAATCGATGGGGACACCCAAAAGAAGGAGCTCACGGCTTCAAAGCGGGGATGCCCAACCTTAATCTCTTACGATAATGCTTTCTTTGTAGTAAATAGTTTAGTAGGTTTCTTGCTTTGAATTACATTGTTTCAAAGTTGTTTTGTTAGTCTGTTTAGTCACTTTCTCTAACATAATGTAATTGCGGTGAGAGACAGCAATGAATTGTGTTGGGAGGAGGATATGTTGAATCACAATTGCATTAGTGATCTTTTCTTTGTATAAAAAAAAAAATTTAGTTAACTTACATGGGTGACTTAATGAGGAATGATTGCTTGGTGTTTATGGAACCTTGTTCGATTGCTAGTTATTTGGTATTAATTTCTAACACTTACCCTTAGTTTAAGAAGGAATCATAGGTGACTTGAGAGCAAGGTGAGGTCAGAGCCCTAGTTTAGTCTAGCTTTGTTTCCAAATTTGAAAAATGGAGAGGAATGGGCAAAGATATAAGTTTGGGGGTAATCCATGTGTGTGAATATTCAAAGAAAAAGAGGCGTACAGTAGCAATTAGAAAAAGCCAAAATATAAAAAAAAAAAAAAAAAAAGAAGCCTCTTTGTTGAGTAGCAAGATAATTTCATTACAATTGTTGTTGTCGCGTCGAAAAGACAAAGAGGCAAACATAGAAAAAGGCAAAGATGAAAATTGAAAAGAGAAGAAAAAAATGTGTCTTTGACCTATGCTAGTTAAATTGTATGCATATCCTTGTATGTAGTAAAGCCCCACTGAATCCTAAGTTAAAGCCCATTTCTCTTTGTTTGATTAGGAGGAGCAGGACTTAGGAGATTCTTTGGGGAAGATTAAGGTAAGCTTGAGGTTATACTAGTTTTACGAATTGAGCTTAAGGGTTTTTACACACACACTTAGTAACCATGTCAATGATGCATGAAGTCTGAGGGATTGTTTGTTTAGGTTTGTCTGAAAGTGAAGCCTTGTGAAAACCACCCAATAAAAAAAGTTTCATGTTCAAAGGCTGCTCTTGGTTGTGATAATTCTTACATTTCTGCTTTGTTGTTTAAGTGTCATTACTTGAGGACAAGCAATGGTTCAAGTTTGGGGTGTGATAACTCTTAGAAATAAGAGTTATTTATGCCTTTATAACTATGAATCATGTGAGTTTAAGAGTAATTTAAGATCTTTAATTATTAGATTTATGTAAATAATGTGGTTTCCACGATTTGGGTGTTTAAGCACTTTGGTGCTTTTGTGAGCATTTTGATGTTTTTGTCACATTGTGCGATTTTTATGAGAATTGCTCGTGCCAGTCAGTGCCATGCCACGGCATGTTGCTAGCGACTCTGGATTTTGAAGCGGCGTGTGATCGTTCGAGTGAAGGCTAAACAAAGGACTGCTCGCTTTTGTGTCTTTGTGCGACTGCGTTTTTAGTGTGGTCCCCCTCCTTGTCTAATGCACTTTTCTCTCACTCAATACAAGACAAAGGCTCTCACTTTTTGGGCTTAAAGGAAGAAATATCTTTTTGGGGATTAGTAGTGGTCGCCCATTTTGAGAGAGAGTATAAAGGATAATGACCTAATGAAAAGCGAGGATTACGATACATTCTTTACGCTAGAGCCCGTCTATCTCCCACGAAAATAGAAGCATTGCATCTCACCTTCCTTCTTCCAAAACACCACATTGATTCAAGCTATTAACCTTGTTCATGGAGAGAGTTACTTTGCTTTCGGTCTGATTAGACGAGCTGACAAGGCATTGCGATTAGAAAGTGGTTTCGAGCTCACAAGGTGAGATTCAACTCTGTTTTTTCTGTTTCATTCATATACGTAATAGTCTCATACTCTACTCTAGTGCCATGAACTTTGTTTGCGGCGCAGTTTATGTTGTTTTGTTTTTAGGCTCTTTATGAGCTAATTTTCTTAGGTTAGGATGAAGTGACTTTGTATTAAAACTTGGTTGGTTAATGTCTATAAATCCTTGCCTATGCATCATGTCTCATGCGCATTTATTTTTAATATGCTTAACTTGAGCGATCAACTTAGGTTAGGTGCATGTATGTTGGAGGTCTTGAAGGTGGTGGCATCTGAATTCATGAGGCACTATAAGGATTATCGATTAGAGGACACTTTGGTGGGTTAGATTAAACTAGACATAGGCAATCGACTTGTAGGGTGTTCTTGGCCATATTAATTAGACAAGGGGGAACATAAAGCGGGGCTTAGACATAAGGGAACCTTTACTTAACCCTGGTGAAAGTCTTTGAAAGACACTGCACATTGGTGCCTGCGCCCGGGTGCCATATGGCAGACTTATAACGCTGAAACCAACCTAGTGGAAATATGAATGAACCAGATCTATTGCTTTATCCATTTTATTCTCTAATCACTTGATTAATTCTGTCTTATTCACTCATTAAAATCACAAAAACTTGATGTTTATTTTCTGTTTTTATTACTTACTCACTAACTCATTTACTAATGGAAAAACTTGTGAATTCAATTAATCAATCCTCGTGGGAACGATCTTGATTTAATCTTTACTACTTGTTGCGATTGTGTATACTTGCACAATTGTGTTATTATTTTACACAACAATGGGCTTCAAATAATTGATCAATTTTTAACTCCCAATCAAGATATGCCTCTGGATCACTCTTCACATGAAAGGAAGGGAATTTGATCTTGCCTCCGTCATAAGAGTCATTATTTCTTTGGAATCTCCTATCACCCTCATCGTGATATCTGTGATGCCTTCCATGCTTGCTGTGTCTCCCTCTATGTCTTCTTTCTCTTTTGGTCTCATAGTCTTCTTCTTCATCATTAGAGATTCTTACATTGTTATGCCTCCTTCCTCTATTATTCATGAACTCATCTCTCAAATTCTCCATTTGAGCATTCATCAATCTAGTCATGTGAGCAATAATAGTTTCTATTTTTGGAGAAGAAGGGGTGGAACTCCCACTATCCATGACTGCAAAATCAATTAGTACACAAAAAAAGAACAAGATAAAAATGGACCTCACCACTCAACTAAGTGTTTACAATCAAAAGATATTACACTCATGTTTAGCGCTCAATTAGGCTTTTTCTATAATGTTCACACTTGCCTTTTTCCACTCCCTAAAATTGCTACTCATGAAGCTCTTCAAAGAACCCACCAATTGCTCAATCAAGAATGTGGAAAACTTAAGTGCACTTGTGAAAACACACAATGAAATGTATCATTCAAGAGGTCAAAAATGACAAAATTATACTCTAAGACAAAACCAAAGAATTTTAAAAGACAAGCAAGAAAAAGTAATCAAGAAAGCACACTCAAATTATAGAGGTCAAAGGAGACAAGTAGGAAAGTCAAAAGATGTGAGAAATTATGCCAAAATAGTGAAAATAATGGAATTTTTGTATGTTTAAGGAAAATCAATCCAAATAAGCTCCAAAAAATCTAAAAATATTCTAGAGACTAGAAAATATGTCGAGAAATATTTTGGAATTTTTTTGGAATTTTCTGACTTTTATAGATTTTTCCCCCAGAATTTCCGGCAACTAGGAAGTTTGATTCTCACTCAAAATTTAGAATCTAAACATTGAAATGGACTTCCAAGCACACAAGTAACCAATTACAATCAACAATTAACACAATGATGACTCAAAATCATGAAGATCAAGCATGAACATCAAGAGCTTGAAGCTTCAACAACGGAGTTTCACATGAAGCAGAAAAATTTGCAGATCCGGAATTTGGCCTTAAATAACACAGATTTTGGTGCGAAATTGATCAGAAACAATTCGCAAACATGAAATTAAAACACAGCATCCAGAATCAACAATAAACTTGCAACATCAATGTTCATCAATGGAGTTTCATACACAAAGATCCAGAAAATTCAGAATCACGAATTTGATGATGAAACAGCCTGAAGTTGATGCGATTTTGACCAGAAATACATTAAACTCGAGAATCAACAACAAGTTTCAAGGAACAAACTCAATACATCATGAAGATCAAGCATAAGCATGGCTGTTTGGCACACTTAAATCCAGAAAATGTGTAGATCGACAAATCTGATTAAAACAGCACAGAAATGATGCGAATCACTCCTGAACAACAATAAAATCACGGATCCGACAACACAGATCCAGGATAAACATGAAACGTGAAGATTAAAACAAAACAGAATTGGGTTTTTTTAAGCGCTAAGAACTTATAAGAAAACCGATTTGAGAAAAAGAAATGCTGCACTAATCTTGCAAAAACTGACACGATTTAGATCAGAGTTTTCACCAAAATCATAAGAACATTTGGATCTAAACACATGGTGAAGAATTTGGCAGCAACTTCAAAGATCATGAACAACTCTTCTTTTTTTTTCCCGGTCAAAATCTGAGAAGAAGGAATTTCAAATTTCCTTGATCAGTTTTCATGCAAATTTGGGGAAAAAGTATTATGATTATGGATGAGGCTCAATGATACCACATGATGTGAACTACACATGTAGATTCACTAAAAATCCAAGGATCATTCCATACATCATAATTTTTCCAAACACAAGATCAAATAAAAAGGTGAAGAACTTACAAAATGTGGACTAGAAAGAAATAGATCAAAGAAGTGAAGGAATGCCACATTCAAGGACGAATGATGAATTCCATTGTTGGATCGCCACAAGCACAATCAAGCCCTTGATAAGATCTATGGAGGTTCTAGGAAGAACTAGGAGGAGCAACTTGCTCTAAATTCACAATTTTATAAAATGATCAAAGGTCCCAAATGGTCTTACAAAGAGATATTTATACTAGTTGTTGGATACACCCCCTAGATTACTAATGCGCCTCTTAAGCGCTAAACATAGCCAAATACAAGGCTTTTTTTCAAGAAATTAACTAAATTGTCTTTTTATTATATTTAAAAGAAATCCTAAACAATTTCAAATACTAAAAGCTTTTTCTTGAAGATCTTTTCTTGTCCTCATCAAATGGTCTGGCATTTGGTGATTTGAGCCATTTGAGAGGTGCGTAACAACTGTATCTGATCTCAAACGGACTTGTGTACCGTTCCCAAGTGTTGGGGAGGGTTAGAGTGTTGTCTTAGAGATGGTTCCTGACCAGGGAAAAGCCTGATATTTTCCTATAATGCGAATAGTTGGCAGATGCGTTTGAGTGTATTTGTAGGTAGAGATATTATGGAGTTGTCTTTGTATCGGTGATATAGTCTCTATTGGTTGCGCTATGGTTCCTTTTTCGGAATCCTCTTCCTGTATGAGTTGGAGTATCTTTTATACTCCATATACATGAATATACTCTTTTGTTATTAAAAAAAAAAACTCCATTAGGCCTACTCTAAATTAATATTGGTATCAAAGGCCATTAATGCTTAACAACTTGATCTAAATAAAAAAAAAAGTACGTAAAAACTAAAAAATGGAACTGGGTCCACGAGACCCAACTACAAAGAAGCACAAGAAGCCGAACGGTAGACGTCTAGCTCTGCTGAGTACAAGCCCCAAAAATAGTCCAAGCAATAACATATCGTCACTCCATTGGCCTGCTCGAAAATTAACAGTACCAAAACTCGGTGATTTCTTAACTTCACCCTGTAAATTAATAAATGCAGACATGGGAAAAGAAAACATTTTCTAATGAAAATTACTCTTCACACAGGAGTATGTTTCCAATTTAACCCACGCTGGTCAACGTGATATTGGCGAACTAAATTAAAATGCTTCATCAGGTCACTGAAATGAGAAGAATTTGAAAAAGGAAAAAAAAAAGATGAAAAAAGAAAAAGATAGAGAGAAAAAAATGTTTATAAAGAAAACTACTCCGTCCGGTTCTATTTATAAGAGACAAAATGATCTTTTTTCTTGATCCTAAATATAAAAAACAAGTATAAATTTTCAAATTAAATGATGAATTCTATTTATACCATTATTTAAGTCTCATGTTAGTGGAAGTAATTAAAAAAATATCATTAATTAGAACAATGTGCCACCATTTTTAATAAGGCTAGTTTTGAAGAGAAATTTATGTCTTTGGATGTATTAATTAAAAGTTGTGATTTCAATAGTATTTCTTGATTTATGTGAGAGGGAGTATAAAAGATTACACACAAACAGCAGCTTAAAACGTTAAATCTGCGGCTAGGACATGAAACTGCAAGGAGTAATCGCAGCCCGTAGCCATTGATATTATTTATATTTGACCTTGAGAGATTCAACTCCAACAGCATTTATTATATATATATATATATATATATATATATATATATATATATATATATATATATATATACTCCTTCTAGTTTGTGTATAATTAACAAAAAATCTAGAATAAATGGTCCAAAATACTCTCTCCGGTCTTTATTATAAGAAACAAAATCATAATTCACACAGACTAAAGAAATACGCATACTTCACACCAGCAACATGTAACATGTATGTGATACAATTCCCTTTATGGTATATTTGTTAACCCTTCCTGTTCATTTTATTTACATATACCATTCATTGTTCATTTCCTGAATGCCTTTTTCCTATGTTTAAAAAAGGGTGATTCTAGCAAAAAAAAATCACCACTTCATGTGGTTCATGAAATTTTTTAGGGTTAATAGTATTTTTTGTCCCTGTAATATGAGCGAAATTCAGTTTTAGTCCTTCCAAATTTTTTTTTATTTTGTCCCTGATATATCAGATTTCTCCATTTTTAGTCTCTGACGTCAAGCCTTTGTTCAAAAAAGCTGATGTGGCCAACGGAGTACCACGTGGCCTTGCTGACACGGTATGTCACGTGGGATGATACGTGGCACTGAGTTGCCATGTCATCAGTGCCACGTCAGTATCCAATGGGTGACTGCCACGTGGTAGGGACGAAAAGCAAAAAAATAGTTATTTACAGAGGCCAAAAGCAAAAAAAATATATTTACAGGGACGAAAAGCGAAAAGAATGAAAAACTTTATTTTCATTTTCAAACTTCAACTGTTGCATATACAAGTGTATCATCACTCTAAAATAATGGATTTTATGTTTATCTTCTCTTTTTTTGTAGTAAAGTTTGTCCTTAAGTTGTTATCTTTATCTTTATCTTTATTATCAACCATTCTCACAAAACATCTCCTCACCATAAACCTCATGGGTAAACCTTTTGCTCATGGTTCACCGATAACATAATTCCCACAACTCTTTAAACACATTCAATTTACAAATTCAAAAGTAGAGCATTCACTACTAGGGATTACAATGGATAGGATCTCCGTAGGATACTATAGTACTTGCCCTCATACCTGCATTTTGAAAAAAAAAAATACCTATATCTAGATCATACTTGCATGGGTAACAACTTTAATACCTGTAACTATTACCCACACTTTAATTAACAATAAAAAGTCAGTAAATGAAAAAAGACTATTGAATGTGATTGCATAAATGTGATCACATAAATGAAGAAGGAGAGGGGTAGTACGTTTAGTTTAGGGCTTGTGATGGTTTCATTTGACGAAGGATCGAAGATTCGAATGAGAAAAATAATGGATAAAAGCGAAATTAGATATCGCTTCTAACGTGTATGAGTCTGGGTATGAATATTGCGGGTAAGAGGATGAGTACAATAGTCAGTGACAAACATACTATTGTTCAACAGGGTCCTTGTCCCCCTGATTTTTTTTTCACTCATTTATAAGCTACACATTTGGAATTCTCTTCTTTTCTGCACCATGGTCTGAGTAGAGGCATCACCTTTTAGTTTATGTTCTATTTTCATTTATTGATTTTTTATTCTTAATTAAAGTGCGAGTATGATTACTTATGTATCCAGCGAGTAAGGGTACGAGTACTAAAGTCTCACACGTGTATGAGTCTGGGTATGCGTATTTTTTCAAAATGCGGGTATCGGGACGAGTACTATAGTCAGAGACAGACATACGTGTTGTTCAGCAGGGTCCCTGTCCCCATGATTTTTCTACACATTTGGAATTCTCTTTTTTTCCCCACCATGGTTTGAGTAGAGGCATCATCTTTGGTTAAACCTCTCTAGTGATAACAATGCCTCTTGATCGCCCCACCTTAGCCGGCTCGAGTTGGCCCCCGAAGAATTTATGTCTGGCTCCATCCCTCATGATAGTACCCTGTCCAGACACTACCCATTTGTTATTGGGGAACCATGAGAAAAGGTTTACCCATAAGGATTGTAGTGAAAGAGTTTTTTTAGAAGGGTTGACAACAAAGATAAAACAAAGCAATTTAAAGACAAACTTTACAGCGACAAAAAAGAAGAAGCAGATAGACACAAAATAATTGTTTTTTGCTTTTCATCCCTGCCATGTGGCAGTCACCCATTGGATGCTGATGTGGCACTGATGACGTGGCAACTCAGTGCCACGGGGCACTCCGTTGGCCACATCAGCTTTTCTGAACGGAGACTTGACGTCAGGGACTAAAAATGCATGGAGGAATCTGATATTTCAGGAACAAAATCTATTTTTTTTTCAGAGACTAAAACCGAATTTCGCTCATATTGCAGGGACGAAAAGCGCTATTAACCCAATTTCTTAACAAATCCGTAACTAATTGGCTATAGAAATGGGCCATTAATCCATGCTAGACTAAACTGTTTTTAAAAAACCAGGTCATGATGTTTTCTCAAAAAATAGTTGTAGTCTATGAAGCCTAGATACGTAATACGATATGGGTACGATACGACACGGATACAAGGATACGAATTTTTTTTGAAATTTAGGATACGATACGGTCTGGATACGTTAACAAAATTTTATATAAAAACTTATATATATGCAGAATACATGTTAGGAAAGAGACATTGGATCAATAGTATTAGACCCAACACTTGAACCCTTTTCCCAGCTATTTTATAATTTTTTTTTACAAACAGTACAACACAATAGATGAGAATAGACAAGACATACAACATCTGAACACCAGAAAAATATTTTTGCAAGAGTGAAGAAAAACTTTACAACAATGCTTTTGTTGGAAAAAGAAAACCAGAGATGGAGAGACCCAAAACCGCCGACAGGATGGAGAGAACAGAACCACCGTCGGGATTGAAAGAAAGGATCTATCACCGGGATATATGACTCAAGAAGTATCTAAGGAGAATCGGAAAGTATCCTCAACAATAAATATTTAAAAAAATAAAAGATAATATGGATACTTTTGGGACACGTACCGGGAAGTATCCGAAAAGTATTCGCATCCGATACGAGTATAACACAGATACGTTTCCTGTTTTGGAGTATCCGGACTTCATAGGTTGTAGTCTGTTTCAGTGCACAAGTTAGAGAAGGATTGTGAATGGAAGACATCCTCACATTCCTGATGTTATTATTAGATGCAAGGCCATAGATATTCTTTCTAGTCTACCTCCATTTATTAGCTTTGTTTTTTGTAACCATTCCTTCTCCATCCACTCAATGTTGTTTGCCCTCCCCACTTCTACTGTCTATCACCTTTTTTCACTAAATTATCAGCTTTCACCACCCTCTCCCTACCCCCTTTCTCTCTCTAGTCTTTTTTATAGGAAACAAAATCATAATTCACACAGACCAAATAAATACATTAAAAATGGTTTTTTTAATTAATACTCTTCAATATTTATTTATTTCCCAAAAATACTCCTTATGTGAACTAACCCACTTGTATGGAAAATAGATTATCTCATTAATATATGTCTCACTATAAATAAGAATATAAATAGAAATTAGACATTTAATGTATTTGGAAATTGATGTTTTTTCTTATAATTAGGACCACCACCCTTTTGTTTCTTATAAAAAAGGATCGAAGGGAATATAAGCAATTTTTAACTACTTTTATCTTATTAAATGATGTTATTCTAAAAATACACTTGACTTAAATTTAAATTAACTTTTCCAATAAATATCATTAAGGGCAATTTAGAAATTACAATAATTTTTTTATTACTGCAAGCCTATTAAATGAGAATAATTACTCCCTCCATTTCAAAATAAGTTTAATGTTTTTTCACAAAATTAAGAAAATGAATAAGCTAGTGAGTGAAATAATTTTACTAAATTATCGTTGTTAACAATTAATGTATTAACAATTGTCATAAATACATAATGGAGTATGATGTAGTGAGAGTGGCGTACATAGTATTTATCTGAGGATAAAATTGAAAAAAAATTAAAAAATAATGTTACATTGAAATAATAAAACAACAGTCAATATGAAAAATTTTCATTTGTCTAAAACTTTTCTTAAGGGTGTGAAGTAGTTTTTTTTGTGCTTATATACGAAACCTGTAACACCCCAGCTACCCGGTGCAGCCTTTGGCCCACCGAAATGCTGAGCATGCTACTCACAGAACTTTATTCCCTCTTAAGGAATATTTTTGCCCCATGGGAGGTTCGAACCCACACCCAAAGGGATAAAGGTGACCAATTGGTCAAGTGGTGATGGGGAGGTGCTTTCCATTACCTTTATCCCTTTAGGTGTGGGTTCGAACCTCCCATGGGGGGAATAAAGTCCTGTGAGTAGCATGCTCAGCATTTCGATGGGCCAAAGGCTGCACCGGGTAGCTGGGGTGTTACAATAAAAGGTTGGTCAAGTGGTGATGGGGAGGTGCTTTCCATTACTTTTATCCCTTTGGGTGTGGGTTCAAACCTCCCATGAGGCAAAAATATTCCTTAAGGGGGAATAAAGTCCTGTGAGTAGCATGCTCAGCATTTCGGTGGGCCAAAGGTTGCACCGGGTAGCTGGGGTGTTACAATAAAAGTTTTATTGTAACACCCCAGCTACCCGGTGCAGCCTTTGGCCCACCGCAATGCTGAGCATGCTACTCACAGGACACTCCCGCAGCCACATGCGGGGTTTTTGCCTTATATGGGACTCAAACCTGCGCCCAGTAGCTTTAAAGGCCACGGGAAGCATCCCACTAACACCAACTCAAAAAACTGGAAGGAGTATTATATATCTATTTAAAAGACTTAGGCTAAATTGCACTTTTCGTCGCTTAACTTTTTTGTAGTTTTCAATTTCGCCCCCTAACTATTTAAGTTTTCATTTAGGTCCTTTAAGTTACAAAAGTTACTTCAATTTCGTCATTTTTTCATTTTTTTTATTTTAGACGAATGACCATTCGACACGTAGATGATTTCCATTTAATTTTTCATTTTTTTATTCCATGTGTCAAATGGTCATTCGTCTAAAATAAAAAAAAAGGACGAAATTGAAGTAACTTTCGTAACTTAAGGGACCTAAATGAAAACTTAAATAGTTAGGGGTTGAAAACTAAAAAAAGTTAAGAGACGAAAAGTACAATTTAGCCAAAAATTTTATTATGCTAAGGACATATGTCAAAAGTTTATTCATCCGTTTTTCTGACAAAAATTATGTTGTAAGTTGTGTTTTTCTTTGCTGCATGTGCAAGGAGCAGTTTGGACATACAAAATGATTCATCATTATTTGTGGAAAGAGATTTTCTGGCTTCCCTAGACTCATTGCCCACGGACAACAACGCCTTAAATTGATAGGAGGGCAACTTCTTTAATCTTTAGTGTCATATTCTCCCGGATTGACCATCAACGTAAGATATGTGCTCATAACTACTTGAACATGAATTTTAAGCTATATATACGCGAATTGTCTTCGGATGGGGATGCATTGATCCCATTTTTATCTTTTTTTTTTAATAGCAAACATTTATATATATATATATATATATATATATATATATATTAGTTGGGAAGCACTCTGGGTTCTTCAACTTTTTATCTGCAATTCACTATGAGGTATCAATGAAAGATACTAGCTAGCTCCACCAATTATATGCACACTTTAAAATAATTATAAATTGTTGAGAGAAAGAACCGATGCTAGTTAGTTTTTTTTTTTTAAGGTTTACGCATAATTATCATTATTTTAAGAGGAATGCTAGCGTCACACCTTCTGACATACTCTTTTGAACACACTCTCAACTATTGGGTCACGTCACACTTTTTTTTTCAAAATCAATATTTGGATTGAAAGTTACTATCATATAGATCATATCTGTAAATTTTAACATTAATCTATAATCATTTGCTATGTCATCAAGATGCGTCAAGATTAACGTCAACGGTGTAATTACAAATAACGTTAATCTTGATGACATAGCAAATGATAATATATTAATGTTAAAATTTACAGATATGATCTATATGATAGTGACTTTCAATCAAACGATTGATTTTGAAAAAAAAGCGTGACGTGACCCAATAATTGAAAATGTGTTCAAAGGAGTGTGTCAGATGGCGTGACACTAGCATTCCTCTCATTTTAATAATCTTCCTTACATATATGTGTGATACAATTAGTTTATCGAAAAAAAATGTGTGATGCAATTTACAACTTATGTTTGTCGGAGTAAAATATTTTTTTAATGGCAAATGTTAGTGAGTTAATATTTTTCCTTATTAGTGGGGTGAGTGGGGTTCGAACCCCGGTCTCTTTGTTAGTTTCCTCCTTAAATGTCCTTAGTTCATCACTTGAACCGTCCCCCTTGGACTTTGTCGGAGTAAAATTGGGTTGGGATATCTTTATCAAAGATTCGAGCCTTCCGAATAGAAAAGACATGGCCGAGAGAAAACATCCTATAAAAAATAATCAATCAAGTTCTCAGGCAATAATTAGTCATCGCAAAACATACTTCACACGTATAGCATGTAACATATGTGATACAATTCCCTTTATGGTTTATTTGTTAACCCTCCTGTTCATTTTATTTACATATACCATTCATTGTTCATTTCCTTAATGCCTTTTTCCTATGTTTACAAAAAGGGCGATTCCAGGAAAAAAGTCACCACTTCAAGTGGTTCATGAAATTTCTTAACAAATCCGTAATTAATTAGCTAGCTATAGAAATGGGCCATTAATCCATGCTAGACCGAAAAAGGACATTATGTTTTCTCAAAAAAAAAAAAAAAAGTTCTAGTCTGTTTCAGTAAACAAGTTAGTGAAGGATTGAGAATGGAAGACATCCTCACATTCCTGATATTATTATTAGATGCAAGGTCATAGGTATTCTTTCTAGTCTACCTCCATTTATTAGCTTTGTCTTTTTCAACCATTCCTTCTCCACTCAATGTTGTTTGCCCTCCCCCCCTTCTACTATCACCTTTTTCCACTAAATTATCAGCTTTCACCACCCTCTCCCTCTCCCTCCCCCTTCCCCTCTCTCTCTCTCTCTCTACCTTTCACTATCTGTTTGTTGCTCTCTCCTTTTTCCTCTCTTCCAGTTAGGGTTTCCTCTTAGGTTGGCTTAGACTACTTTGTCTCGGTAGGGAGAAAAAGAGCAGCTTCAGCTTCTGAAGAACCTCAAACAAGGGATAAAAGGTATTTCCCTTTTAGTACATTTGATCAAAGAATCCTACATCACAAACAGGTAAAACCATGTTCATGTGGCTTTCATCTTTTCTCCTTTTCCTTATGCATATATAGTTCTTTTCTCTGTTTTTTGTTTCTTTCAAATAAAGTAACGGCTGATAGTAAAAAAGGATACTTTTATAGGGCTTTTCCATTTTTATGTTTTCTGATGTAGCCATGAAACTATAATCAGCCAGATCCCTGGCTCAGCACTGATTAAATTTCAGAGGGTAATTATAGCTTGGTACTTGACCATGCAGCTGAATTCTTCCTGCAGAAGAAAGATAAAGTTGTTCTAAAAACACTTTGCAGATAAAGTGTTGTAAGGAATAAATGAAGATGAAGAAGAAAACAAACCCATAAACTTGAGGAGAAACTCAGATCAACACTTTACAGAGAGTTTCATGTTTGAAACTACGAACTCTTTTGCTGATCTTACCTAGCTCTTGAATTAAAAATGGAAAAAAGAGAAAGAGTAAAGAAGGAAAATACATATTTTTCAGAAAAGAAAATAAAGAAGGGAAGGATAAAGATAATCATATAAGATATTCCTCAAATTTGTGCCAGCCAGCTTAATCTCGTTGCATGTATATATGTATGTTGGGGAAGAGAGGGAGTTAGGTCTGTGAAGGGTTAAGGAGGGATGGAAATATTAATTATTCTATTTCTAATTAAGTCCCTAGAAAGGTTTTTCTGATGGTAGTATTATCACCGATCGAAATAATAATATATAGACCGGTCACCAAAATCAGAGACGGAAAAAATGAAATCTATCTCTAATTCGCTCGTCACTAAAGAATTTCATATTTTTTTTCCCTAATTTAATTTTTTAGTATTGTTTTCTGAAGTTTGAATCTAAAACTGCTTAATGAAGAACTTGGCATAGATGTGTAGTTTGTTGAAGAGTTCAAAATCGTGGACTGCATCCTACAAGAGCCGCAATTATAGAACACAATATAAATTAAAACCCCGTTGTTAATTGGTTTTTTTATGCGATTTTTTACTAATGCAGGGAATTAGTATATTATAAATGGCATCGTCCAGCTCATACAATTCTCCATGTGCTGCCTGCAAATTCTTGAGGAGGAAATGCATGCCAGGATGCATCTTTGCACCATACTTCCCACCAGAAGAGCCTCAAAAATTTGCAAACGTGCACAAAATATTTGGTGCTAGCAATGTGACTAAACTCCTGAACGAACTCCTCCCTCACCAGAGGGAGGATGCAGTGAACTCTCTTGCCTACGAAGCAGAAGCACGCGTGAGGGACCCAGTTTATGGCTGTGTAGGTGCCATCTCATTCCTCCAGAGACAAGTTCAAAGGCTCCAAAAAGAGCTTGATGCCGCTAACGCTGATCTCTTCCGCTATTCCCTCACTGACATCCCTCCAGCATCATCTCTTTCTGTGCCTCCTGGAATGGCATCAGTTCAACAAATTCCACAGAGGCAGTCTAGTAGTGCAAGAATTGGTAATGAAGGAAATGGGTTTTATCGACAATCTCCTAATGCTTGTTTTTTTCCTTATCCTCTTCCTTGGACTGATACCTCGGAGGAGGATATCAGTGAGGGAGGAGGAGAATTAGGAGGAGGAGGAAATCATTTGTGAATTAAGTGTAGTATTATTGCTTACCCATCTAGCGTTTATACTTTTCGAGGAATGGCTGCAATATTCTGATGGCGTGGTGATATATATATTATATATTATGGAGTACTATATATGTAGCCTTACTTGGACTCTTCTACCTAGGTGATTGAAGCTCTACTGTGTCCTTAAAGTTTATTTGTTGGCTTCTCTTTTCTAGTTCATAATAAGTGTGGCTTTAGAGCCTATAAATAAAATAACTTGGTAGAACATGCATACTAATGTATGGCTACTAGACCTCTTATTGTGTATTCAGTGCAAACTCTATGTATGCATGTGCAATGTGAAGCAGATTTTGACAAAGTTTTGTCGGTCATTGTTCATGATTAAGAATAACATTACTCGATTCTAAAGCCTAATTAACCCTATTGTTTAGGGTTTACTTTCATTTCGTGTTTTAACTCTAATTACCCGTTTTATCTATCTGATTCTAAAGAATTTCATTTCCTTTTGTTAAACTATATATCCGATGTTAATTTACTAACCAAACTCGTAATAAAGTTTTGCTTGACCTCAATAATGTCATGATCACAGACACAGAGACAAGATGGTAAGCTTGAGTTCAGCTATGATGTACTCTAGAGCTGTAGGAACTTTTCTTGTAAAAAAGACTGTGTTTTCCTGATCATAATCCAACAATATCTTGTATTGCTATGCATGCTAGGTATCTTTTAGATTTTTTGAAAGATGCATATAGGGGCATTGGGTATGGTGTTCGATGAACTACTCAACTAACAGGAAAAATGAGCAGTGTTTTTCTGATCAACTCGTGTGTCTCTGCTAGCTGCAATCCAAACAAGTTTGAATTGTAGCTTTCATCATGTGAAACTGAGGCTGAGCTCAATCCCTACATATCTGTTTAATCATAAAATAAAATATCTGAAATACTGAGCCACAGCCAAAGTTTTAAATTGCGGTTGCGGTTGCAGAGACTTCAAAAACCGTTAGGCTGCGTGAAATTGCAGACAAATTAATGCGGCCGATGCGGCTGCAATTATGGATGCGATGCGGTTGCGGAAACCTAAAAACCCATTACATTACAGGCACAATTGTGGTTGCGGATCTCAATTTAAAACCTTTTAACTGTCCTTGATGGATTTAACACATAAAGTAGTATTAGTAGTTCATCCTTAGGGTTTTCAGTCTTTTTCCTCTCTCTTTTTCATCTCTACCCTTTGAAGATGTACCCTAGCAATCCCTTCGAAACTGTTCCTATCAACCACTAACACTCACCTTCAGACAATACAGTGCAACAGTATGACCCTTCTCTCTCTCTCTTCCCCTCTCAGACTGTAGCTACATTGACGCCAACTTGCAGGCGTATATATGATTATGAATGAATACCGATTATTTTAGCTGCGTAACTATATATAACAAAAAAAAAATGTGGTGTAGCTTTATTAACTACTTGAATAGAATTGGAAAACCTTATTATAGCCTCTATGCACCTTTTTTATTTTTTATTTTTTTTGAGAGCAAAAGAAGGATATATATATATATATATACATATTTTTTGTTGAATTGTCCCCCCCCCCCCCCTCATTTGGGGCATATATGTTAGTTTGCAGACAACAGGTAAATTCTAAACCGAACCTTCCCAGAAGTTGCAGCATTAAAAAAAACCTTCTTAGTCTGACAAAAAAATAGGGATAGGGTTAGGGTTTTTTTTTTTCATGACCAGTTAAGTTCCCTGGAGAAAACTGACAGTGAAATGAGTCATTAATTTCGTCTTTAAAAAAAAAAGGCATGGCCTGTCAGTTATTTTAAATAAATCATCTAGTTAAACCTAATTGTGAAATAATCCTTATTTTCTTCTGATTATTTCTCACTCTCCCTTTCTCTTATTTATTTATGAAAATATTAATGTGTGTCTTTGCAATCTCGGCAAGTACAAGGCCAAATGTTCAAAATCTATTTTTGTCAGTCACTTTACCCCCTCTCTCAGCACACAGCACAGAGACACTGTTATTACAAAATCACAATAATAATAAAAAGTCAGGACCCTCCTTCCACTCCCACCCACCCTCTCTCTCTCGAATACACCCAAAGAGTATGGGTACGAGGCACACGAGGGCCTGGTAAGCAAAGGGAGGGACTCCCGTCCATATTAATAAGACCTCCAATTCATCGCCCTTAATTCATCCCCCTGACCTGACCCCGCTTTCCTCCTCGAGATCACCAAAATCCTCGACTTTTTCTTTCTTGGAATTTTTGGTAAACCAAATCTATTCCTCTCAATTCTCATAACTTTTCCCAACAATATCTCCGTGGATACTTGATACGATACGATATGATACGGATACGTATATATGGTAAAATTTTGAAAATTAAGATACGGTCAAGATACTTTAATAAAAATTTAAATTTAAATATATAAATATATAAATGCACAAAATATAAACATATCTAAAGATGATAATAAAGAGAGATTCACATTACTAATTGTCAATTGTTTATGTAAAGATATCAATAGTCAATAGATGATAATCACACTTTACAAAAAAGATACTTGTGATCATAACAAGTGAGCATTATTACATATCTTTTTCCCACCAAAATCAAAAAATGTTCTTTCTCCTATGAACATGTCACAAAAGATATACAATTTCCCGACCCAAATTAGAATATAGCAACAAAAAAAAAATATTAATCCTATCCAAAAGATGCTAAGCCATATCTGAATATGTTAAGCCGTATCGTAGACGTATCGTAAGCCTTCCCAGCCATATCTGAATATGCTAAGTCGTATCGGAACCATATATATACCGTATCTAATATATTTCTTAAAAAATAAATAAATAAAAAATATTAGATATCTATAGAATACGTATCAGACACGTATTGATATCTGATACCTGTCAGATACCAATACTTTGACATTTTTAGAGTATCCGGGCTGCATAGAATATTTCCCTCGTACCGTGCCAAGTCCCTTTTAATTGGTTTATTGTCATATATACTATAGCACAGGACAGTTTGGCATTGGAACAAATAATTTAATAATAATAAAGGGTGAGGTGAGATTTATAAACATATATGTACTGTTGTGGCTCAGGAAAAAAAGTGAGTATGGCTTTCTGCACAACTTCTTGTTTCTCTGAATGAATATTGCAATAGTTTTAATTTCAGAATCCATCAAACACATCAATCTTCTCCACTCTGCACTAAGACGTGGAAAAGAAGCAAAGAGCAGGTGAAAATTTGACAGAAAGGACAAGCCATGTGAGGGGTCCTATCCCTATTTAAGCCCCCCGCAACAAATTCTCTATGTCTTCGTGGACCTAAGAAAAGGCCACAATATGGGTCCAGGGACTTGTATCTTTCGCGTTATGTTATATGCTTTCCTCTCTCTCTCTCTCTCTCTCTCTGTACTTGGCTTGTGTCATTGGTCACATTATTATGGTCAAGAGAGACAAACGAGTCTATTGTCCTGCTGATAGTATTTACAGACAGTCATTGAGACAAGTATACGTGCACATGTGATGTGTCAATTTCAATTGTGTACCAAAAATATTCTTTATAAGTCTGAAAAGCTTGACTCAACTGCTTGACTCATGAGGTAATTACTGTAAGTCTTGATAATAACTTATCACAACTGAGTTTTATTTCCCGTGCCATGTTCATTCGAGTCTCATTGTCCATTGCCAACCTCTTCAACCTCTTCTAAACTCTTGCCAAGAATTTCAAATTTGTGAATTATGTGGCTTGAATTATCTCTGCGTTCAAATTAAAAATCCATATGACTGAAAGGCTTCTCTTTCGTTTGTCTGTCCCCTCGTTTCTTCAAAGTCCAATTATGTATATAATATGGTCTCAAGAATAAAGTAAAGTTAAACATGAAACTGTATATAATTCATCATGCATGCATCAGTATATAACTTTGCATACATATATGTAAGTAGGAAAGGCAAAACGGGCCGATCAGTCCTGTCACACCAAAAGCCTGCCTAAAATGGGTCAGCCCGTTCCAGCCAGTAAGGGGTGATGAGTTGTGGTCTTGAGCCCGCCCCGTGCGAAAATAAAATTACATAGAAAAAATGAAATTTGCACCCAAAAAATGGCGGGCGCAAAATATTATAAAAACATAAAATTTAGTTAAAAATGCTAAAAATGAATAAATAAATGGTTTGGTGGGCAGGTTCACTAGCCCAGCAGGTTCACTGGTTGGTGGGCTGGATACACAACCCGTC
This sequence comes from Calophaca sinica, assembly GCA_037113605.1. Lineage (NCBI taxonomy): Eukaryota > Viridiplantae > Streptophyta > Magnoliopsida > Fabales > Fabaceae > Calophaca > Calophaca sinica. The sequence continues at coordinate 28,551,956 of CM073731.1, read as the reverse complement.
GGACTCAACCCACATTGTCATCCCTATATGTAAGCGTAGTAGCAGATCCAAAAAATTTGTTCAGTGGGGGCAATAAAATAGTCTATAATATTTTCACGGAAGAAAAATATTATAAGCTTTTAAAAAATACATAAGCTCATGATAAAAAATACTCTAAGTCTAATATGTTTTGTATCTCTATGTGTGTTTAGTGTTAGAGAAGCAGTAAAAAAAAATTTCTTTTGACGGGAACACACCTAATTCATTTCATTATCAACTACATTGATCACTACATTATCAATGTAGTTTTGGGGAGTAGCTTTAGATGTGGCCACCCTAGCTAATGTATGGGCAATCCCATTTGCTTGTCTCCTAGTAAACCCAACATGAGAGTTTGGTAACAAAGAAGATAAAAGACACCTACAGTCTAAAATTATATCACCGAAATTAGAGGCATCACTTTGCTGCTTATTAATACTATTTGCCACTCTTTTAGAGTCTACCTCGAAGTCAACATTCTCCAGCTGAAGATCATAAACCCAGTGAATCGCTGTAAGCAAACCTAGAGCTTCACCCTCATCAACGGAACATAAGGGTGTTATCCACTTGGTACGGGCCATCATGAAGTTGCCTTGATCATCTCCGAGTCACACGCCAAAACCTACCCTGTTCAGTTGAGAAGAAAAAGATGCATCAATATTACACTTAACTCTACCTTGGCTGGTTTGGTCCATCTATTGTGTGGGTCTGGTGGGTGTCGCTAGTGACCGACTACTACTCGTTCAGCTGTATGCCAGTCTTCTAGCATTACTCTACTCCTTGTGATAAGTTGTCGTGGTGTTTCAAGAGAGTTTCCCCACGGCTTCAGATTCCTGCTCTTCCATATTCCCCACATCACCACCACCCAAGTTGCCCTCTGCTCCTTAGATAATGCTTTGATCAGACTGAAGCATAATTCAGTGAAGCTTTTGGACCTGAGCATCCAGTGCTTTATAACACGCCAAAGGTCAACTTCTTGCCAACATAGAACACTCCGGGAACATGAGAAAAATAAGTGCCAGTTATTCTCCCATCCTTGGTCAAAAAGATGCAATTATCTGGACACTCAACTCCTTTTTGCCTAAGTTTACTCCTGTTAGGGAGACAATTTCTACAAGCACGCCATAGAAAATTCTTCACCTTTGGAGGGACCTTGTAACTTCATAACTTTCTTATAAATTTCTCCATTCATTTTAAAACAAATTTGTCTTATGTGGGCAAAAAAAATATTTTTTAAGTAATTCAGGTAAAAAAAAAATTATCTTGGGGGACCATACCACATAAGGTGGATCCGCCATTGTATGTAAGTCTTTATAGTCAATCCTGGATTCACACTGTTGGAAACTACGAAGTCCCACACATCGGATGAACTAGTGGGAATAGTAAAGGTGGGGTGAAGACTAATTGATTTGAACTTTTTGGACAATATATTTGCCATGCTTACACACTAACTAGAAAAAAAAATGAATTGGACCTCTGAGACCCATACATAGATGAGAGGTCTTTAACACTATGTTTGGATGGGGGGAAAGAAAGTGGGAGAAAAGAAAGTTTCTTGAAAAACTCAAAAATTTGACATTGGTAAGTGTGACTAACCAATCATGGTGTGACACATATGTCATTTTACACTTTAATCAATAAATTTTATTTCCCCCCACTTTCTTGGATACCAAACATAGCCTAAGGCTCTTTTTGTACCAAGCCCAGAAAAAAAATGATTCAAACTTTTTGGATGATGCATTAGTCATACACTCATACTTAAATACAAAACAGCCCAATCCACACTCTTTATATGGGCTTGTGCGTAAAAATATTCCAACACATGTATATCCTGTGCCACTGGCCTTAATTCACGGTTTCATATTAGCAACAAAACACATAATTAGCTCACAAAAAGCGAAAATATTTACTTTTTTTTTTGACAAGGAAAAAATTTCCATTAATAACCCTTAAATCTGAGGCAACAGCAGCAATAATACATAAAAGAGTTTCTTCAATCCAAATAGAATCAACATTAACCAAAGCAAATTTTGCTAAATAATGAGCTACTATATTAGCACCCCTCCTAACGTGGCAAACCTTAAAACGATGAAACCGTGGAACAAGAGTGGTGCAGTCATTCACAACTATGCCAAAATATGTGGGAATTGTTGAAGAGAAGAGCATTACTTGCACTACATTTAAAGAGTCAGATTCAACAACCAATGAATAAAAACCAAGATCGAGAGCAAAATTAAGGGCGAGTTTCATTCCCAGAGCCTCCACTAAATCAACATCATTGAGAGCATTTATTCACCAGGTTGCAGCAGTCATAACCTCACCATTTTCATCTCTAATAACCGTACCGATTCCCCAGACTCCATCTGAAAAACCAACAGCATCCATATTTACCTTATACCAAGATGTTGGGGGCTTACACCATTTATCCAACTCATTATCAACATTCTGAACATTTGAACTAGAGGCAGGCAAAGAGTGCAAAGAATTGATGCTGTTAGAATACTCAAGAGCAACCTGCCACACCTTGTTAGCTGAAGCTAAGGGATCAGATGGTGTTCCCTCAAAGCAGTGCTTATTATGAGTTTTCCAAATTTCAAAACATAAAGACAGCACATGCAGTTTCACCTCATCTGTACTGTTAATAATAATGTCCTCAATCCAGCTGTGAGAGGATACCTAGACATGATCAAAGTTGATGCCGAGGGGAGAGGCAAACTAAGCTTGCTTGGCCCAAAAGCACCTGTAAAAAATATGATTTGTATCTTCACAATAAGAATCGCAGCGCGGGCACAGGGGAGAAACATGAACACCTTTAGAATTGAGTTTCATTCTAGAAGCAAGACTGTTATGTAAAATTCTCCAACCCAAATGAATATGTTTAGGGACAGTCTGGATTTTCCAAAGGTGTTGCCACACCGAGGATCCATTAATAGTGGTAGATGGCAAGGGAGAATCAGCAACTTCCCTATTTTTAACACAGTGATTGATAAGTTAGAATTTATCTAGTTTTTTATCTTGTTTTAATAGGTTTTATTAGTGGTTTATCTTTATTTATGTTTTGTTTTTAATACCTTTTGGTTTATGTTTGGATTTGTAGGAAAGGGAGTTGAAGAGTTGATGAAATTGATGCAAACAGATTGAATTACGACCCCAGTGTTGGAGAACATGGCCATAATTCGTGTGAAGTAGTTGGAAGGTCAAGTGAAGAAACAGAGAGAATTACGCCCCCCTAGTGTTTATCATTATGGCCATAATTCGGGTTTAAAGATGTGAAAAGTCACCAGTTCGAGAATTATGACCCCCGGTGTTGATAATTACGGCCATAATCGTGGTAGGCAGAATGTAAATGTTAATTAAAACTTGGAATTTGTTAAGCTGTCTTGATGGGTTTTTAAGGGGATGTAATGGGACTTAATTGGGGTAGAATTAGGCTATAAATAGAGGCCTTTAGGGCCACAAAAGTCACCACTCTCCTCTCCATTTTCTCTTAGCAAAACTTTGTCTTTCTTTAGCTTTTGTTCAAGTATGTTCATGGCACTTTTATTTAGTTTTAGTTTATGAATGAAATTCAATTTTCCCTTTCATTTTCTCTTCATCTTTTAATCCTTATTTCCAGCATGTTTAATTTATGTTTTGTTGTTTACATTTCAATTATGTGTGAGTAGTTTTCTAATCTTGGGATTGTGGGTATTCCAATTGATATATTATTACCAATTCTGATTTTTCTTTGTTATGGGTGTTGTTTCCTTTTAATTCAACCTTAGTGATTATTGATGCATGATCTTAGATATCAAATGATGGACTGAAAGGTGAAATTTGATATTAGATCTATAAGGTTGAACAAGGGAATTGAATCATGAAAATAGATTTGGTTCTCTTGAGATTGAGAAAAATATCTTTTCTTAATGGGTTTTTGCTAATATTTCTACCATGAAAATATGTTGTTTATTAGCTTAAATACATTATTGTTCTTTGAAAGAAGGCAATAGTTACATTAGATTATTTTAACTTTAAAAATCCAACACTCATAGCTTTAGGAAATTGGTTTGGTGATAATTGTCATTGTGAAGAACCATAATCTCAAGAGTTTCTTTTCTTTGTTTTTGGTAATTATTTTATTGTTTGATTTCTAATAATCTATCATTTTAAATATAATTTTAGCTAATCACCATAGTGAAAAGAAATTGGTACTCAATACTAAGTCTGTGGGAATGATATTTTTACTACGCGATAAACCCGTGCACTTGCGGGCCTATCAGTGATATGCACTCTTCACAAAAAAATAACCACATTTTACCAGGCCCCAAGCCAACCGGTCTAATTGCATAAAGGAGGATATAGGAATTTGCAATATTTGCATAGCTTCAAAAGGAAAAAATAATTCATTTACCAATTATACATTCCACATCGCATCCTCTTGAATAATCAACTCAGAAACTTTAGAGATTTTGGTATTGGGGGTTTAGGTGACCATGCCTTGTAGCCATTCTGATGAGGGAGCCAATTATCATTCCAAATATCAATCATATGCCCTCTCCCAACTGTCCACAGGCAACCTCTTTTGAGAATCCAAATAGTCTGATGAATGCTCCTCCATGAGTAACTAGGCCGGTATCCCAACGAAGATGTCATCAAGTTTCCTTTAGGGAAATACCGAGCTCTTAAACAACAAGCTAGCAAAGATTCAAGCTGAGTTAAAAGGCGTCATCCTTGTTTCGCCAACAGGGCTTTATTAAAAGCTCCAAAACTACGAAAGCCTATACCACCTGTGACAACCACACCAAAATTAAATGGAGCCGCCACCAATATTTTGTTTTTATAGGAAACATTGGAAAACCTATTTTTTGAATTTAAAATAAGAAGGTCTTTGGACCAGATTCGGGTTCGGGAGTTGGTTACGCGCAAGGAAGGATTAACACCCATACGCGCCCATTTAAAAAATGGTACTCTTTTAATTGTTTTAAAAAAATTTGTTTGCCTTAAAGAATTTAATTCCCTTTATCAAATTTATTATTTATTTAATAAGGAAAAGAACCCACAAAAGTTATTAAAAAAAGAAAGCATTGTTATTGTATTTATCAGTATTTAATCTCCTTTTAATTAAACAAAAATACAAACTGAAGATAAAATTTGACTTCACAAGTTAATAATTTATTTATTTAAAAAAATACTTAAATGAGGAAACCTAATTCAGAAACTTCTATTTTATTTTTTAGTCCCTTATCAAATCTTTTATTCATTTCTGGTTATTTATGAAATAAAAATAATAATAATAATAATAATAATATTACAAATAAGTCCCTGGTTTAGGTCTGGCCCCATTGGGAGACCAAACCAAACCCAAAAATTTCAATTTTACTTTCAAGTCCTTTTTTAATATAATAATTACAAATTGATCCTTTTTTATCCCCTATTTACAATTTAGTCCTTTTTATAACGTATTTACAGTTAAACCCTTATTAATTACATATTTATAGTTTAGTCCCTATTTAATATATATTTGCAGTTTAGTCCCTATTTAGGGTTTGGCCCCATTGGAAGGCCAAACCCTAAACCTAATTACAGATTAAATTACAACCCAGGCTGTGACCCCAACAGAATCAACATCAATAACAATTATAACAATCACTAACAACAACCGCAGCACAACAATGTTGATAACAAAATTATAACAACAATAACATTACAATGACAAAGATGAACATTGTAAACGCATATGTCTCAGTCCATTGTTCAATCCATGATAAAAGAGAACAAAAAAAAATGAGAAAATGAAGAAAAGGATAGGAAGAAGAAGATAGAAACCTGGATTACAGCTTTCCAGAAAACCAACAAGTAGAAGAAAGAAGGAAAAAAAGGCCTAAAACTAAGAATTTAAGTTTCAGTGTTTGGGGGGTTTCACGGATCTCCTGAGTCCTGCTCCTCCTTCTCCTTCCACCTCTCTGTCTCTCTGTCTCTTTCTTTTCTCGCTCGGGTTTTCCTCTTTTTTCAGGGTCCCTTTTTCCTGCGTCTCTTCTCCCCTTTTATAGCCTCTTCATTCCTCTTCAAGACCTGCAAATTAAAAGGGGAAAGAAAATCAGTATCAATTTTTAAACAAAAATAGTAAAATGAGAAAGAAAGAAACTTCCCTTTTTGGAGATACGAATCTCTGATTGAAAGATTTGAGGATAGGTTGAGGCCGCGGCCTAGGGTTAGGGTTAGGAAGAGAATGGATGTGTGGGAGCGTGGCCAGGATGAAGGGGTTGTGTTTTAGGTTTAGGGTTTGGTTTGGTGAGAGAGATGAGAGACGAAGAAAAAGGAAAGAGAGAGGGGGACGCGGCGGCTAGGGTTAATAAGAAGAGAAGGAGATGAGGATTGGGGGTGCCGCGGCGCTAGGGTTGAGGAAGTTGAGAGGGAGAAAAAAAGGAAAGGATGAAGAGGGAGGGTTGGTGAGTGCCGTGGCGTGAGGAAGAAAGGGAATGAGGGATGATGGAGCTAGGGTTTAGAGGGAAGGAGGGTGTTTAGGGTTAGGTTAAAGGAGAAGGTTGGGATGTACGTGTGTGTGAATGAACGGGCCAAAGGGTGATGGGCCGCGTGTGGAAAAGATGTTTGGCTGGGCCGGGGGTGCACGAGCGGAAGAAACGGGGTGCAGGAATCAAAAAGAAGGACGCAGGGGTATGAAACAAAAGGGAGGTGCAATTAGGAACAGGGAAGGAGCATGGACGCAGGCATGAGGATGAGGCTATTGGGTTGGGCTGCTATTAGTACCACCCAATTTTATTTTTGGCACCCCCACTTTCTTTTAAAAAAAATCCTTTTTTCTCTTTTTATTCATTTTTCTTTTCTTTCTTTCTTCTCTTTTATTCTTTATTATAAAACCAAAATATTATTTATTATATTATTATTACTACTAATTAAATAAAATAAAAGTTAAAATAAATAATAAAATAAAAAATAAAATAAAAGGGCCGGACAAAATTATGGTACTACACCACCCATTTTTTTCGGTTGACAACACTGATTCCAATTAATCCAGTGAATTTTTCTTTTCTGCCCATCTTTGTTTCCCAACCAAAATTTTCTGATCATGCTCTCAATGTGGTCACACAAGCTTGCTGGCAACAAGAAGCAGCCCATAACATATGTAGGGATTTCCTGAACAACTGCTTTAATAAGAATTTCTCTGCCTGCTGTTGATAAAAACTTCTTTTTCCAACCCTTCAACTTCTTCCACACTCTATCTTGTACAAAATCAAAAATTTGTTGCTTTGATATTCCCACATAGGAAGGAAGCCCCAAATATTTGGATTGAACCTCCACTACTTTAATATCCATCCATCCTTGGAATTCATGTCTTCTATCTATTGGCACATTTCGGCTGAAAGAGATTTCAGACTTGTCATGATTAATGAGTTGACCAGAAGTTTCTCGATAAAATTGGAGAATATTTTTTACATATTTTCAAGTGATTGTTTTTTTTTTTTTTTGACTAAAGTGGAATAGTGTCACGTTTTCAAGTGTTTTGAGTTATAGGTGAGAAAGGATAAGCATCTAAATTCGAGCATATACATAGATATAAATGAATTAATTTTTTTTAACAATGAATGCGGAGTTCTGTTAAAAACATGAGCACAGAGTGAACAAATCAATTATCCCAAAAGCATAACTAATATAAATGGTATAGTTCTCTCTCCGTCTCATGTTAAGTGTTATGTTTGTATAGTTTTCAATAACACGCTGTTATACCCCAATTTTGTCCACCTACCTCTTGTAATTTATTTTTATTTTTGTTTTTACTTTATTCTTAGCAACAAATTTTGGGTTCATTTTTGTGTTAATTCTTTGGGTCAATTTTAGCCCAATTGCAATAAAAAATGAGGTACAAATAGCTGGCATTTTTGTTACAAATTATCATGACAAACACAAGCCCAAAATTTAAACCAACAGTCCATTACCTGTCAAAAAATAACAAATACAATACAGTCCATTACATGTCCAAAAATTGCCCAAATACAAACCAAGCCCAAAACAAAATTACAAAATTTGGTGAGAATTCAAAAGCAAAAAAAACAAAAAAACAAAACAGGGGAGACATCGCATGGCAGCTTCATGCTGCAGCTCATTTTTTTTGGATAAGAGCCAATGCTCTTTCTTCTGTTACTTCTGCTCCTTTCCATTTTTGCCCAAGACAGTTTTGCTTTGCAGCCACCACCTCTCAGAGGCACCACAAGAGGTGCTGCCATGTCTCCAACCAGCAATTTTTCCCTGCTCCAAGCATTCCACCTGCACCATCAATTGCTCCTATAAATACCATAACAGAATAACAGAGGAGGGGGAATTTTCTGAGACTTCTACCACCGATTAAAGAATTAAGGACTTCACATTGGAGTCCTAATTCAACCCAAACACAGAGAAAAATTAAGAAAAGCAACGAGGCAGTAGCACAGCAGGAGAAATCGCAGTAGCAGAGGAGAAAGGAGAAAAAACCAGTGTCATTACCATCTACAGCAATCACATCCACTTAGGTAGTCTATTAAACAAATTTATGTGCTTTGTTTTAATCTCAAAATGCCGTAAATGAGTGTTGGTCCACAGCCTGTTAGTAAGGTTTTCCAGAATAAAACAAAACAGCAATAGAATCAAACAAGGGAAAATCAGAGAGCAATAGAATGAACAGTAGAAAGGAATAGGAAAAATGAAATCAGGCAGAGAAAGTTAGGAAGCAAAAATGGTGATTCAGATAGAATAAAAAAAAATAGAAAAGTCTTCTTACCGGACCACCACGAACCCCCGCACCGGAACCACCCTCGTCCTCCACTCGCCGTCGTGGATAAGCGAGTGGCCGTCCTCCTCGCGGCCGGAACCGCCGCTGTCCTCCTTTCTTCCCCCTTCCCTTTTTTTTCCTCCCTGTGTCAACCCACATCTCGTCGCCACCATCCCTTCCTTCTCCTCCCTGTGTCAGCCCTCGACCTCTCGAACCCTTCCTCTTTTTTCCTCCCTGCGTTGTCTCTGTCTCCCTCGTCCGAACCTCTTGCTAGCGGCATGTGACCGAGGATGGCGCGACGGCGGCCGTACCGCTTCTCAACCTCTCCTCTCGCGCTTTTCCCTCTCTCTACTTTAGTCCCTTCCTTCTCCTCCCTGCGTCATCTCTCTTTCTCTCGCGACTCCTCTTCTCCCCCCATCAACACCAGTTCCCCCTTTCTTGCTCGCGGCCACGCGCGGCCAGGGATGGCGCGCGACGGCCGCATCCCCGTCTCCCTCGTGGCGATCGCCCTCCCCCTTCTATCTGTAACACCCTAACTCTAATTAGGGGACTACTTACTAATTAAACCTGTATTTAAGGAAATATGTCTCGTAATTTTTTTTTTTTTTGCATACACGATAAACGTAAACCAGAGTTCTCGAAAGCGGAACCTAACTTTAGTTATTACAACTTATTTTCAAAGAATAGCTAATTAAAATAATTACAAATTATACATAAATCTCTTAATTACACAAAGATACAACTCAGAAACCAAGACTCGACTCGTGATCCGGTGACTCGGGTCTCGCCGGAAGGCAAGACCGAGCACAATCCAATGCTTTGAACCTCATCAACAGTTGTACCTGAAAAGAACGCTCCAAAAGTGAGTTTATAAAACTCAATAACATAGACTTAGAATAAAAACACTTCTACCATTATTCTCAGCCATACGTGGTGTGCGACATATGGAAAATCCTCCACATAAATATATACATATTTATTTGTTCACTATCCTTAATCAAACCTCAAACATGATAGTGCAACTAAGTTTCCAACTCCCAAACACACATCAACACATAACCTAAACATAACACGATCACTTTTCACCAACCTCAATTCATAATCATTGCACACACGTGTTCAATAATGTTTACAAGCAAATCACAATTCATAGTAATGCAGTTGACATCTTTAAAGAGAGAAGCAATTGCAAACAAATGTCCAAATGACCACAATGAATGTCCCCACTTGACCCAGCCCAATTGCAAAATGAGTAAAATCCCGTATACAAGGATAAAGCCAAAGGCCCAGCTCAAACGCAGAATGGGTAAAATTCTATATATAGAAGGATAAAGTCAAGGGGCCCCCAACGGCAAAGATGGTAGCTAATCACTTACGATGGGGTTGCAGAGCAATTTGCAAACATTCCAAACAATTCCTATCAGAGGAATACAAGCGCCTTATATTGTAACAACCCAGCCCCCACCCACATTGGAGTGTTACAAAAGGGTTTCCGAAAGGTATGTTGCTCACAGGACTTCACACAATTTCAATCAAGAACATAATTAAGGAATGTACATCAAAGCCATTCATCACAATACAAATCAGTCCCAAGTCATCACCGATCAAGGCATTGCAATTCCAGTTCAGTCAATTCAAGAATCAATGCAACAACTCACATGCATGACCAAGAATCAAAACACACATCCTCACAAACAACACCCATGATAATCCAATACAATGAACAACCATCCCATGCTAGATTAACAAAAGTCCTTCCATGCATATAACATAAGCTCAAGTATTATATAGCCCGAACTCGTAGAAAGGGGCTAGCTCGGGTGTCGAGCCACATCAAAATTGAACTCAATCATAGTAGCAAACATAGCAATCCCATAAATAATCCGAGTGAAGTTCAATGGAACTCACAACAGAACAAACATCAACATCAAACATTGGTTTAGGGGGGTTGGGGGCAGTCGCCAACCCTATTTCAGCCAGACCCCATATAAGACCATTTCAGATTAATTCAGAAACTAATTATAAAGCTAAAGAATTTAAATGACAAATCCTAGCACACCCTAAGGGAGGTTGTTGTGTGAAATAATAACGCAATTGTGCAAGTATACACAATTGCAACAAGTAGTAAAGAGTAAATCAAGATCGTTCCCACGAGGATTGATTAATTGATTTCACAAGTTTTTCCAATAGTAAGTGAGTTAGTGAGTAAATAATAAAAACAGAAAATAAACATCAAGTTTTTGTGGTTTTAATAAATGAACAAAACAGAATTAAGCAAGTGATTTGAGAAAAATATGGATAAAGACTGTTAGGATTCAGTTCATTCATATTTCCACCAGGTTGGGTTCAGTGCCATAAGTCAGTGTCATTTGGCACCTGGGCGCAGGGCACTAATGTGTGTGCCTTTCAGCACTTTCACCAGGGTTAAGTAAAGGGTTCCTTATGTCTAAGCCCCCATTATGTTCCCCCTTGTCTAGTTAATGTGGCCAAGAACACCCTACAAGACAGATTTCCTATGTCTAGTTTAATCAAAATCAATTAAAGTGTCCTTTAAATTGATACCCCTTATATTGCCTCATGAAATCAGCATGTTACCACCTTTCAGCACCTAACATACATGTACCTAACTAAAGTTGATCAGGCTCATGTTAAATATGTAAGCAATGAAGTCGCATGAGACAAAGATGCAAAGGCAAAGACAAATAGACATTCACCAACCAAGTTTCAATACAAAGTCACTTCATCCTAACTTAAGAGAGTTAGCTCATAATGAGCCTAAAAATAAAACAACAGAAACTGGTGCCAAAAACAGAATCCATGGCACTAGAGTAAGAGTTTAGAAACTATTACAGCTATAAATAAAACAGAAAACAGAATTGCTCCCAGCTTTGTGAGCTTGAGAACCACTCTTTAAGTATCAATGCCTTCATTGCTTTACGCTTCACTCAGACTTGAGCAAGTTCCTTCTCTCCATGGACAAAGTTGAAAGCTTGAATCAATGGTGTTTGGAAAGAGAAAGAGGAGATGCGGCTGCTTCTTTTTTAATGGGGGACAGATGCTGCCCTAGCAGAGAAGAATATCAGAACCAGCCTCTTTTGCTTCATTAGGTCATTGTACTTTTATAGTCTCTCCTCAAAATGGGCTAACCAATGCTGATCCCCATAAAGATGTTGTCCTTGGGCCCAAAAATGAGAGCTTTTTGTCATGTAGTGAGCTGAGAGAAAATGTAATATGACAGGGAGGGACCACCAAAAAGCACGATGCAGCAACATATATGAGGACAGAGTCCTTTGTTTAGCTCCACTGAAAGATCACACGTTCTTTGCTTTAATTCCAGGTCATTATCAACACAGTGTCGTGGCATGGCACCAGACTTGGCACTGAGCAATTCTCATAAAAATCCTGCACAATGTCAACACACATCAAAATGCTCACAAAAGCACCAAAGTGCTTTAAACAGCTCCAAACAAGGGAAATCACATTATTTACATAAATCTAATAAATAAAGGATCTAAATTACTCTTAAACTCACATGATTCATAGTCATAAAAGCATAAATAACTCTTATTTCTAAGAGTTATCACACCCCCAAACTTAAACCATTGCTTGTCCTCAAGTAATGACACATGAACAACAGCAGAAAACAGAAAAATTGTCACAAATGCAGCAGCACTGAACAAGTGAATTCAAATAGTAAAATTTTTATTGAGTGGTTTTCACATGGCTTCACTTTCAGACTAACACTTTGTCAAGCAACCCCTTTGTGCTTCATGCTTCCTTGATTTGTTCCACTGATTACAAGTGTGTGTGTGCATCCCTTATGCTCAATCAAAAAGCTAGTATAGATCCATCAAGTTCATCTCAGTTTTCCCCCGAAGAATTTTCCTAACTTGCACCTCCTAATCTAACAAAGGGGACTAGGCTTACAATTGTAGGAACTAGGGGCTACATGATAAGCAAAACAGCACAAACAAACTAAGAAACATGGGATCAATGCACACTCATTCAATTTTTAATCTTTTTTTTGCTTTTTTCTATGTTTCATCTCTTTGCCTTTTGATGCGAATAACAACAATTGTAATGAAGTTACCCGGTTACCCAACAAAGAGACTTTTTCTTTGCTTTTTTTTTTATGTATTTTTGGCCTTTTCTGATTATTAATGTGTGCATTGACCTATTCTTTAAATCTTTACAATGAGCATACCCCCAAACTTATCTTTTACCTAATCCTCCTTCATTGGTCAAATTTGGCAACAAGGTTTAGTCCATTCTAAGGGTTCAACATCAACTAATTTGTAGGCTACCTATTCTTCCCTCTCAAGCTAAGGGTTTGTGTCAAAAATCAGTGTTCCAACCAATTGCCAATCATCACAAAGTTCCAACAACACCATGCATAGAATCCTCATCAAGTTAAGTCATTGTGTCAACCAAATTTTATTTTTTTTATATAGTAAAGAAGAACACTACTGCAAGTGCAACATTTAACTCCTAAAATATCCCTCCCCCCAACATAATTCCTTGCAGTGTCCTCACTGCAAATACTTTATGTTAGAGAAAGGGATGACACAAACAAGCTAATTATGCAACCTACAAACAACAAAATTCAGCAAACACAAACAAACATACTAAAAATATTTACTGCTAAAAAAAATTATTAGTAAAAGATTAAGGTGAGAACATCCCTGCTTGGAGCCGTGAGCTCCTTCTCCTTGGTGTTCTCATCAGGCTAGCAATTGGCTCCTCCACCTCATCACCAGTGATGGTGATGACATCCTCTTTAGCAGCTTCTTTTTTTTTCTTTTCTGACTCCCTTCAGTAGGGGAGGCTATCTTCCGTGGGGTGTCAGCAGGGGGAGGTGGTGGCTGCCAGTCTTCTTCAGCATCAGTGCTAGATTTGGCACTGCCCTCTTGAGGAGCTTCTGCAATTCCTTCAGGCTCCTTCCCTTTTCTGGAACCCCTCTTCTTTTTTGGTGTTAATTCACTGGAGGCAGGCTCCACATCAGCTGCAGCATCCCCTTTGTCTCCTAAGATCCAATCAGGAAACTCAGGGGGTGCATTACCCAATTTCTTGGGGAAATTAAAATTGAAAATTCTCTTTTGCCATAGGTATTGCTCCTGAGAAAACCTCCAGTATGCCTGCTGTTTCTTCAATAATTGATTCACAATTTCAGCCAGCTCCTCACTACCTTCTTCATTTTGGGGAGCAAAAACAACAGGGCTAGGGGCACCAGTTATGGCATTCCAAGGCTTTGGGACAGGCCATGTGACATCACTGTCAAGAATGGGCACCCCTTCATGCTTGCACAGGGCAGTGATCAAACACGGGAAGAACAGACTGCCCTTGGTCCTCTTAGCACAAGCAATAATTTCCCTATGAATCAACCTACCCACATCAACCTGTTTCCCTTTCAGAATGTGATGCAGCAGCACAATCCTCTCCTTATCTATGGTTTGATTGTGTGTAGTAGGGAGTAGGCTAGTAACCATAAAGTTGTACCATGTTTTAGCTATAGGGATTAGGGTGTTTCTCTTAATCCGGTAGTCATCCCCATTTCTCCTCTCCCAGTTGGTGCCTTCAACTGTCAGTTGATGCATTATCTCGTTCATCTGCTTCTCCGTCATGGCCTTTATCCTCTTTTCAAAGGCATCTCCTTTTTCCGGCAGGGAAAGATATTCATTGATTCCTTCTGGAGAAAAAGGGACAGTGATTCCTCTAATGTTGGAGTAGTTGGTTTCAGGTTGACCTTCTTCTTGAGGGGGTATTCCGGCATAAAACTCTCTCACAATAGCCGTGACAGGGCTCTTAGGGTGGGAACAAAAGTTTTCCCATTTGTATTGTTCAATCATCATCATGATGTCAGGGGAGGCCGTTTGCAACTCAAAGCCCCTTTCAGGGTGCAGAGGCCTTTTCTTCATGCAATCTTCGTACCTTTTTCTCGACTCCTCATCATGAAATCTCTCCTCTGGTGCCAGATTTGGCACTCGTGATTTTGTTCTCTACGCTGCGTGCTTGGTTCTCATGGCTGATAACAATTGCTTCCAACGTTCTAAAGCTTGTGTCTCAATGATTTCTGGGCAAATGGAAAGCTAGGGTTCGCAGATTTGAGAATTTGGGGGTTTAGAAATGAGTGAGAATGTGGGAGTGAGTCTGATGAATGGGGTTAGGGTTAAAAAGGGTGGCTTTTACAATGGGTGGAGGTTAAGACGAGTGGAGATATTGGGAGGTTTCTGAAGGTTGGATGATGGGGGTCGTGGGTTGTTCTTGTTGCGGCAAGGGGAATTGTTTGGGAAATGGAGTGGAGGTTGGGGTCTTCAAAGAGCTTTCCCGTTGGAGCTTAATTGAGGAGGGAGAGAGTGATTTTCTAAATCAGAGATTAGGAGTATGAAGATGCTAGGTGGCATACTGCCATTGGTACACGCAGTAAAAAGTGCACTTGTGATGTGCCAAGTCATTTAATGCCCAAATGGATTGCTTTTTACTTTTACTGCACACCTGCCCTTTCACACTTTCTTTCTTAAAAACTCAACCCCTGATTTGGTGCCCCCCGTGGTGCCATGGCACCAAATGCACAGCACTCAAAACTTCATACCAGCCACCCCAACTGCACTACACTTCCAGCATCATAATTCAATTTATTCCTGCAAAACAACATTAAAACTAAGTTAAAAAAAATCTGGGCTGCCTCCCAGTAGCTCTTGGTTTATAAAAGTCCTCAGCCGGACTTATTTTTCACTTCAGCTATCCTTGAGTTTAGTGGTGACCCTTGTTCTTTCATCAGGGTCACCCCAATACTGCTTTACTCTCTTGCCATTGACTTTAAATGTTGCACCCGTGACCTCATCTAGCAAGTCCACTGCCCCATATGGATATAGCTTGATCAGCTTGAAAGGACCAGACCATCTTGATTTGAGCTTCCCAGGGAATAATTTCAATCTTGAATTGAGCAAAGACTGAGATCCTTCTTTTAATTCCCTGGGTTGAATTTTCTTATCATGCCAAGCTTTAGTTTTGGCTTTGTACACCAAGATTCTCATAGGCAAAGAGCCTATGTTCTTCTAGTTCATGGAGTCAAAGCAACCTTGCCGCACCAAAGACTCTCCAAGTCAAAATTTAGCTTCTTTGTAGCCCGAGCTTTGTCTTTGCAACTCAATAGGCAAGTGGCAAGCCTTACCAAACACCAATCTATAGGGAGATGTCCCCAATGGTGTCTTATATCTTTGTTACGTAGGCCCACAGGGCATCATCAAGATGCAAGGACCAATCTTTCCTAGAAGGATTGACAACCTTCTCAAGAATCCTCTTAATTTCCCTATTGGATAGCTCAGCTTGGCCACTTGTTTGTGGATGATATGCAGTAGCTATCTTGTGCTTCACCCCGTACTTCAGCAAGAGCTTTTCTATTAGTTTGTTACAAAAATGGGTGCCCTCATCACTGATAATTGTCCGAGGGACACCAAACCTTGTGAAAATATTCTTATGCAAAAACTTGCTCACTGCCTTGGCATCATTGGTAGGCAGAGCTACTGCTTCGATCCACTTAGACACATAATCCACAGCCACTAAAATGTACATGTTTCCAAAGGAAGGAGGAAAAGGGCCCATGAAATCCATGCCCCATACATCAAAGAGTTCAATTTCAAGGATGCTGTTGAGAGGCATTTCTTGTTTACTTGAAATATTTCCTACCCTTTGGCATCTATCACAATGTTTAACAAATTCATGAGAATCTTTAAATAGAGAGGGCCAGAAATAACCAGATTGCAAAACTTTGGCCGCTGTTCTGGCTCCTCCAAAGTGTCCTCCACAAGGTGCAGAGTGACAATGTTGCAGGATGCTTCCAACTTCTTCTTACGCCACACACCTTCGAATAGTTGATCAACACCCTTCTTGTATAGAAAAGGTTCATCCCGGTAATATTGCTTCACTTCTTTGGAAGAATCTCCTCTTTTGTTGGTAATCCATCTCAACTGGAAGGATTTTGCAAACCAGAAAGTTCACTATATCAGCATACCAAGGTGTTGTGATGGCATCAACCTTGGCACCTGTTACTACCAATAACTGCTCATCAGGAAAACTTTCTTTAATTTCACCTCCCTGTCGTTCAACAATGTCATTTTCAATTCTGGACAAGTGGTCAGCTACTTGATTCTCCATTCCTTTTTTATCTCTGATTTCTAAGTCAAACTCTTGAAGTAACAACACCCATCTTATCAATCTCGGTTTTGCATCTTTCTTGGCAATCAAATACTTGATTGCTGAGTGGTCAGTGTACACCACTACTTTTGTGCCAACCAGATAGGCTCTGAACTTGTCAAAAGCAAACACCACTGCAAGTAATTCTTTCTCAGTGGTGGTGTAGTTCAACTGAGCATCCACCAATGTCTTGCTTGCATAGTAAATTGAATGAAACACCTTGTCATGTCTTTGACCGAGAACAGCGCCTATAGCAAAATCACTTGCATCGCACATCAACTCAAATGGCTTATCCCAGTCTGGGGCAACAATGATATGTGCTGTGGTTAAGGCTTTCTTCAGTGTCTAGAAAGCTATCATGCAGTGTTCATCAAAATCAAATGTAGTCTCATGCTGTAATTAAGAGTTGGCAAAGGGGCTTTGAAATTTTTGAAAAATCCTTGATGAACCGTCTATAGAAACCAGCATGCCCCAAAATACTTCGTACCCCCTTCACACTAGTTGGTGGAGGTAATTTCTCAATGACCTCAATCTTTGCCTTATCCACTTCAACGCCTTTCTTGGAGACCTTGTGGCCCAGAACAATGCCCTCTTGCACCATGAAGTGGCATTTCTCCCAATTCAGTACTAAATTAGTCTCCTCACACCTGGACAGCACTTGTTCCAAATTATCCAGGCAAGCCTGAAATGTTTCTCCAAAAACAGAAAAGTCATCCATGAAAATTTCCATGGATTTCTCAATAAAATCTGAGAATATTGCCATCATGCACCTTTGGAAAGTTGCTGGTGCATTGCACAACCCAAATGGCATCCTTCTAAAAGCAAAGGTGCCATAAGGGCATGTGAAAGTAGTCTTGTCTTGATCCTCAGGTGCTATGGCAATTTGATTGTAGCCTGAATACCCATCAAGGAAATAGTAAAACTCCTTCCCTCCCAATTTGACAATCATCTGGTCAATGAAGGGCAATGGGAAATGATATTTCCTTGTTGCCTTGTTGAGCTTTCTGTAATCCATACAAATTCTCCAACCAGTCACGGTTCTGGTGGGAATTAATTCATTCTTGTCATTAGCTATAACAGTCACTCCCCCTTTCTTCGGAACACATTGCACCGACTAACCCCAAGAGTCATGAGATTGGGTAAATAATTCCAAAGATCCAACCTTTTAATGATTTCCTTCTTACCTCCCTCCTTCATCACTGGGTTAAGCCTTCGTTGTGCTTCAATGCTATTCTTGGCATTTTCCTCCAAAAAGATTATGTGCATACAAAGAGTAGGACTTATGCCTTTTATGTCAGCCATTTGCCACCCTATAGCCTTCTTATGTTTCTTCAAAACAGTGAGCAGTTCCTTTTCCTGCTGCAAGCTCAAATCAGAAGCAATAATAACAGGAAGAATGTTATTCTCACCCAAATTAGCATACTTCAAGTGTCGAGGTAGCACTTTCAGTTCCAGCTCAAGAGGTTTTTCAACCGAGGGAATATTGGATTTGGAGCTCTTATCACTGAGTTCCAATGACTCATACTTTCTGAACCATAATTGATTTACCGAAGCCTTCTCTTCTGTGTTTTTATCCCGCGCGAGTTCATAATCAGGGACATTCAGTTCCTGTTTCAGCACATCTTTGTCCCTCAAGAATTGATGCTGAACCAATGAATCAATGGTTCTAACAAAGGAACATTCCTCAACATTTTCTGCAGGATACTTGAGAGCATTAAGAACATTAAATTTGATTTCTTGATCATTGACTCTCATGGTGAGTTCACCCTTCTGCACATCAATCAGTGTTTTCCCTGTGGCAAGGAATGGTCTTCCTAAAATAATAGGCACCTCGAGATCGACTTCAAAATCAAGGATAATAAAGTCGTGAAATACCAATTTGTCAACTTTGACAAGCACATCTTCGATTTTTCCTTCGGATAAGCTAGAGTTACATGCGCCATTCTTGAGTCATTGTTGTAGGCCTGGCCTTACCAATTCCAAGCTGTTGGAAGATGGACTTAGGCATTAGATTAATGCTGGCCCCTAAATCAAATAGAGCTCTCCCACAATAAGTGTCACCAATAGTGCAAGGAATGGTAAAACAGCCAGCATCTTTTAACTTTTGGGGGATCTTGCTTTGCATCAGCATACTGTACTCCTGGGTCATAGCAACTGTCTCAAATTCTCCCAACCTCCTTTTCTTGGTTAGAACATCCTTCATGAACTTTGTGTAATTTGGCATCTGTTGCAAGGCATCAACTAATGGAATGTTGATGTGCAACTGTTTCAGTACATCAATAAACTTGTCAAACTGCTTGTCTTGATGGGTTTTTTTAAGTCTCTGAGGGAATGGTGGAGGTGGAAATTCAGGAATTAATCTATTGCTTGCAGTTGCTGGTGTAACTTTCTCAGCAGGTGCAGGTGTCAGAATTGGTGCTGGGATGGCACCAGAATTCTGCTCTGTAGTTTTTGGCACTTCAGGTTCGTCTTTTTTTTCTTTTGAGGGCTGGCTAGTGGTAACATCAGGCCTTTGAGAAGGACCTGGTAATTCAGTACCACTCCTCAAATATATGGCTTTTATTTGCTCTCCCCCTGCTGGCTTGGCGAGTTCGGTTATGTGACGGTGAACCACTTGGTCTTTGGTTCATAGTTGTTGCCATCTGCCTAACCGATTTCTCAAGTTTTTAATTCTTTGCACCTTGACTTTGCATCGGGCTTTGGTTTCATTCATGAAAGCCTTCAGCATAGCCTCCATTGAGTTGTCAATAATAGGAGCAGCAGCTTTTTGAACTGGTTGGGCAGGGAAACCAGGGGGATGTGTAGGCTTTGCAGCCGCAGCAGCAGGTGCTACTGGATTATTGTTACTCCATGAAAAATTTGGGTGATTCTTCCACCCAGGGTTGTAGGTGTTGGAGTAAGGATTATTGTTTTTGTTGAAATTCCCTACATAATTGACAGATACAGGGTTGCTAGGGCACTCCTCATATAGATGACCTCCTCCACAATACACACAAGAAATAGCTTTGGCCTGCACCTGTGCAGATTCTGCAGAATTCACAGGTGCTGTGTTGGCTCCAGCAATATTCAGACTTTTCAACATGTTTGCAATTGCAGCCACCTGTGCAGATAAGGCTGTCATTTCACTCACTTCATGGACTCCAGCAACCTTCTTTGCAGCACTCAATCTAGCAAAGGCCATCGATAACTGTTTGCAAAGAATGGTCTCAATTTTCTCATATGCATCATTGTAAGACTGCACAAGAGGGCACCACCAGAAGAGGCATCAAGCATGTCTCTTGTTCTTCCTGAAAGACCACTATAAAATGTTTCCATTTGAATGCAAATAGGTATGCCATGGTGAGGGCACTTCCTGAGCAGCTCTTTAAATCTCTCCCAAGCCTCAAACAGTGATTCCTCTTCATTTTGCCTGAAAGATGTAATTTCATTCCTCATCCTAGCATTCTTGATTGGAGGGAAATACTTGGTTAGGAATTTTTCTGCCATACCATTCCAATCAGTGATAGAGTTGGGCTCCAAGGAATTTAACCAAGCCTTGGCTCTATCCTTCAAGGAATATGGGAATAGCTTGAGTCTGAAAGCATCATCTGTAACTCCAGGAATTTTGAAATTACTGCACACTTCAAGGAATTGTTTCAAGTGCAAATGAGGGTCTTCTTGAGGTGTGCCACCAAATTGTCCCACAGTTTGCAGCATTTGGAACATCATAGGCTTAAATTCAAAGTGATTTGCAGTGATGTCAGGCCTTACTATTCCCGTGTGCATAGTTTGAGGATAAAAAACAGCATAGTCTCTCATTGGTCTGTCCCTATCATTGGCTAAGCCTATGATATCAACATTCAGCACCAAGGCTTGGTACTGACTGTGAACACTGTGTTGAAAATGAATAATGCCTTCTTCTTCTGCATCAGGAATTGATTCTTCAGTATGGGGGTCAGTGCATGCCATATTTGCAGCAGCACCTAATGCAGCAAATGCTTGCCTCTCCCTTAACAACCTTCTAAAAGTTCTGTCAATCTCAGGATCCAACTGATATTCTGGTACCGTGTGCCTGCGCATGTGCAGAGTTGAGCACTAACAGCTGACACAACACCCAAAAGAATTAGAATATCTCAACTAACAAATCTCTAAATTCAAAACTATGTAAATTTAATCAATTCAATCCCCGGCAACGGCGCCAAAAACTTGTTGTGTGAAATAATAACACAGTTGTGCAAGTATACACAATCGCAACAAGTAGTAAAGAGTAAATCAAGATCGTTCCCACGAGGATTGATTAATTGATTTCACAAGTTTTTCCAATAGTAAGTGAGTTAGTGAGTAAATAATAAAAACAGAAAATAAACATCAAGTTTTTGTGGTTTTAATAAATGAACAAAACAGAATTAAGCAAGTGATTTGAGAAAAATATGGATAAAGACAGTTAGGATTCAGTTCATTCATATTTCCACCAGGTTGGGTTCAGTGCCATAAGTCAGTGCCATTTGGCACTGAAGCGCACTAATGTGTGTGCCTTTCAAAGACTTTCACCAGGGTTAAGTAAAGGGTTCCTTATGTCTAAGCCCCCATTATGTTCCCCCTTGTCTAGTTAATGTGGCCAAGAACACCCTACAAGACAGATTTCTTATGTCTAGTTTAATCAAAATCAATTAAAGTGTCCTTTAAATTGATACCCCTTATATTGCCTCATGAAATCAGCATGTTACCACCTTTCAGCACCTAACATACATGTACCTAACTAAAGTTGATCAGGCTCAAGTTAAATATGTAAGCAATGAAGTCGCATGAGACAAAGATGCAAAGGCAAAGACAAATAGACATTCACCAACCAAGTTTCAATACAAAGTCACTTCATCCTAACTTAAGAGAGTTAGCTCATAATGTGCCTAAAAATAAAACAACAGCCGTGCCAAAAACAGAATCCATGGCACTAGAGTAAGAGTTTAGAAACTATTACAGCTATAAATAAAACAGAAAACAGAATTGCTCCCAGCTTTGTGAGCTTGAGAACCACTCTTTAAGTATCAATGCCTTGCTGTTTCTGCTTCACTCTGTACTGAGCAAGTTCCTTCTCTCCATGGACAAAGTTGAAAGCTTGAATCAATGGTGTTTGGAAAGAGAAAGAGGAGATGCGGCTGCTTCTTTTTTAATGGGGGACAGATGCTGCCCTAGCAGAGAAGAATATCAGAACCAGCCTCTTTTGCTTCATTAGGTCATTGTACTTTTATAGTCTCTCCTCAAAATGGGCTAACCAATGCTGATCCCCATAAAGATGTTGTCCTTGGGCCCAAAAATGAGAGCTTTTTGTCATGTAGTGAGCTGAGAGAAAATGTAATATGACAAGGAGGGACCACCAAAAAGCACGCTGCAGCAACATATATGAGGACAGAGTCCTTTGTTTAGCTCCACTGAAAGATCACACGTTGCTGCTTTAATTCCAGGGGCTGTTATCAACACAGTGTCGTGGCATGGCACCAGACTTGGCACTGAGCAATTCTCATAAAAATCCTGCACAATGTCAACACACATCAAAATGCTCACAAAAGCACCAAAGTGCTTTAAACAGCTCCAAACAAGGGAAATCACATTATTTACATAAATCTAATAAATAAAGGATCTAAATTACTCTTAAACTCACATGATTCATAGTCATAAAAGCATAAATAACTCTTATTTCTAAGAGTTATCAGAGGTTTTGGGGGAAGTCTATGTTACCTGAATAATCCCAAATTAGGGATTTAAGCTCCAAAAATCCTCTTTCCTCTTCTTCCATCATTCTGAGCCCAGATTCTTCATCTCCATCAGTTAGAACCAACATGCAACCCTCTTCCTTAGTTGTTCCTAGCCCTAACCTCCATTGAAGCTTTGAACCAAGCTCCCAATACTCTTCAATCAATTCCAAATCAAACTTGAATCCTTCTCCCTCTTCATTTTCGAACTCATTCCCTCTGAATCTGTCTCTATCTCTCTCGATCTCTCTGTCTCGGTTCCTCTCTCTTTATCTCTCTCTATCGGCCTTGAGCAAGGCGCACGGTGGTGCACCGCCGCGAGCTGTGGCTGTCGCGGCCACCACCCTCCTCCTCTCCATCGATCACGAGCTTCTTCTTCTTCTCTTCTTTCTTCTCTTCTTTCCTTTCTTTCTTCTGCAGAGGGGTCACGATGGGAGGGAGAGAAAAAGAGAATGAGTGCATATTAGGGTGGTTGAGAGGTAAGTGTGGTGTATGGTGGGTCTAGGCTTAGATTTAATTAAAAATCTTGCAAACAAGCCCTTAATAAACCTCTTAATTCAACCTTTGGCTTCTAACAACAACTTGAGTAATTTTAGTTAATTAAAACTACTCCTAATTAATTAGTCTCACAATTCCTAAATCATTGGGTAAAATTACTATTTTACCCTTTAGCTCCTAATTGGTTTTAAATTGCGAAATTATGGGTTCGAACTATTTTTAATACTGAGGGATTAAATCCCTTATCCACTTAGGTTCTCTAATAATTAGGCTTAGAGATTTTGATATGTTACATTACTCCCCACCTTTTAGGAATTTTGTCCCCAAAATTCGTCTTACCTTCTAACCGTATCCTTATACAGGTTCTGCTCCATGTGCTTCCGCTACGAACTCTAATTTTACTCCGCTTCGAATGAGTAAGTTCCTTCCCTTGGTCGTTCTAAATCATCGGAATTTCAAAAAAGAATTAATAGCTACCCTAGGTCAACTATCCGGAGAACTTGTGATTTAGCTAACCAGTTACAAACTAAGTCCTAATCCCAATAAGATGCTTATTAAGTCAAGACAAAGTTTGTAATTGGTCAAACAATGCCACTTCATACACCGACCGTTGAATCTAGCGTAGACATTAATTTCCTTGAATTCCCGCCGATTTAGCTATACTATGACTCTAGTAGTCCAAAGACTATGGTCTAACACTCTTCATCAGGCTAGTTATTCCACCAAAGTCACTATGCCTAGAAGGCTTAAAGTGTTTCTAACGAATTAGGGCTTAGACTCCCTACGAGGTTCCCTAATTACAACTTAGATATTACTAAGTCTGGTTCATTACCATCCCTTTCGATTTTAGAAAACAAGCACTATAAGTTCTTTAGGAGGCTTTGAGGTTCCCAATCAATTTAAGATCCATCCACATTGGTTAGGCCCAACAAACCTGATTAATTAACAAGCGTTGGAAACCTAAGCGATTATGAATGCCCATCCTAAACTGATCAAAACCGCCCGCTAAGAATCCTTACTTACCAATTCTAATTGTCGTAGAACCAAGTGGTCACGACAAAAGGATTAACACAGTGTTGAACCACTCTTGGTACAATATATTCAAAGTGACTTTCTCAAAATTAATAGTTAAAAATTGGTCATGTTTACTAATACTGTTAACAGTAAGGTCACCATTAGGAGCACTTACCTATTGAGGAATAACTACGGAATCAATTGATCACAAATAAGCACATATCATAATCCTCAATCATAATTAATGCAACAAGGTTCAATATTGTTACATATAAATCACAGGTTACATACTTCAAGTCATAGTGCAAACAAAGGTTCAATATTGTTTACATAGCAATTCACAAATCACAAACCTCAATGGATGTACCCACTTGGTGCCACTCAATAGCCCAAAGAAAAGAGTGAAAATTGTATTTGGTTCCACCAAGGGGTCCCCGTCAGTGGAAAAGCCCTAAAATGACCAAAGACGGGTTTGCAATACGAATGCAAACATCCTCAAGCACAAATATTCAATCAAGGATATTCATCACAAATGTAATCCAAGTCAATGTTCAGTCAATCATGATCATAAGATGCTTAAAAGAACTCAAAAGTCACGCATATTTAGCCCTTAAAGCATTGCAATCAAGGAGAGAACAAAAAATAAAAACTGGAGCAGATGCGCGTCGCGTGCGCTTGGAAGCGCGTCACGCGCATCACCTGGGCTGCGCACTGTCTAAGTGCGCGTTGCGCGCAGATAAGGGCGCGTCGCGCGCATTTTTCAAATTCGATTCTGTTTCTGTGCGCGTCGCGCACAAGACTGGAGGCGCCACACACGCAAACCGCAGACTGGGCAGATTGCCCTTTCTCCAGCACCCAACTTCCCCAATCTCATTTCTTCTCAATCTCAATCAAATCCAAGGAACTAAAGGTAAAAAAAATCAAGGTGTCAAGCATGACATTTACATCATTAGCTCATATAACAAACTAATCTTAACAACTTCCATGATTCATAAGTCACAATACTAAGTCAAACATGCACAAGCTCACTTAGACTCCAAACCCAAATCCTACCTCTCTTAACCTCAAACTTAGAACAGTTCAAGATACATGCACAACTTTATAGTTACATGCAAAGCCAAAACAAGTTTCAAATTTCCAAGACTCTACTCAAACCACACCAATAAATCAAGACACAATCAAATCAAGATTCAAACATAAAAGAATGGAGGAAACTTGCATGTGATCCAGGCACATCCACATATCTTTCCAAAATTCATTTTCATGCTTCTAAATCTTCCAGTTTTCAAACAAGCATATACCCAGTTCATGCAAGGAATTAAAAACATCCAAATGAAAAATCAAGGAAAAGGAAATTCGTTAACGTTACTAAATTATATCTGTCAAATTTTCAAACTTTGTGTTTTCAAAACATACACATATATATCATGTAAAAAGATTTTCCGATATTTGAATCATGAGTGGTCATCGGATAACCGAACATCTAAATTTTCACAAAGGTCGAGGTTTTTCCCAAGAATAACCCATACAATCCCAATCAAATGGAAGCCAAATATCAAGAATGAAAACATGACAAGTAAAGGTGTAATACATCTATCATATAAGTTCCAAGTAAACACAAAATTGCATCATCACAGAACTTATGGAACTACCATCATTATCACTAATCATACTCTTAACCCATTTTCATAATTCTCTTGATTCTCAACCCAACATCATTTACAAGCAAGATCAAAACAAATCAAGCAAACAAGACAGACAAAGCCAGAATTTCCTGTACGCATCCAATAGACAATTATCCAGCATAAGCCAATCAGAATAACAACAAAGATCTTAACATGTACATAATTCAACATACATCACACAATTAAGATAGTTCTTCATCCAAGGAATTCCAAGAATGTATATACTGTCACGTGTAAGTATATACCTACCTTTAGAAATCCTGTAAAAACAAGAAAATACCAAACTATTTCCTGCTCATCTTCTTTCTCCTCATTCTCCAGACGAATCCTTGAGGTGGCCTACCTCAATAATTCGCCGAAAGATCTTAGAAAATTCAGATTCGCAGTCACAACCGACACTTTCCTAAACCGGATCACCTCTAGACACACAACTCACAGTCCGATAAAATCGAACTGCTCTGATACCATAATGTAACACCCTAACTCTAATTAGGGGACTAGTTACTAATTAAACCTATATTTAAGGAAATAGGTCTCGTAATTTTTTTTTTGCATACACGGTAAACGTAAACCAGAGTTCTCGAAAGCGGAACCTAACTTTAGTTATTACAACTTATTTTCAAAGAATAGCTAATTAAAATAATTACAAATTATACATAAATCTCTTAATTACACAAAGACACAACTCAGAAACCAAGACTCGACTCGTGATCCGATGACTCGGGTCTCGCCGGAAGGCAAGACCGAGCACAATCCAATGCTTTGAACCTCATCAACAGTTGTACCTGAAAACAACGCCCCAAATGTGAGTTTATAAAACTCAATAACATAGACTTAGAATAAAAACACTTCTACCGTTATTCTCAGCCATACGTGGTGTGCGACATATGGAAAATCCTCCCCATAAATATATACATATTTATTTGTTCACTATCCTTAATCAAACCTCAAACATGATAGTGCAACTAAGTTTCCAACTACCAAACACACATCAACACATAACCTAAACATAACACGATCACTTTTCACCAACCTCAATTCATAATCATTGCACACACGTGTTCAATAATGTTTACAAGCAAATCACAATTCATAGTAATGCAGTTGACAACTTTAAAGAGAGAAGCAATTGCAAACAAATGTCCAAAGGACCATAATGAATGTCCCCACTTGACCCAGCCCAATTGCAAAATGAGTAAAATCCCGTATACAAGGATAAAGCCAAAGGCTCAGCTCAAACGCATAATGGGTAAAATCCTATATATAGAAGGATAAAGTCAAGGGGCCCCCAACGGCAAAGGTGGTAGCTAATCACTTACGATGGGGTTGCAGAGCAATTTGCAAACATTCCAAACAATTCCTATCAGAGGAATACAAGCGCCTTATATTGTAACAACCCAGCCCCCACCCACATTGGAGTGTTACAAAAGGGTTTCCAAAAGGTATGTTGCTCACAGGACTTCACACAATTTCAATCAAGAACATAATTAAGGAATGTACATCAAAGCCATTCATCACAATACAAATCAGTCCCAAGTCATCACCGATCAAGGCATTGCAATTCCAGTTCAGTCAATTCAAGAATCAATGCGACAACTCACATGCATGACCAAGAATCAAAACACACATCCTCACAAACAACACCCATGATAATCCAATACAATGAACAACCATCCCATGCTAGATTAACAAAAGTCCTTCCATGCATATAACATAAGCTCAAGTATTATATAGCCCGAACTCGTAGAAAGGGGCTAGCTCGGGTGTCGAGCCACATCAAAATTGAACTCAATCATAGTAGCAAACATAGCAATCCCATAAATAATCCGAGTGAAGTTCGATGGAACTCACAACAGAACAAACATCAACATCAAACATTGGTTTATGGGGGTTGGGGGCAGTCGCCAACCCTATTTTAGCCATACCCCATACAAGACCATTTCAGATTAATTCAGAAACTAATTATAAAGCTAAAAAATTTAAATGACAAATCCTAGCACACCCTAAGGGAGGTTTTGGGGGAAGTCTATGTTACCTGAATAATCCCAAATTAGGGATTTAAGCTCCAAAAATCCCCTTTCCTCTTCTTCCATCATTCTGAGCCCAGATTCTTCGTCTCCATCAGTTAGAACCAACATGCAACCCTCTTCCATAGTTGTTCCAAGCCCTAACCTCCATTGAAGCTTTGAACCAAGCTCCCAATACTCTTCAATCAATTCCAAATCAAACTTGAATCCTTCTCCCCCTTCATTTTCGAACTCATTCCCTCTGAATCTGTCTCTATCTCTCTTGATCTCTCTGTCTCGGTTCCTCTCTCTTTATCTCTCTCTCTCTCTCGGCCTTGAGCAAGGCGCACGGTGGTGCACCGCTGCGAGCTGTGGCCGTCGCGGCCACCACCCTCCTCCTCTCCATCGATCGCGAGCTTCTTCTTCTTCTTCTCTTCTTTCCTTTCTTTCTTCTGCAGAGGGGTCACGATGGGAGGGAGAGAAAAAGAGAATGAGTGGGTATTAGGGTGGATGAGAGGTAAGTGTGGTGTATGGTGGGTCTAGGCTTAGATTTAATTAAAAATCTTGCAAACAAGCCCTTAATAAACCTCTTAATTCAACCTTTGGTTTCTAACAACAACTTGAGTAATTTTAGTTAATTAAAACTACTTCTAATTAATTAGTCTCACAATGCCTAAATCATTGGGTAAAATTACTATTTTACCCTTTAGCTCCTAATTGGTTTTAAATTGCGAAATTATGGCTTCGAACTATTTTTAATACTGAGGGATTAAATCCCTTATCCGCTTAGGTTCTCTAATAATTAGGCTTAGGGATTTTGGGATGTTACAATATCCCTCTTTCCCTCTTCGCGACTGCTTCTTTCAATTTGAGATTAGGGTTTTCAAATGAAACCCAACGCAGCCCCTTTTTCTTTTACGCTTTTTTCATTTTTTTTTCTTTGTTTGGGCTTCAGCCCTTTTTTCCTTTTTTTTATTACGCCCACTTCCCTTTTTTTTAATTTCTGATCCCATTTTTTTATTCTTTGGGCTTCAGCCCACTTAACTCCCTCCCTTTTTTTTCTTTTATTTGCCAACCCTTTTTTTGCAGTTAGTCTTCTTTTGTTAAATATTGGGCTTTAGCCCATCATTTTTTTTATTATTTATTTAATGAACATGGACACTTTTTTTACTAGTAAATTAAGACAATTTTACTCAACTAAATTTAACATACAAATTTTGAGACCCTATTTTTATTGAAAATCGCATAATAAAATCATGAAAATTAATTTACTAGTAATGATTACTCGAGATTGCTTCCCGTTTAGTCATTGCAAATATCTTAATTTTATAAACAAAAATGGGTTATTAGTGAGGACCACTCTTGATTGCTTCTTGTTTGGTCCCCATGAAAACCTATCGTTTTTATAAAAATAAAATCAAGTTTTTTTTACTAGTAATGATCACTCGAGATTGCTTCCCATTTGATCATTACGAACACCATTAATTTTCTAAACAAAATAGGTCGTTAGTGAGGACCACTCTTGATTACTTCTCGTTTGGTCCCTACAAAACCTACATTTTTTTCATCAAAAATATACAATTAAAATCAACCAACACACAACCATTTTTTACCCAAGAACTATATAGCCTTTGATTTCTCCACTGCACCCGGAGATACGTAGGAGCAGAAGCCCATTCCTGTCAAGCGCAAAAATAAACAATTTTTATTAAGTCCTCTTTTTTTATCTTTGTTAATTCTTTTTTTTAAAACAAAAGGGAAATAAATATTTTTAGAAGTTAATATAATTTTGCACAATTAATCAAAGGTAACATTTCTTGAAAGGATGACGAAGGATGCTAATACCTTCCCTATGCATAATTCGACTCTCAAACTCAAATCTGGTCTCAAGGACCAATTTGTTCAAAAAATGATTTTTTTCCAATGTTTTCCCTACGAAATAAATTATTGGTGGCGGCTCCATTAAACTCGAACAAATCCCTCCGTTTTTTTCGGTCGCTACACACGCTTATTTATTAGTATCTACGCTTATTTATTAGTATCTCAACTATCTTATATTAATTAGTATTTTCACTTAACTATTATTAGAATAAAGATATTTTAATCAAAATATATTATTTTATCTTAAAAACAAGCGTAACTAATAATTTTTTTAATATATGTGTATTATCTTGAACGATATTTAACATGAGATCGTGGGAGTAATTTTTACCTTTTACACGTCAATAATCATTTGTCTTGTTTAAGAGAATCGGTTATCAATAAAGTTTTACTTTACCCTCTAATGTTCATTGGACAAACCCTATACATATCCGACGGCTAACTTTTTTCATTAATTTTTGGCCTTTGCTAGTTTCATCGAGTGTCCAATTTTTACACTTACACTATTTAATAACTTTATATAAAAAGCATGTTACCAAAAAAAAAAACTTTATATAAAAAGCAAAACTAATTAATACAAATTTTGAATTAAAAGCTCTTATAAAATATATTAATCACATGAAATTTTTAAACAAATTTAAAATTAATTGATATTTTATCGTATTACTTAGGACCAGAAATATCAACTTATTGTTTATAAAAAAAAACAATTTACTGATATTGGATAGATTATGTTATTTTAGTTAGTTTGTTAGATTAGTTAAGATAAGTTAGCTATACTAACTGTTTGTGTAAATGCTCACTAAATCTTTAGTTTGAGGTTCTTATTTGTAGTCATATATAAGGATTTCATTCCTTCTAATCTGACATAATTCTTTGTAAACTTACTAGTATGCTAAACCGTGCCATGCACGGGTGTGTGGATCTTAGAAAACAATTATATAAATTTTGACAAAATATAATATTTGTGATGTTTGGTCAGATACACATACACCAATATATTATTTTATTATATCTAACTGATTATTTTTAAAATTTATGCATAGATAAACGATGGATACACCGATAAAATTCATTTATATAAGATATAAAATACATAAATATAAATATATATCTGTTTATTTTTAAATCAAATATATATATATATATCACAAATATATATAGCAGCAACAATAAACCTTTAATTAAAGCTGCTATATATATCACACTTTCAAACAAATTGCTCATTCTCCTGTGTTATGTTTTATATATTAATCAATTTATATTAATGTGTAAAAACAAAAAAGGATAGTGTTTTGCATAAAATTTGTTCAGAAGTTAAATATATATTTTACATGGAAAAGATAAAAAAAATGTTAAATCGCTGATGTAGTTGTCTACATGTACGTTAATTAAATGTTAAATCGCTGAGAGAACGCCATTTGGAGGAGCATTCAATGAGTTTTATTCTTAAATGTATATATTATTATTGATTATTGATTATTGATTGATTTATTCTGTGTTTTTATTTAAAAAAATCATGCTATCACTTTGACCAATAAATGATCGATACACAATTCTATTTTAAATATATATAATAATTATATATTTAAAATAAATAATGTGTGTATCTTAATTGTATCACATAAGCTCGTAAATATTACAACAATTGTTTTGTTAATACAATTGTTATATTGAACAACATAACATTTGGTAGATAAACCTGAAATTTATATTTGAGTTTAAACTTACCAATGGTATCGGAATCACTGATAACACATTTGACTTGATAGGATTTTTCGTAGCGTGATTCATTCTCACGAGAATATTCAACTTTAAACAAATATTGTGTATTGTTGCAGAGTAATTATGGTCATTTTCAAGATGAGCAGTGCTATATGTCGCGAGTGAATTAGCCAACGAATTTCGCGAAATCACATATTCGGATATTTCTTTTTCTAAAAGCTTTAAAAAGTATGTTGACTCTTCCACTAATTTCACTGTTGTGGCATTAAAAATTAAAAAATGCTGAGAAAACCCAACCCTATCTTGTAACTTGAAGATGCATCAATGGCAGTCATGTGGCTGATGTAAAATAAGAAAAAGAAAAATGTAAAGGGAAAAACCCAACACCTCTCCATTGAACCAAAATCAAGGAGTCTCCCACTTGCAAAAAATTAAACGCCATCCTCCTGTTTCCACCAAGAATGGCAAGAGAGGGAGAGAAAAAGGGACGCAGGTTGCCATGACTACCATCCCCGTCGTGGTACCTGCCTCGACCTAAAAATTTGTCATTGGCGTAACCTTCTGTTTGAGCAAGCTTCCCCCTTTTCACCCACAAGCACCACCGGCGTCTAGCTTTGCACCTAAACCCACAACAGAATCCTTTAACCACCATCAGGATATGTGCAGAGTTGAATCGAAGAAGGAAAAAATTGCAGGAAAACCAGGAGATCTGACGGAGGCGAATTGAAGTCGGTGCTCTTGTTTGGGCGAATAAATTATACTTCTCGTAATTGAGAGAGAGAAACACAGATAATGTCGCCACGTCATTCGCTAAGCATTCGCGATTCAGTATTTCGCGATGTTTAGCATTATTCTTTCAAGATAATTGATGTGTCGAGAAATAATTATGGGATTATAATGCATTTATGATGTTTGATTGTTTAATAACGTTTTACTTTTTATGATGACAACAATTGTATAGGAATATTTTATTATGACCTAAAATTGTTATTTTAGGATACATCAATTGTTTATGACGATAATTGATTCTGATGTCAATTATAGTTAATATAGTTCCAATTTCAAATTGAGTACAGTTACAACTGACATTTAATGCTGACACAATCATATTTCAATATGTTTGAAATATTAATTATTAGTGATTACCCAAAATTGATAGAGGCAATTTCCTTCGCTAACTTGCAGTCATGGCCTCACTATTTGATTTGGTAAATTTTCATATATAATTAATATATCATAAATTTGATTACTATATTTTTGGTTACAAATTTTGATTACTATATAATACTTGATAAGATTAAATTTAAAAGTACTCTGTGGTAATATTTTGTTGCTTACGGTACTTTTAATCATAAATAATTCAATGATAGTAAAATAAAAACTAAACTAATGGTGTGGAAAGGATATCTAACTTCATTTTTTTGGTTGACAAAAAGGATACTTAACCTCATGTTTTGAGAGAATAATGGAAATAATTTATAAAATATTGGTGGTTATTTTCGTGTGAGTAACTTAATTTATAAAATTACGTTAAAAATTGTTCGCGGTGAGTTATATTATCCTCAAATTAATATTTTTTCATATGAAAGTAATTATTGGTCCATACTCTTTATTAATTTTCAAATTTATTTATTCATTATGAAAATAATTACGTAGAGATTATATTTCATATCGATCCAAATCAATGAATAATATTATTTAAAAATATGTGTAATTAAATAATTAAATAATAATCTATATTTTAAAATATGTGTATTTTGAAAATAATATTCAAAATTATATATTTTAAAGAAAAACTAATTAAATAACTTACAAAAATAGTCATTTCTCAACATTTTAGTGATTTTCATTCGTGTGCTTAGATGATTACAAAATATGGAAATCTAAACACTTACCTAACATTGGTGACTAACTCATCACCACATTTGGACATGATTTGCACATACTTGCTCATTTTAAAAAGTACATAACTCAATAAAGTAATTTTATACTTATATATTTTTTTTTAAAAAGTACCCATGGATACATATCTGTCTTGGGCAATATAATCCTTTTTCCTTCCTTTTTTTATTCACCGGCACTTGTTTTCCCTTTCTTTTTTTGGCAGCCTAAATATAATCACAGAAAAAAGTGAGTTACGGACAAACCAAGAAACAAAGACAAAAGCCCAGATACCAAAGGAAATGCAAATAACTATCAATTAAAATTAAAGGCAAATAAATTTTGGATATCGTCAAAAATACTAAATTTTGATGATGGTCACTTTATAAATGCATGAGAAATTATATTTAAATTTTTTTAACCGATCTTTTGTTATTATTCACAATTGTCTTAGTTTTTTTTTTGCCTTTTATTATTCAAGATTTTCGCAATAGTATTGTAACTACCAAAAACACTATGAAGGGAAAATAAAGCAGTTATTTAATATATAACTCGAATATATCCCAAATCCAAAATTACAAATAGAAATTAGAGGATGTTAGCAGAGCCTGTCAGCCAAAATTCATAAGCAGATTCATTATCTTTGAAGAAGATTCATTACTGCAACCAAAACAATAAAAAATTCTACATAAAGCAATAAAAAATATCAAACAAATCTCACTTGTAGAATGCTTATTTCCAGAATCAAAGTTATGTATTGGAACTTAGTATATGGGGAAGGGAAAAAGCAACAAAAATTTATGAACCCATTCAAGTCTTTCATGAAATGGTCAAAAGACAGCAATATCAGATTCAAGATAACTGATAGATTCAAAATAACTGTTACATCATATGTCTTCATTTTCAATCCAACAACAAAAAAGAGATTAGGAGTTGAGAATAAATAAAAAAAATACGAATTGCTAATCATTCTAACTCATAGATGACTTGAACTGTGATTCCTTCAATTTTTTGCTTGTGTCCTCGCTTCCTTGTTTCTTCTATTGTTCTTCCATGGCAAGTATTGTCTTGACATGCCTCCTTTCTTTCTGCCTTGCTTCCTTTCTACCAAGTGGGAATTTCCTGTAAACCACAAATTCAAAAAAGTTGCTCTGAGTATCATTAACATAGGATTACTATTTGACATATAATATGATGTCAGGTTAGACTTTAGAGAATGACAATGACTATTACTTTTCATCCTTAGCTTTATTCAAAGAACTCTGTAAGCAGCAAAAACAAAACCAAAGAAATTATTACTTAAAAGCCATCATTTAGCATTGATTTTTATGTGGTTCTCACTTTTAAGTACCTTGCACAACTGGATTAATAAGGAGTGAAGTATCCTCAAATGCTTGAGAAGCAAAATTTATCCATTAGGAGGCATTCATTTCAAAGAGATTGAGACTTTCACCCTGTTTCAATCACAGGAAAATTATCAGGCCCTCATAATGGGCAAAAACTATTAAAAAAATGACATGGGTTGAGAAACATCCCATCAAACTTTAAGCCAACCTATGCAAAATAATTCTCTCCCATTTATCCCTAAGCTCCGCCCTATGTCAGCAGAAGCTTCACTCATCATTAGCCTCTTACTCCTATAGGATAAAAACAAACAGTGAACATAAGAACCAGTCGAAGGTCTTTGGGTGTAGGCATGATAAAACCAAGACCAATAACATATAGATGTCATTCCTGCTGCGATTATGAAAAACATATCCAAGTAATTTTTCAAGATATAAAATGGTAAAATAAATTCTTTCAGTCTCCAGCATAGAAATCTAATGGTGCAAAACGACCATTAGGTGACTAGGATGGTCTCGCAGTCTTGTACTTACGTATATAAATTGTGTATACATTCATCATATTTCTAATACACTTACTGATTCAGTATACATTCATCATCCATAAAAAAGTATACAGTTTGAGGCAATAGTTGCTTGAATCCTTGTCAATTGGAATTCTAGTTAGGAGAAGACATATTATAGAAGTAAAAATCCATCAAAAAATAAAATCACAACTACAAACCTCCATGTCAATCAGGATCAGTTCATAGGCATAAGCATAACTGTGGTCATTGTGATGTGGAACACACCACATCCTCACAATACGTACAATCAAACTACGGTTTTCACGTTCTTGACGAATATCAGAAATCAAATCGAAATTTCTAGACATTGTAAACGAAATTTGAAGGGTTGTAAAAACAAAATCAAAATTGTTGGTTGAATCAATCAACTTTATGATTTGGTCGTTGCTTGAATAGCATTTTATAGGGTTTTAATTTGTCATATATCATGGAACGGTTTTAAAATCTGGCCCATGATTTTTTTTTTTTAAAAAAAAGAACAATTCAATAATTATATTAACTACATTCAAAATAAAATCATGACAGTTATGGCACAAAATTAATTCTGGGCAATTTGATTTATAAGCTTGATTTGGCGGACAGTTGTAAAAGGTAAAAATAAGAACAAATCAATAATAGTATTAAATGAATTGAATTAAAATCATGACAGTTATTCAACGCAATTAATTCTGGCAGATTTTATTTCTAATAGACTGATTTGGATCACATCTGTATAAACGTTTTGGGCCGGGAATGTGGGCGTTAAAATGTTTACCATATTCTGGTTCATCTCAATTTATTGTAATTAAAAAAATCGAGAAAGTTGTTGCATATAAATTTCTCCACGCAGTTGCTGATGGTGTCTTCCATGTGGACATTCATGCTGAATCGATCGACAAGGTAGATGCTAATTAAATGCGAAATTGTTTTGAGGAGGACATGTGGAGGAGAATTTAATGAGGTTATTTATAAATGTATATATTATTGATTTATTTGTTTACTCGACAAGTTTCAGACTACAGCGTAGTCTACCACGCACAAGCAAAGTAGGTTGTGTAAGCTACACAACTTTTGTGGATCATTGGATTGAGTGGTTCCATGGTTATGATCGTAGACTGCATAGCACACAATATTTTCTCTCTCCCTCCCAATCACCAGATTTGCGATTTCCGAAGGTGGTTTCTGGTGACTTCAAATAGCTCAATGGTGGTTTCTGGTGGGGGGGATATGCCAAAAACTTCATATTGAGTGAGCCAGATTTTTTTAGAGGCCACAACAGCGTTCAAGCTCCTGCAACACACACCTAGATTGCACAAATCTCTCGGTGACAAGAACCCAGAAACTATGGCAAACATGTCATCAAGTAGATACATCAGCATGTTTGAATCACAGGGCAACCATGAGTCACCATAATCCCACAAAAACCCGCAAGGTCGCACCATTGCGAGTTTGATTTTGACAGTGGCTCTGATTCTGATGCGGTAGCTGTGACGAGGTCTCGCGAGTTGCAGGCAATGCGATTCCCGGTTGCGGTTAGGCTATGGGTTTGGGGAGATGGTTCAATGTTGACAAATCTCAGTGCTTTCTTCAAACAATCTGGTTTTTACTTTGTTTCCGCCCCCCCTTTTTTGTTCTTCTGTTTGTTTTCTATGTGCATGAATCGGGACCTAGAAGAGGACGATGAACAATGACAGTTATGGCGAGTGATGAAGGCTGACAGTGGTTGAGGAGAAAGGAGTTGTTAGTAGTGAGAAGGGGTTGGGGGAGAGGTAGAGGGGTGGAGGGGGTGGCCTGGGAGGAGAGGGGTGAGGGCGGGGGGTGGGTGGAGGGAAGGGTGACACTGCTCCTGGAATGGGTGAGGACAAAAATTCCTGTGTAGAGAGTTTATCATTGTTATGGTGAAGCTGCAAAATCCTACAGTGGGAGAATCTTGTGTGCCGTGCACAACTTATTTTGCTTGTGTAGGCTACTTCATCACCCTCTAGGTTTTGCAAGTTTTCTTTCTTTTTTTTTTCCTATGCCATGACCAAGGGTTCATCTACATCGAGCCCTTACAACACATCTGCACACGGGTTGATTGAAAATGGTTCTACTCAACTTCAAGATCTATGTCGAAATCCCAGCAACTTCATCCAAGAATAAACTCAAATTCATCCATGGTGACCTTCCATAGGCAGCACAAACTGATCCCATTTACGAACGGGAAAGATGCAACAATATGGTTGTATCTTGGATCACCCGAACTCTTTCTCCTCATATTTCCCAAAGCACGAATCGCATTGATAGTGCTCGAGAGCTCTGGTTGGATCTTCAAGAAAGATTCGCAAAGGGCTATCATTTTCGTATGTCAAACCTTTTACAAGAACTACATTAGATGAAACACAGTCATCGTTCCCTTTCCACCTATTTTACTGACATGAAAATTTTGTTGGATATGAATTAGAACACCTTAGACCCACACCCACTTCCACTTGTTCTGTTTCCTGCCCTTGTAACTTGAGCAAATTTGTCAAGATCTACAAGCAAACAAATACGTTAATTGCTTTCTTAAAGGTCCCAATGATAGTTACAATAATGTGCGTACTCAAATCCTCCTAATGGATCGATTACCATCCATTAACAAAGTCTTTTGTTTGGTCATTCAACAAGAAACACAGTCCCCCAACTCCTCTGTTGAGTCTACTGCCTTTCCCAATTTTCTTTCTAGCCCTGTTAGCAAACTAATCATTCTCTAAATTTCTACAAACACTAATAGCACATAAACCTCTCCACCATACAGAAGATAATTTACAATAAACACATCCAACAGATTTGGATTAGCACACATCTCTCCCCATATTTTTCTTTGAGCACTAAGCACCACAACACATTATTTTCCACCAAAAGCCTGGCTTACACAAATCATCCCATTTAACTTGTGGGATGTTTATGCGATCCCATTATCTCTTCATAAAAAACCACTCTGAATACGAATGATAATTTTTTAACACTTTAGTAGGAATTTTATTAAATGATAGATAATAGACTGGAATTCTATTCAATATCAAATTCAATAAAACAACTATACCTCCAAAAGGTAAATGTTAATTATTCCATGAAAACAATCTATTCTAAATAATTATGAAAAACCGGACAGGACCAGCCGGTTAAGCCGGGAACAAGGTTGTTGTTCGGTCCAAACAACACACAGAACCGCCTTGCCAAGAAACCAGCTGAAAACCGGTAGACCCGCTGTTGAATCGTCGAAACCGGCAGATTTTTGGTTTAGACCAGACATTAATTGATGATTAAATGTGTATCAAGTATAATATATATAGTATACTTGATTGGTATAATATAATTTTAAAGCAATCAATTATTTTCTCACACTACGCATTGCGAAAGATATCAGTTTAATATAATTTTTTTAGTATTTATTTTAAATTATAATCATAATTATACAGAAAAAATTTGATATAATATTATTGTTATTATTTTACTGATAATAAAGTGAGCAAACAAACAAAAGAAACAATATTTACCTTAAAAAATATGACTAGAGGAAATTAAAAATGGCAGAGATAGTAAAAAGTAGTTGGGAAAAGTATAAGTTTTGGCTAGTCAACAGTAATATATGCGTTGTTTAAGTTTTATTTATATTTTATATTTTAAAAAATATGAGAATATTTTAAAATTTATGTTAATAATACTTAATATATTATATTAAAAATATTATTTAATTAATTCAGGTTCAACCCCGGTTGAACCCTTAAACCTTGAATCAGTATCTTCTCCAGTTCAATATCCGGCCCGATTTTAAAAAACATTGATTCTAAGGCACTTCAATCAACTATTGTCAAGTAGAGGTCTACCACGAATTGGCACCCACAGGAAGCAGGATACCAAAAGGGAATAGATCCCACTTTGCAAATTAAGAAATTTGCAACTGAATTTAGGAAAGGGTACATCAATATTAACCCCTATAATACAACTAAATTTAAAACAATTAATCTTTCAGATAAAATTAATTAAGATTTGCTTATAAACTAAACATAAGATTTTTATAGGTTATATTCGACACTGGAGTAGTAATTAAGTTTGAGGCCTTTTTAATGGATTTCAAATAAAACTATATTGAAGACCGATCAAATTTCATATGGATGAAAACGTGGTTCAATTCACGAAGCTAAATAAGACAACAGCCTGCACTGCACCCCTCCGCCTCCGTCAAGTAACTATTATGCTCTCTGAATTTGCACCGGTGGGGCAAGTTAAGCTAAGCTAGCTAGCACAACCCCATTCACTGTAACGCTCAACAGTCAACACCTTTCCTCACTATCAAACGACATCTACCTCTCGCATGCAACACTCCTCCCTCTTCCCTAACCAAGTGTTCACCACCCTCCCCACGTGTCATCACTTCCCTTCTCCTTAAATTAAAACTCTCACCACCATCACCCTACCCCTCTTTCTCTCTATCATATCATCTTTTCTCATTTATTATTATCTCCGTGTAATAAAATACATAACACAATCACAAGCTTCATTTCCCTAATTCCATGGCTGAGACCCCGCGACAGGACTACTACCGCTACCAGCAGCAACCCATAACAGACACCCGATCATTCACCAGGAAGGGAAATCCTTCTACTTCACAGGTTATAGCACTCGCCACTCTTGTTCCTTTAGGAGCTAGTCTCCTCATCCTCGCCGGCCTTACCCTCACCGCCACCGTCATCGGGCTCGCCGTTACCACCCCACTGTTCGTTTTTTTCAGCCCGGTGTTGGTCTCCGCGGCCCTTATTATTGGTTTGGCCGTTGCCGGCGTTCTGACATCCGGAGCCTTCGGCGTCACCTCGCTCTCTTCTTTTGCTTGGCTCGCCTCCTATCTCCGCCGCACACAGTTTCTGGATCAGGTTAAACAACATGCAAAGCCCCGTCAGGAGGATACCGTGGGCCACGAGGCCCAGTGGCCCCAGAGAGTTGAGGAAGTTCGTGACCGTGTAGAACGCAAAGCCCAGGAGACAGTTCAGGAGGCCCAAAGTGATGCCCGTGATGTAGGAAAAGCCCAGAAAGAAAACCAAACATCATCGTGAGTTTGGTTCATTTGGTGAATAAGACTATGAAAGTCATGAGGGGAGTCACTCTCGGTTACTGTTTTCCTCGTGTAGTAGTGAGTTAGTATTTAATATTTAGGGAAAAAAAAATTTTCAACGTTTTATAATTAGCGCTTAAATATTATCGTAATACATTGTAAAAGCAGTTTGTAGTCTGCTTCTATGAATAAATTCACAAGCCATGTGTGGTTGAATATGCCCAAACTGACTTTAAATTCAATGCTTTTGTAGAGAAAATTGATTCATTGATTCAACTAAGAAATTACACAAGGGTACATATATATATAGCTGCATGAATATATAGCTGCATGAAATGGCAGCTGTGAAATAACTAACTTTGACAGCACATAGCTGCCTCTAAATAACAATAACAGAAACTATTTCTAATTAATCTTCAACTAATCTTTTTCCCTTTATCAATCTTTGACTTTAATACCCCTTCACAAGCTGGAGAGTATATATCTAATACTCCCAGCTTGGAAAGGAACCTGTGAAAAACAGAAGAATCAAGGGCTTTGGTGAAGAAATCAGCCAATTGGTGTGCAGACTTGATGGGCAGCAAATGGAACAGATGAGACAGCAGCTTCTCCCGCACAATATGACAATCAATATCAATGTGCTTAGTGCGTTCGTGAAAGCTTGGATTAGAGGCTATATGTCGAGCCGATTAGTATCACTGATAAGAGGCGTGAGGAGAAATAAATGGAATGCAGAGGTCTTGAAGAAGATAAGTGAGCCACTGAATTTCACAAGTAGTGGCTGCCAATGCCCTGTATTCGGCTTCAATAGAAGATCTAGAAACCGTGGGTTGCTTCTTCGATCGCCAACTAACAAGTGATTCTCCAAGAAATATGCAAAAACCAGTAATTGACTTTCGGGAAATTGGACATGTTGCCCAATCAGAATCACTAAAGGCACAAAGTTGCAGTTTGGAGGCAGCTGGAAAAAAAATGCCTTGCCCGGGAGCACTTTTAATATATCTCAAGACATGTGTAGCAGTCTGGAAATGCAGATTTGAAGGACTAGACATAAACTGGCTCAAATATTGCATTGTGTAACATATATCAGGCCGAGTGGTATTTAGATACAATAATCATCCAACCAATCTTCTATATGCTGAGGGATCTTTGTATGATTCAGAATCAGCTGCTGCATAAAGGTGGGCTTTGACAATTGGAGTGGAACAAGGCTTGCTTGCAAGTAGTCCAGCATCGGATAAAATATCAAGAGCATATTTGCGTTGGCTCAAATGAATGCCTTTATGAGAACGAGCAACTTCCAAGCCCAAGAAGTATTTAAGGGGACCCAAGTCCTTGATTTTGAATTGAGCATCCAGCAGCTGTTTGATTTTATTTATCTCAAGTAAGCTGGTTCCTGCAAGGATCACATCATCTACATACACAAGCAATGCAGTGAAACTTGTGGCTGACTTCATGACAAAAAGAGAATGATCAGATTTTGATTGAGCAAATCCCAAAGAAATGAGAAATGAGGAAAGTTTGGAGAACCATTGACGGCTTGCTTGCTTGAGGCCATATAAGGACTTTATCAATCTACAAACTTGGTTTGGTTTAGGGGAAGAAACACTAGGAGGAAGCTTCATATAGACTTCTTCATCAAGATCCCCATGAAGAAACGCATTATTGACGTCTAATTGTTGGAGGTGCCAATTTTAAGTGGCAGCTATAGCAAGAATGAGTCTCACGGTTGTTAACTTGGCAACCGGACTAAAGGTATCAAAGTAATCAATGCCTTCATGTTGTGTATAACCTTTGGCAACAAGTCGTGCTTTGTAGCGTTCAATTGACTTTGTACTTGATTCTATAGACCCACTTACAACCAATGGGGGTTTTTCCAGAAGGCAAATCAGTCAATATCCAAGTTTTATTTGCTTCAAGTGCCCGCAATTCATTATCCATGGCAGCCACCCATTCAAGGGATTTAACAGCTTGAGTATATGTTGATGGTTCAGTATTTTGGGAAATGGACATGATATATTGAGAATGAGAGTTGGAAAGAGAAGAATAAGACAAAACAGCAGACAATGGATATAAAACTGATTTACCTTTGAGAGAAATTGGAGATGACTGAGTTGAATTGACATAATTGCAGTGAAAATCTTTCAAGTAAGC
Source organism: Calophaca sinica (assembly GCA_037113605.1). Lineage (NCBI taxonomy): Eukaryota > Viridiplantae > Streptophyta > Magnoliopsida > Fabales > Fabaceae > Calophaca > Calophaca sinica. The sequence continues at coordinate 28,509,467 of CM073731.1, read as the reverse complement.
AGGGGCTTTGTGAGCTCTTTGGGATCTTCGTGGAAGATTGACAATGGCAGTAGGTGATGCAGGGGATGGTGCAGTAGGTGATGCAGTAGGTGCAGAATTGGTTTTAGATGGAGAAACAGAAACAACATTTGGGTTAGATGAAGATGCAGATGCAGGATGTTCAAGAAAAGGGTATAAATCAGTAGAATCATGTGTTGAATCTACTGGGACATTTGTGGATATGGTTGTGGAAAGTTTAAAAGGAAAACAATCTTCATAAAAGATAACATTTCTAGAAATGGAAATGTTTCTAGAATTGATGTCATATGTAATGTATCCCTTTGTACCCGGTTTAAAACCAAGAAAGACACATTTTCGTGCCTTAGGATCAAGTTTGGTTCTGCCTTGAATTAATGTAGTAGTAAAACAGAGAGAACCAAAGGTCCTCAAGTCAAGCAAAGTTGGTGGTTTTTGGTGCAAGAGTTCAAAAGGTGATTTATGATTGAGGACTGGGGTAGGCAATCTATTTATGATATGAATGGCATGTTTAACAGCATAACACCAGAAAATTTTTGGCATATGTGAATGAAAAAGAAGGCTACGAGCTACATTCATGATATGTTGATGCTTACGTTCAACAATGGAATTTTGTTGAGGTGTCTCTATGCATGAGGTTTGATGAATTATACCTAATGATGCATAATATGAGGGGCAATTGAATTCAGCCCCATTGTCAGATCTAACTACCTTGACAATGTTATTGTATTGTGTTTGAACAAGTGTAATGAAATTTTGTAAAAGCTGTCTAGCCTCGGATTTTTGTTTCATGAAGTAAAGCCAAGTGTGTCGTGTGTGATCATCCACAATAGTAAGAAAGTAAGAATAACCATGAAAAGATTTAACAGCCAAGGGACCCCAAATATCAACATGTATCATATCAAATGGATGTAAAGTACAATTGGTGCTAGATGAAAAAGACAACTTATGCTGTTTAGCATAGTGACAGTATTCACAAACATGTTTTTGAGAAAACCGAACATAAGGAAAAGTAGATGATATATGTTGAAGAATTTTAAAAGATGGGTGGCCTAGCCTGTAGTGCCACAAATCAAAAGAGGGTCGGTTATTAACATTGGTAATGGTGGTATTTATTGATCCCAACTTAGCTTGAATAAGATTTTCATCTGCCTTCATGAGATATAATCCGTGAAACAACTCAGCATGCCCAATCGTCCTCAAAGATGTTAATTCCTGAAATTCACAAGAAGAATCAGAGACAATTAATCTACAGTTGAGTGACTTCACCAACTGTGAAACAGAAATGATGTGGCATGTGAATTATGGGATGTATAAGACATCATGTAGTTGAAAAGTTTTGGAAAAAATTACTGAACCAGCAAATTGTGCTATAATAACAGTTCCATTAGGAATTGTTATTTTCAGAGGCTTAATAGGATGTAGAGATGTGAACATGTTTAAGGAAGGGGTGACATGGTTTGTTGCACCAGAATCAACAATCCATGAGTGAGAATAAGGATCAGAATTGATACCTGAATTCACAAAGATGAAGAGGTGGAATTGATGAGTTGAAGACTCACCAACAGTATGGAGAGACAATGGCGATTCACCTGGCGAGCAGAGCCGAATTATCTTTGGATTGAATGTTAGAGTTAGTGAAAAACTGCATGAATTGAGCAAACTGATCTGGATTGAATTGCGGAATCACTTGACTTGAAGATTCTTGATTTGATCTTTGGAGCATTACCCTTGCTGGCTGTAGATAAATCTGTATTCTCAGTACTAACTGAATTCGCAGAGCCATGAAATTGAGGCTTATAACCTGGTGGAAAGCCATGCTTGAGATAACAAAGTGATTCATCAGATGTCCTAGCTTATGACAATGTGTGCATTGTCTTGGAGGTCCTCTTCCTCTGCCTCCATTGTTCCTGCCTCGGCCATAACCAGAATTTCGGCCACCAGAATTATTAAAGCCTCTGCCACCAGAAACCTGTTTTGAGGCATCTGCAGAATTGTACAGAACTGTGGATTCACCAATGGAAGATGAGCCAAGCATTTTCCCTTCTTGTTGAAGAACCAGAGAATATACTTTGTTGATATTTGGCAGGGGATCCATTCATAGAATTTGTGATTTTGCAGTGTCATAAGTATCACTCAATCCTTTCAAGAAACAAACAACATATTCAGATTCCCGTTGTCGTTTGACATGCTTAATTGCATTACAACTACATTGCACATGGCAGGAACAATCTTGGATTGGCCTCAGTGCCTCCAAATCATCCCAAAGAATTTTGAGATCTGTGTAGAAATCGGTGATGGATCGCTCACCCTGCTTAATTGAATGCACTGCTTGAAGTAAATCAGATAAACGAAAGTGGTTTCCTTTCGTAAAACGTTCCTGTAGTTCCTCCTAAAGAACCCTAGCAGAATCAATATAAACGACGCTGGAGGCGATTTGTGCATTTAGGGTTCGGTTTATCCAAGAGACGACCATGGAATTGCAGCGCTCCCAAGCTTCGAAATGAAAATCATCTTCACTTGGCATAGACAATTTTCCAGAAATAAACTGGAATTTGTTTTTGGACATCAAGGCACGTTTCATCGCCTTGCTCCATGACGAGTAATTAGCAGAACCATTCAATGGAGGAGAAACAAGAACAATACCTGGATTTTCACCAGGATGCAAGTAATTTGGCGAGGAAGGAGTTGAGCATGGATCTTTAGCGGCATTGTTGACAACAGTAGGTCGAACATGCAATTGCGAGTGCACACTCGCATTACTATTAGAATCGTAATCGGACATAATTGAAATCGAAATGCAGGTTTGAAGAAGAAATTGCAATCGAAATCTCAAAAGTGAACTGGAAACAGAGATCGCAAATGCGAATGCGACGAAGAAATCGCAATCGGAAGGTGCGCAAGAAAACTGAGAAAACTCGAGAAGTTTCGAGAAGAATCAATGATGGAAAAGTCAGAGCAGCGAACGAAAACGGAACTCACAATCGAATGATACCATGTAGAGAAAATTGATTCATTGATTCAACTAAGAAATTACACAAGGGTACATATATATAGCTGCATGAAATGGCAGCTGCGAAATAACTAACTTTGACAGCACATAGCTGCCTCTAAATAACAATAACAGAAACTATTTCTAATTAATCTTCAACTAATCTTCTTCCCTTTATCAATCTTTGACTCTAATAGCTTTTGCGATTTTTCTTGTGTAAGGATCCTACTGCTGCCGCTGCAATCTGCACCGTGCATGTTGCACTCTGCGGAGCCGTCAGAAGAGAAAAACTATCTCTTTAGATCTAATGGCTCGCAGCTGCACCGGCTTCACTTTGAGGATGATTTTACCTAATTGTTGTTTTCTTAACTTTAAGAATGATTTTATTTTGCATAAACGCACTTTATCTTAAAAAACAAATGTAGCATCCTATATCTGATCGGTGTATTTGCCCACTAGAATGTATAAAATTAAAAGAACACTACAAGTGACTGCTCTTGTATATTGGTTAGAGTAATAAATATAAATAAAGAAATATAAACAAAGAAGTTTTGCGCACACAAGAATATTGTATCCGAACTATCATTATTTTATTTATTATAAAATAAAATATAAATAATGTCAGTGACAAAATACCATTATCACTGCTGTATGGTACATAGCCTATCTATTAACTGCATAAAATTTGCATCTGTATCCAGCATGCTAACTCTTACATATTTTGGACTAGCCCCAAATTGTCGACCACTTCTGGTTAAAATCTTGTGTCCTCGAAGGAACCCTTCGCAGTCCTCTATATCCCCCTCACACTTCATCCACGCAAAAGCTGCAAGGCATAACAAAGGGAGGAAAATTTCACATCTAGTCTGGAAATGAAAATCTAAATTTTGACATGCATGAAGTGGTTAATTCCCCCAATAATCAAATTTGTTAATCGGTTATTTTATATTTACCTGGTTGAGGCTCCAACTCCTGATTGAAAAAGGTGCAGAATGCAGGAGAAAACTTGGGCAAACTGAATAAACCACCACCCTCAACTGCTGCTCTCAGTTGCTTCCACCTTTGCGCCATGATCTCATAGCTGTACTTGAAAAATGATTCGCCGTCTTGGGAATTTTCTTCCTCGCAGCTATCAGACACTGTCTTTATTAACTTGGCAGCTCTGACTTGAGAATCCTTTGAGACACCAATTGTATTTAGCTCTATGAATTTAGTCATTTTCTTTGCTACCTCTCGGTCTTTCACAAGAGCCCACCTACAAAGTATAATGTCAAAACTATATGAAATTTAGGAAAAAAACACATAAAACATTTCCTCTATAAATCTTTGAAAGTAGCAAACATAAGACAGTTTTGCAACTAAAAGTGAAAACACAAATTGAAACAGAAAACATTTTCTCGAATTAAACAGAGTATAAAGTTCGGGTCTCTAATAAAATGTTTTGCACTATTTTCAATCACGTAGCTTTTGTTACTTCATCATTAAACAACCTCACTTCTAAGAAGCATAATCAAAAGGTTTGGTCTCTAATCCCATCGTTAAATGTTTTGGAGAACAAATTCATTTTTCCGGTTGATAATTCAACTTTTTCAAATAGTGATATTTTAACAATGTAGTGATATGATTAAAATTGTGTAAAATTATATTGAACATAGTGGTGTAGCTATATGATTGAAATTGTGTAAAATTATATTGAACTTACTGGTGTAGCTTATGATTTTCACCCTAATTTCCACCCTCATCCTTATCAATGCCCAAATGGCTCTTCATATCTTCTTTTATGCTATTAAGTTTGATCTTATTTTGTAAAAGGACTACTCGACGGAAATAATTGAGTGGGATAAAATATTATTGAGCTTACCCTATGCGCAATCCTGCGTGACCAGTGGTTTTTGAGACAGTGAAAAGAGTAAGATCATAGTCTGAAGCAGATAATATTGGAGTGTACTGCGGCCAATAATAGGCAAGGTCATGAATCAATAGTCCCTGGCTTCGGTTCACCACTGAGTACCTTGCATATCCATCAGGGTTATTAGGAGAATTAACCAGCTCAATGTAAGGAACATCTTTCTCAAAACTCGCTGCATCACCAGCCCATTTGTAAAGACCTGATTTCTGGTAATCTGTCATTGACGGATAGGACTGCAAGTAATTCGTCAATTCAATGTTAAATCATCAACTAATCAAACCCAAAACCGGTAACAAAATTTATTTTTAATGCTGAACACACACTTCAAAGATTCTCCTAGAGTTTCTGCTACATCTTTCTAATGACTATCCTAATATTCTAGTAAAAAATATCAAATAATAAAAAGATGTATTTAATATGTTAGAAACATTAAATATTATCTTCATTTAATTTTTAGTAAAATTTGGAAATTATTCTCCCACGAGTATTGTGACAAAGTCAGGGGCATGGACTACCAGAAAGATGAGTAAAGATCCTCTCCATTTCCCAAAAGAAATGGAGATATCCATTACTAAAGTTTTGAGTGTACAAATGCACATATTTTTAAAATGGTGACATAAATTATGTATTTATTTGCATTTATATACCCAAAACTTTAGTAATGAAGATCTCCATTTCTTTTGGGAAATGGAGAGGATATCTACTCCAGAAAGATTAGTTTTAAATCGTGATAATCAATCATCATAATAAATCTTTATGTTGTTCGTATATTAAATGCAATTAAATTTGCTACTCATGTAAACCTTTGCATTTAAATTCTGAGAGGGTGCATTGCTGATTCTATTAAGGGTACGAACCCGAGAGAAAGTGAGAGAAAATTGAACTCAGCAATCTCATTTATCTGAGAAAATGAATGATCAATTAATCAAATACATACAAGGATGTGAAGATATAGGATGCCAAATATAGGGAAATGAAAAATAACTGCCTCTAACAGAAAGCTTAGCTGGCAACTGACTTAACTACATTTAACTACCATGATCAACTAACTGAAGCATGGTTAACTAATTGAGGTATCATGAAACTCCCCTTCAAGTTGGGAACTATAGGTTAAGCCCAACTGGGGGGAATGGATTCTCTCATATTGGGTTCCAACATGAGAGAGTCCAGTTTTTGAGATCTACCCTTAAACTCTCCTCTCTTCTTTTTTTAACATATAAAACTCCCTCTCTCTCTTGTATCCAATGAGTGGTTGAGATTGAACATGACAAAAAAAGAACTGGAGAGAATCCAGTCCCCCCAACTGGGATATCGACTCATTGAATTGACTACTAGGAAGAGCTTTGGTTAACACATCCGCGAGTTGTTGATTGGAGTGGAGATGAATCAAATAAAGGGAACCCAAATTGACATATTGCTTGGTGAAGTGGCAATTAATGTCAGTGAGTTTAGTCCTCTCACTGGTGGTGGGGTTATGGCCATTTGAATTGTTGGTTTGTTGTCTCAAAAAACCATGATTGAGGGAATAGCGATTTCAAATGTTCTCAACAGCTGCTGCAACCATAGAAGTTCATTGGTTAAGCATGCCATGGACATGTACTCTGATTAAGCAGAGGATTGAGCAACAATAGCCAATTTTTTTGGGATTTGACTCCTCTAGTAAAGTAAGTAATTAAACTATTTATGAGAAAATTAAGGGTGATTTGTTATGCATGTGTAATTAATACCAACCCTTAATTTTTTCATCAACGATTGAGATAACTTACTTTACTCTCGAAAGTGAATTGCTCATTTTAGAGGAACCGGATCCATTTTTTTGACATCCAAGGGACTGGTTCGGGAAAAAAAATCAAATTGAAATCTAATATAAACAAAAGACACCGAAAACATAGTTTAGCCTTTTATTTTTTTAATGAAGTGAAAGAAGGACCATCTAGTTTGGGTTCAAAATCAATGACAGTCTGGAAGCTAAATTTTACCATATTTTTCAGCTCAGCACATGCGACTATTTCATGTGATCAGGTGCAGGCATGCGAGGGTATGTGAGAGAGAGGAAGAGATTGATGAAGACAGACAACGAGAAGGGCTAAAAAAAGGAGGCAGATTCGGTAATGAACACATGCGAGCACTCCTTTAAAGCCAAACAAATTCGAAAATTCTCACAAACAATCAATCGAATAATCTTCACAACTATAATAAATATTAAATGCTTATGCCTTTTTCATGTACATTTTACTTTACTTAATGAGCACATTAGATAATTCCTTTAAAATAAAACAAGTACCAAGTAGAGAAATATTAATATTAATATTGACCTAACACGGTTGTCACAACACAATTCTTTAATGAAGGAAAAAATATAAAAAAATACTTTGAAGTGAGTGAATGAAACTATTACCGTAACTAATTTTTGTAACTAACTTTTGTAAATAGATAGTAATAGATAATAAGACCGATCATGACTCACCGAGTAATAGGGTACGGCAGATACAACGCTGATTGGTTCAGCAGCATCAGGTGAGGACAGAGCATAAAGAGTTGCAAGAATCAACTGAGAGGAACCTGTTCCAACAACAATGTAGCGACCTTCTGTAACTGCATTGCCCACAACACTGTGCAACCTCACTACTTCCTTCTCAAATTCTGGCTCTAGAAACCAGCAAACGTTCGTTGCATCAGAAAAGTAGCTCATAGAATGCCATCCCGGAGTTACGATTGTGGTCCTATCGCCCATTTGTCGCCAATATCTTTCGTACATTGTTGGATCTCCACTGCATAATTAACATTAACTTTCAAAGTTAGTTAATTAACATCTTACTATGTCGTAATTGGAAACCTAAGTAATCATCATCAATTATTTCCAACAAAAGGCCTACTTAAATTTCATGGCTGTAAAGGAAAAAGTATTTAAAAAAAAACAAAAAAAAGATGTACAACCAATAAAGTATGTGTATGTGTATGATAATGATATACAATTTGCACCATGTAACTAGTTGCAACGATCTGTGTTGCTCCTCCCTGTAAAGTGCCCAATAGTATAATATAATCGAGCCATGTAGATATCTATGTAGGGCATGATTGATCAGAGATCAGAATTCTGAAACAACGTGGCACTATCTAGAGCAATCTTCAGTAGGCCAGATTGCAAGAACAGTGAAAGCACAGTGGGGCAGGTAAGAAAAGAAAGGAGGAGTAATGAACTCGCAGAAGAAGCGGCATTGAATAAAGGACTGCATGGGGCGTGGGTAAGGTAATGGCACAAGAAGAAAAGATAAGAAAAATCCATAATATATCAGCCAAAAAATGATCAGATAGAATGATACTAATGTGACATACAGATAGGTAGATGATTGCATTTGGATTTTAAATCAGATCAATGGGCTGTGCAACGCTAAGTTGAAAAGAGAAATTACGTTAGACATGGACTTCCATTTACACAGGGCCCACTAAGTAGGAGATCCAGGTGACCCATGTGGAAATAGGAAAAAGATAGGCTACATAGATATTTTTCAATAACAAGTTTTTATTTTTTAAATTTTTAAATTAGTATCCTTGAGATACTGTGTTAATAGTTTTTTTTTTTTTGGTAAACGTGTTAATAGTATTTATTAAATGAAGAAGGGAAAAAGAAAAAGAAGACATGTATAAATAAATAAACAGCTACATTTGAGTGATTCGCAATTGGGGCGGCAAACGTGCACTTTCATAACAGTCTTTTGGTCATGGCAAAGGCCACAAAAAGGGTTTCTCAATGCTGTGTGCACTTCAGGAAAATGGCCCCCACCTTTCTTTAATAAGTACTACTCACTTCAGTCTAAAATATAAGTAAAAAAGTCTATAAAATATAAGGAAAAAAATGTCTACAATAAATAAACAGCTACATTTGAGTGATTCGCAATTGGGGCGGCAAATGTGCACTTTCATAACAGTCTTTTGGTCATGGCAAAGGCCACAAAAAGGGTTTCTCAATGCTGTGTGCACATCAGGAAAATGGCCCCCACTTTTCTTTAACATGTATTCCTTTCGATTTGAAATACAAGCAAAAAAGTCTATGAAATATAAGAAAAAAAAATGTCTTATATTTCATAGATTTTTTTGCTTATATTTCAGACTAGAGAATATATTCTTCTTTCAAGAACTATTATGCTACTCTCTCCATCCCACATGAGTGTCATATTAAAAGATTTCACACAGATTAAGAAGAAACAATAAATAAAAAAGAGAAAACGACTATTTTATCAAATTAACCTTATTATTTTTCTAAAAAATTGTGCAGACATAACTTTAAAAGAAATAAGAGGGGTAAAACTAAAAAAATTATTTAATAAGCTAATATAACACTTATTTTGAGATAAATTTTTTATTTTTTTGTTAATATGACACTCATTATAAAATGGAGGGAGTATAATATTGCTTTGCTATGACCAATGCTTTTAAAGTTCCAATATACCTGAGGTCCACGACTACGTTGAAGAACATAATAAATAATAATTTGTCAGAGAGAGATGCTACAAGTCATATTTTTAATACTTTTTAATATTTTAACAATAATCTATGTAAATCTTTAATATATTTCTCAGTGATTTATTTTCAAAAAAGTTAATTCAATTATTCTATAAACAGTTGTTTTTTGTCAAAAAATAAAAAATATTCCTTCCATAATAAAATATAAGTAAAAAAAAGTGCATTAAACCAAATACATATATTTTTTTCTTATAATTTGTTATTAGTACTAGCTTTTTAAAAAAAAAAACCCAATATTAACAATGTACCCCTACTACCATAGGTCAAATGTCAATAAAAACAGCCCATCGTGCTACGTTAATAGTATCTATAGTACAGCAGAACCTAAGCTAGCACTAGTCTAGTGTCTTCTTGATGCTAAAACATCATCATGAGGAGGGTGGTGTTTCGGATATTTAATTTAGCTGTCAAGAGCTTATGGAGTACTCCCCCGGGACAGAATGAATTATAGGCACAAAAAAAAAATACATATATGAACTAGATACATGTATTTTTATTTTATTTTTTATAATTCATCCTAGAAAAACTAATATATTTTAGTTAAAATATAACTAATAAATAAATATTTTATAAATAATTAACCAGTTGAAAAGAATGAAACATGTTTGTTTTGTCTTATGTTATTTAATTTTTAATTAATATATTTTCTATCAATAATTATAAAATATACTCCGTTGTTTATCTTATTTTTTTTAGCAAAAAGGATAACAAACTTCCGATGGAACTACTAATATCTTCACTTTCCCCAACAAACTTCCGACCCTCCAACTCGGGAACAGAGAGATGACAAAATACCATCATTAAGCACGATAGATGATCATGGCATGCCTAGATTAGCATCTGCTTTCAATAACTGACCAAGTCCCAAAAATATGTTAAAAATATCACTAGACAAAAAAACCCAATTTCACATGTAAATAAAATTAGGAAATAAAATAAATTTAATGGCATTGCATGTTTAAAAAGTATTACGGTTTCATTCGATCATCTTTTAGATGATGCAATTTTATTATATTATTTTTTTAAATATCTTGATAAGTTAAATGACAGTGTAAAAAATTATATTCATAATATATTTTTAAAGTAAATTAAAAAATATTTATTTCATCATTTTTAAAGAATTACTTATTTGGTAAACATAAAATGCAATTTTCTGAACAATATCATTTCTTTTATTATGTCCAGTTTGGTAAAAAATAACGGATAACAAAAAAACTAGCTGATAGCGGATAAGTTAGTGGATAGCGAATAAGATTATAGCAGATAAGTTAACAGATTAAATTTAAAGTATTTGAAAAAATTAGCGGCTAATTGATAAATATAAAAGGACATTCGCAATAAATGAGAGAATATATTTGTTAATAATTTAATAGAGAATAAATAAAAAAATTTAATTAAAATAATAAAGATAAAAATAATAAAAAATAAAATATTATAAACTATAAGCTCAAACACTACTTTCAGTAATATTTAAAAAAACGCTATAAACCAATAAAAAAAACTAACGTTATCAAACATCTTTTATAAGTTTGTCCCCTAAAATGTTCTGACATTCTTTTATATAAAAAATCTGGCTAGAGACTGTAACTTATGGACTTGTCACTGTCTCTCCCAGGAACTAGAGCAGGAAGCAAATTAGCAAAGCCCAGAAAAGGAGCGACGTCAGCACCGGGCAAACAAACAAGACGAAAATTTTTATTCATAAAATATCGGGTTTGCAATTTAAGAATAAAATATAGGAAAAATATTTTACATTTGCAAGACACTAAACTTAATATTCTTTTAGTTAAAATATAATCAAAGATTTTTTTAAAAAAAAGTGTGTCACATCACATCACATCACCTCCCCCAACCTTTTCTCTCAAAAAAATAATGTTTGTGATTTCCACTAATTAAAGACTATAAATATGAATACGTATTAATAAATTATAATTTTATTTTATTATTTAATAAATTATTATTAATAAAAGACAGAAAATATTACAGTAAAGTGATATAGGATATTTTCGACCATCACCTTAACCTTAGTTTTCTATGCTTTTGTTACCGGGAAATTATCTCCCCCTCCTTCCTAAAAATCACAATCAGGACCGCTATTAAGTTAAGAACGAAAAGATGTTTACTGTGGATGTGAAGATCAAAAGGAATTCTCAAAATGGTTGCGAATGATAAGCCCAACCAACACCAAAATTAGCAACCTTAATGCAGACATTTGGACATGTGAAGGAAACAATAAAGAAACAAAACAATAATCTGATCTTGCACTTACTGGGCGAGTTTGATTACTCTTTCGGTGCCTCCAGGATGATCTGTAAGAGTAGAGTTAGCGAGAGAGGAAATTGGGGATATAGCCAAACGTGATTTGTGGATAACATGCCCCTCCCTTCTAGATTCAGCATCAGCCACAATCGATTTCTTCAAGAAGCACTTCTTGTTGTTGCTGCCTTCTTCATCACTCTCATACACCATTCTCAGTATCAAACTGACATTCAAAGCCAGCGACAACACCAGGAAGTGCCTCAACGAGAACATACCTGGAAGATTCGCCATCTCCAAAACAACACAAACCGAAACCAAAACAGAACAGAACACCTTGTGTGAGAAAACAGCTATAAGTAAGTAAGTTATTCGAAGTGAAGCTGCTCGCTCTATATATGTTTTTATACTACTACTTATTTTCAAAACGGGTCAACAAATTGCTTACCCTGTAAAAGAGTATGCCAGCAATAATAATAAAAATAACTTTTGCGACGACAGGTTAAGGCTTCCACTTCTCCGGCTGAAATTCTGAAACCAGGACGGTTACTTTTTTGCACTGAAAGAACATTCTAATACCAATTCAAAGTAGTAACGTTTTGGAGGATTATTCGGGCGGAATTCTTATCACTTTTGCGCGAGGATAATAATCAGCAAATATCTACAAGGTTGTCAGGTTTCAAAATACTAAGTAACAGGGTGGAACTCAGAATTCGAGTCTGAAATGCTCAATGGGTTTCCATGGACATAAGTGGCAATGGACAAAGAAAAAAATATTTTATGGAAGAAAACGCGATAAAGAAACATTTTTTTATAATATATAAAATTGAGTGATCAGAGAAAATAAGTGCATTAAACAGGATTTAAAATATATTTTGTTGCATAAAAAGTTTTAGAATTTATTAAATAATTATTGTTTTGTTTTTTTATAAAAAGGGTTAAATTATACTTTTGGTCCCTTACATTTATTTTAGGTTTTGGTTTAGTCCTTATGTATTAAAAAATTATGTATTAAAAAAAGTTTTGAATTGGTCCCTTACGTATAAAAATTATACCAATTGATTTCTCTTATTTTTTTTGTTCTGAAGAGGTCTCTTATATTACAAAAATTATACTAATATAGTCTATTTTTTTGCAAAATAAGGGACAAAAAAGGGGATCATATTGATATAATTTTTATAACATAAGTGATCAGTTCGAAACAAAAAAATAAAATAAAAGAGACTACATTAGTATAATTTTTACGAATAAAAAACTATTTCTGAACTTTTAATACATAAGAGAACAAACTAAAAAATAAAATAAACTTAAACCACCAAAAAGTATAATTTAGCGGTTATAAAATTTAGATTCAAATAACCTAACGGATCAAACGTGAATTATAAAAGAATATTAATCTAATCAATCATATTTAATGAAAAATTACTTTGACGAATGTTATAAAGTTTGACGAACTTCGTCAAAAAAAGTTTGACGAAATTGAATGGAGTAGGACAAAAAAATGTGAAATGAAATATAATAGGATAAAATTAATCTATAATATATTAGTTTGATATTATATTATAAAATAAAAAATTGAACTTTTATTAACAAGGCATATTTATGAAAAATGTTTTTTGAACACATTTTTTAACACAGACACGTATAATATACGGTCTGTAATGTACGGATATACGGTCTGTATTGTACAGACAACTTTTTTTTAAAAAAAATATTTTTTATTTTTTTAGATTTTTTTAACTGGTTAAAATTTTTTTTTGTTATTAACCAGATAATGTGAACCATTAACTAGATAAGTGAACTTCGTTAATCAAATAAATAAATGGAACGTGAGTTTGGCATTCACCGGATAATGTGAACCATTAACCAGATAAGTGAACTCCGTTAACCAGATAAAAAAGAAAAATTTGAAAAAAAAATTGAAAAAAAAAGTGGGATCCGTACTCTACGGACACGTGTCCGTACAGTACAGTCGCTCGTGTGTCGCACGCTGTGTTCAATTAACAACATTGCATATTTATCCTACATAACGGTGTTAACGTGTACTTTCGTCAACCTGTTTATTGGAAAACTTAGTTTGTAGTGTATTTCTACCAAATTCGTCAAAGAAACAAATAATTAGATTTCAAACGATTATGTGATCGACTAGTTATGTGGTAATCTCGTTTGAAAACCACGGTTTTAATCAAGTAACGGTCAAATGTTCGACACGTTATCAATTTTTTTTTAACATTCCTGGCTTTTAAGCCATTGATTGTTATATTCGTTGTCAATTCTGTTTGAAGTAATTCCAACTAACAAGTAAATTATTGTTAAAATGGTACTGACTTTAAAGTAGCAAGATTGGTCGTTGAGAGTCAATGACTTGACTAACAAGTAATCAAAACAGAAGATTAAACAGTAAATGCAAAATGCAATGTTATGAACATGCACTTGTGAATATGAACATATAGAATGAAATAAATACAGAAATGGAAGGAAAAAATCATTTAAATGACTGAAAATTAAAGAAAGCGTTTAAAAAACATGAATCGAAAGAAAAGCACTTAAACGACAGTTTGAACATGAATAACAGTAATTTAGATTGCTTGAAAGTAAAGAACATACAAGCTAAATGGCATAACAAATGTGAAGAAAAAAGGAAAAAGATTATGAATTAAACGACTAGAATTGAAATGCAGTAAGAAAATGAGTTTCGACAGAAACAATACATGAAATGTAAATCAAGTAAAAGTTCAAAAAGGATTTAAAAATGCAGTAAAGATAGTGGAAAATTGCATAACAAATAGATGAATTGCAGGAAAGTAAAACAAAGAGTAAGACAATAATTTGGAATGAAAATGAATTCTATTGCAAATTGCTGAAAAGAAAGGGGTGGAAGGCATATAATGATCGTTTTCCTTTAATGTGCTTCGACTGATGAGATGTTAGAAATTTAGACCATGTATCCAACTTTTTTTACATCGTCAGAACTAGTATTTATAGACAAAAAACGAAAAAAAAACTACCTATCATCCGACCAGACACGTGTACAGATACAAGGTCGGTGGTTGATTCTACTAAAAACTGCTAAATCTCGACAGTAACTCTTCCTGTCGAGCTGTACATATATTGCCTAAAGTCTAAGTTTAACTCGACCGCTTCCATGTTGACATCTTCGACGCTTCATTCACTTCGTCGAATAACCGTCAAGTCTCTCGGCCTTTTAAACTTAGATTATTTTTGACCTTTCATTCTAGCTCCTTACATCTTCACTTGTCGAATTCTTGAAGCTTCGTCGAGAAACCCTAATCTGAATTTTTGCACCCAACAGATGCCCCTCAAATTCTGATTTTTCGACACGAAATGTGAAGAGAACCTAAAGTCTAAGTTTAACTCGACCGCTTCCATGTTGACATCTTCGACGCTTCATTCACTTCGTCGAATAACCGTCAAGTCTCTCGGCCTTTTAAACTTAGATTATTTTTGACCTTTCATTCTAGCTCCTTACATCTTCACTTGTCGAATTCTTGAAGCTTCGTCGAGAAACCCTAATCTGAATTTTTGCACCCAACAGATGCCCCTCAAATTCTGATTTTTCGACACGAAATGTGAAGAGAACCAGAATTTTTGTACTATCCACACGCGACCGTTACTTTCCACATTGTCCCATCACATGTCTGCGTTCCCATTTCCCTAAAAAATAGGACCATAATTACATTTGTAATATACGGTTACTTCCCTGTTTCACTCGTTCTGCTTCATAAGCTTGGTTATAAATAACCCTTGAAACCCAAATTGAAACACTTTTGCTCCTTCTGAACTTTTGGAAAAGAAAAAAAAAAACTTCGCAAGTCTTCAATGGCGTCCTCCTCAAATCCGGCTCAAGGCTCCAATGCGCCTCTAAGGAAAGTATGGTGCGACACCGACGTCGATGCATCGATCCCATGGCAAAAATCCAAGGTACTCATACCTTACTTGAACGATCCTTCTCATCTTTTGGATCCTCCCGCTGCGTACCTAGGACCAGTTATCACTTTATCTGGTTTTCCTGAAAACTTTAAGGATTCTTTCCCAAACAAAGAAGGCCAAACTGACATTTTAGCTTATGCCCGTAAGTTGCACATTCATTATTTCCTTAAAAGCACTAGGCTTTTTAGAACTCCCCCACTTAGCATAAACGGGTATTCTGCTTGGCTAACTAGGGTAAAAGCCAAGAAAGCTAAGATTTGGAAAAAATTAGGCATTTCCATCTCATTCAGTTATCGAAGCATACATTTAGGTTAGACCCTTCTATGCTGGGAGTTGTTCTTTTCTTTTGGAAAAAAACTACAAACAACTTCCACTCCCCCTGTAGAATGATGGGTCCAACTCTTTTCGGCGTTACTGCTCTCACTGGCCTCCCACCAGATAGCCACATGATTCACCCCCTAAATGCACCAGAAAACATCATTGATGTTTTTAGTAAGGAACCCCTTGTATTTTCAAAATTTGTTTTTAGCCAAATGAAAAATACCGATGTGGTCTCCGACGAAGAGCATGTCGCCTTCTTGTTCCATTGGCTTTCTGCTTTTGTGTTTTGCAACAAAAACATTCAAATGTCGAAAACATTACTCGACTTGGCAAACCTTCTTCATGAAAGTAAGAGATGGGCCCTTGGCCCTTTTCTTCTGTCGAATCTTTATTCAAGCATATCGAGCTTACACACTATGGTGAAAGGAGGAGGAAGAAAAAAATGTATAGACACATAAGCTCATGATAGAACACACCTATTAGGAAGGATTTTAATCTCAAGAAGAGACATATTTCCTCTTGGGTGCTCTTAGACTTCCTCATTTTGGAAATCCCTCACAAGCTCTCTCCCCCTCCCCCTTCTCTCTCTTTCTCCCTGTTTGCACACACCACACAGCCACAGCGTCGCCGGAATTATGCAATTCTGCTCTCTCCTCTCCTCATCCCCTCCGATTGATAAAAAGGCAGTGTGATCACTGCTTTTCTCCGACCAACCGTTGCTCATTCCATCTCTTTATTTCTGTTTCCGTCGTCGCGACTCTACCCTATCCACCACAGGTCCACCGGACGCTGTTGCTCCTTCTTAGTGAGTCTCACCAGTCACCTTTCTCTATGTTTTCCCTTTTTAGATTCCCCCAAATTTCCCTCAAACCCCTAATTTCGAAAATTTCATTGCCTTTCTCTATTTCCCCCCTTTTAGTTTTCAGATTTCCATTAATTTACTGAGTTATTAATTTCATTGTCTCTCTCTGTTGCTGAGTTCTCAATTATATACCCCTGACCTAGAGCCCAAGGTAGGTCCGCCACTTTGTGTAGCATTACCGGACAAAGGTAAGGCTACATACTGTGTAGCTATTTGATGGTTGATGTTCATGCTAGAGCAAAAGGTTTGGGAAATTTGCCTCACTGGGGTATTTTGACCACAAAATTACGTATTTAGGGTAAGTCATTTTTTATTTACGTGTCTGGTGTAAGTCGAGACTACCAGTAGAGATGGCAAAGCGGATTGGGCCCAATGGGTCGGCCCGGCCTACAATGGGTCGGGTTGGGCTACGATATGTCCACCCACTTACACATCTAGCCCAACCCGCCTAGCCCGTCAACCCGTCGAGCCACAAGCGGGCCGGGCCGGGCAACCCGTCGGGTTAACATATATATTTTTATTTATTTATTTTCTTATTTTCTATTCTCTCCGTCTCATTTTAGTTGTCCTATTTGGAATATTTCATTGTCTCAAATAATTTGTCTCTCTAGAAAATTAAAAAGTATTAATTATTTCTTTTCCAACAATACCCATTGTATTTCAACCAACTATATTAATGAATTTTTTCCACTTAACTACTCCACTACTCCAATTAATAAGGGGTATTTTAGTCAAAGAGTGTCATTTTAACTTGAGAATTTGTAAACTCAATCATTTTCTTAAGAGGTGTGCATAAACTAATAGGACAAGTAAAACGAGACGGAGGGAGTAACAAATTTCCTCTTTTTTTACATATCTCGTTCAAGCCTGCCCATAATTTTGGTTCGTTTTAGGTGGGTTGGCCCGCCATTTTGGACCCGTTTTAGCCCGATTTTAGTTTTTATATTTATTTTTTATTTTTTGATTTATTAACGGGCTAGCCCGCCAACCCGCCAGCCGGTGACGGGTCGGGTTGAGTTCAACATTTCAACCCACTACTCTTGGCGGGCCGGGTTAGGTCAGCCCGTTTTTTAATGGGCTCATGACAGGTTAGGTTGGGCTCGGCCGGGTTGGCCCATTTTTTCATCCCTAACTACCAGTCACAATTTACCTTTTTTTTAAATTTTTTTGAGTCGTGGTTGCCAAACACAATTTATATTTTTTGTTCTTTCTTTTTATATTTTAATATGAGCCGTGAATGTCATTCACCATTATGGTTCACTACATATATTTTTTATTTTAAATTTTTTTTTTACATAAAACATTATAAATCGTGGTTATTGTATAAGATTTTATTCTTAATTAATTGGGGTAAATGAAAGGAAGGTGTAGGATGGGAGCCTCCTGCATGAATCAACCGTGATTTATTGCCTCCTTAATGTATAATAATAATAATATTAATATTAAGGGACACATGGATCCCTTTCTTCCACGAATTACTATCTTTTATTTTTTTATTTTTATGATCTTTCTTCCATCAATTATCTTTTTTTTTTAATAATAATTCTTCCATGAATTATCTGAATGATCTGAACGACCAGATATGTAATACTCGTATAAATTAATAGTTGACTTACAATTAAAAATTGTATGTTGGTGCTATAGTCACGACTTATATATTAAAAAAAAAGTAGGGGTGTACACGGGTTCGGGTTGACCCGCTGACCCGCTGACCCAACCCGCATCCAACCCGGTTTTGACCCAATCCAATCAAGTTCGGGTCAAAACCGACCCGAACCAAACAAACCCGGTGGCTATTGGTTTGGGTAATGGATTTTGAAATGCAAACCCGCCAACCCGGTCACCCGACCCGGGTTTTTTTTTTTTAATACTCAGCGTAAGTAAGACGCACACGCACTGCAGGGCACTCTCACTGTCACCTCCACTTCACTCACTCAGGTCACTCTCCCTCCCTCTGCCGTGACCGTGATCGCCGTCCTCAACCTCTCCCTTTTCCTTGGTGGACGGCGCCGATCAGAGCCACCACACCTTCGTCCTCCATGGTGCCTCCGTCCTCACTCGGTCACTCTCAGTCTCTTCTCGTGATCCTCGTTCCGTTCGTCTCTCTCCCTCAGCTCCTTCGCGTCACTCTGCCGTCCTCAACCACCTCCGTCCTCCTCCGTTGTCACCTTTTTCGGGCTCAGCTCCGCCGTCCTCAACCTCTCCCTCTTCAAAAACAGAGAAAAAGCTGCTCGGTACCCACACAAAAAAAGGGAAGAAAAAAGAAAGGGTTGGGTTAGAAAGGTGCGTGATTCACGCTGCGTGTGTTGCTGTTGCTGTTCTTATCTCTTTCTCTTATTATTTTTCCCTTTCCCTCCATTTCTGCTTCTAGGGTTCCGTTCTGATCCAATTTTTCTTCAGATCTGAAACTCCAACGTCTCACCCATGGCTTCAAAGCGCATCCTCAAGGAGCTCAAGGATTTGCAAAAAGACCCGCCCACTTCTTGCAGTGCCGGTACCCTTTTCATCTCCATCTCTTCATTTCTCCTCAATCAATTCTGATCATCTCATCAATTGTGTGGCATAAAAAATTATGTTTCAAGTTATGTTTCAATCTTGGTTTGATGTTCTTCGTTGTGACTGTGTGTGTTTTTGTTGAGTTTGGATGTGTTTCAGTTATGTTTCAAGTCCCCTGAGGTAATGTGCAAGTGTAAACATCATTGGTGTGGTGTTTGTGAATTTGAGGTGTTGAATTGTTTGTTATATGTATTGGAAATGTCTCACGGGTTTACACAACCAAGTTGCATTTAGGACTAATGTCTTTCACCCAAACATCAATAGCAATGGTAATATTTAGGACTAAGGTTTCTTCACAGCTCCTCCATTTTTTACATTGACAATTATTTTTATTTTTTTAGGGGATGGGATCAATTTGAAACAAATGAAAATCAGATGAGAGAATTGGAAAAGCATGCCTTAAGAATAGCAAGAGAATTAGAGAAATTGAGAGTGAGGAAACCCAAGATCTTCACCTAGCAGAGGTTGGTGTGGCTGCAATGCTTTTCTTTTTCTTTCATATTTCTTTTCTTTTCCCTTTGCGAATTTCTATAATTTTTTAATTTAGTTGTCTATTTGAATTCCTCAAACACTGATTTTTCTCAACAGGAAAAAGGCCTTTACCCTGATGACTTTGACATTGATGAAGAGACCGGATTCTCTTCAAAGATATAGGGTAAAGTCGATGATAGCGGATACGATGAAAATGAGAACAATTTGTTGGATTCGCACAATTCTGAAACGTTTGGTGATGTGTCTGGTTCAGTCATTAAGGGACCTGGTGAAATAAGATGTGGAAAAGGCAACAATGGAGCTCAAACATGGTAAGTTGGTTTTGATTACGACTTTCATATCCATGTCTACATAAATAATCTTGTCTTCTTTGTTGAAATGTTCTTTGTCTTTGGTCTTTGTTTCTTTGCTAAAATCTTTGTTGTTTCTTTGCTAAAAATACTAATGTTTTGCTAATGTTTTGCTAAAAATAGTGCTGTCATTTTATATGTTGATGTTGTAGGAATTTGTGTCATTTTTCATAATTGAATGATATAAAATCAGTGTTATGCCATTTTATTTATTTTTTGTTCAAAATTAATTTGTTTGCTAACAACCCGCGAGCCCATCCAACCCAACCCGTTCAACACCGGTTTGGTTTGGTTCGGGCCATTTAGAAAAACTGCGGATTTTTTTTGAAATCCAAACCATTCAAGTTGATCGGATCGGGCATTGGATTTGGCAAAAATCCATCCAAATCGGCCCATGTTCACCCCAAAAAAAAGTGTATCGTGAATATAATTCACGACTTATATTAAAAAAAATCATAAATCGTAGTTATAACCACGGCTCATATAAAAAAAAATTAAAAAAAGTAAATCATGACCAACAGTCTCGACTTACACCAGACACGTAACTAAAAACTGACTTATCTTAAATACATAATTTTGTGGTCAAAATACCCTTTGAGCTGCACCCTATGTTTACGTTTCGTTCCATGTGAAGAAAAAAATAGAATGGGAAAATAAAACAAATAGAGAGAAAAACAAATAAATTTTATTTATTATTTAAATGCGATAAAAATTGTGACGTAATTTTACCTTTTTAACTTTTTTTATCTCGGATATTTTATACAATTTTTTTTTATCTCAGATACTTATTAAATGATTATAATTTATTTTTTCAAAATAAAAAATCATTCACATTTTTTAAATTATATTAAAATAATTATTATATCGAATGACCATTTTGTATCAATTTAAGATATATTTGAGTGTATTCTTGCTTAAAAATATACAATTGAATTTTTTAATTAGATAATTATATGAAATTATTTTGCTAAATTCAATAAAGAAAATAAAATATTGGAAAGTTAAAATATTTTAAAATTTAAAAGCTAAAATAAAAACTATGATATTGAAAAAAAATCCTATTTATAATTGGAAAAAAAATTCAAATGTGAATTCCATTATGTCCTATGGGCAAGGACCAATCGAGACATGGTTTAATAGCGATACACTGACCGTGTATAGAAGTTTTACTAAAGTATTCAATTATAATCCACCGCTTTGTCATATTATAATATTAACTTTTAGGCTTAATTACACTTTTGATTTATTTAGTTTGAGTTATGTGCAGTTTTAGTCCCTCAATTTTTGAGTCAATTAATTCCCTCTATTTTAAAAATTAAGTCACTTAAAACCCTTAAAATTTCATTCAAGAGGAAAAGATTTGGGAATTTTTTTTATTTGGAGTTAAAGATGTTACTTTAATTGGTTCATTTTAAGTAAAAGAATATTTAAAATTTTTAAACAAACTAGTTTTTTCATAGATTATGAAAATTCAAGAGTTTTAAATAAATGAATGAGGAACTTAATTGTAACAATTGAAAATTTAAGGGATTAAGTTAGCCCAGTTAGAGTTAATGACCAATTTGGTCATTGACATTAGAAAAAAATTCAGTTTGGTCACTTATTTTATCAATATTCCAAATTAGTCCCTGTATTTTGAAAAAGTATATCAGTTATGTTCCTCCGTCAGTTTTATAGGGACCAAATTGATATTAAGTTATAAATCACATGAACCTGTTTGCTAATAAGTGATTAAATTGAAGGACTATTTTAGAACTCTGTTAATAGACAGAACGAACGGAGGGACGTAAGTGATACACTTTTTCAAAATACAGGGACTAATTTGAAATATTGATAAAATAAGTGACCAAACTGATTTTTTTTCAAATATCAATGACCAAATTGGTTATTGACTCGAAATACTCCCTCCGGTTCTCAATATGGGAGAAAAAAATGTGTTTTTTAGGGTTTCAAAATATAAGAGATATGTGAGATAAAAAGGTGTTTTTCATTGGAAAAAAGAGTATTTTTCTTGGTTTTGATGAATTAGGGTTTTGTCTCTTATATTTAAGACCGGAGGGAGTATTATAGAAGGACCACAATCGCACACAGCCCAAGCTAAAAGGATCAAAAGTGTGATTATTTCTATTTTTAAATCTAGTTACACGGTGGCAATTTGATGAAATATTATTGAACATTTGTTTATAAGATGTGGATTATTTGTAGTATATAATATATATCTAAACATTCTTAATTGAAAATGAAATAATTCAAATATAATATACCTCAAGTATTAAAAAAGCGCATTTTAAAATTATATTGTTAAAATAGTTAAAATAAATCAAAATTATTTATTTGGTAATATAGCTTCTTTAGTATCGATAATTAGAGTTTATAGGTAAAACTTACTTGTTGAATAAAATTATATTCTATCAATTTTTAAAATATTTTTATGTTTATGATTCAATTATTATATTAAATATTAAAATATCAACTTTTGAATCAATTATTAGAGTCATAATTAAAATATCTCCCATTATTAACATTATTATAATTTTCAATCCGTCTCCTCATTAATGTAAAAGTGCACTATTCATTCTCTCTATTTATAGAATAATCCTGAGTCATAAGATGGAAATGAATTTAATTAAGCCCGGGCAATATATTCGATGTAAGTCTAAATATCTCACATAAACGAGTTACCTTACATTTCATAGTATATATCATACATTGTTTAATACTCTATCCGTCCTTTATTATAAGTAAAAAATTTTATGTATTTAGTTTAAATTTGGATCAAATACATAGATTTTTTTTTTGCTTATAGCCAAAGACGGAGAGAGTATTTCTCTTCTAACATATCGTATAATTATTAACATGGGATAGTTCATTAAATGAGATATTAACACAAAATTATTAAATATGCTGTAAAAATGTTTTATAGTGACAGTACGTGTAACAGAATGAAATTAAATTCAACATGTAACCTGTTGTGTCACAGAATTTGAGTCTATCCCATAGTCATTAATATAAGATAATGAAATCAAGCAGAATAATGTTGCATAAAGGTTGAACAATTTATTATTCGACAAAAATCATTCAGAATATTTAGGCAAGTTGTGGAAGTTGGTCCAGTGAGGTCCATCTTTGGGGCATCAAATGGGAGGTTCATGCTTTTGTTGTCACTTTAAATTCCACCATCCTTTCTCCTTCCATTCTTTCACTCTCAGGAATAATGATGAAAGGTATAAGACAACTGCATTCCTAGAGAACAAAGGGCCTGGACCTATGGCAGATTTAGGGTCCACGAAATCAGCCCTCTGAAAAGCACCAGAATGGAGGAGTACAGGCCCGGGGACCAATTTCATTCTGGCCACGCATGAGGATCCATTGCAGGCTCCATAATAATCATGATAATCAATCAATCTTCTGGGCAGAATTTTGAATCAAACCCCTTGTTTACTTGAAGTCAATTGAGGCTCATTTTTTGCTGCAATTAAGACGGGTCGCTATTTCTCCTCCCAAGTCCTAACTAGTGGTCCATTGTCTTGGATAAACTATTAACACCCTCGTTTTTCTAGCATGCACCCCTATCCGGAAGTTAACTTCCAAATATGTATTTTTTGTATTCCATAAGTTTGGACAATTTTATGTTGTCCGTCAATAAACTTCTAGAAAAAGTTGTGTCTTGAGGTATTTTAGCAAAAACGTGGTGTCACTAGCTAGTTATTACACGATATTACATGCCCTTCTATTGGGTGTTTCTTTTAACCATATGATCACGTACGCTCGTTCTCAAGTTGCAACATGCTTTTACTAAGTCTGAACGTTTCAGAGTCTCAGACCCCATAACTCACGTTGGGGTCCAGCACCCCAAAAATGGGTATCAAACTTTTTTAAATTTGGGGTAAAAAGCCATTTTGAATAATTCTTTAATAGAGAGAGCCTATATAGGTCAATTAAATCGTGCAATTTATTTTATATGTGAAAATTATGTAGGTTTATTATTATTATTATTTGAGTTGACAAGTCCACTAAAAATCTTCTACGTAAGGGCATACATATGATAGCCAACATTAACAAATATAATTAAAATGGGAAAGGATTGTGGAGAGGCAGAGAGGATGGGTAGAGGTGGACAGGTGATATTGGTCACAAACAACACTACGCAATGATGGCTCCATTGAGTTGGGTATGTCCTCATTGTCATGTCAACTATCTATATTAAGGGAGCTTTATTGGTTTAGTGGGTAAATCTCACGTGGCATATACATGTGGCAAGGAAATGAGATGAGAGTATATAAAAAGCGGGTTTGAGTTAATGAACTTGAAACGTAGGACTCATTTTATGATTAATTTTACTGACCTCAACGTTCCAGAAATTCAAAATATCATAAGAATATTCCTTCTACCACAACTATCTTCTTTTGAATATGATATTCAGTTCTTTCTTTCTTTCTTTTTTTTCTTTTTAGTGGAACGTGCATTTTAGTTAGACTTTGCATCACGAGATTCTGTAGCCAGTACTTATTGGGAAGGCATTGTAGAAGAACCAAAATATCAAGTGTTTCGTTGAGCTTGAGCACTTATGAGTGGTCAGTTTTTTATTCCAACTTCAGGAAATGTACTAACATTTTTTTTTGGTAACAAAAATGCACTAACATTTTATACTCACACAACTAATTTTTATAACTCCATCCATCCCTTTAGTTGACCCCAACCAATGAAAAAAACAAAGGTTTAGAACCACATTAAAATGAATTAGCCACACCTGTTAGTCCAAAGTGACAAGGAGTTTGGTTTTTATTAAGTAATGTTCCGGGTTTTAGCTTTGTGGATGAAAAAAATAGGCGCTGAGAGAATTTTACCCCCTTACATGAGTCCTTCGACTTGTTGCGGCTCAGGCAAATGCACCTGATAGTAACTCGTAATAATAGTGGAGTATATTTAAGATTCTGAATGTCGAACCCACAGGGAATGTGCGAGTACCAACGTAATAAAGACTCTATGTTATTAGGCTAACGAAGGTTGTGAGTAAGAATTGCACGGATTAAAACTGAAATAAAATAGTAATTCAAACGATGCGCAAGAACGAGTTAAGACTATTATGGAAGGCCTAGGGAAACCGGGTTCCCCAATACTTAGCTCTTAAATTTACTGATTAATTATTATGAGTTCTATTCCCTGATTGAAAGCTAATCACTCACTCTTAAATTACTAAAACCGTTTTGTCATATATTGTCAATAGTCTTCTTCCTAATAACTACATAGTTTGATCATGCAAGGCAATTAAATGATAGAACATTAAGCAATGGTGAGTTTGTTAATCTAACAACTGATTAGAAATAAGCAATTATCCTTGATCCGGCATAAAACGCAAGTTTTTTTATTCATAGAGTTACGTTAACTAACTGTGGTACGATCGCCGCCAATTAATTCAACTAATTAAAGGTTGATCAGGCCTTATAGGATTAAACATGTTAGGGATAAAATAATCAATCAAAACAATAGAAACTCATAAAACTAATTATATAAACATCAAAAGCATAGTAAAAGATCCCTCATCACCTCTAGTGATGGAATTAGCTACTCATGTCAAATGATAATACCATAAATTCATACATAAAGCCATAAAAATCCATAATAAAGAGTATAAGTCTAAACCGGGACACTCTTTCGATATAACGACGGTTCTTAAGCATGTTCAAAAAGGGAGCTGAGAATCAGAAATTCGTTAAAAGGTCCTTAGAGTAGGCTAAGATTGCCTATTTATAGGCTGAGATGCGAATTAGGTCATCTGGCTTCAAATCTGCACTTTCTGGGCTGAGGTACGGCCGTACTGAACTTATACACGGCCGTACTGGACTTTATTTGCGATGCTGACTCGTACTTGTGCATTCTGCACTCCCTGACAACACTTGTGTACGGTCGTACTACCTTTGGTACGGTCGTATTGGACTTTATCTTCGGCGCCATTTGTCTTGACTAAGAGTGCGCCCCTCATCTTTGCTCTTGCATAGAATGCGACTCTTGACTTACTGTCAGGCCGTAATCTCGCATCTTTTGCTTTGAGTGATATTTTTATGATATTTCTGCAAAATAGAGCATAAGTAAGTACTTTTATTCTTTAAATAGCACAAAATGATATAATTAAGTACTAAAAATACCCTATAAAAATAGACAATTTGGTGTGTTAATATGACTCGACTTAAATTAAACTGAAGGTCTAAAAAATTAACTAGTTGGAATTAACTTTTAGTTAATTTACAAGAGCTTTTCTGCAATAATGAGTTTATAGTTTTTCATTCATTAAAAGGGTTTTACAAGTTTATAAATATTTATGAAGAAGTTAAATGAGTGAAAAAAAAATTGAGATGTAGAACTAATTTTAATTATACGAGAATCTATTGCTTAGAAAACAGATGATTGTCGTAAAAATATTAATTTTTTTCCTGTAAGTGTTTGTCGAAAATTTATCCAAACCAACTATTATACCTAAAAATTAATAATCTACATCGTCAAAGGGAATGCCAAAGTCATAAGGGGAACAAATATATTCTTAATAAACATAAGTAATAGTTAATCGTTTTCAAGTCAATTATGTCACAAGCTTCAATATATATTTTAGCGTGTTTGGAATTGGGGTGGAACCGCGTCCAAATAAATCTCACCGTGGAAGCTACATAGTGCAGCTTCAGTATTGATGCACGTGTACGTGTTTGCTACCGTGAGTCCAAATACTCGCTTTTCATAATAACAAGTTTGTACGCTGTTCTATTGCCTTTCTTAATGAAGATTATTTAGGGAATGCTTTTCCTAAATGACACTTTTTTTTATATTATTTTGGCCTACTCCGAAATGAGCACTTTCAAATAGACTTTTTTTTTTATTTTTATAAAGCACTTTCAAATAGACTTTGAATCTTTGATGTCATCCTTTTTTTTATATATATATTGGGCTTGACTTTTAAAAAATAACATTAATATCATTAAAGTTTCCACTCCTTTTTTTTTTTTTTCTTTCCCTCATAAAAGAGATGGCTTTGAGCGGCTATTGACAACGAAAACCACATTGAATCTCTGGTGATTGAGTGGTAATTTTACCAGAAATCTAGAGGTGCATAATCATTGCTGGTCATTCCTTCCGGCTAACAGGTAGGTAAGCTCAAAGAGGGCTCTTAAACTTACAAGTGCCTAATTTGTAAGAGCCCATGATATCAATATATATGCATCAAATTGACACGTGACATTCACTTTCTGCCAAGTGTAAATCAGTGATCAAAATCCCCCTTCTTACTATTACTAGGGTCAAAGCGGCATATAATAAATAGCAAGCTTACAAAAACCGGACCGGACCGGCCGGTCGGACCGGGAACCGGACCCCCGGCCGGTCCGAGTCATGTAATTAGACCGCCTGCGAAAAAATCGGATGGTCCGGTTTAAGAACCGGTAAAAAACCGGACCAGACTGGGAAAAAACCGGGAAAACCGGGTTCAACTCGGCCGGTTCGTAATTTTTTTTTATTTTTTATTTTTTTAAAAAACGGTAAAAATGGCGTCGTTTAGGCTTTTTTTTTTAACTTAGCCTCTATTTATAGTTGTTACTGTTAAGTAAAGTATAATTTTTATGGTGTGAAGTTATGAATAGAATATCAGTTATTTTTTGTTTATTATTTATATATATATTGTATTAAATATTTTAAAAAATAATATTTTATTCGAACCCGGTTCGACCCCGGTCCGACCCAAAAACCCTGAACCCTGACTCTCTCCGGTTCAATGCTCGGTCCGGTTTTAATTACCTTGATAAATAGAGCACAGATTTTCAGAAACAGGCACGAATAGAACAAAGTTCGGTCATTGTGCTTTTGTAACTTCCGAATTTTGATGAATGCCATATGTACTTCCTAGTCAATAAGAAAAGCAATCAAAACTTATGTCCACCTAAACATTAGCCAGGTCGGTCCACTGGCTGCGTTTTTATGTGATCTGCGAGCACTTACCTATTTTGCATCCACTAATACAAGTGCTGAGTGAGTTTAATACCAATCCCCCACGTTGAGTAACAAACTATAAATAATTCAAATGTTCAACAGTAAAAATATATGTATTTTTAAAAAAAATATTGTTTACAGAACACTGACCATTACTAAAACCTGCGTTATAATTGTATCGCCATTAACATTAACTAGTCCAACACCCCCTCCATAGCAACCGAAAACCAATTAATATGAATCAACATTTCCATGTGATCAGCTCACTACTACTGAACAGTTTTGGGCTCATTCACTTAATTGGACGCCTGTTTCTTTAATATTGACCTACTCCAAACTAGAACCTGCGTCATATTTTTGTCTTCACATCTCAGAAACAGTAACATTAGTCAATTAATATATACGAAACCCAAATTTTCAAAATTGTTAAAAGTATCACAATCGTACTCGTATCTAATGGCGACATGCGTGCGATATGTCTATGGGCCGCCGGTACACTAAAGAGATGCACAGCTCCATAGGAAATTGCTATCTACACCCCATTGTTTTTCTTTTCGCACCGTTCCCACTTTTATAATATGAAATACCCAAAATACCTCAATCCCCACACGATCGACCCACACGGCCACACCCCCTCTTCTTCATTTTTGCCTTCGGCGGATATGATCTAGGGTTGTTTAACAACCCAAAATGACAAAGCATATTAGGATTGTGACCAGAGAATCATAACACATCGAGGGCCACAATTTTTTTCATTTTATAAAAAAATTATGGGCTGGTAATAAACCTCAACAAGTTTAGGACACAGCTCCATAGGATATATCATATTGCTATTTATACCCCTTTTTTCTTTTACCCATCCATGCTGTTATAATATGAAGTACCCAAAATATCCTCATCCCAGCATAATCGACCAACACGGCCACAACCCCTCCCCTTTATTTTTGCCTTTAGCTGACACACCCCGTTTATATGTTTCATAAACTAATTTATGGAAGCATATTTAGGGTCGCTAGCTATCAGTATTTCATTCGATTGCCGTTTGAATGAATTATACACTTTGTTTGGTTTGTGAAAGAAAAGTAGAGGAAATAAACTAGAAGAAAAGAAAGTGAGAAGCAGAGAAAAGAAGTAGAAAATGAGATGATTATTTAATGGTTTGGAATGAGTGAAAATGAAAGGAAAGAGGAAAAGGAAAGAAAGAAGCATAATTATAAAATTACATAAATATCCTTAAATAAAATATTTTTAAAGATAAAATATTTTGAAAAATCAAAGATAAATTTAAAATAGTAATACAATAAAAATATTTATATTATCAATAAACACTACAAGAATTATCGTCATTACCGACGGCCAAAAGCCGTCGGTAATTTCCAAAATCCGTCGGTAATTTGAGATTACCGACAGCTTACCGACGGCCACGGGGTCGTGGGTATTTCCCTCCTTGGTAAATTTACCGACGACCAAAATAAAGCCGTCGGTAATTACTGACGGCTTTTCCGTCAGAGAGTCGTCTCGTGGCCGTCAGTAAAATCCACAAAACAACCAATTTTTGTTGACTTTACCGACGGCTTAGCCGTCGATAAATTTACTGACGGCTAAACCCACTGTAATCTTGAAATTAAAATAAAAAAAAGATCTCACACAAATACTGTAAAACAAAAAGGGCTATCAGGTAGATTATACTGTAAAATCTTGAAATTGATACTATGCATTGAAAACTCAGCATACAAGTCTTTCCTCGACTATTTCAATAAGAAATTAAACCTCCCAACCAGAAATAAGCAAAATTATAGAATAACTAATTCAGGAACAGTCCTTTTTGTTACTAGCTGCATCTTCAGCCAGCTTCACCAATGTCATGCCTTTAGTGGTAACATGTTGGGAAAAGGAAAATAGAAAGATGCGTAAGCAAGCAAGAAGAAAGCAGAAAAAGACTAGAGCCTAAAATTTTAACAGATATTTGCATATATCAAAGGGAGGAAAAGCAAAAAGATAGGTTCAATGCCACCAACTTGCTTAAATATACTAGAAACAGGATCCAAGCCGCGAAGTATTTTAGAAAACAGCCTGAACATCCTTGACAAGTCTTCAACCTAAACATTTAAAGGAAAACATGAGAACACTACATTCTTGGTTAAAAACTTTGCAAGTATAATAATAATTAACAAGTAAGAAGAATTTCATGCTTGCCTTGTCATCTCTAAGTAAATAGCTGTAAACCCGTGCATACGCACGGGGCGTGTCACGTTGGACACTAATGTTTCTTAAACACACAACATATGAATAGTGAATACATGTAATATTTAGAATCAGTTCATTGAATTAGGCTAATGATGATCAACTATGAAACAATCACAAATATTCAGGAAGAAAGAAATCTTAATATTGTACTTGTCCAACTCAAATATATTATACAACCAATTGTCTCATAGTGTATATCAAAATGTCAAAGGTACTAACTCTTCCTAAAGTTTCCACCATACTTTTTAATTCCATTTTGATAAGAAAGCAAGAGCTTTGCTATTAAGAGCTAGAAGAGGGACAACAAAGCTTTACACAATGACTAAGCTTCCAATTTCAGTGGTACCTTATATTAGCACCCTGTCCACAAATCTTCAGCAAAACAGCTTTAAACCTTTGGTCAATGCACCTCTTTAAAGGTTTTGAACCTGCCCATTCAATCAAATGATGCACGATTATCATGCATATAACATATTCATTCATTTAATTTAATGAAAGAAACGTGTGCAAATGAGCAAATGCAAAAAGTCTTAGTGCACAAAGAATTGATCACTTTGTATTACATACTACTTAGACAACTTATTCTTTTTAAAATTCTGCAGAAACACTATTTTTTTTCCTGCAGAAACACTAATTATGCAGATGTAAAAGAGTAGAAATAAAATTATGCAGAAACCAAATTCTTGTGAACATACACTCAACCTTTACTAATTTATATTCTTTCAACTTTTAACTTGTGTGTATCAATCCCAAGTCTTATATTACCCTTCATTGCTCTCTACTCCATGATTTTGGAATATATAAGTCTTTTCCTCTTGAAGTCTAGTCTTCCATTTATCCAAATCAGAGTTCTTCACTGTAGCATGTATCTTCTGCAGATCAAAGAACTTACCAGAAGTATGTTATTCACAAACTGGATGAACATATCAGAAACTGAAAATAAGAAGACATTAGTGACATGATTGGAAAAAAAAATAAGCAAAGGTGAATGGAAAAATTATTAATTTTTTCAATCATCCTTGTACCCAATTTTTGCCCCCTCTATAAGCCATCCTTAAAAGCAAAACAGGGATGGATAAAACATGCTTACTCCAGGAAATAAGTCATAATTACATACTTACTGAAGATTAAGACTTAAAGAAATTTATAGTAAGGAAACAAATCTAGAAATGAAATATGGAAATCAATGATTTGAGGAAACCACCAAAGATTATCATGACCAATCACAATTCCATTGGCATTGAAACAGAAACCCATGTGATACAGCTTCAAGCAAACAATCTTGAAGAACCAACATAGTTCAATCAATCAATATTCAATCACAAGTAGAAAGGACCAGAAAATGATTTTTGGATTCAAGAAGTGGGTTTCATATACTGTAAGTTCTGAAGGAAAAAGAAAAAAAGAAAGAAAAATTTGTGAGCCACAATTTGGGGATTCTATGTTACCTTAGGGATTGAGGAATTTGGGGATAAAATCCCAAATTTCTAGGGTTTGAGCTACATCACCCCTTTGATTCCAAGCTTCCCTTTGAGCCTTGATCATCTCCTCTTCCATCTTCCTCCTTTGTCCCTCTGTTCTAGCTCTCTCTCACCTCCTCTGTCTCGATCACTCTCTCTCGCGCGTTGTATCTCTCTCTCTCCCCCTCGGTCTCGTTCTCCCTCTCTCTTCCTCTTCCATGGCGCGCCGTCGTGCGCCGCCATGACAGGGCCTCCGGCGCGGCCTCGTCGTCTTTCTCTTCCCTCCGTCGCACTCTCTCTCTCTTCTTCCTTTTCTCCATTCTTCTATCTTTTCTCTTCTTTCTTCCTTTCCTCTCTTTTCTTTCTCTTCTTTACTTTCTTCTTTTTTTTTTCTCTTCTGATCCCATGATCAGAAACCCCCCCTTTTACTCTTTTTTTTTAAAAGATAACTTACTACTCACACCCTCTCTTCTCAATAATACAACCCCTTTCTTATTAAATGCGGGACAACAAAAATTTTTACTGTCCAAATTAATTATTTACCGACGGCTTATCCGTCGGTATCGTAGCAAAAAAAATCAGCATTCATATTTTTACATTACCGACGGCTAAGCCGTCGGTAATTACAGATGGCCCTTAAGCCCTCTATAAATACCGACGGCTTAGCCGTCGGTAAGAAAAAAATAATTTCGTATGCAGATTTTTTTCGGCGCATTAGCGACGAGTCGAGGCCGTCGGTAATTCGCAGTTTTCTTGTGGTGAAAATAAAATATGTCAAAATGAAAAAAATTGATTTTATTCATTTACAGACTAATAATAATAATAATAAAAAGAAAAAATTAACCTTAAAATCAAACAAAAAATGATTTTGTGAAAAAAAAAAGAATTGAATGCAAATGAAACGATAAATTACTAGTGTCATATTAGTTGAGGGTATTATAGCCAATTTGGTTGTTCTGCATCTTGTCTGTTGCTTGCGTCCCAAATTGGGAGGAAAGGATTTGGCAATGGGATCCACCTTTTTTTTTTTTCCCCTTTCCTTCATTAATCTTTTGCAACCAAACTGTTGAAAGTATTTCGTAAAATGTGTTTTCAATCCTTTCTTTTCTTTTCCCTTGCTACCAAACTCACGCATTATAGTGAATGTCTGAATTCTCTTCTTTCATTCGATTCCCTAGCTATCAGTGCAAAGTTTAGGGTCCGAGTTCTCTGAATTCTATCTATGATTTTCTCCCACTCCAATACCAGCTGAAAATTTATTTATCTATACCCTGCACATTATCCTTTTCTAACTGGAAACCAAAAGCTGCAATGACCAAAAGTGGATGATTACAAAATTTTCAGGAATGAATAAATGCTGCATGGAAAACTTTGTGAATTGAATGGATAGTAAAACGAAATGAAACATAATTATTACTACTACATCAGTTCATTGTCTAGGGAGTAGATCAAATTCAATACCAAAAAAAAAAGAGAGAAAGTAGATCTAATTATAGTGAAATTAACGATACGTCGTAATCCATTCTTAAATAGATAGAGATATACCTCATCCAGTCTGAAATACAAGCAAAAGAGTTAAAAAAAATATAAGTAAAAAAATCTATGTATTTGGTCTAATTAAATTCAATGGATACAAAAATAGATAGAGATATACCCCATCCGATCTGAAATATAAGCAAAAAAATTCTAAAAAATATAAGTAAAAAAATCTATGTATTTAGTTCAATTAAATTCAACTGATACAATCAACTTCAATAAATTCAAAAAGCACAGCCAATCTCGTTCTATCAGAGATTGTGTTCCATTTTATCCCTTTCTATAAAAATCCCATTCTCTAAATCCAAACATAACGTAAGTGTATAAACCACAAAAATGCAGGGGGAGTGAGACCATGCCTGACCAATGAAACATGAAGAAATGGAAAGCAGATGGCATCTAAGTTAGCTCTTCAGGAATGTGAACCAATAGTGATAAGCACTAGAGAGAGGAGTCTTTGGACGAGACAACTTACTTTCAGTTGTTTAGGGATTAAACATAAACATATAACAGTAGTAGTCACAAAGTTTTGTACAATCATTTTAATCAAATATTGACTGGCTTACATATAGTGCGTGCGTACCATGTACCTACAAGAATCTCTCAGACCCCAAGTTATGGTTCAGAATAAATACTCAACCACAGACAACCTTGAAGAACCAGGCCACGGGACTTGGATCCTCACCATACTATCATCATAATCAAATTTCACAGGTTCTCCATCAATATTACAACTTAGCGGCTTCTCTGATGCAAATACCCTTGTTTCTCCATGTCCCCTCACCCCAATTCTTACCAAATTTTCCAGTTCATCAAATTCTAATGACAGAATTGAACCACCAGAGTTGAGCATGTTCACCAATCCAATTGGAGCAAATTGAATTGAATTTTTGGGCAAGACCGTTACTGGAGAAACTGTCAACAGCTCAAAACTAAAAGGCTCAAGTGAAATTTCTACACACTCTGTGCACTCCATGAGCTTCAACTTGTCATCCTTAAACATGTACACAGCAAAAACATCAACCCCTTTGATGCAGATTGGGTGTTTCCCTTTGTTCCATTCAATGTCTTTAGGACTTGCAAAGCAACTCACAGTGTGTGAAAAATCAGAGGCACTCTTGTTTCGCCTAGTCACAGGACACCACCCTCCTCCTTGGCAATTGAATAGACCCAAAACTCCACTATACTGTTATTAGCAGCAATAAAAAACACAGAGAGAGTAATGTATTCGACATTGTTGCGAAAAAACTATCAATAATATGAAAGGGCATACACACAGGGCAAGACTTACTTTATTGAGGTTCCAAATTTTGAGCATTGTTTTTCCATCATGTAAAGGGTCTTCAAATAAACAGTCTCTAGTAGGAAGAGCATAATGTTGACACCGCAAAATGGAGCCATCAGGCAGAACCAGCTTCTTAAGCAACTTGAAATTGTGGCTTCCAACAGAGTCGCTTACATAAATTGGTCCACCAGAGATGGCTCGAGAAGCAGCGTGGAATTCGGCACAAGCATGATCTGATTGGAACATGTCCCAATCTGGGTGTATAAAATTTCCCATCCACAAGCTGTTGTAGGCACAGTGCACCATGTGACATCCTTGTAGCCAATACGTACCATTTGGATCTCCAGCTGGGTCTGTGCACCAAAAATCATCACCTGCGCATGAATGCATCACAATTCACAAAGAATAAAATTATTGACCATATATACATGGATAGTTAAAATTATTTTATTATAAATCTAATTCGTAGATAGATAGTTAATTAGTTATTGACCATAAATTCCAAGAGGTTGGTGGAAGTTTAAAAACGTACCAACTCGTCCAAGTGATATGGTTTCTGTACCAAGGAACATGAAGTCGTTGCACTGTTGCATGCTGGAAATGACACCATTGCCTTTGAAATGCTTCCT
Organism: Calophaca sinica; assembly: GCA_037113605.1. Classification (NCBI taxonomy): domain Eukaryota; kingdom Viridiplantae; phylum Streptophyta; class Magnoliopsida; order Fabales; family Fabaceae; genus Calophaca; species Calophaca sinica. Next base: position 28,474,111 of record CM073731.1, on the reverse strand, counting down.
CACGGAATCAGTGAGTGCCTTGTAGTATGCTTTGGCGAGCTCAACACGACCGCCATATTCCTCCGATACCATCTCTAGAACCTGCCATATATATGCACAAAAATACTAAAAACTAGTACTCGTACTCTGAATTGATATCTATCTATTTCTGATTCTCATAATCATGGACTCCAACTTTGGTACGTAAAATTAGGGAAGCCTCAATTAATGCCCGAATAAGGGGTTGCTATCTGCACCTCATTTTTGCTAATATCCCCCCCCCCAAAGTGTTAATTCATTTTATTCTCCCTTTTTCGAAAGTATATTTCCCTTTCGTAATCAATTTGCTTTCCAGAAATTAATTTTCGGACCGCTTATAACTTCCAGAAATTTAACTTCCGTAACGTATAGAACACGTTGTCCGGCAATTAACTTTCAGAAGTTATAAACAGTCAAGAAGTGCCTCAGATTAACTTCCAGAATGCACAAAAAAGGTTTCCAGAATTTAAGTTCCAAAAATTAACTACTGGAAGGTAAACTTCCTAAGAAAGGAAATATAGTTTCTAGAAATTAACTTCCGGACCAAAATATTTTGTGAAAAATTACAAATTAACTCGTTAGGGATGTATTAGCAAACATGGGAGTACAAATAGCAACCCCCAGATAGTAAGGCCAGCTTTCAGCATAAGTGAGAAATTGAAGCCCTGTCCGTGGAAAAAATAATAATAATAATTTAAAAAAAAAAAAAACAAATAATGAACATGATAATCTGTACTCTGTAGATTACATATAAACAGGGACAAGACTAACTTTATAAGCGAATGGGTAGTTGCACCCATTGATAAAAAAATAAAAACAAAAATTCAACACTTCACATTAGTCTGCAGTTAAGTAGTTATTATATACTAATTTTAAATAATTAACAGTGTTGGACTAAATTTTATTGTTCCCTGTTCTAGCTTTGAATTGATGCAGGAAGGAGGCAAGTTAGCATGATTTAGCTGAGAGCTAACTAGATCTTGGACTAGTGGTAAAGATTTTAGGCATTATGCATAAAATCGTCGCATTGCCAATTTGCCACCGTTATATAATATAATATAAAAAAAAATTAAAAAAAAAAATGGAGAAACTAAAGGCTTACATGTGTGACATCAATCTTGACACCGTCAACTCCAACTGATTCCAAGTGTGAGTGAAGTCCTTCATACAAGTGGGGTGCCTCTTGGGGCGCCACCAATCCCACTCCATTCTCCACTATCTTCACCACCGCTAGATCCGTCATACACATCTCCTCCCCTGGAGACAACTTTGGAGCAACCACCTTCGACTCAGGCATCCCTTCCACATTAGGCCTAATCCCACCCCAATACCCACAAAACGCATGCCACACATACACATGCTCTAAAGCCCCAAACTCCTCCTTAAGGTCCCTCACAAAGGCACCCATACCTTCATCACAAGGGACCCTAGAAGATCGATACTCCTTAAACTTACTATTTTCTTCAAAACTTATTAACCTTCCCAGCATCTGTTCTCCAGGAATCGAGCAATTCAAGCTTAAACCTTGACCTTTAACGGGTTGTTCATCATCACGACAAAAGCTTTGCCAACCATCATCAATGATGACCAAACCCGGAGGGCACCCACGCTCCACAAGGCCCTTCACACCTTCCCACACTCCTTGAGGATGCACCTTGAGGTAAAACGCATCCCACGTGCACCACCCGAACTTGTCAACAATACCTGGTGTTGTTTTCTCTTCTAGAAGCTTGAAAGTTCCGAGGTGGTCTCGAATAACTTTCACTGCTTCTTTCATTAAACTATAAGGATCGTCGTTCACGTGAATGTACAAACTGCTTCTGAAGCTTGACTCGACGACGCGCGTGGACCCACTCTCCATGCAAATGTCCACGTAGTCGTCGAGTCCTGGTTGGAGAGAAGCCCTGAAAGGTCCTTCGAGGAGTGGTAAGAGGAGAACATAGGGGCGCCCTTTGTCGCTGTCGTTCTCCAACATCATCATTTGGGTTTCGTGCTCCACGTCACGCCCGTTGGTTCCGGCCCAATGGGTGCTCCACCAGAGTTTGAATCTGAATATGCTGGTGAATCTGATTCCCCTTAGCTTCCCGATCGAAACCACGTGGCGGCTGCGGGATTCCTCCGCGTCAAACCCGACGAAGCAACCAACGACGGTGTCGGTGGTCTTGTCTTCGTGTGGCGGTGGAGTGGCGGTTATGGTTATGTTTGGTGGGACATGCGCGAGGATTGGGTGGTCATTTGCAAGGAAAGTTGAGCCTTCGAGTTTTATGGAGGGAAGTGAATTGGGATGGAAGAGAGTGGTTTCATCCACGGTGGTTAAGCTTGGCGCCATGCTGAGGATCAAGAACGGTTTGGGCGTCTCAAATCAGTGAAAGGCGAGTTGATAAATAAGGGAGCTGCTCAATGAAATATATATTACTTAAATTATTCCATCAGTTAAGTATTATCCGTATTTTTAAGGTAATAATAATATATGCATATTAAAATTAATTGATTGTATTTATGAAATTATTTCTTTCAACTATAATATTAAAGACACATTTTTTCAAAAAAAAAATATTAAAGATAAATATTAAATAATATATAATATGTTAAAGATAAATATCCCACTTATGACAATTATTATGGTTTTTCATAAAAAAAAATGAATTATTCAAATAATTAATATTTTTGATATTATAAATTTAAAGAGATAAGAAGGAAGTAGGAAAAATATTATATAACTCTCCTGTCATACCTATGTGTATATGAGAGTGTGTGCACCTGCTGAGTTTTTATAAAATTTCCTTTAGCTCTTTGTAAATTTTGTACGTTGACTCCTCTGACTTTACAGTTTTGTATTCGCCGCCCACAATTGCACCTTTTTTTCATCCCACTTGTCTAAATTGGTTCTTGACAAAAAATATAGAAACCTATTTAGTCGCTGAGAAATGAAAAATGTCAATTTGGTCATAAAAAATTTCAAATTTTGGTCAAATTGGTCCTTTAAGGATATTTTTTTGAGACATTTTAATCCCTATCAAAGACTAATTGGACCGACATTTTAAACTCTTAAAGACTAAATTGTTATTTTTTATTTCTCAATGACCAAATAAATCTCTGTGTTTATTGTGAAGAACAAATTTGAGTCTTTACTCCTTTTATTTATAAACAAGAAACATAAAACTCATTTAACTTTTATTTTGAAAATTGGAAACAATATCCACTACAGGTACCTAACATAGGGAGTTTTGACGGTACCTAATTTAATTTCATTTTTTGCCATTAAATTTGTTTTTAAATTGTAAGAGATTAAAATGTAGGAGATAATTAGGGATGACAATGGGCACCCTCTGGGCAATGTACTACAGTGTCCGTCCCCATACCCTCGTTTGAAAAAAAAATGCCCATACCCAGACTCGTACTCGCGTGGGCAGCAACTTTAGTACCCATAACCGTACACGCGCCCGTTATCCGCACTTTAATTATGAAAAAATAAAAAATAACAAATAGAATATTATAACAATTAAAAAACGATCCAAAAATCTTTTAAATCTACTCACAAAACATTACAAATCAACATTATTTAACTAAATAAAAACATCCAAAACATATATATATATCGCAATAAACATCCAAAATAACAAACTTATAAACTTATATATTTAATTACGAATAAAAATAGACACATATTTATAAAATTCATAAATTCATAAACAAAAAAAAAAGTAAAACAGATACCTTTCACCCGATATATATATATATATATATATATATATATATATATATATATATATAAAAGGAGAGAGAGAAGATCCATTGACATTAGGTGTACGTCAAAATACTTACACCAAATCTCAGTCGTTAAATCTGGTGAATCGAATGGCTTGCAATATTTCATCGATCAAATTAAAAATATCATAAGCGAGGCACGTGATTGCTTTTTTTCTTTCCTATTCCTATTTCTTCCTCATGAAACCTAAATTGCTCGGGCAACCACTTTGCACAGATGCTACCGTCCAAACTTATCATAGCGGCCGTTTTGGTTCTTTCTTCCCAGCCTACCCGACAATACAAATCCATTTTATAACTTAAAATGTCATTCGAAATTGTTAACGATTGAGGCTTCAAATAATAAATTGGAAGGCTTGAAAGGATCAATGGAGGTAATAATAAATTTACGAGCCTGAAAGGCTTCTAATATCAAATTCGGGCTTTATAAGTCTGATAATTTTTTGACCAAAAAAAAAGCTTGATAATTTCGATGAGCATTTTTAATTGGGGCTTCCTAGTTCCCAATCCCTTGTTCAAGGTCTATTAGCCATTATGATTGGTTTTTAGTGAGCAATGATCATTACGATTGTCTTTGCTTAATTCAACTTTCAATTTAATTTAAGTTTCCTTTGTCATCAATATTTACATAAATTATGAGAACGTTTTAGTGCTAGCCTGGGCAGCAGTGTCGTTGGTTCCATTTGCACAGTGGCAATTCCGGCGAATTAGGTTTAATGGACTGAAAAGGGGAAAAAGAGAAAGAAGAAAGTTCTCACGTGCCTCTCTTTTGATTTTTTTTAGTTCGACAAATGGGATATTACAAGCCATCCGATTTGTTAGATTTAACACCGAGATTTAGTGTAAGTATTTTGACTTATACTTGGTGTCAACGGATCCTGACTCATATATATATATAGTGTGTGTGTGTATGTGTGGGTGGGTGGGTGCGGGGAGGGGTGGGCATTAGAGTGCCCGTACCTACTCACACCCGTGCCAACTCAGATTTGCGGGTAATTGCTCTAGCCCGAGCCCATACCCATAAAGCGGGTTTTTACCCTGCCTATTGCAGGTACTCAGCAGATTTGGGTCCAATTGCTATCCCTAGAGATAATGAATAGATTCTTGAAGAGTCATCAAATGAGCAACAATCTTGTGAAATCAAATTCCCAACAACAACACATTGAAATTAACTTAGAAGAGTTGTTGTCAGATTTAGAAAAGCGAATTAAAATATTGGCATATTATCCTAATAATCGGGATAAGATACAAAAAAACATATTTACAAAAGGAAAAATATAATAATTATTTATTGACGGGAAATGGTTTGACCCTGCTGACTCAGGGTTTGGATACGCCACCGATTATCAATATCAATATTTTTGGTAAAGTATACTTAATTGATATTGAATATTGATTGGATTCATGTATAATCTATTTGACCAAATACATGTATTTTTTTGCTTATAATTATGGTAGGAGGGAGTAATGCTTTTGAGAGTATGCTTTGGACTATTAAAAAAAACCTTCTGCTTCGGACTAATAAATTATGTGTGTGAACATTTGACAAATATTATTTTAAATAAAATTGATTTGTAAAATCGATTTACTTATAAATGAATTTAAAGTAAAAGTAACTTATGTTAGGTTAATTTTATTCTTTAAAAAAAGACTTAGTTACATTTTTGTCCCCCAGGTATTGTAATTGTATAATTTTGGTCTCATAAATTTTAATTGAGCGAATTAGGTCTTTCATATATCGCAATTGTGCGACTTTGGTCCCTCAGGTTTTGATTGAGCGATTTGGACCCTCTAGTTATTGCAATTGTGCGATTTTGATCCCTATGTTCAATTGTTGTTCAATTTATAAATGAAAGTGTCGTAAGGTTTTAATTTTTTAAGCCAACTAACATGTCACCTAGACCAAAATATGTGTCAGATCATACTCACACGTGGTGCATCAGTATTTTTTATTAGAAATTGAACGACAAGAAGAACCAAAATAGCACAATTGCAATCATTGGAGGACCCAATTTATGCAATTAGAACTTGAGAGACCAAAATTGCACAATTGTAATACCTGGAGGACACAATTCAAGCAATTGACACTTGAAGGACTAAAATTGCACAATCGTGATACCTGATGACCAAAATTGTAATTAAGAAGGGGGAAAAATTGAATCTAAAAGGCTTAAGTTGTGAGATATCGTATGGCTTATTGGGGTCAAAGAATACGAAGTGACTTACGGTGACTAAGAAAAGTCAATCATGTTGAAATGAAAATAAATTTCTACAAGATAACCGAAAAGTGAAGAGAGTTCGGGAAAATGTTGAGTTGACGTATATAATAAATAAATAAAAGAGTACTAGTAAAGGATAAGCGTAACACGAAGCAAGTGATACATGTGTCCGTTGACGGGTTATGTGTTTCATTTCAGAAGGAGAAAAGAATGCAGCGGAGGACAGAATTTTAGAGCCAGCCACGTCATAGGCTACCAAAGATTTCTTTAGAGCATCAGCAGCGTGCGTTGCCAAACTGCGTTGCGTTAATGACACATGAAAGCAACGCTACTTCCTTCTCTCTCTATCTCTCTCCTCGTGGGCTCCCTTTTTTTTTTAGTTCCCGTTGCTTCTCCCGTTGCTTTGACCAAATAATCAGCAACAGTGAACTAATTTCAGGAGCCACGTGGGATGAGAAATGTGCAGCTGGACAATAAGGAACGCAACAAATTTTAAAGACACGCCCATTAAAGTTGCTCTAAATGAACAAGTTCCAAGCACAGTGTTGTTATTTTCAGACTAGAGAGTTGTAACCTAAAATTGGACCGTTATTGGAGTGTCCTAGAGAGTTTTACTCCTTCAAAGCTTCTTTTTACTGGAATTACTCCTTCAAAGTTCATAAATATAGTACTCCCTATGTTACTTTTTATAAACTCTTTTAGACAAAAAAATGCATATTAAGAAAAGTAATTAGCATAATTAAATTTGTCTATAATGTGTATGTTTTTCCAAATTTATCCTTTAATCATACTATTAATTAATTAATGCATGTCTTGGATTTTTAAATACTATGCAATTAATTAGGGATACTTTTGAAAAAAATAATTAATGTATCTTGTAATTTGAAAAGAGGCTTATAATTAGTTATAATTTTTTTTTAAAAGAGGTTTATAAAAAGTAAGGGAGGAAGTATTGTTTAGCTGATAGTCTTGTCAAATTGGCACATTCTTTGCGACTGGGGTTCCAGCTTTTAGCAACCCCCCTAGTGACTAGTGAGTGTATTCCTTTATTGTTGAAGGATGGCTTGAATGCTGGCCATCCAAGGAATGACCTTGTATAACTGACCATTGATCCTCATTTGAGTATAAGAAAACTATATATTATCACCATAAATAATCCCATCAAAAAAAGCATAAATAAATTTTTATGAATTTTTAATTAATTATCCTTAACAATTTTATCACATTATAATATTATTATTTATATTTAAATAAATGGTAAAATGAGATTGAATATCACGTCTTCAATATATATGTGTTATACTCAAGAAATTGTGTTTAAAAAAAATACTCAAAAAATTGTGTTAATACTTTTAATAAGTTTTTTTTTAAATTAAGGTCTGTTTAAGAATATTATTTAAGAAAAAAATCAATTAGTATTATTGAATATTTTTAATAAGCTAATTTTCTACAAAAAAATAAATACTAAATGAACTTTCATATTTTTAAGATAACAGTAATTTTTATTATTAATTTTTAACAAAGAACTTAAACATGCTCGTTAGCGGTTTCTCCCATCTAATATGAGTAATGTTGTATATCGCGAGAGGATTGACTAACGAATTTCACGAAATGACGTGTGTTATACATAGTAGTGCTATGTAAAAGGAATTTTTTCTCAATAAATCATGTTTTGAATCTAAATTGTAAGAGCAAATTGGTCCCCTACAAAAATTAAGTAGTCCAATTTAGTTCATGAAAAATAAAAAATACCAATTTAGTCCTTTAAAACTTCAAATGCAGGTCAAATTAGTGTATTTTAGGATAATTTTTAGGGACTAATTTGACCCATATTTTAGATTCTTATAAACTAAATTGATATTTTTTATTTTTTAGGAACTAAATTGATCTCCATAATTTTTATTGGGGACTAATTTGCAAGGTATTAAAAACCGGACCGGGCATTGAACCGGAGAGGGCCTGGGTTCAGGGTTTTTGGGTTCGACCGGGGTTGGACCGGGGTCGAACCGGGTTCGATTAAATATTATTAAAAAAATATTTAATACAATATATAAATAAATAATAAACAAAAAATAAAGTGATATTCATAACTTTACACCATAAAAATTATACTTCACTTAATATTTTCTTAATAAGTCGACATATAACAAAAAATTACACATTCATCCATCTCAAATATGACATAACTATTACGTTCAATAACACAAAATATGAAAAATGGCGCAGGTAGTCGAGTTTGAGAAGCAAAATAGCGCAGGAAAAAAAAACAGTTAAAATATAAAATGTGCCCTTAATATTAAAAATAAAAAAATTAAAAAAAAACTTTTTTTGTGAATCGGCCGGGTCGGCCAAAAAACCCGGTTTTGGCCCGGGCCGGTCCGGTTCTTAACCGGTTCATCAACAGACCCGCCCGGTTCTCTGCCAACCGGTTTTATAGGGTGGATCGGACCGGACCATGGCCCGGTTCCCAGTTCAACCGGCCGGTCCGGTCTGGTTTTTAATACCTTGCTAATTTGTGTATTTACTCAAATTGTAATTTATATAGAGGAACGAAAATAGTGTCACCACGTCATTCATTATGCGTTGCAATGCAGTATCTCGCGATGTTGAGCATTATCCATCTAATATTGTTTATGTAGATGGGTGGGTTTCGCAAATAATCACGAGGCCAAAATCGGTTGTGTTCACCCTAAATTTCAGGGACAGATCAACTAAATTGGAAGGGACTTCAGAGCATCTCCATTGTACTTATTGGGATTCTTAAGAACTTGGAGAAAGAGAGAGGGGTGCCTATATAAATATCTAGTGCTTAACTATCATGTTGGCATATGTGTTTGAGGTTATTTGTGGAGCTATTTAGTAAAATTGATGATAAATTGTAAAGATGTGGGTCACTAATGGGCCTTTTTTTTTTTTGAAGGCACTGCGTTGAGCTTAAGTCATAAAAAGTAAAAATAAATGACATATAAAAGCGAAACCTACTTAAAATCCCCCGAAAAAGTAAAAATATAGGGTACAACTAGGTTGCAAATGGTCTCACACAATCAAAGTTTTGAATGATCATAAATGTTGGCTGATTCACATTAAGGGGTAGAGAATTCTTTCTAAAAATCTATAGGCATTATTGTGAAATCAACACTAGGATTGAAAATGGTGATAAGAATAAAAAACATGGTGATAAGATAAATTTCTTTTAAAAACAACATCAAGATTCAACCCTCATTTCAGATAAGATTCAAGGTGGATAATTTTTCCTCGATAATTCAAATAAATAATTTCCTGAGATTACTACACGACCAATTTCTAAAATATTTTTTCAATTTATAAAAAAGTCAAACGTAAATTTCTAAAAAACTTTAATTATCTCAAGTATCACTACGACTACAAGCAACTAGCATTGTAATCCCACACGGACCATCGAGCAGTAGCACAATCATTCGCCGTGCACGTTCACAGTTGCACATTTGCCAAGAAAAATTCGAACAAAATTGAATACAAGAATATACAACTATCAGCAAAAACTAAAGTGAATATTAGTTAGCCGTAGGGATCATCTCATCAATATCTTTCCTATTAGATACTGCATCTGTTCTTCCGTTCTCTGCGAAGCTTTTTTGTTGCAACTCATCTTTCAGTCTTTGGATCTCCTGATCCTTCTCATCTAATTTATCTTGCAAAATAAAAACCTGCAGGAAAACCCAATGAAGTCGGTAAACATGCAACCTTACACAAATAAACAAGAATCCGAAAATTCCAAAACATAACATAACGTGTATTTGAATAACTGATGGAATTTTACTTTAGTAACAACAAAAAATTTAAAATAATTAATAACGAAAGATTTTAGAAGAATGAATATCAGAGAGTAAATAATCAAAGCTAGCCCTTGAAAAAAAAAAAAAAAAAATAGCCATATCAGCATCACATTTGTAAAAATTAAACCTCACTAGGAATATCAGATAATAATTTGGCTAGCATTGTCTAGTGAGAAAAAAGTAAAGCATAATGGTCACGCAAGCATGCAGTGCAGTGAAATTTTCAAATAACGTTAAAATATTAAAGGAGGGATAAAGTGAGAACCATTTCACTGGATCTTTCCACATCATTGGTCAATCCATCCATATTCTTCTGTAACCCTGTAGCCAATTTAAGGGATTAAGATTACACAAATTGCCAATGCATGGAGAAATAATAGATCAACAGTTGCATAACTTTTGATCACCAGTCTTCAATTTTATAGACAAACAGATCAAGAGGTTCCTCCCAAACAAATATTTAACAAGTTGAAACGTCCCAAGTTCTGCACATTCACTCAACAATATCTCTAAAAAACCTTTCTATTCTTCAATCATTTAGTTTCACAGTCCACATAATAATAATATAAAAATTGTTGGCAAGACCCTATCTCAACACTCTTAAATGTGCTCCAACACACACTTTTATTATTGAATGAGATCCATGTGTATCTCACAAAATCCAGTGGGACCCACTCCCCTATCAAAAGAATCTACATGAATATCATTCAATAATGAAGAGTTTGTTATTGCCTCTGTACTATATTGGCAAAATTATTTCAGAAGTCCTTGATCTTAATTTAAAGTTTCAAGTTAATCCTTTATCTTTTTTTTTTCCAATTTAGTCCCATATGTTTTTAAACGATAATTTCTAAACAAATTGTTGGTTGATCTACAACGAGAAATACATGTGTGTCACAAGTACAATCTATTGTATCAATTGTGTCATAAATCAAAACCCAAAAAGCTATTGTAAAAAGCCAAAAATAGACCAATTTGGCCCACATTGTCAACATTTTAGAACATTTGGAACTAAACTGAAACTAAAATTAACTTTAAAAACTAACTTGACACAAAAAAAAAAGAAGATAAAAGACTGAAGTGAAACTTTAAATTAAGATAAAGGACCTCTAGAGTAATTTTGCCTATATTTTAAATGAATAATAATAATACGTGATTATAGATGAATCCAATAGTGAGTGACACAGGAAACATGCAATCATTAAGTAGCCGGTGTAAAGGGTCAAAGGACAAAAATGCTAAACCATAATGAGATAAAATCACTCAAAAACTAACCCTCAAATTGACTTCTGAGCTCTGCATTCTGGTATTTCTGCAATGAAAGTTTCGTTGCTAATTCATGCATCTGAAGATCAAAAAACGGAGCACAAAGAAGACAATATCAGCACCAATTCAGTAACAAACATTATTGACAAATAAATTAGGCAGAATAAGCTGTGTAGTTCTATCAACAGTCAATGTGTATGATGTTACCTCCAGTCACGAAATACCATAAGCTTGTTTTCATCAGTTCAACATATGTAATTTGTATTAATAATTTCTCATACACACACACAATATCTTGATGGGGTGAGGGGGGAGAAAACCAACTCCCAAATGAATGAGGTTAAAAAAAAGGGAAAAAGTGGCAGTTAAGATAGCAGCACCTTGCCCTCAGAAGCTTGATTCCCAATCTCTTCATTTTCCTCCTGCAGGGTTCTACATTTAGCCATCAGCATCTTCCCCATCTTGCTTTGGGGTGTAAAGTTTACAGCAGCAATGTTATCTTGCAACTCCTTTACCCTTTTGTCCTTTTCCTCAACTAAATTCTATGATCAGATCAGAACTCTTGTAAGAACCACTTGGACTAAACATCAATGTGAATAATATGTCCATATAAACTAATAAAACAAATCTATTACTATTCAATAAAAATCAACTACACTTTCGCCAGCTGTCAAAATTTGAGGCAAAAATCTCCCGCTCCCTCGTGCGCAGCTCCTCTCTCTTAAATTTTTTTTTCAAATTTCTTTTTCTCTCATTACGCGGCTCCCCCTTTTTAATTTTTTTTATTTTCTTTTATCTTTTCCTGCTCACTCGCCCCTCGCTCCCACTTTCTCATTTTTTTGTCCCTTAATTTATTTTTGAGGTTTAATTTAGTCCTATAACTATTTTTTTAGCCAAATAAATCCTTCAAAAGTTTTTAAGTTTGACAAAATAAGTCCTTTAAGTTTTTAAGTTGGGCCAAATAGATCCTTTAAGTTTTTAAGTTAGGCCAAATAGGTCCGATAACCTTTTAAGTTAGGCCAAATAAGTCCTATAAGTTTTTAAGTTGGGCCAAATAAGTCATTTTCGGCGCCAAATAAGTCCTTTAAGTTTTTAAGTTGGGCCAAATAGAGCCTATAAGTTTTTAAGTTAGGCCAAAAAAGTCTTTTTTGGCCAAAAAAGTCCTTTAAGTTTTTAAGTTGGCCAAATAGGTCCCATACGTTTTTAAGTTGGGTCAAATAAGTTCTATAAATTTTTAAATTGGGCCAAATAAGTCCTATAAGTTTTTAAGTTGGGCCAAATAAGTCCTTTAAGTTTTTAAGTTGGGCCAAATAAGTCCTATAAGTTTTTAAGTTGGGCCAAATAAGTCCTTTTTGGCCAAATAGGTCCTATAAGTTTTTAAGTTGGGCCAAATAAGTCCTTTTTGGCCAAATAGGTCCTATAAGTTTTTAAGTTAGGCCAAATAGGTCCTATAAGTTTTTAAGTTAGGACAAATAATTCTTTTTCGGCCAAATTAGTCATTTAAGTTTTTAAGTTGGGCCAAATAAGTCCTTTTCGGCCAAATAAGTCCTTTAAGTTTTTAAGTTAGGCCAAATAAGTCCTTTAAGTTAAGTTAGGTCAAATAGGTCCTGTAAGTTTTTAAATTGGCCCAAAAAATAGTTAAAGGACTAAATTGAACCTCAAAAATAAGTTAATGGACCAAAATGGTATTTATGCCTTTTCTTTTCATTTTTACTTAATGTTTTTTTATTTCTTTAGTTTTTAAATTTTTATTTTTTTAATTTTATCTTTATAAATATCATTATTATTATTTATAAATGACAAATGATTATTTTTCTTTTAAATCCCAATGGGGAAATATTACATGTTGTCGGTATATTTTCATCGTCTTTGATCATATATCAAAATCTATAAATGTCTTTATTATCTATAAATGATTATTTTACTTTTGATTTTCTACAGGAAAACATTATATGTCGATATAAATGATTACTTTTCTTTTGCATCCTAACGGGAAGCATTACATGTTGTCGGTATAATTTCATCGTCTTTGACCACATATTCAAATCTATATATATCTCTATTATTTATAAGTGATTATTTTACTTTATATTTATTATTTTGTTTTCCTTTTTTTTCTTAATATTTTTATTTCTTTATTTTTATATTTCATCTTTATAAATCTCTTTATTAATTATAAATAGTAAATGATTATTTTTCATTTAAATTCTAACGGGAAATTACATGTTGTCGTTACAATTTTATCTTCTTTTATCACGTATCAAAGTTTATAGATGTCTTTACTATTTATAAATGATTATTTTAATTCTCGACGGAAAAACTTTACATGTCAATATAAATGATTAGTTTTTTTTTGTCCCGACGGAAAAACATTACATATTGTCGGTATAATTTTATCGTCTTTGAGCGCTTATGAAAATCAAATTTCATAAATATTTTATTATTTATAAATGATTATTTTACTTTTGATTCCATAAGAGGATTTTCTTTATTTCTTAATTTTTTTTATTTTTTAAATTTATATTTCTTATTTTCTTTTAGTTTTTTCTTGCAGTTTTTATTTCTTGAGTTTTGTGATTTTATTATTTTATTTTATCTTTATAAATTTATTTACTATTTATAAACGATAAATGATTATTTTACTTTTAAGTCCTAAAATGGGAATATTATATGTTATCGATATAATTTCATAGTCTTTGATCAATCAAAATTTATAAATGTCTTTATTACCTATACATGATTATTTTACTTTTGATTCTCGATGGGGAAATATATTGCATCATCGAAATAAATGATTACTTTTTTTTTGTGACCCGACGGAGAAGCATTACATGTTATTGGTATAATATCATCATCTTTGAGCACATATCAAATTTCATAAGTATTTTATTATTTATAAATGATTATTTACTTTTGAGACCGGGAAATTTTTTACTTTTAAATTTTCCATTTAATCTTGAATCCCAACGGGGAATCATTACATATTAGCAGTATAATTTCGTTATTTTTTTTATCACATAACAATTTTATAAATGTCGTTATTATTTGTAAATGATTATTTTACTCTTGAGTCCTGACGGGAAAACATTACATATTACTTACTCTTACTTTTTCAATTTTTTAAAAACTAAAACAACTAATTATATTTATTACAATATATAATTTTAATTTTATAAACAAGTGTATTTAAAAAATATGTAAAAACAAAGTGACCCGTGCGTATGCACGGGTTTTTAGCTAGTTGCTAATATATGTAAGAAACGACGGTGTATGATGCATAAGTGAAATAAAAAAATGTAAAAATAAAATATCATAAGCCACGAGAAAAATTAATCAAGTCATAGTAAATCTGGGCTATAAAAAGGCATCAATATTAGGCATGTCTATAAGGTAAACACATTTCAGAATCTTTAATAAGTTTCCTTCGATTGACCACTGAAATTTGAAAGCTGAGAGCTAATATGAAAACCCCGTGTATACATTTAACACCACCCTACACCCTAGAAGTCATCCTCTTCGTCTGTATGCTTTATATTCAAACCACCTTATCAAACTAGAAAGAAAGCATTTTACCCTCCACTTCTTTTTTTTTTTTTTTTTTTTTAAAAAAATGGTTTCATTTCATTTTGTTATGTCCTAAGTAGTAAAATCTCTTAATAAGATTTCCCAGTGAACAAGGGATGAAATGGAACAACCACTATGAAATAAGCAGAGGTACTGATTATCATAAAGGATAACAAGATGTCTCTTCACTTATATCTCTGGGTTGATAAAACTACGATGACAACTTGGTCTAACATTTTCCTAATACAGCCTGAATTATGACACGTAATTCCCACCTCCAAATGCGACAAAAAACCCAAACTTGATTCAATAGAAGTCAGAACAAAGTTGAATAACAAACCTTTAATCGTGTGAACTCTTCATGAATTGCTGGATCTAGTAACAACCTCCTTGCCTGAAAATTAAATAGCAAACCGAAAATAGGTACTAACATTTTGGGGAGAGCCTAAAAAGGGGGGAAGTAGCAAAAATGCAAATGCAACAACATACACCCAAATTGATTTGGAAGTTGCACAGAAGGATTAACTTTTAAGTTTCAATTAATACACGCGGCAAGGATGCCACAGTCATACAACAACAACCACCACTGTTTTTTCCCACTAGGTAGAGTCAGCTATAGTCATAAAAATTAAAAACAACAACAATGTTGTCAAATATCGGCCATGGCGGCGCCATGGCGGAAGGCAGAGGCGGTTTGTGAGTAAACCGCGACAGTCCAGGCGGTGGCGGGGCGGGTTCCGAATGGCGGCTCGTGGCGGCCGCTTCGCGTGTGGCGGCCATGGCGGACAGCGGGCGCCATGGCGGAAACCCGGCCCAAAAACGCAAAAATCCTGCTGTTTGGCTGAAACGACCCGACGACCCGACCCAGTTCGTTTAAGTTTAAAAAAAACCCTAAACTCCTTCAGTCTGTCTCTCTCTCTAGCCACTTCTTCAGTCTTCTCCCCGACCCTGCGCCGCGCCTCGCCTCGCCTCGACCACACGCTGCCTGTGCCACCGCGCCTCCTCCTCCCAGACTTGAGGCTAAGTCGCGGCAGGTGTGCATTCCTCTGTTCGTTTCGTTCTCTTTTTTTCCTTCTCTGTTTTTCAGTTTGTTTCTCTGTTCATTGACTTCATTCTCGTTCTCCTTTCTTTCTTCTTATTTCGTTTTTCTTTTTTTTTTTTTCATTTTGTTTTTTTTTTATTTTATTTTGTTTCTTTGTTTTTTTTTTTGTTTTTCATTTTATTTTATTTTATTTTTCATTCTTTTCTGTTTTAATTTTTTTTCCAGTTTCTTTTATTTCTTTCCTTCTTATTTCTTAAATAGTTTTTTATTTTTTTTCATTCTTTTCTGTTTTAATTTTTTTTCCAGTTTATACTTTTTAATTTTATTTTTTTTAATCTCTTTTTATGCTATTTTTAATCTTTTCTCCCTCTAATTTTTGTTCCTTCATTTGAATAGAGGTCTATTTATTCTTTTCATCAATGGTGGGTGAAGGATCAAGTAATCAACCACAATCAAGTAGTCAACCACAATCAACAAGAAGTGCTAGAGTGGACCCGGGATGGAAATATTGTTATCCTCTAACTGAAGGAGACACCAATGCCATTGTGTGTAATTTTTGTAAAAAGGTCACCAATGGAGGAATCACAAGAGCAAAACAACATTTAATGGGAAAGAAAGGGAATGTTGCTGCATGCAAAAAGTGTCCACCAGACGTTAGAGAAGAGCTTTGGAAATATCTGGAGCAGAAAAAAATTGAAGACAGCTTTGCAACTTCACGTGCTAGAGATCCAATTGAAAGTGAAGATGAGGTTGATATGACAGTAACACAAAATGTTAGGAGAAATAAAGGACCAATGGATTTATTTTGTAGAAATCCAGAAGCTGCAATTGCAAAAAGAAAGAAGGAGAAATTGAGGCAAACTAGTATAAATGAAGTATGCGACAAAAATTTAACGGCTAAGGTTCATCAGTCAATTGCTCGCTTTTGGTATCAAGCTGGATTGTCATTCAATCTTATAAAGTTGAAGAGCTTTAAAGAAATGGTTACAGCTATTGGTTCCTTTGGTCCAAATCTGCGAATTCCCAGTTATCATGAAATTAGAGTTCCACTCCTAAACAAGGAATTGGAATTCACTGAAGAACTACTAAAAAATCACAAGGAGCAGTGGAGGAAACATGGGTGCTCTATTATGTCAGATGCTTGGACTGATAGAAAGTCTCGATCTATAATCAATTTTTTGGTGAACTCTGCTGCTGGAACGATGTTTTTGAAGTCTGTTGATGCCTCTGATGTTGTGAAAAGTGGCGATCTTTTGTTTGAGATGCTTGATTCTATTGTAGAGGAGGTTGGAGAAGAAAACGCCGTTCAAGTCATCAGTGATAATGGAAGCAATTATGTTTCAGCTGGTAAGAAGTTAGAAGAGAAAAGACCTCATCTTTTTTGGACTCCTTGTGCAGCCCACTGCATTGATTTGATGCTTGAAGATATTGGAAAGCTTCCAATGATAAAGAAGACAATTCAAAGGGGAATCAGCCTTGTTGGTTTTATCTATGGCCATACTAGTACATTGAGTTTGATGAGGCAATTCACAAACAAAAGGGAATTGGTGAGACATGCTGTTACAAGATTTGCTACATCTTATCTATCGTTAGAAAGACTTCATCAAGAAAAAACAAATCTGAGAAAGATGTTTACTTCCGAGGAATGGACCAAGAACAAGTTGTACAAGGAGGCTAAGGGGAAGCAAGCAACAAAAACTGCCCTAATGCCTTCATTTTGGAAACATGTGGTTTTCACTCTTAAAGTCATGGCGCCTCTTGTAAGAGTTCTTCGTCTTGCTGATGGTGAAAGAAAACCAACCATGAGCTATATTTATGAAGTAATAGATCGGGCAAAAGAGACAATCACCAATTCCTTTAACGATCCGCACAAATACAAAGATGTATTTGCAATAATTAATAAGAGATGGGAATGTCGACTTGATACGAGAGATTTGCGTCTTCTTTGCTCACTTACTAAACCCAGAGTTCTTCTATAGCAACTCAAAGTTGGAGAATGATTTGAAGGTTAATAATGGGTTATATAATTGCATTACGAGATTGGTGCGAAGTGAGGAAATGCAGACAAAAATACTAATGGAGTTGCCATATTATAAGAGTGCTGATGGTCTCTTTGGTACTAAGTTTGCAGTAAATGGAAGAAAAACTATGGCTCCCGGTAAGAAACTATTTCTAAGAATACATTCGTAGTCTCCTGGTAATATAAACTTTAAAATTCTAAGTTCTCTTCCATTTTGTAGCTCAATGGTGGAAAATGTATGGCATGGGAGCTCCACATTTACAGCAGCTGGCTATCAAGATTTTGAGCTTGACATGCAGTGCATCTGGATGTGAACGCAATTGGAGTGTCTTTGAGCAAGTAATAGTCCTTCCTAACTCTTAACTCTTGATATCATAGGAAAAAAGAGGAATAGCATTAAAAATCTATCAATTAACACTTTAATTATGTTTATACTGCAGATTCATACAAAAAAGAGGAATAGGCTTGAACATAAAAAGTTGCATGATTTGGTTTATATCAAATATAACCAACAACTCAAGCAAAGATATAATCTTAGAGATGAAATTGATCCAATTGCCCTCAATGACATTGATACATGTAATGAGTGGTTAGTGGGAGAGATGGATGATCCTAATGAAGATGCTGAGAATGATTTGGTCTTTGATGATGATCCCACACTACATTGGCAAACTGTTTATGAGGCTTCGGGGGCTAAAGAACTTAGAACTTATACTAGGAGCAGAGCAAGGAAAAGAAAGGAACCACCAAGTGCTGTCCGTATCACAACTTCCACAACTTCAACATCAAAGAGGCAACAAGTAGCTAGGGGAAAAAGGATAGTTGTTGAAGTTGAAGAAGCTGAACCATTGGAACATGAGGAGAGTTCTGAAGAATCCGATACATCTGATGATTATGTGGAACAGGGAGATGAAGAAGAGGGAGATGATGAAGATGGAGAAGAGGAAGAAGGATATGCCCCAATAGATGATGGCATTGAAAATGATTATGTTGGGGTTAATGAAGAGGACTAGGCATTTACTTGATGTTTGATGTCTTGAACTTATGTTTTATTATGTTGTTATTTTGATATTTGATGTCTTGAACTTAATGTTTATGGTCTTGGATTTGGTATTTTGCCATTTTGGTTATGAACTTATGATATTTACTATCAATTTAGTTCAATTGAAGCCTTATATTTTAGTTATGTAGCATTTTTTCTATATATATATTGTATTTTATTTAGTCCGCCATGGCGTCCGCCATTTCCCGCAACGCAATCCGCCATTTTTCTATGGCGGATTTTTGGCTTTCCGCCATGGACCGCCATCCGCCATTGATAACATTGAACAACAATGACAATTAAGCTGTAAAGATATAGTAGATCCACCTTTATGAAGTTCAATGTTAGT
Organism: Calophaca sinica; assembly: GCA_037113605.1. NCBI lineage: Eukaryota > Viridiplantae > Streptophyta > Magnoliopsida > Fabales > Fabaceae > Calophaca > Calophaca sinica. The sequence goes on along the minus strand of CM073731.1, from coordinate 28,455,008 downwards.
ACATTACTCCTCTCATTTGTGACAGCTATTGAATTCAGTTAGTAGAGAAATATATCCCAAGAGGATCTATATTCTATACCTATTCCCTAGAGTCAGTACCATAGTTGTCAATCCCAGATAGCCGTGCATAGCAGCCGACCTCAAAAAAGGCTATAACGGGATAGCGCATAGCGGGATGACCGCTATTTTGAATTTTAAAACATATTAAATAATTTATACTATATATATGAATGCTGAAAAATTAAAATAATACTCAAAATTCATGAAATATTCATAAATAACAATAAAAAGTCACAGGTCCTAAGAAAAACATAGAAGTAAATACCAAAGAAAGTCAAGAAAACAAACAAGTTTAAGCATCTAAGGCATAAAGTAACTAAACATTAAAATTCAAATTAAAAAAAGGCTAACTAAACAAGGTTTTTTATTTTGAAGCATTTAGCGGCCGCTACAGCTGCAATCAGCCGCTATTGTGGCCGCTACAGCAAACAGCTCCACTACAAACTTCCAATAGCGGCCATCGGCCGCTCCGCTACGCTGCTATTTCCCGCTATTGACAACTATGGTCAGTACCAGCGTTGTCACAATTCAATTAAGTTGAATTAGAAAAAAGCAAACCGGCATGTTGTGATTTTTTTTCCAGCTTATATTACATGATCTAAATAATTGGACAGTTAAGAACACACACACTCGCTCTTTTTACAGAATTACAAACAAGGAAACTTTGCACTTTTTATTTAATACAGAACAAAATAAAGCACAACTCGTGGTGGATTTCTTGAGGAATGGTGTCTCTATTTCCACAGAGGAAAAACAATTTTTTTCTTGAATTAACTGAACTTTTAACTAAATCAATTCGATTATAAAAAACTTTCCACACAAATAAATGATTCCGTTCAACATCTATGCTAAACAAACTTGAAATCTCTATTTAGAATGGCAGCACCTAATAATATTGTGCAATCATTTCCACTATTAGATGCCATACAACATAAATCCAATAAACAAAACTGAAATACAAGTCATGAATCAATCAAACAATATCTACATGGCTCAACAAAGTTGAAAAATTATAGTGACCTTCTGAAATTAATGCCTGAATAAAGAATAATCAGTGAACAAAATTATTTCTAGAGATAAACTCAAAACACTCGTATGATAAACAATACCTGCATTGCTGCTGGCTTGAGTTGAGCTTTGAGGTCCCGTACAGCAGACTGGAAAAGTTTAGAAAGACAATATAAACAAAATAAAATTAAAATAATAAATAATTTTAAGATACAAACCAGGAAAACCTGTAAAATGGAAGTAGCTTTGCACTTTCTGATCAAGATAAAACTCAACAATCGTATGGCAAGGTTAAAATGGTCAGAACAGAATGAATCAGTTTCAAAATTTCTGACTCTAGAACTTCATACAGCTCCTATAAGGAATTGTGCAATGTGTTAAAATTATACGGTTTAGATAGAGAAGGAGGAAGAGAGAGAAAGAAGGCTCTAATGACATTTTATTAGATTGAGATGATGTGTAATAATGTAGTACAAAATGCTAACACAATGGTGCTCTATTTGTAATGACTAATAGTTAGGCCAAGTCCAAGATTTATAGTATATAGTGTTACTAATGCAAATGCAAGCCAACTCATACAAGAAGACTACTGAAACCTTAATTAAATAAGGAATCATATCAAGACATACAATCTAAAAACAACTACGATTGCTTCCTCAATAGATGACTAATTGAAACCACAATATATTTGACAGACATTTTAAGATTTTCTACAATATTCTCATTCACAAAAAAGATACAATAGTAAGATATTTGGTAGATGTTCCAAAGCTTAAGATTTAAGCTAGTTACAAATTACAAATGAGCTAAAAAGAAAATAACAAAAAATAAAAAAGTGAGCTCCATAAAACATGGTAGCAAAGGAAACTCAGGTATAATGGAGACAATAGAGAGACAAGTATTGCTTGAAAGATAATTCACTAAGATGGCTTGAATGATCATTACTCTGAAGAGCTAGTTAGCATATTGTATGGCCAATGCTGAAAAGGCTTGACTACAAAGATGCAAGCAATTGTACACGGCAAGAAGTGATACTTTTCCAAGCTCATGAAGAACAATATCTAGAAGCTTCAACGTGTAGGAAAAACTAGAAGAACTAAAAACATGAATGATGAAATGAAGGCTGGCACAAATCGGAGCCTATATAGAATTCATCACCAGTAAGGCTCATCACTAAGATATCGGTATGGTACCGGTGTCAAGTACAGATACAGGTACGGGATTTTTCAAAAATCTAAGGTATGGATACATTTATATAAAATATATATATATAAAAAAAGAAAATAGAATTTTATATTAACATGATCAAACTGTATAAAGACGTAAATTTGAGAGGAAAAAATTCCTTGAACTACTGAATAAGAGACTAGAATTTGTATAGAACTGCATGATCGACTAGACTCTCAATCACTTGAATTTATAATCTTTGTACAAAATAAATCACTCGACTATCTAATTACTGCCTAGAATCTTTCCTAATTTACTACATTAAGAATCAGAATAGAATCAATAAATATACACAGGGAAGTTAGCAAAAGGGGATATTTACATAACAGGCAATAGGGAAAGAATATTTACATAGTGGTAAATAGAGAAAGAATCTACAAGGTGATAGGGAAAGTATCGAAATTATCAACAAAAGGAATAGGGAAAACCAATTTTTTTTTGGTTATACGACAATATTTTTTATTTGTTGAACTATGGCTATGGGCTGGTATGTACTGAATCAGTACGGACTTGTACCCAAATTGAGTACCCATTTTTTAAATAAAAAATAATCGGTACATACCAAGTGCATATCCACGAGCACTGCGCACCAAATGCATACTAGATACGGGTACATACTCGGTGCATATACGGTTTTAGTTTTGGAGTATCCATACTTCATAATGCATGCCCTACCAGAAAGAGGCATTCCATTCCTAACTTCTTTTGGGAAATTAACTGAATAATGATGGGATCCGGTCATGCAGAATAATAATGCTTATGATTCCAACACATTATTAGAGTATCTAGAAGCCTAGAGACATAATACGATATGGGTACAATACGATATAGATACAATAGGAATTTACGTGTACATACATACAAGTGTGTGTGCATAAGTGTGTGTGCACGTGTGTGTGTGAACCCATCAGCCAGCAACAACGGAAGATGCTGAGAATAGCAAGAACAGAGGTGAGACCAGCGAGAACGGAGCAAGAACAACAAAAACAGAACAAATGCGCGAACCAGAGCAACTCAACAGATGTGCGAGCAAGAAAGGAAGTTGGGGCGGCAAAATAAGAACACAGCAAGTCAGCAACTCAGCAAAAACATGAACCAGCAGATGCACGAGATAATACAGCATGATAGGAACTTAGAACTTGCAATGAGAGAACACAGCAATTCAGCAAGAAAGGACGCGCAAACCATAGCAAAGATGTCCCCAGCAGATGCACACAATTGCAAGCCCTAGTTGGGGAATGTTGAAAGAGAGAAAAATAGAGAAAAGAGACGCTAAAACCGTGTGCTTTTAACTACACAACTAAGTCCGTTTTATATAGGCTTAATGCAATAAATACGAAAAATATAAGAGATTCTACTTCTATTTACATGATGCGATAAGCCTAATAATTTCAAGGATCCTAATTAAACGAGGAAACAACTCAAAAAATACAAAATCCTAACATATTATCTAGGATACTCTAAAAATACAAAATCCTAACATATTATCTAGGATAATCTAAAATAGTCTAAAGATATAAAACATATATAATTAGATACTTCTCACATTTTCTAACAGGGAAGAGTGGCTCCATTTTGCCGTGCAATGAGATTTGGGAATGTGCGGTAGGTTTTTTTTTTTTTTTTTTGGAGGGGGTTGGTGGGAGATATATGAATCGTATCTGGGCCATAGTTGTATCCAAGACGTATCGATTATTTATTTATTTTTTTAAATATAAAAAAGTTGTTGGATATGTATCAAGGCATATCGTACGTGTACTGGTATCGAATACATGTTAGACGCTGATACTTTTCCATTTTCAAGGTATACGGGCTTCATACTTCATAGGTCTCTGAGACCAAGTGGTCAGGAATTCAATCCTTGCCGCTCCTGTTCTTTTAAATAGAAGATAAATTTCAGCAAAATGTAGGGTGGGGCTATGCATTGTCTGTGTTTCAAGCCAGAAGGGCTCTTATAAGAGGGGACATGTTAGATATCAAACCATTCAAAAGAGCCTTTTGCCAAACAACTTAAGCGTTTAGGAGAGCTTGATTTTAACACTATGAATTTTCATCTTAAAAGAACATTCTATCTTCCTATCCAAACTATTATCGTACTGTTAATTCCAATTGCCAACTGTTCATCCCAAGTATTTTTTGTTATTTCATACTAGTTGCTGCCAACCTGATGGGGAGGAAAAACTAAAAAGTATATCTAGTTGTTAGATGTAAATGATTGAAAGAGAAAAGGCCAACTCCATTCCAGATTTCTTCTTATTCTATTAATTACATATTTTCTCTCGGGGGGAAAAAAGGAAGTTACTCTAGCATTCTAGGTAGATATAAAATTAATAAAGTAACACATCAGATGCTATAAAGAACAAGAACCATATTTTTAATACTACCTACCTTCAACTCTGCTATCTCTTGCTCACGTTTTGCAAATGTTACAATGAATGCAGCTTCCTTTTTCTTTGCCTTTTCAAGCTGATAACCAGTAGAAAGTGCAAGGGATCAATATTCAATACAATATGTTCCATCTCGCTTGTGCACCTTAGAACTCGTGAGTTCTACGGTGCACAAGTGAGATGGGTATCACCACCATGCACAAGTACGTAAAAGTCATGCGAAACTTCAAGGATGTCTGACGCCGCCCCTCAGAAGCAGATGCTCACGGTCTTGCTTGTCATCACGGTCGAGACGGTGACTTGATCACTGCTCGTTCAACCAAAAAACAAGGGAAACGAATATGATGAACTCAAAACTCCTCAAAACTCAACTCATATTCTTTTTCCTTCTTTTCTGTCGAACGAGCAACGATCAAGTCACTGTCTTGACGGCAATGACGAGCAGGCCGTGAACTTCTGCTTCTGAGGGGCGTTAGCAGTCGTCATTGAGGTTTCAAATGACTTTTAGGCACTTGTGCATGGTGGTAATACCCATCTCGCTTGTGCACCTTAGAACTCACCTATGTTCAATGTATAATGAATCATTATGAAGCAAAAAACAGAGGATTAAATTCTGAACAGCTGAACCTGCTCTCTTAAAGACTCTTCAGATGATTTCAGTGCTTGAAGATAATTAATCACCAATTTGGGTGCTAGAAAGCATCAAGAGGATATAATTGTTAGGTATATATTTAAAACTCAGAAAATAACTGTAAACAGAACTGGATCTAGAATAATTAGTACATCTATGATATATCACTATAAAATAATCCAAGAACAAACTAACCTGGAATGGTCCCAGCAGGTATGAATGGTTCATTTTGAAATGAAGAGCGCCACTTTTGAATCCCAGATTTTGCAGCCTCGAGTTCATTCTGGAATATGCAAAGATTCGGTAAACAAATTTAAGGTAAGGGTACGGCTCAACCTAGACTAGGATTTCGATTGTCTGCAGTCGAAAATCAACTGCAAATAATTACAGATATCCAAAAGGCTTGTTTTATAAGAAAAAGATGTAAGCAAACAAACAGAACCAGTAGGGTTTCGAACTGCAAAGGATCCGATTCCACCGAGACTATCATATATGCAAGTTTTTTAGAAAAAGAAGGGGGGGGGGGCAGGAGTGAGGACACTCAAATCGAACAGCTTAGGTTTGGTTGTGGGAATTCTCTCTAACTTACCAAAGCAAGGATGTATGAGCTTTCTATCCCACATCATTCATAGTGTTAACACTTAAAATAATAATAAACATGACTTTTTACTGTGGGCTATACATGAATCTAACACTTAATGCCATGTTTGGATTGGCATTTGGAGAGCTTAAATGCCCGTTATGTCTATAGCAAGTTAGCAACTATTTGTTGCTTTCGCGTTGAACGTGCTGTGGAACATGCGGGGAAAACACACTATAAATCACATGACTAATAAGTTATAACTACAGTTCACTTCCCTCAATAAAAGAATTTCAAATTTCTTGAGCAAACAACGTCCATTGGTAAAGAGAAAACAAAAACATACCTTGCACGTGGCAAGCGTATCCTTACAGTTCTGAAGACTGCGAAAAACAAAGTCCCCAAAAAACTTTAGGCTCAAACAGTTCACTGCAATCTTGAGAAGCACGATATTCATATTTCACACCAGCTATACTGATATATACCTCTCGCGAAGAGACAAGATCATTCCAGTTGTGACGCCAGAAGCTGCTTCTTCAGCTTTCGTTTTGGCCTAAATGAGGAACACCACAAATTGCGGTTAAGCTTTTTGAGAAAACGAATACTCGAATATTCAATTAAGCAAATATTACCTTCTTCTTTCCGAAAGGATCATTTTCGTAATCTTCATCGTCATAATCGGGAGATGGCCTCTTATTACCTATAGTATCTATTTCAGAACAATGAAACAATAAGAATATGTTGAATAATAGCTTCTTGTAAAAAAAAATGTTGAATAATAGCATGTGCAATTTGATAACAAAAGCAAAACCTGAATGCGTTCCGCTAAATCCGCCTCCAAAATCAAAGTCCTGCGTTTGAGAGAAAACGCGAGATAATAAGGGAAACACGCATGAGAAGACAAACGGCGAGGGACAAAAGGGTTAGGACTTACCTCGTCGAAATGAGTAGGGGAAGCCATTATCAACTTCAAAAACCCTTGAGGGAACGAAACCGCACCGGCAAGTGCAAACCAAACAAATTGCTGCTGCTGTGCTAATACTAGTAATTCCCAGAAGAATGAAACAAAATAAATTGAACAACCAGAATTTGATTGAAAGTAGCAAACATTATAGATGTAGTGTGTTCAGGCCTTAAAGAAACCTATATCTAATTCGTTTTTTGTGAAGCTCCTCTCCTTCAACATGAGAACCTGTTAACATTCTCGTTGCGGCTTTGGTAGAGAGAATACATATTGTATGGAAATTGAGTTTTCACAATCGTAAATCCATCTCAATTTATTTTTTATTTTTTCTCAATTTTATTTATGTATGTACATTTTTTATGAAAGATTTTTTATGTGGAGGAGTATCACACCAAAAAATATGTGTTGAAACTTGAAACCTAGACTCTAATAATCATCCGCAACATATCAAATATTTATTAAAAGATATAAATAAAGAAAACAAAAAAAAAACACGGGGGACATTTACCAAAAATAAAATAAAATGGGGGACTATAACCGGGACCTATGGAAGAATAACGAGCTTATGAAAATCTATAACTAAGAAGACCCAGGGCCTGTTTGGAACAATTTATTTTGAGCTTATTTGAGCTTATCTTATGGTATAAACACTTATATATCTGTTTGGAAGAGATTAAAAAATTAGCTTATAGCACCCCATAAACCCAAAATAATAAGCTCTGAATAGTAGCTTATAACGGCTTATGGGAGGAGCTTATACGGAGGCCCCATATTCAAATCCCGCTGAGCTTGTTTTCGTTAACAAACTATTATGCCTTTTGACCTTTTCGGTTTTCATCATAGCTGTCAAAACTGGACCGGACCGGCTGGTTCGACCGGTTGGACCGGGAACCGAACCCCTGTCCGGTCCGATTGAACCTCAAAACCGGACTGCACAAGAACTGGCCTAAAAATCGGTAAAAAAACCGACCAAAACGGGGGAAAAATGGGGCAAAAACGAGAACCGACCGGGTCTTAAAAAAATTAATTTTTTATTTTTATTTTATTTTAAAAAATAGTAAATGATACTATTTTTGACACATAAGAGATTTTTTATCCATTTTTTTCACGTCGATGGATTAAATTAAATATTATAATAAAATTTAAAATTAATTTATATATTAATATTATTATGAGAGTACTTACATTATAGTATTTGTGATTATTGAATATTAAAATGTTATTATAACATATTTGTTTTAGTTTAATATGTAATTTTTGCATGTTATATGTTGACTTATAATATTTTAAGTGAAGTTTAATTTTTTATGTTGTGATGTTATGAAAATTATGTTATTTTTTGTTTATTAGTGCTTTATATGTTATATTAAAAATTTTAAAAATATAATTTAATTCATTTCCGATTCCACCCCGATCCGACTTTTGAACCTTGAACCCATACTTACACCAATTCAATATCTGGTTCGGGGTTTTGATAACCTTGTTTTTCATACTTGCAGTCTTGCACACAGATTGTTTCACTGTCGGCCCCACATTTTTCTTCATCCACTAGTAACATACCCGTGCATACGCACGGGTAGGGATCATGGATCTTGATAAATTGATTTTCTAAAGAAAATACAAAGCAAAAATTGCATGTGAATATTTTAATTGGTAAAAAAAAAACCAAACACATTCAGGAAGAGTTGTTAATCTTTAATATCACTATAAGAACATTGGATGAAGGATCTGAAATGGTTCATGTTTATAACAAAATAACACCAATGAGTTTTAAGTGTATCTCACATATCTTGAGAAATCAAGCTTGTCGAGATCAAGCCTGCCGAGATCAAGCTCAAGTCGCTGGTCCTCGTTGCCGAAATCAAGCTTGATCTCGGCGGACAGCTTGATCTCGGCGGAAGACAACTATCTATTGGAGCATGCAGTCGAGGACCAGCGGCAGGCTTGATCTCGACGGTGTGAATAGCCGAGATCAACAGCCATGTCAAGCTCAACTCAACCCGAGATCAAGCTCAACCTGCCGAGATCAAGCTTGATTTCGGCGGCAGGACCAGCCAGGCATTGATCTCGACAGATTGAGATCAAGCTCAACCTGTCGAGATCAATGCTCCTCAGTTCTCAACCTGTCAACAGCTTCATGTCAAGCTCAACCTGTCGAGAAGCTTGATCTCGACAGGTGTGAATATCTGTCGAGATCAACAGCTTCATGTCAAGCTCAACCTGTCGAGATCAAGCTCAACCTGTCGAGATCAATGCTCCTCAGTTCTCAGATGGAAAAGTGTGAGTTGCTTCTCATATGGTGACGAAGCTGGAGGGAGAAGATGCATGTCTTTATCTTCTCCAAGGATTCGAGGAAGATGGAGGTTGTGGACAGCTTGATCTCGGCAGTTGAGGACCAGCGAGCTTGATCTCGACAGGTGTGAATAGCTGTCGAGATCAACAGCTTCATGTCAAGCTCAACCTGTCGAGGTCAAGCTCAACCTGTCGAGATCAATGCTCCTCAGTTCTCAGATAGAAAAGTGTGAGTTGCTTCTCATATGGTGACGAAGCTGGAGTTGATCTCGACAGGTGTGAATAGCTGTCGAGATCAACAGCTTCATGTCAAGCTCAACCTGTCGATATCAAGCTCAACCTGTCGATATCAAATCTCGACAGGTGTGAATAGCTGTCGAGATCAACAGCTTCATGTTAAGCTCAACCTGTCGAGATCAAGCTTGATTTCGACAGCTTGAGCATTGATCTCGACAGATTGAGATCAAGCTCAACCTGTCGAGATCAAGCTCAACCTATCGAGATCAATGCTCCTCAGTTCTCAGATGGAAAAGTGTGAGTTGCTTCTCATATGGTGACGAAGCTGGACGGAGAAGATGCATGTCTTTATCTTCTCCAAGGATTCGAGGAAGATTGAGGTTGTGAACTGCTTGACCCTCCGACACTCATTTTGGATTGACTTCCTCACACAGCTCAGAATTTGAATCCCTAAATCCACCAACACTCATTTGCGTGACACAAAAAATGAGGAACAGAGAAGAAGAGGGAAGAGAGGCCATGAAATGAAAGTAGGGAGAGACCGAGAGAGGAGTTTGTGAGATTCCAAACTTTTCAAATTTGAAATTTGAAATGGAGATGAGAGAAGAGTGTGGAAAAATTGCAGAGGAGAAAAGTTGCACAGCTTCAGCAAAGAGAAGGATTACAACCTGGGTAATCCCGAAACCACATCGAAGGAGAGAAGATGAGAAAGAGAGTGACAAAAACGTGTGAGTGAGAGAGAGAGAGAGAGAATCTGAAATCTGAAATTTGAAAGAGAGAGAGTAAGGGAAGGGGTTTTTTTTTTAATTATCAGAAGAACGTGGAGACAATGAGCTGCAACAAAATTGAAATTGTGTTGACCAAAATACCATTAAAAAGGGACACGTGTCACATACTCAGTTAGGGGTAAATTTAGGATTTCAACAGCCCTAAATTCTCCTATATTAAGATTGACTTTTCTTTTCTTGCTTTGCATTTCACAAGCCATTTCTTTTCTTGCTTTGCATTTCACAAGCCACCTGACCTCCCCCACGCTGCTGTGTTTTTTTTCACTACCTTTTTTTTTTTTTTACGAATACTACCTTTTTTTGAAACAATTTTTACTTCCCGGTTTATATATATATATATATATATATATATATATATATATATATATATATATATATATATATATATATATGATATTTACCAACTTAAGCCCACCTATTTTTTAGTTGGTATAAGTTAACAAACTACACCTTAAGGTGTATTTGACAAGTTTTTAGTTGTAGCTTGCTAACTTATACCAACTAAAAAATAGGTGGGTATAAGTTAGCAAATCCCTATATATATATATATATATAATAACTTTATATTAACTATTTCTATAATTTTAGAAAATTAGTTATATTCTAAGTAATTTGATTAGCTATTTTTTTCAATTCATATATTTCCTTTTTTTGGGTACAAACAATTCATATATTTCTAATAATAATTTAATAAATATGGTTAACCTTAATAAGGTAATATTCATAAAATTTTAGATTTAGGTGGTCTTTTTTAAATTATAAACATTCATAAGCACTTATGTAATAATGCATCCAAACACCCAATTCTGTGTAAGCTCTCATGCTATAAGCGCTTATGTCATAAGCTCTCATGTTATAAGCTCTTATACTATAAGCGCTTAAATAAGTTGTTTATCCAAACATGACCCTAATCTATTTCTAAAGAAGTCCTCTCTAATAAAATTAGAGATAAAATAAATTATACATCAAATATATATTATAACTCAAAAAATGTATTGAAAGTAAAAAATAAAAAATCAAATTAAATTAAAATTTTAATAAAATACATGACTTTAAATTTATGATTACTAATTAATAAATAACCCCACTTTTTCACAATTTTATAACTTACCTGACGAGTTTGGATCAGAGTCCGATTAGGACAGACCACAACCCTAAATTCAACCAAAGCGGATTTTTTCCCCTGTTATTATGGTTTTCTTTCTTTCTTTTACTAGTCTGTTATAGCCAAACAAGTTGAGTTAGACGAGTATTAATTGTTCTGTTTTAATACCTCTTATGGTGCAACAGTCATTAATGCTACTGCTGCTTGGGCCTTCTTTTCCAAATATTATGTGGCTAGATTTGAAGTTGTTGTTGTGAGCTAGTAATAACTGTTGTTGTTAGCATTAGAGAAAGAGTTGGGGGTATCGCCTTTTGTAGAAAATATGGTTGAATATTGAATATGGAGATAATCTAATTGCTAGAGTCAAAGGAAGACCAAGAAAAACTATGGACAAAACTGTTAAGAAATATTTAGAGGCCAATGTTTTGGCTATAGACATAATTTATGATAGAACATTATGGTATTGTTTGATCCATGTAGCCAACCCCACCTAGTGGGATATGGCTTGATTGTTGTTCTTGTTGACCACTAGGCAACATGTATCAAAGAAGAAGTAGACCAAGCTCTAAAAAGAAAAGGTGAGAAATAACTTGATATGGGCAGCAAAAAATATTGAGAGGACTAGAAAAATGACATATACAAGTTAGATGCATCTTGGACGGACACAAAATAATAACTTACTACTGTGCTACAACTTCTATGGTAAGTTGATTTATTATCTTCATGTACATATCACTTGACCTTTGTATATTGTCTCAACACATAATTTGAGTAAAGCTAATGACACTCTACTTATGTTGTCATTCCCCCTTTTTTATAGCAAAACTTCTAAGCAAATGAAACTAGTTTCCCATAGTATATGGTAACGCAAATTATGAGTAATGCAGATAAAATAAACTTATGAGAAATGATTCAATAACCATTTTCTCTTCCAGGATTTTTTTTCCAATAAAACAAAGTGATTTCTTTCGAAGCTTGAGTTCTTTACCAAGATCCAAATGTGTTGTGCAAAATCAAATTGTGAGATTTTAGACATAGATTGAAGCATTTGTCTTTCATTTTGTGTTGTGTCTCTCTTGTAGATATTGAACTCGTGAAGCAATCAATACAACTTGTTCTTCGAATCTTTTCCATGGAATCTATCAAAATAACCATAACATTTGGTCCTCCTGTGATTAATACCACATCCTCATGCTGTCTAAACTTATATTCAATGAATAAAATTTGTATTCTACTCTGCTTATTTTTATCTTTAGTATATATATATATGGAATATTAATCACTTACAAACTAAAAATGTGTTGTTTGAATTGGAAAAATAGGTATGTAGTTTTTTATTTCAAATACAATAAACTTATAACTTCTATTTTGATACGTATAAACTAAATTTCATAAAGACTGGAAATGCAAAAAAGAAGGAAAAAATACGTACATAGCACCCCCATCAATTTAAGTATTGAAAATTTATAAGACGGACTAAATCTATTCCAAAACGAAAAATAACTGGAATACATTTTAAACTGAACTATCTTTATAACAAGCTGACATAACCACTTTTAGATCAATAATTCCAGCTAGTAGTAAAAAGATTCATCTTTCCAAAGCCAAAACCAACTGCAAAATTAGATCTTCACGAGGCACGTGCATCTTTTGATCCTTTATGTGGTATGTTAATCTTTATAATAATGGTAAATTCTTCCATACCCAGGAAGAAAGGTGGGTATCGATACCCATTCGTGAAATAGACAAAAATAATCTCAATAAAAATAAAAAAACTATAATTCAAACATAAATTATAAATAACAAAACAAATAAAACCTACAAAACAAACTCGAAATAAAAAAATAAATTAAAATATCAAAAGAAATTGAAATCGTATATGAAAGAAATAAAATAATAGAAGAAATTGACAAAAATATAATTTTATTATTAGGAATGAAATAAGAAAAGAAGAATAAGTTAGGAATGAAATTAAATGGTTTACATAAATATTAGAATATTATTTAAGCAGTGATCCAAATAACAAAAATAGAGAATGAATTTTTATAAAAAATGAAATAGAAAAAAAATAAAAAAACTCCTTAGAGAAAGTCAAAATTTATTACTATACTCTCACACTAACAATAGATATGAAAACTAAGCATTTAATTTCACTTTAAAAAAGTTAAAAAATGATGTGGTGTCAAATGATTGGTCATTGGGTATTCATACCCAATAAAACTCCGGGGTTTCGAAGTTCACACCTATAATAATTTAACATTGTAGAAATCATAGTTAACAATTAAATACATGAGAATGATCTTTTACCAAGACTATGTAAACGACTTTTTAGTACAATTGCGACTGTCATGGTATACACATGGACCACATGTTTTGCAAAGCCTAACTCTTTTTAGTTGTTGGTGTTCAATGGTCTTTGTAACATCCCTAAATATTCCTAACCTTGATTGTTGAACCTAGCTTAAACCCTAGGTTAACCCTACCTCTGGCTTGATTTGTTTGACTAACCTTATGTGCCTCTACATGTTCTTAAGTATACTGAGTGTTTAGAAATCTAAAATATGAGTTTTGGAAAGTTTCGGGTAAATCGGGAACAAATATTAGGTCTTAGACATTAACTACGCTTGCGGGAACACTCTGTCACTATTTTGATCATAACTGGAGCTCCGAGTATCCGATTGAGGCGTTCTTTGTGGCATTGGAAAGCTTAGAGAATTTTTTATAACTTTTTAGACCAGTTGTATCGCGTCGCGAGCCTAACAGATCGCGTCGTGACGGACCTAAAATAGTTAAGTCGGTCATAGAGAGAAAAAGAGGGTTCTAGACTAGTTGGATCGCGACGCGACCAATGGCGGTGGTGAGAGGGGGAGTCTTCCATTTTGCCTATAAATAGGCCTTAACCCCATCCATTCTTTCCAACTTCTTCCAAAGGTCTTTGGAAGAGTGTGGAGGGCGTGGAGGAGCTCCGGAAGCGCGACGGGACGTGGACGGTGGCGGCCTTCTAAGCCAGGTATGCATTCAATCTCTCCTCAGCTATCATAGGTCACAGCCCCTCTCCTAAGGTGCTGCTGCTATAAACCCTTAGTAGGGTTAAGGTCTCCTACACATGCTAACAGTACTACTCTACTACCTATTTTCCCTAGTGACTAAGGTATCTTCCCCCTTACCTGGCTTAGAAGATCGCTGCGGCTCGCGTCCTGTCACTCTTCCTTCTCCCCGAGCTCCCTTCGTACTCCAAATGACCAAATGGAGACTCTTGCTGAATGGGGAGAGGCGAGCTCTATTTATAGGCAAAAATTGGCTCCATCGCGTCGCGATGGCCACAGACACAGTCTCCCATCGCGTCACGACGAGGACACGTGTCACGCATCGGATCAGCGTGATCACCGACTTACCTTCCAACATATATCGCGTCGCGACGGTTTTCTTCATATTCTCCGTCGTGTCGGTCAAAGTTCTACAATGTTCCAGATCTTTCCTTCCACCGCGTCGCGAGCATCCCTTTGTTATTCTCATCGCGTCGCGACAGAGGCTAACTGAAAATATCTTGTTTTTGACGTTCTAGAAGATTCTCAAGTGTTCTTACGTCTTTCTAGGGCATTCCAGACTACTCTAGGGACTTCTAGACTATTCTGATAATTTCTTATCTCTTTTCTAGGGTTTATGGGTCTCATTTAAGCCCCATTTTATCCTTTAATTAAGGTTTTTAACTCCCGTTTATCACTTAATTATTTTCCTAATATTGTTTTGAAAATCAGGATGTCACAAGCAGTACTGTCAAGGCTTACGGCATTGTTTTTGTTCCCTCCTTGTGCACCAAAATCCCTGTTGAGATTTCATGGACCAAACCCCTAGAGTGATGCAGTGTTGTTTATGGTAGTTGTCTTACTAATACAAATCTTGTTGGTTTCGGAGGATTGATAAGGGATCACAAAAGGAAATTTCTCCAGGGGTTCTATGGTAGCATTGGTGTCTCAAATATCCTACATGTTGAGGTTATGGCACTCTTTAAAGGCATTAGGGTTTGCTGGAATGAAGGGTATTGCAAGGTGTTGTGTTATTTTGACTTTATGCAAACTTTGAAGTTAGTAAAAGAAGAAATTCAAGTCCATCATCAGTTGAGAAATGAGATAGCTTATATCAAATCCTACATGTCCAAGGATTGGAGCTTTTCCTTATTTCATACTTAAAGAGAGGGTAATCATTACACTTATTACTTGGCAAAAATAGGGGTAAGGGTGAGCATCTAGTGGTTATTGAGGAAGTTCTTGCTGGTATATATGCAACATCTTGTTTTGGCTGATGTCATGGGTACAATTTTTGTGCGGGAATAGTCTCTCTTTCTTTCCTTCTTTTGTCTTTTGCTTTTTTGTCATTATACAAGTACGAGTATGAGTATTTAGGTATCCAACGAATATGAGTATTAGCGTTGCTACTCACATAGATTTGAGTCCTGGTACGTGTATTTTTTTTATAATGGAAGTATAGAGATATACTAGATATAACCCCCGTGCGTTGCACGAGTTTGTTTATATTTTATATAAATATTTTTTAAAAATGTGTGAAAGTTATATAATTTATTTATATATAAAAATATTTTATACGAATCTCTCAACAGATTGTTGTGCACCTAATACATAGTCATTTTTTAGTTGTTGTTGAAGGGCTTGATATGGTTATCCCCGTCTTGTATGATTAGATTGTAGTTTTTTTCTCCTTTAGGCCTTATGCCTTCGTTAATATCAAAAAATAAGTAAAATAGAATTTTATTAATTATAAAATAATGTGTAATAATTAAACATAGTTATGTTGAAAAATTAAATTAAATAACATTTATTTATAAATTAGTTTCTTATAAAATATTTTTTATCATGTCTAATAATAAGAATTATCAATTTTGCAGCAAAGTTATCATTGAAACTTTAATATCACGAAAGAAAACTATATCAAATAAGTTTATTAAATATGTTATGGTATTATATATATTTTTTGACTGAAAGTATTATATTTTCTAATATGCATATTTCTTATCTTATTTATCAACAAATAATTTCAATTATTATGGTTAAATTATTGTTGATAATAAGATACGTAATTATCCATGATAAATTATAAGTTTTTTCAAATATAATCCACATAATTCAACATTTGTTATTGCCTTTTAGTTATCATCGTTACATAGAATCTATTTATTAAAGATTATTTTTTCTCTAAATCAAACGTCATTTATCATCAAAAAACTATTTATAAAATAAGTTTTTTTATATTAGTGCTATCTTTTGTAATAATCTTTATGTGAAATATTTGATTTCTATTAACAAGGAATTTTATCATATTATACATTTCTAATTTAATATTAATATTTCTAAGTAGCATACTTGGTACAATTTTCTTAAAAAATATAGTAAAATTCAAGTAGTCATCAATCATATGAATTATTTTTTCATTCTCATCTAGATAGTACTACTACTAATTTTTGCTCTTCAATTATGTTATTAAATTATAAATTTAATTTTTAAAATAAATTTTATATGTTAAACTTGCTTGTAACTTTTGTTACATAAAATTATAGTTTTTAGTTGTCATACCCTAATTTTGTCCGGCCCTTATTTATTTATTTATTTATTTATTTTACTTAAATTAGTAATAAAAAAATAATAATATTTTTGGTCTCATAATAAAAAGAAGGCGGCAAAAAATAGAAAGAAAAAAGAAATAAAAGAAAATGTTTTTTTTTTTGAAGAAAAGCGGATGCATATAGCAATTCTGGTGGGTGCCAATAGCAGCCTAGCCCAGCACTACACCCCTGGCGCAGCGCAACTCTCTCTCCCAGTGCAACACAGCCTATTGCGCGCATCCTGTAACATCTCAATTTTTATGAAAATTATTTTATAGTTTCCGACTACTTGAAAATAAATCACAGAGATTGATCACCTCAATGGTTTGTTAAAAGTACGAAGAACTACCAAGATTTATAGTAAACAATTTACTGTTGTAGTAATTAATTCAGATTAAGAGACAGTGTAGACGTATACTGTTTTTAATATGAATTAATATCGAAAAATGCGAAAGATTGATGTTTGATTAAAGAAAATTATTTTATTGAAAGAGAAATAATTTTCAGGATTTAATAAATATTTTAAGTCATGGTTTGGATTTTTTATTGTCTAGTTATTGTATTAATTGTCTGTTTTATGTCATATTTAATATGACTATTATTTTAAAGATTTTGTCTTGATAATTTTATTGTTTTAATAATATCTAGTTAATAAGAGAAATTGAAATTAGTGATCCTCACTAATTTACAGTTTTTTATTACGCTGCGAGAATTCTATCGAATTCTGCCGTAACTAGGCTATTGTGTGTGTTTCTAATTGAAACATGCCCAAACGTGATCCAAATTTTATAAAATTTGAGATCTTAGCATTTTCCAATATTTATGATTTAGTGGAAATTTTTCTGGAATTTTTGGACATCAGAATAATATAGGGTGTTTTCTACGCCCAAATCTGCATTATGGTAGCGTTTTAACACACAAATCGAGAAAACGACATTCATAGAAATACTTCTAATATTTTTAGGGATATTTTGGTTTATTAATAATTTTTTATTATAGAATAATTTATTAGATTTATATTTGGAGTTTTTGATATAAAAACCCTAATATATGCGTAACGTCGTGCACCCGGTTGATCGAAAACGCGTCGTAGCGAAACCCTTACTTGGTGAGCAAGATTGTGGGCTGTAGGTGGATCAATAGGATGCAAGCCACATGATGGTAGCACACCATTTTGAATGGAGGCTTTTGATTGGCTTAGGAGGTAATGGGTAGTTAGTTTTGTTGGTTAATTTGTAAGTAATTAATTAAATTCCAACTAAATGAACAAATCTATTCCATCCATGTCCTAGCTGAAAATTTCGTGGCCTCCTTCCTCATATGACCAGCCCCATTCTATTTTCTCCATTGTTGAAGAACTTGAGAAGAACTTGAAAGAGAAAGTGTGGGTTTTGAAGGATTTTGGAGACAAAGCTTCCATCTTTACTTCTTTGCTACTCAATCCTTGTTCAATCATCACCTAACCTCTTGGTAATCTTCATGAACTTCCTCTTATGTTTCTTGAGTTTCATAAAATGGGTTTTGTTGATTCTTAGAGTTGTTGTTGCTTAGAAGTGTTAGATTGTGTTAGAATAGCTTGTTTAATCCTTGAATCCATCAATTTCCTCCTTGATTACACTTGTTTGATCATTTTAAATTTGAGAAACCCTAAGAGATGAAAGGGGCCAAATTTATAGGGCTGTTAGGGGGTTTATTTTTGGCTTGATTTTGTGGTTTTGGAGTTAGATCTTTGAGGGTTTTATCTTAGTACACTTAATCTAGTCATATACATGATTATACAAAGTTTTGTGAAATTAATTTGGAGATTTTTTAGGGGCTAGAAACCGTGGATTTTGAGCATGATCTTGATGATGTTTTAAGTTGTTTTTCAAATATTTTAAGTGTTTAATAAGTTAGCTTTTGGTTATGGTTTAAGAACTAAAAAGAGTGTTATGTTTAAAGCTTTGAAATGGTTAAAATAAAACAATTTTGGGGGCTGTTTGTGAGGCTTAAAAACAGTAACTTTTAAGCATGATTTGGGTGAGTTTCAACTTGTTTTTAATTGTATTAAAGTGGTAAAGAAGTTTGGTTTTGGTAAGAGGTTTGATTAAATAAAGTTTGCATGATTTAGGAGTTAAAGGTTTAAAACCTTGAAGTTGTTTTTGAACTTCCAAAACCGTGGCCTTCAAAGGGATTTTGTGACTTGTTATTGACTTGCATTTATGCTTAAAAATAGTTGTAAAAGTGGTTGATGATTTGATTTAGCAAAACAATTCAAAGAAGCATGATTTTGGAAAAAGTTTTGGGTTATGTCTTAAGATTGTTTTAAACTTGTAATGAATTTAATTCTAGAATTTTGTGACATGTTCTAGTGTTTTGAAAAGTGGTTCAAAGTTGGCAAAACACTATTCATTTGGTAAAACACTATTCCAATTGGTAAATTTTGGTTTAGCTATTTTTCTAAGTGTGTAGCTTTTGTAAAAGCTTGAAAACTTGCATGGTTTGAATTTGTTTCATGGCATATGATTAGGTGTGATCCAAATAGGTCAAGTTAGAAAGATTTTAGGCCCTTTTTAGGACTAAAACCGTGGCTGCCCTAGAGTCTTAGGACTTGGGTTTTTGGTTCTAATTGGATTAAGTTTGCATTGTTAAGGTTCGTGCATAAGGCTCGTGCGGGGAACGACTTGACGATAGTTCGAATTTACCTTGCTTGGATTGTTAAAGCGCCCAAGGTAAGGGAAATTTTTACATAATGAGTTTGGGCTTTTCACCTTGTTTGTTGTTTGTTTGATTGTTGATTGATTGTGTGGTAGTACTTGTAGTATTACTATGTGCTGTTGAGATGTTGTAGCATGAACTGTTGTGTATTGATTTAGCCCTGTGTGACAAGACTGAATTGTATTGTGTGACTTAAATCATACTTGATTGATTTAATTGGACTTGGAATTGATGATAATATGTAGCATGTTCTTGGCCCTGCGTGGCATTATGAGTTATATTGTTTTCCTTGAATCACCTTGGATTTCATTGGAACTTGGTATTGAATTAGAATATGAAAAATATTATTGTTGATAATGGATTAATTAACAATGCGTTGATCGACTGCTATTGGTTGACGATTTACATCCAGAACTGATGCGATTCCACAAGCCGAATTCTGATTTCGTAAACAAATTGTTAAGGGCATTTTGAGTTAAAAGTAAGCGTGAGGGTTTTAGTACAACTAGCCAAAGCTTGCAAAGAAATTTCAATGGAATAATAGTGGAGAAAAGAACTTGAAATAAATAGTACAATTTACGAAAACGGTTGAGTTAAATGATGCACCTGGGAAAATTCTGGCTAGGAAAGACTTTGTAATTAAGAGTGTTCGCACCACCTCTCTTTCCTGGGAATTCTTCTAGTGTGTTATTTAGCACAACTAGGGTTTCAACGACCTAGAACTAAAAAGTATTTTCAGATACATAGGAGTGATACAAGAACTGAGAAAGAGATTTCAAAGATCGAGTTTTTGAAAGAATTAAACATAGGGAACCTAGTGTTCCTATTGAGCATATGGGCCATGTGTCCTGTGCTGGGACTTAATGTCATGCTTGCGTGCGTATTTTCTTGATTAAGGATTGGACCTAGTGTTCCATATGGCGTGCCTAGTATCTCAACCTAAAAATTGAGCCTAGTGTTCCGCATTACGTGCCTAGAGTTTCAATCTAAGATTGGGATTTGGAAACACCCGAACTTTGTGTCCCGTGTTGAACTCTTAGTTAATTGAGATTTGGAAACCCACTAAGTTGAGTGAGTGAGGGTTCGTCGATCCACATTGATTAATTAAAACATTACTCGGGCGTTCACTACGGTGAGTATGCCATATTGTAGAATTTGTTGGATATCACTTGGGCGTTCACTACGGTGAGCATGCCATATTGTAGAATTTGTTGGATATCACTCGGGCGTTCACTACAGCGAGCATGCCATATTGTTGAATTTGTTGGATATCACTCCGGCGTTCACTACAGTGAGCATGTCATATTGTTGAATTTGTTTGGATGCGTACTAACCATTGAGCATCGACACTCAGAGCGTTTGATTGGTCTTAAAGACTTCAAAAGACGAGTTGTCATGTTATTCGTAGTGTTTGATTAGTCGTACATACTTCAAAAGGCGAGTTGACATTGCATCGCCTAAGTAGAGGCAAGCCAAAGTAGTGGCAAGCCTAAGTAGAGGCTATCTTGTTCGGACGTTGGGAAAGTAGTCCCCCATACTGCTGACCTATTAAGGCCGCAGGTGTATACACAACTTGCCATACTACATTGACATGCATAGCTAATCACATTTATGATATGTGATGAAGGGTTTGATGAATTGATATTGTGATGACTTGATCACTGGTCTGTTGATAGACTTGCCTGCTCACATGCAATAATTTGATATTGTAGTGACTTGATTGTGGATCTGTTGGTTGCTCACATGCAATGCTTGATATACCATGCTGATTGTGTGCGGTCTATTAAGTATGTATATGTATATAAAAGCATGTTGTTGTATTATATATGTATATATTGTTTGCATGCGACATAGCCTATGATAAACTCGTGGACAAAGGATTTACCCTTGCACTGTTGTTGGATTGGATGTCCTTATGGATGTCACTTCCAGATGGAGTTCGGTAGCTGCTTCAGTTTCGTCTTCCAGGAGCATTGAAGATTGAGCCAGTGGAGGAAGATTCCTCTGAGTACTTCGTGTTTGGTCTTGCTGAGCTGTTTCTCAGTAAGAGTTATAGTTGTTGGCCAGCTTAGCTTAGGGTTTTGTATTTGTTGTTTTGTAATTACTCTTTTCAGAAAACCTCGCCTTAGTGCGAAATGATTATGTTATGTGAAGTATTATTTTGTGATGCATTATACTCTGATATTTGCAAAAGTCTGAATTGACATCATTTAGAAAACTGTAGTACTCTATGCCTCATTTTGAAAAGGGTTTCAAAGGAAAGGAAATGAAAAAAAAAAATTACTCCTATTTTTCCATTGCGAAATACATAAGAGTACTCTTTAACTGAAAGCATACAAGCATTAAATGTTTTCAGCATTAGATTGGGTTGCACGGTAGCACCCCGGAATCGGGGTGTTACACACCCCCTATTTACTGGCAGTGCCCCTTTGGGCGCCTATCCTTTTCTCGCTACCCGCACCCCCTTTTCCCTTAGCCTCTCTCACGCGGGCCACAAGACCCAGCCTAATACATAAACCAAAACAAAAAACCATTCCCTCACTTCCTTCAGCAGGAGCGCCGCTCCCCCTCTCTTTTTCTCTTCCATCATTTCTCTCTCATTCCCTCTAAACCCCACGCTCTCCTCCTTTCTCTTCTCTCTCATTCCTTAACCCTAACACTTATCTCCTTCAAACTCCCTCTCTAGGCCTCGGCGGCGGCCCCTCCCTCTCCCATCCTTCTTCTTTCTTCCACCATCATCCAAAACCCTAAAAATAAAAAACCTAGTTGTGACCCTTTCCCCCTTTTTTCGGCCTCAATCCCTTCCTCTTTCCTTTTTCTATCTCAATCTCAAATTTACCGGATCTATAAAAATAAATTGAATCAAATCTCCAACATTCATGGATCTAGATACCACAAAAGGGAGTTTCTTCTTTCCTCTTTATGATTTCCTTTTAAAAGTTTCCATTTTTTATGTTATTAATTAATTCATTTGTTTATTTCCCTTTTTTGCAGAGAAGAAAGAAGCAAGAATTGGTGTCTATATAAGCCGAGTGCAAGACCGTGAAGAAAGGAGAAGAGCGTTTACTGAAACGAGAAAGAAAAGAGAAAGACAAAAGTAGAGAGAGCACTCCGAAATATAGTTCTTTTCTCCTTTTGTTTTGGTTCTTTTTTTAATTTACGGGAGAACCCTAAAATAAGGTTCTGACCCTTCATCTTTTTGGAATTCATTTGTATTTTCTAGAGCTCTTTTGGTTGTAAAACATAGATTTGGAATTTTAATTAAATCCTTCTTCTCCTCTTTGTGATTTTACGTTTTCTGCAATTTTATTTTATTTTTATTTTTAAGTTTATACTATGTGGTCTGTTAGGGGGGAACCCAAGGTTCCCTTTTGACCACTGTGGGCACCGCTACCGCCGCTGTCATTGCTGTCTCAGGCTTGGGGTCTCACCTTAAAATCAAAGTTCCCATGATTATGCACCCATTTATGTTTTTTATTGTTTCATTTTATCAACCTGGTCCCTTTTGAAATATAATGCTGATTTTTTTAAAATTGAAGAATTAAACATTTTGTAATTAGAATATTTTTGTTGTTTATTGTCATTAAAGAAAAGTAAAAAAGGGTTTATTTTAGATTAAGGTTCCAAGCCAAATAAGGCTTTTAGAAAAATTTCACTTATTTAATTTCTTTCTTTTTAAATCTAATTTCTATAAATAAAATGTTCTTGAAACTAAAACAGAAATGGGACAATTTTAGATCTAGGTTTTTTGGTTTGATTTTTTTAAAGGGGAATTAATCTTTCAAGGTAAACAACTTTTCAAACAATTAAAGGGTACCATTTTAAATGGGCGTCGTAGGGGTGCTAACACATTCCCTACGCCTAACCAACTCCCGAACCTTTAAATTTGATTCTAAGACCATTTTTCTTCAATTTTTCAAAATGAGTTTTTCCTATTGTTTTCCCTAATAAACATAGGTGGCGGCACCATTAAATTTTTGGGTGGTTGTCACAGCTAGCGACTCCACTGGGGACTTTAGAGAGTTTAGGCCAATAATTGTTTGTATTGATTTGTTTGCCTTACATGATTTATTTCCCTTTTATTTTATTCTTTTTACTCCTATTTGTTCATTATATATTTTGCTCATATGTTTATATATTTGAACCTTAGGATATAAGACATGTGTATATATTATGTTTTGATTTGTTTTGCAGTGAGTAGTGTTTTAGGTAATTGTTCCTTTACACATTTTGCGCACTACGAGTGACTGCCCTATACCCGGGCCCGAGTGAACCTTAAGTTAGGAAAGGCTGTGTAGTGGGTGCTCTGCTGGACGTACGGCCAGTAAGTTCCTATGAAGGCCTCACCTAGAGTTTGGCTCTATTTGAGAAAAAAATTATCTTTAATAGTATACCTATTGTTGGTGGTAACATTTGCAAATGGGACCCTCGGCTCTAGGGCCTTTTAGATTAGTACTCAATCCACCCATGGGAAGACACTTATGTGGACCCTAGACCCATTCTTAGGAGACACCAACTCAATGTCACAAAATGAGCATACCTTATCTGTCCCATTTCCCAAGTGACAAAAGTCGTAAAACCTAAAATCTTAGGAAATACCGATCTAATTCACAAGGGGCACCTTGCCCATTTTTCTTTCATTCATTTAATTTCCTAAAAAAATGTTTTTTAAAAAACAATAAATAGAGTTTTATTTTTTTTCTTCTCTCATGCAAAAATTAAAAAAGAATAGATTTTCAAAAATCAAAAATATATTTTCTTTTTCTATCTTACCATCTTCTTTCTTGCAAAAATAATAAAAATTTTTTCAAAAAGTAAACATTTTCTCTTTTTACCAACATTTCTCTTTTTCATTGCATTCTTTTTGCAAAAATAATAAATCCAAAAATGAAAAAAAAATATTTCTCCTTTCTCCATCATATTTTTCGTATAAAATGTACATATAAAAAAAATGCATTCATAGCATGCATAACCATGACATCATCATAGCATAACTCTTTTTTTCCCATAACAGAAAATAGCTAATCTTCCCTTGCCCCCTTACCGGACTCGAGCCTAAGCTAGACTCATGAACGCGCTAGAACAAAATCAACAAGCAATGAGAGAGGACCTCGATCAAATGAAGGAACAGATGGGTAGAATGTTTGACCTCTTACTAGGTTTGGATGCAAAATTGACACGTGAAGGAAATCCTTTTATCAACAATAATGAGTGTCGAGAGACTTACACCGGTCCATCAGGGCCACGATTCGTTGCCATGACTGCTCATGAGGACCCCTAACTAAGGAAAGATTCCAAAGTATGGAAGAGAGGCTGAAAGCAATTGAAGGGGCAAATCATATTGGGTTCGAAGCTTCAGATGTATGCTTGGTCCCTGACGTGGTAATTCCTCCTAAATTCAAAGTCCCTAAGTTTTCCAAGTACGAGGGATTAACTTGTCCAAAAAGCCACCTCATCATGTACTGCCGAAAAATGACCTCTTGCTCCAACGATGATAAGCTCCTAATCCATTTTTTTCAAGAGAGTCTTACCGGGGCATCCCACGCTGGTATATGCAGCTAAAGCGGGCCAAAATCAGCTCATGGAAGGACTTGGCTAATGCTTTCCTCAAGCAATATAACTACAATATGGGCATGGCTCTTGATCGCTCCCAGTTGCAAACTATGGTGAAAGGGGGCAACGAAACCTTCAAAGAGTATGTCCAAAGATGGAAAAACATTGTAGCCCAGGTAGAATCTCCGATATCTGAGAAAGAGATGGTTACCACATTTATTGACACACTTCATCAACCTTTCTATGATATGATGATTGGAAATATCTCTTCAAGCTTTCAGACCTAGTTGTTATCAGGGAAAGAGTGGAAGCGGGGATAACAAGCAAAAATATTGGCAACCTTGACGCTCAACAGCCATTGCGCATTATGGGCCAAGAAAGGGAAGAAGATACAAATGCTGCTAATCACGGCAAACCCCGCTGGTGCAGTGGGCCACTCAATTGAGAGTTATTGGGCTCTAAAGTACAAAGTGCAACATCTGATCAACGCCAAGTGGTCGAACTTCAAGAAAGATAGCCCTCTTTAAACAACTTTCATATGTTTTCTATGCTTTACCCGAAGCCTTATGGCATATTCTGTAAAAGGCCCATTATGTTCTCATCTTTTCAATTCATCAATAAAATGCAATTTTTCCTTCTTAACAGTCAATAAAAATGGTAAAGCAAATGCACACAATTTACCAAAAATTAACTTTTGTGAAAATTTGAGCAATAAAGTTTTGAGATGAAGTTTGACCTTTTTTTCTATCTCAAAAAATAAAAAATATATCCCTTGCTACCCCTTTTGAACCTAAAAAAAAAAAATCTTTCAAATATCCTAAACAAGGATCGCCCATACATTGAAGGCTGGTACAATAGTCCATTCAATTTTGTTTGTTAAAAAAAAAAAAGCAAAGCAAAGCAAGCAAGCCAATAGCAAATGCAACGTATCAAAGATGCTTGCAAGAATCAAAAAGAAAATGAAAAACGCAAAAGAAAAACAAGACAATTGTGTTAGCAACTAAAGAAGTGCATCTTTACACTAAAGATCCTTGTTAAAAAAAACCAAAACACTTTTTGAGCCTGAAACATCCTTCCTTTTGTGACCCTTTAACCCTTGGCCACTTACAACCCTAATAAAGTCCATTCTAATCAAAGGCAAATTGCTTATATTTTCTCAAAACATGATTTTTGAAAGAGGAAATCCATATAAACCTCTCAATGCAGTTGATTTACTAAAAAAGAAAAGAAAAGAAAAGGACAAAAGAAAAGAAAAGCTCGCTAGGCTGGAAACCCGAAAGGGCGGTCTAGGCAAAAGTTAGAGCGACCCGCTAGATTGAAAACTCGCAAAGAGCAGCCTAGGAAAAAGTTAGGGTCAAATTCACAAACATGTTAACCCGGATTGTAACTCTTGGACTTAAGCATAAACCATGAAGCTAGGGGCAAAAGTTGTGCCCATCATCAATAGGCTATGCATTCAAGAACTACACGAAGTGGCCTATCTCTTAACATAGATCCTTCCTCACATGGCTGGGCAATAGGGATGACAATTAGACCCAGGCCCGCTGGGTACCCGCAATGAGTAGGGTAATTACCCGCATTATGGGTCTAGGCCTGGGCCTGGGTAATTACCCGCAAACCTGAGCGGGTATGGGTGCGGGTACGGGCACTCTAGTACCCAGCCCGCCGCGCATAATATATATATATCTATATATATATATATATATATATATATATATATATATATATATATATATATAGTCATTAATCTACATTCTACACTGTCCACTTTCTAAACCTAGATCTAAAAATTTCCTAAAATCTGAACCCATCCCTCCTTCCCCGTCGCTTATTCCCTCCTTCCTAAAATCTGATTCCATTTCTCTTTCCCCAACGACTGCGTCGCTGCTGCCTCCTACAAAATCTGAACCCTTGCAAATTTCTTACAATATCTGAACCCGCTAGTCGCTGCTGCTTCTGTTCTGCACTACGGTTCACTCTGCCGCCGTCGTTGCACCGCTGTGCATTCACTTCGTCACTCTGCCGCCGTCGTGCGTTCTGCTATTCACTTCACCTCCGTGAGTTCACTTCATCACTATGTCGCTGCGGCGCCACTTCTCTATTTCTATCGCTCACTTCGCCACTTCGCCATCGTCATTGTTCAATTCTTCAATGTCCTGGTGGCTGGTGCGTTCAATAGAATTTTTTTCAATTGAATGTTGTTACTTCCGTGCTTTTCACAACCATCATTTGTGTTCCTAAAATTAATTTTTCTTTTACTCTGTGATTGCATGTAGTAAGTTGTGCAAGGACATGTTCAAGGCCTGGTCAAATTTGGATGATTCTTGTTTTGATGTTAAGAAAATTTCTGGAGGCATAACAAATTCGTGTGAGTTTTTTCTCCCCTTGTAACTCTCATTTTATCCTAAAAATGGAAGAAAAATAGGGAAATATTATGGTTAATATTTAGACTGATTTTCATATACTGAATGACTATATCCGGTAAACGGCTTACTTGCTAAATCCAGAAAAACAACTAGCTTCACTTTAATGTGGTTGCTTAATTACTTTTAGTTTATCCTTACCCTTTTGTCAATGACATGGAACCTAATTGAGATATTTGTCATTATCTGTCAGTACTGAAGGTTTCAGTTAAACAAGGAAATACTATTGATGATACTATAACCATCAGATTGTATGGGCTCAACACTGAGTACATCATTTATCGTCAGCGAGAATTGCAGGTTAGACAGTGTACAACATGGTTACATTACATACAAAAGTAGCCAAGTCATTGAATGCTTCTGCATGATTTCTTCGAGTCAAATGCTACAGTTCATCTAGCGTTGATGTTGCTGTTTTGATTTTATTATTGTTATCTGTGTGTTATACCCCAATTCTGTCCACTCACCTCTTTTAATTTATTTTTCGCTCTTATTTTATTTTATAATTGTTGGGCTCTTTATTGTGTTAGTTCTGTTAGGTCAATTCCAGCCCAATTGTGATAAAGAAAAAGGTACAAACACCTAGCTTTTTTGTTACAAATTGCCATCATCAAGTACAATCCCAAAATACAAACAAAAAGTCCATTACAGTCCAGCACAAGTCCATTTATAAAATCAGAATGAATAACAAACAAAAATTACAAAAATTGATAATAACATAAAAACAGAGATGCGCATGGCATCTGCCAAAGAGCTACAGCTCACTTCTTTGGGGTAGAGTCAATGTTCTTTCTTCTGGTTGTTTTGTTCTTTTCCATTTTTTGCACAAGGCAATTTTGCTTTACAACCACCACTTATCAGAATTGGTCTTCCAGTACTTTGAGTCACCACAAGAGGTGCTACGTTGTCTCCAACCAGCAATTTTCCCCTGCTCCAAGCATTTCACCTACAACATCAATTGCTCCTATAAATACCACAACAGAATAATAGAGAAGGGAGGAGTTTCTGAGGAATTTCTGATATTTCTACCATCAATCAAAGAATTAGAGACTTCATAATTCACTGAACTCAAACACAGAGAGAAAAAAAAAGAGTTGGGTATTAAGAAAAGCAACAAAAACAGCAGCAGAAGTAAGGAACGATATAGAGTAGAGCAACCGAGAAAGAAAAACAAAGGGTTCAGAATTGTTACCTGTTGAAAACACACTAGCTCATCCTACATAGAGCTTGGAGTCCAGGTAACTATTTGAGACACAATAGTTTTTTCTCCAAATTTCTAAACATCATTCTGAAATTGCATATATGGTGAGAATCAGAAAAAAAAAAGTGAATAATAGAAAGGAATAAGAGAAACTGAAATCAGGATGAGTGGTTAGAGATTAAAATTGATGAATCAGAAAAACTAGGAAAAGAGAAACCTGGTAAAGAGAACGAGAAGGAGAAGGTGGAGCCGCCGCCTGTCACCACGCCGATGGGCGAACACCACCGCGCGCGGGGCCCTCTCTCATTGCCCACTGCTGTGAATCGCTGTTCGCCACCGGACCAGAATCGACGCGGCCAGCCATGGTCGCACACTAGCTCTCCCTCTCGCGCCTTCCCCTCTCTTCCCCCACGGTTTCACCGCGGTCGCTCTCTCACGACCTCCGCCCGTCACGCGTAGGGCAGTGCGCGGCCAAGGATGGCGCACGCCGGCCGCTTCTTCTTCTTCTCCCTCGCAGCCGCGCCCCTCCTCTTCCCCTGCTCGCCTCCCCTTTCTCTCTCTGGCACTTGAGGCTGCCTACTTAGCAGCATTTTGGGGCTAGGGTTTCTAAAAGAAACCTGCTGGAGCCTCACCCTTTTTTTAATTATTTCATCCTTTCCTTTTTTTTTCTTTTTATTATTTATTTCTTTATCTATTTATTAATATTATGAGTATTATTATTTAAACCTTTTTTTGTTTGTTTTCTTTTTCTGGTCTCCATGTGGACCATGGGCCTTAGCCCATTCTTTCTCTCTTTCATTTTTACCAATTGTTATGATCAATCCTTACTAATACCTACCCCTTTTATCAATTAACCACACATTTTTTTATTTTAAAAATCCTCAATCCTTTTAATAGTAAATATTAGTAGTGACAACGCCAAATCTGCTTTTGGTTTGGTCACTACGCAAACCTTTTTCCGATTTCAAAAAAAAAAAACTTAAAATCTATGACTACTCTAAATCCTCTTTTGGTTTGGTCATCACAAAATCTCAATAAAAAAATCTAATAAATATTAGTAGTGACAACGCCAAATCCGCTTTTAATTTGGTCACTACGAAAACCCTTTTTTCGATTTCAAAAAACTTCAAATCAATGACTACTCCAAATCCTCTTTTGGTTTGGTCATTACAAAATTTTAATAAAATATCTTAAAATATTAGTAGTGATTAAGCCAGATCCACTTTTGATTTAATCATTATGCAAACCATAAATTAAGTCACAAACTGAATAATTAAAATCAACCAACACATAACCATTTTCTACCTAAGAACTACGTAGCCTTTGATTTCTCCACTGCACCAGGAGATACGTAGGAGCAGGAACTCATTCCTGTCAAGCGCAAAAATAAACAATTTTTATTAAGTCCTCCCTTTTTTTTATCTTTGTTAATTCTTGTCTTTTTTTCAATAAAAGGGAAATAGATATTTTTAGAAGTTAATATAATTTTGCACAATTAGTTAGAGGTAACCTTTTTCGAAAGGATGTCATAGGGTGCTAATACCTTCCCTATGCATAATTCGACTCCCGAACCCAAATCTGGTCGCAAGGACTATTTTCTTCAAAAAATGGTTTTTCCAATATTTTTCCTAAATAAATAAATCATTGATGGCAGCTCCATTAACCACGAATAAATCCCTCTGGATTTTTCGGTCGCTACAGCTGGCGACTCCACTGGGGACATTTAGAGAGTCAAGCCTAAATAATTAATTGTGCTAAGTAGTTAACTTTTATGTTTAATTCCCTTTTCTTTTTTGTGAATATTGATATTTGCTGTGAATATTATGCATGTATTGAACCTTAGGTTAGAAGACCATATTTTGCATATTTTATTTGTTTTGCAGCTTGGGTAATTTTAGGTTGCCTCCATCACACACCTTACTTACACATATTTTACACACACTTATGAGTGAGACCCTATACCCGGGCCCGAGTGCAGCTTAGAGAGTGAGAGGTTGTTAGTGATAGTCACTTCGGATCTACTTTCGATTTGGGTATCATGAGAACCTCATCTAGAGTGCGACTGTTTCATGGGTGCCCTCACGTAGGATCCTCTTCCTATTTATGGTCGTATCTTGAAATAGTACTTGGCTCTAGAGACCTTTGGTGAGGAATTTATTAGTACCACCTGTGAAAGTGCTCACAAGTCAGATGACTTATAGACCCTTAGAAGTAGAAACCCTCTGATTTAGGGTATCTTTATTTAGGACACAAGGAGGCGGTCTATTTTTTCGGTTGACCTTTCTTTCTTAGGTAAAAAAAACAAATTTTCATCAAGTAGCATAGGCATTCCATCATCTACAACATTTCAAAAACTAGACATATCACATTTGTTTGTTGTCCAATTCATTAATAATTACATTAGTTGGCATGCCCATGCATTCTTTTATAATCAACATGATAAAGTTTGACATCAGTGAATTTTAGCATGCTGCATCCATCCTCATTTCATTTAATTTTTGGGTAGGCTCGCCAAGGAATCGTAAGAAAGAGCTAGATTGTGAGTATTTGCGGCAAAATAATATGAGATCAAGTCGTGGAACAGTTTCAAAGAAGTTCATACATTCCAAAGCATTGAGGCCTACGATTCCCTAGCACGAAACAAGCAAATTCGTGCATACACATTTTTTTCTTCTTTTCTTACATACTCATGTCATTTTTTTAAAAATTACTAGAAAAAAATTGAACAAGCTGGTTCCTCGGCACCCTTATCGAACTCTCTCTCAATCAAAGATTATGGATGGCTAAGAGATGAAAGATGACGTCAACCAACTGAAGGAACAGATGAGCAAAGTTTTGGAGCTTCTGCAGTCTCTAGACAAAGACAAGGTCGCGGATGGGGTGTCTTCACCAGCAAATGATGAAAATCAAGCTACGATTTCCCACCCACCTGGCTTCAGTCCAATACAGTTGCAATATGGTCTCAATGCTCTAGGGATGATGGTACCTTTTGCAACTTACCCGCAAGGTCCTACACATTCACCAGCTAGCAACCCTCAGAATCAAATACCGCAATTCCCACTTTACGATCTCCCACCTAGTTATACGCCACCTATGGCCAGTGATGATTATGCAAACCCTAATCCTCAAGGCCCCCATGCACAACAGTTCCCACTATTTGGTCTCCCGCCCGATTACACACCGCCAGGTGCTAACAATAACTCTATAGAAACTGATTCCCAAGCACTTGTTGTACAAGATGTAGCTCAGCCTCAAGGATCCAGTTCAGGTACTGAAACCATACCAGTTCAAGGCTCAACTCTTGTCTTCATGACATACACCTTTCCACCTGGTTATGTTCCACCCCATGTCGGGAATACTCAAGGAGTCACTACGCCTGTAGTGACCCTCGTAGTGAATCCCCGACCATTTGGTCACCCCTATTATGTTCAAGGAAACCCATTAAATCCCTAGACTAACCGTGTTGCCTGGTCTCCAGCCATAGGGGGATTCAATCTGAGCGTCCCAGTTAGGAATCAATGGTCTGATACAAAGTTGTAAATCCTTGAAGATAGACTAAGAGCTGTAGAAGGAGTGAGTTATCTCGGTTCAAGTATTGCTCCAGATCTTTATCTCGTACCAGATGTGGTCATACCTGCAAAGTTCAAGGTGCCAGA
Source organism: Calophaca sinica (assembly GCA_037113605.1). NCBI lineage: Eukaryota > Viridiplantae > Streptophyta > Magnoliopsida > Fabales > Fabaceae > Calophaca > Calophaca sinica. The sequence goes on along the minus strand of CM073731.1, from coordinate 28,422,582 downwards.
CTTTGACAAGTATAAAGGGACAACTTGCCCGAAGAACCACTTGACCATGTACTGTAGGAAAATGGCATCCTATGCACATGATGACAAACTTCTGGTTCACTTTTTCCAGGATAGTTTGATTGGGGCAACGTCGAGTTGGTATACACACCTTGAGCGACCTCATATTCGTTGTTGGAAGGATTTGGTGGATGCTTTCTTGAAGCAGTATAAGTATAACATTGATATGGCTCCTGATAGAATGCAGTTGCAAAATATGGCAAAAACGGACAATGAGACTTTTAAGGAATATGCCCAACGATGGAGAGGACTGGCAGCCCAAGTGGAACCACCTCTGATCGAGAAAGAAATGGTGGCTATGTTCATGGATACTCTTCAATCACCCTTCTATGACAAAATGATCGGAAGTGTATCGTCAAACTTTTCAGATATGGTCATCGTTGGGGAAAGAGTCGAAGGAGGAATGAGAAACGGAAAGATTGCCCATAATTCTGCTGGAGTAAATGATGCCAAGAAACCCCCTACAAACTTCATGAAGAAGAAGGAAGGGGAAATTAATGCTGTGATGACGAGCCTGGGAGGACATACCCAAGGAAAGCCACCCCACTTCTTTACCAGTTTCCTGCTGCCTTTCCCATACCCTTACTTTTTACCTCCATACATTGCCGCTGCCTCTCATAATCCACCCACCCAGCCTAACCAAAACTAGAAACAGCCAAATGACTAAGAGAGAAAAGTAGTCCAGTTTGACCCTATTCCCATGACATATACAGATTTGTTCCATCACCTCATCCACAATTTCTTGGTCTCCCGGTGCTCGATGAAACTGCTTCAACCACCCTCCCCAAGAGGGTATGACCCAAATGCCAAATGTGAGTTTCATGCAGGGGCAATAGGTCACACAACTGAAAACTGCAAGGCCTTGAAGTACATGGTTTAGGACCTGATCAATACCATATAGTTGAGTTTTGAAGAGGATGGCCCTAATATGGGTAATAATCCCTTTCCAGGTCATGGAGGTCCAGCAGTCAATGTCATTACTGAGGAGTTTGGGGACCAACCCCTAATAGTTAAATCGGAAGGCAGGGAACTAAATGATGAGAATGTCCCTATCTGTGACATTTGGCAAAGGTTTCAAAGTGTAGGGATATTGAAACCATACCAGATAGCAACTGTCAAGGATGATCACGGTGCTGAGGACGACATTGTCAACCTGATCCACTCTTGCCCTCCAAATGAAGAACTTGGAAATTAGGAGATTGTTGAAGTTCCCGTGATTTTTGATTTGTAATGCAAATCCTATTGCTCTGCCCAAGGCTTTAGGATAATTTATTGTCAAAAGGACGCACATGTTTCAATTCAGTATCTCTATCAATAAAATGCACTTTTGAATTTTCCAATTATTTCCATTTTCTTTTTTCATCTTTTCCATTCCTTTTCATCTTTTTCGTTTTTTCATTTCGTCGATTTTAACTAATGCAGATCAAAAAATATTGTCTTTGAAAATGATGATGCCAGTGACTCATACTATAATTTTGACTACCCTATGAGGATAATTGGAAAACCCCTTCTAAACTGATGAGATTGATGGTACAAGAGGCAAAAGTGATTTAACCCCACGAAGAAGAATCTGAAATAATCAATCTAAGTACTGAAAGTGACAAAAAGGAGGTTAAGATTGGCACCACGATGAAAAGCAGCGAGCGATAAAAGTTGGTTGAACTACTATTTGAATATGTTGACATTTTCGCACGACCTTACCGAGATATGCCTGAATTAGATACTAAGGCATCAAATGGACATCGCTTCATTCTCGTTGTAATCGACTATTTCACTAAACGTGTTGAAGCTGCATCATATGCAAGTGTGACAAAAAAGTACTTATTAAAAAATAGAAAGAAAAAGGTAAAGCAAATGCACAATTTGCCTAAAATTAATTTTTGTGAAAATTTGAGCAATAAGGTTTTGAGATGAAGTTTAGCCGTTTTTTCTCTATCCCAATATATATATATATATATATATATATATCCCTTGCTACCCATTTTAAGCCCTAAAAAAAATTTCTTTCAAATACCCTAAACAAGGATCACCCATCCATTGGAGGCAAACATAATAGTCTACTCAATTTCGTCTGTTCAAAAAAGGCAAAGCAAGCAAGCAAATAGCAAATGCAACATATCAGATACACTTGCAAGAATCAAAAAATCAATAAATAAAAATGCCAAAGCAAAACAAGACAATTGTGCTAGCAACCGTCAAAATGCATCTTTGCATTAAATATCCTTGTTGAAAAAAAAACCTTAAACACTTTTTGAGCCTGAAATATCATTTCTTTCGTGACCCTTCAACCCCTGTTCACGTTACAACCCTAATAAAGTCCATTCTGACTAAAATCAAACTGCTCATATTTTCTCAAAACTTGATTTTTGGAAGAGAAAATCCATATAAACTCCTCATTGCAGTTGCTTTACCAGAAATGTGGTTGTCAAGTTTATCAAAAGGGATCTGATCCGCCGCCACGGTCAGCCAAATAAGATCATCACTGATAATGGGACCAACTTGAATAACAAGATGATGGAAGAGCTGTGTAATGACTTCAAGATCCAACATCAAAATTCCTCACCATGCCGCCGAAAGATGAATGGGGCAGTTGAGGCTGCAAACAAGAACATCAAGAATATTGTCAAGAAGATGGTTGTAAAATTTAGAGACTGGCATGAAATAATCCATTTTGCCTTGCACGGTTATCGAACTTCAGTTCGCACCTCAACGGGGGTAACCCCTTTCTCACTGGTATATGGAATGGAAGCAGTACTTCCCATTGAAGTCAAGATCCCCTCGTTAAGGGTACTCATGGAGACAAAACTGGAGAAGACAGAATGGGTTTAAGCTCGGCTAGATCAATTAAACCCCATTAAAGTAAAGAGATGATGGCCTTATGTCACGGATAGCTATACCAGCAAAGGATGAAAATGGCTTATGAAAAGAAAGTTTGCCTTCGGCAATTTCAAGAAGGAGACCTGGTGCTCAAGAAGATTCTGCCCATCCAAAAGGATTCTCGTGGGAAATAGACCCCAAATTACGAAGGCCTGTATGTCGTGAAGAAAGCTTTTACCGGAGGAGCCTTAATCCTCACAAAGATGGACGGTGAAGATCTCCCACTCCCAATGAACTCTGATGCAGTCAAAAAATATTATGCCTAAGAAAAAAACACAAAAATATATATAAGGAGCCAAGCAAAAATGAGCTCGCTAGGTTGAAAACATGAAACGGTAACCTAGGCAAAAATTAGAGCGACCCGTTGGATTGAAAACTTACAAGAGCAATCCAAGCAAAAGTTAGGGTCAGGAAATTGGACATTAAAGTCGGCTGATGCATTAAGAGACTCAAGTTACCTAACCGGGGCAGTTTTATATATTTCCAGAAGCTGGGTAATGAGTATTCAAAGTTATGGATATGGGAATCTGGTATTTATTCCTACAAAGACACAAACTATAAAAATCTGCTTAGTTATTCTCTTTTCTTTGTTTTTTCTTCTTCCTGCATTTTTCTTGACTAAATTCTCGATGTACCTTCAAATCTGTATGACTTCAGTCCTTGTACACATGACTCTTCCTTGAATATCAGACACCTCCATTTTTTCCTATAATCTCGTGTTTCAAAATGCTATTTTATGATATTAGGCACTGAACTGTGAAACATGTGATGATACCGAAAAACATTACGATTATTATATATGAGGAACACAAAATCTCAACAAATAAGTTTCAAAAGGGCAATGACAAAGGGATTACCTTTGAAAAAATGACAAACACTGCATCGATAACTTGCGCTTCCCCCAGTGAAAACATAGTATGAATGAACACGATGAATCTCGGTCCATCCCATATCTTTAAACACTAGAGATCATGCGGGCTGAGGAACCAATGCAATAAAAAGAATAGTCGCATTACATACATGCATCACATACCATCTATCCATGCATCATCTTCATATCACCACCTTTTAATCGTTTTGTTACACTTGGTCCATGCACCAAGTGTCGATCCTTCACTATTGTTTTCAAAACAGTGCGCCGAGCATTGGTCCTTTATTTTGCTTTCTAAGCGACGCGCCAAGTATCGCTCCGTCTTTATTACTTTAAGATTACCGCGTCAGTACCCGACCTGGTGGTAATCCCTCATTATTTCTTTTTGACCAACTTATCAGTTCCGGACCTAATATTGATCCTTCTTTATTGCTTTCCATCGGCGCGTCAATATCCTACTTGGCGTCAAACCCTCGTTTTTGCTTTCTGATCACTGCGTCAGTACCCGACCTGGCGGAGATCCTTCTTTATAGTTTTCTGATAAACGTGCCAAGCGTTAATCCCTCATTAATGCTTTTTTGGTTACCGCATCAGTACCCGACCTGGCGGTGATCCTTCTTTATTGCTTTTCGATGAACGCGTCGAGCATTAATCCCTCATTATTGCTTTTTGATTATCGCGTTAGTACCCGACTTGACAGTAATCCCTCATTACTATCCGATTAAACGCACCGAGCATTAATCCCTCGTTGTCATTCCTCACCCCATCCTTTGTCTATCCTGGTTCGGAACAAAATTAATGTCTTTATCTTTACTTCTATTTTACGATGAAAATATGACAACCATTATTGTTCACGTTTTCTAGTAAAATATTACTAAAGAGGGGCAGCTGTTATACCTCAATTTTGTCCACTCACCTCTTTTAATTTATTTTTGGCTCTTAGTTTATTTTATAATTGTTGAGCTCTTTATTGTGTTAGTTCTGTTGGGTCAATTCCAGCCCAATTGTGATAAAGAAAAAGGTACAAATACCTGGTCTTTTTGTTACAAATTGCCATCACCAAGCACAAGCCCAAAATACAAACCAAAAGTCCATTACAGTCCAGCACAAGTCCATTTATAAAATCAGAATGAATAACAAACAAAAATTACAAAAATTGATAATAACATAAAAACAGAGATGCGCATGGCATCTGCCAAAGAGCTGTAGCTCACTTCTTTGGGGGTAGAGCCAATGTTCTTTCTTCTGGTTGTTTCGTTCTTTTCCATTTTTTGCCCAAGGCAATTTTGCTTTACAACCACCACTTCTCAGAATTGGTCTTCCAGTACTCTGAGGCACCACAAGAGGTGCTACCTTGTCTCCAACCAGCAATTTTCCCCTGCTCCAAGCATTCCACCTACACCATCAATTGCTCCTATAAACACCACAACAGAATAATAGAGAAGGGGGAATTTCTAAGGATTTTCTGAATTCGTTTTACCACCAAGCAAAGAATTAGAGGCTCCACATTGGGGTCCTAATTCAACTGAGTTTTAAACACGAGAGGAAAGAATTGAATTGGGTATTAAGAAAGGCAACGAGAGAGCATCATAGAAAAAGGAATTGCTGAAGCAGAGGAGAAAAGAGAAGGAACCAGTGTCCGTACCTCTTACTCGGAACCCAGGTAGGACCTTTCGAACATTTTTGTGTCTTGATTTAATCAGTCTAGCTTCTCATATGAATAGGGTCAATAGAGGTATCCCGTGAGCTAACATAAGATGAGAACCAGAGAACCAAAAACATAGGAACTAAAGTTAAAAATGCAAAGAGAGGAATAAGAGAAACTAAAATCAGGATGAGAGGTTAGAGGTTAAAAATGATGAATCAGAAAAACTAGGAAAAAAGAGACCTGGTAAAGAGAAAGAGAAGGAAAAGTTGGAGCCGTCGCCTGTCGCTGCAACGGTGAGCGATCACCACCGCGCGCGCAACCCTCTCTCGTTGTTGCGAATCGTCATTTGCCACCGGGCCGGAATCGACGCGGCCAGCCATGGTCGCACGCTAGCTCTCCCTCTCGTGCTTTTCCCTCTCTTCCCTGTGATTTCACCGCGGTCGCTTTCTCGCTACCTCCGCCCGTCACGCGCAGGGCCGTGTGCGGCCAAGGATGGTGCGCGCTGGCTGCTTCTTCTTCTTCTCCCTCGCGACTGCGCCCCTCCTCTTCCCCTACTCGCCTCCCCTTTCTCTCTCTGGCACTTGAGGCTGCTTGCTTAGCAGCATTTTGGGGCTAGGGTTTCTAAATGAAACCCGCTGGAGCATCACCCTTTTTTTTTTTATTTCATCCTTTTCTTTTTTTCTTTTTAATATTTATTTCTTTATCTATTTATTAATATTATCAGTATTATTATTTAAACCTTTTTTTTGTTTGTTTTTTTTTCTGGTCCCCATGTGGACCATGGGCCTTAGCCCATTCTTTCTCTCTTTTATTTTTACCAATTGTTATGATCAATCCATACTAATACTCATCCTTTTTATTTATTAACCACACATTTTTTTTATTTTAAAATTCCTCAATCCTTTTAATAATAAATATTAGTAGTGACAATGCCAAATCCGCTTTTGGTTTGGTCACTACGCAAACCTTTTTTCCAATTTCAAAAAACTTAAAATCAATGACTACTCCAAATCCTCTTTTAGTTTGGTCATTACAAAATCTTAATAAAACATCTTAAAATATTAGTAGTGATTACGCCAGATCCACTTTTGGTTTAATCATTACGCAAACCATAAATTAAGTCACAAATTGAATAATTAAAATCAACCAACATACAACCATTTTCTACCCAAGAACTACGTAGCCTTTGATTTCTCCACTGCATCCAGAGATACGTAGGAGCAGGAGCCAACTCCTGTCAAGTGCAAAAATAAATAACTTTATTAAGTTTTCTTTATTAATTCTTATCTTTTTAATAAAAAGGGAAATATACATTTTTAGAAGTTGATAAATTTGGCATGATTAATTAGAGGTAACCTTTTTTGAAATGATGACGTAGGGTGCTAATACCTTCCCTACGCATAATCGACTCCCGAACCCAAATCTGTTCTCAAAGACCTTCTTCTTTAAAACAGGGTTTTTCCAATATTTTTTCCTAAATCAATAAATCATTGGTGGCGGCTCCATTAACCTTCGAATAAATCCCTCCGGATTTTTCGGTCGCTATAGCTGGCGACTTCGCTGGGGACTTATTTAGAGAGTCAAGCCTAGATAATTAATTGTGCTAAATAGTTAACTTTTATGTTTAGTTTCCCTTCTTGTTTTTTTTATTTGTTGTTCTTTTGTGAATATTTATTGTGAATATTATGCATATATTGAACCTTAGGTTAGAAGACTATATTTTGTATATTTTATTTGTTTTGCAATTGGGGAATTTTAGGTTGCCTCCATCACACACCTCACTTACACATCTTTTATACACACTTATGAGTAGGACACTATACTCGGGCCTGAGTGCAGCTTAGGGAGTGAGAGGTTGTTAGTGATAGTCACTTCGGATCTACTTTCGATTTGGGTATCACGGGAACCTCATCTAGAGTGCGACCGTTTCGTGGATGCCCACACGTAGGATCTTCTTCCTATTGGTGGTCGCATCCCGGAATGGTACTTGGCTCTAGAGACTTTTGGTGAGGAAGTTATTAGTAACACCTGTGAAAGTGCTCACAATTCGGATGACTTATAGGCCCTTAGAAGTAGAAATCCTCTGATTAGGGTAATTTTATTTAGGACACAAGGGGGCGGTCTATTTTTCCGGTTGGCCTTTCTTTCTTAAAAAAAAAACCAAATTTTCATCAAGTAGCATAGGCATTCCATCATCTACAATATTTCAAAAAATGGACATATCACATTTGTTTGTTGTCCGTTTCATTAATATTTGCATTAGTCAGCATGCCGACGCATTCTTTTATAACCAACATGATAAAATTTGACATCGGTGAATTTTAGCATGTTGCATCCATCCTCATTTTATTTAATTTTTGGGTAGGTTTGCCAAAGAATCATAAGGAATAGCTAGATTGTGAGTATTCGCGGCAAAATAATATGAGATCAAGTCGTGGAACAGTTTCAAAGAAGCTCATACATGCCAAAGCAATGAGGCCTACGATTCCCTGGCACGAGATAAATAGATTCACACATCCACATTCATTCATTTTTCTTTTCTTCCATACTCATATCATTTTTTTAATCACCAGAAAGATAATTGAACAAACTGGTTCCTCGACACCCTTATAGAACTCGCTTCCAATCAAAGATCATGGATGCCCAAGAGATAAAAGATGATGTCAAGCAGCTGAAGGAACAGATGAGCCAAGTTTTAGAGCTTTTGCAGTCTCTAGACAAAAGCAAGGCTCCGGAGGGGATATCTTCAGCAGTGAATGATGAAAACCAAGCTCCACCTTCCCACCCGTCTGGTTTCAGTCTAATGCAGTTGCAATATGGTCTCAATGCTCAAGGAATGATGATACCTTTTGCAATTTACCCATAGGGCCCTACACATTTACCAGCTAGCAACCCTCAGAATCAAATACCGCAATTCCCACTTTACGGTCTCCCACCCGGTTATACGCCACATGTGGCCAGTGATGATTCTGTGAACCATAATCCTCAAGGCACCCAAACACAACAATTCCCGCTATTGGGTTTCCCGCTCGGTTACACGCCGCCAAGTGCTAACTATAACTCTACGGAAACTGATTCCCAAACACTTCATGTACAAGATGTAGCTCAGCCTCAAGGATTCGGTTCAGGTACTAAAACCATACCAGTCCAAAGCTCAACTCCGGTCTTCATGACATACACTTTTCCACCTGGTTATGTTCCACCCCATGTCGGGAATACTCAAGGAGTAAGTACACCTGTAGTGACCCCCGTGGTGGATCCCCAATCATTTGTTCACTCCTATTATGTTCAAGAAAACCCATTAAAACCCCAGACTAACCGTGTTTCCTGGCCTTCAGCTATGGGTGGATCCAATCTGAGCGTCCCAATTGGGAATCAATGGCCCGATACAAAGTTGCAAGTACTCGAAGAAAGACTAAGGGCCATATAAGGAGTAAGTTATCTCGGTTCAAGTAATGCTTCCGATCTTTGTCTCGTACCAGATGTGGTCATATCGCCAAAGTTCAAGGTGCCAGATTTTGAGAAGTAAAAAGGGACAACTTGCTGATAAGTGCCAATTTTACTTACATTTTTAGAGCTTTTTATGGCATTCATTAACTCATTTGTTTGAATTAAAATATGTTTTCTTACCTCAAGTTAGTATTTGTAAATATTTTTATTAGAGTATTATGTTTTTAATGATGTTAGAATTCATCCAAAATTCCTTGTTAAATTTATGTAGGCTGAATTGAGGCAAATCAAAGAAGGAATCAAAACTGTCCAATTTTCGCTTAAGCCAAGGACACTCGCCGTTTAATCGACCGTAATCTGTTACTCGCAAACCAACTTGAATTCGCTGAGCGAAAATGTCGCGCTAAGCGACGACGTTTCTTCAAAGATGAAGAATGCTATGCACCAAGCGAAATCCTTGAGCCGAGCGAATTCTAAGCGGTTTAAACTCTGCTTTCTTGAATTGGAGCAATATAAAAGGATAGATCATTTCACTTTGAAGGGACTGACGAAGGAGAGGAATCAAAGGAGGAGAAAATAAGAGAACCTTTGGGGAATCAAAGGGACACTATCTTTCATCTTTCATCTCTCAATCTTCATGGTATTTGTATATGGCTCTCATGATAATGAGTAGCTAACTCTTTTGTAGTTGGGATTTGGATGTAATCAACCAAACTTTTATGTAATTTCTTTACAATTATATGCTATCTCTTCTTATCAATGATAGTGATTTCATTCTATGTTTAATGCTTTATATGACTTGATCAATCATATTTAGATTTGTGAGTTAGATTGTGATTGGAAAATACTTTCTAATTCTAGATTTGAATGAAATCACCTAATGAGTTTTGTTACTAGGAATAGAGCTTGATTCATTAGTTACTTTTGAATGATAATCTTAATGCAAGTAATCTCTTTGAATAATCAAGGAATTGTTATTTAAAGTGAAAAGCTTAGAATCTCCTTTACTAAGGAATTGGTAATTGAGTAAACTTCATTCGTAATATCATTGGTAATGAAAATAGTCGTATATGAGTATTGAATTCATAAGTGGTGAGGTTGATGAAATCCAATCCCAACTCGTTTCCAATATTATCATCAATCCGCTTTACTCATTAGTGTTTATTTTCTTTAAAACTAAGAATTTGTATGTTAGAAACTCTTAATCTAAAAACATGAGATATTTTGTGAATATATATGTACATAGATCTTTTGGACTTAATTAGTATAAGTGTGAATTAAACGAGTATTACACGATTCCCTGTGGATACGACAACCCTACTTATCACTGTAAACTTCGGTATTTTGGTACGCTTGCCATAATCCTAACAAGTTTCTGGCGCCGTTGCCGGGGAATTCTGTGTTAGATATTTTCTAAATTCACATTTATGACTTGTTAAGTTTGTTAATTTTAATTTTATTAGTGTATAGTTATATTATATCTTCTTTTTAACCAGTATTTGGTGCTGACCCTTTGTTTAGTGTCTTTGTTCTTTCTATGCGAGGTAAAACTCCTAAAGATCAATTGTTATTTGATCCGGAGATTGAAAAAACAGCAAGGAAGAACAATAGTAAGACAAGGAAAGAGAAGTTGCTAAACAAATTACAGCACCAACAAGCAGGCCCTTCTACTCCTACTTATTCTGAAGTTGTGCAACAACAGGATAAAATGGATCCACCAGGGAACAACAATAACAACAAGCCACCAGATAATAAGAATGACAACAACAACAATGCTCGAGAATCGTAATAATCAAAGAAGAACTCGGGAGACTATGCTCACAGTGGTCCCAGACATTTTTCGAGCATTGCCAAACCATCAAGAAATACCATGGAAATGAAGCCACTTTGTTAAGTTTGATTAATTCAAATCAGTTTGCAGGCTTAGACCATGAAGACCCATACACTCACCTCTCTACCTTTTATGAGTTGTGTGGTACAATGGGATTTTCCGAAGATGATGAAGAAGCTGTCTATCTGAGGCTGTTTCCATTTTCATTGACAGGAAAAGCCAAGACTTGGCTTCAATCCCATCCAAATCAGAGTCTTACCACATGGGAAGATGTTGAAGAAAAATTCTTAGCCAGATTTTTCCCACAATCTAGATATATTAGTGCAAAATCTGCTATTGCTACTTTTTCGCAGGGAGCTGATGAACCATTGTGTGAAGCATGGGAGCGATATAAAGCTTTGTTGAGAAAATGTCCTAATCATGGCTTTGATGATATAGCTCAGCTGCACATATTTTGCAATGGATTGAGACCTCAAACGAAGATGATTTTAGATCGTCAATTTGGAGGTTCAATGATGTCAAAAAGCTCGAGGAAGCAATAACTATCATTGATGCGATAATCGCAAATGATCATCAAGCTCAACATGACAAAGTTCCATACATAAGAGAGGAGTTATGAAATTTGGACACTCAAACCGCCATTCTAGCTCGTAACAAACTTATGACTCAACGGCTTGAAGCATTGACGGCAAATGTCTAAGCTTCCACAACACCGCAGGTATGCAAAGCTCTTCCTCTCAACAGATTCAAAGATGTGATTTTTGTCAAGGAGATCATCCAAATGGCCATTGTTCAACCCGGATGCAACACAAGAGCAAAGAAGCTAATTACTTGGGCAATCAAGGATGGCAAGGCAATTATTCTAACAATTACTCTCAAGGTTGGAGACCAAATCCAAATTCTAACCTTGGATGGAGACAAGATCTTTGGACCTTCAAATAGACCTACTCAACCCGATAGGATGTCTAAGATGGAAGATACTCTTACTCGGTTTATGCAAGCTTCCATGAACAATCGTAAAAATACGTAAGCTTCCATTAAGAACCTTGAAGTACAGTAGGACAATTGGCAAAGCAAATTGGCCGACAAAATCAAGGTAGCTTTTACGCTAATACACAAAGTTAATCCAAGGGAGAAAGGTAATACAGAGCATTGTAATTCCATTACAACAAGGAGAGGTACTGTGATTGGAAAGGGTATTGGAGAGAATTTGGAAGTTGAAGAGAAGGTTGTTAATTAAAAAGAAAAGAGAGTGATAAAGGAGTAGAGTTGAATAAAGAGGGTGAAAAAATGAAAAAGAAAAAGAGAGTGAACAAGAAAAAGAAGAAGAGTTGGAGAAAAACAAATTGAGGAGAAGAAAAGTAAGAGTCAGTTAGCTAAGGAAGAAAAATTGAAGAGTCCTCCACCAAACATCTTCCTTATCCTCATGCTCCAACAAGAAAGGAGAAAGAAAGACAATTTGCAAGATTTCTTGATATTTTCAAAAGACTATGATCAACATTCCATTTCTTTGAAGCATTGGAGCGGATGCCCGCTTATGCTAAGTTCATGAAAGAACTCTTAACTAAGAAGAGAAGATTTACGTAAGAAGAAACAATTGAACTGAAGTCGGGTCATAGCAATTATTCGTAAATCATTGCCTCAAAAATCAAAGGATCCTGAAGCTTTACTCTTCCCGCCACTATAGGATGTTTATCTGTTGGTAAGGCACTTCTAGACTTAGGTGCAAGCATCAATCTTATGCCTCTCTCTATGCTAGAAAGAATTGGTGAGGGGGAGGTAGAAATCAAACCTACAAGGATGACGTTACAGTTAGCTGACAGATCAATCAAACGACCTCATGGTGTTGTGGAAGATGTGCTTGTGAAGGTAGATAAATTCATGTTTCCAGTGGACTTTGTGGTGATGGATATGGAGGAAGATAAAGAAGTTCCTCTTATTTTGGGTAGGCCTTTCATGAAAACTGCCAAAGTTTTAATTGATGTTGATGATGGCAAGTTAAAGGTGAGAGTTCAAGGAGATGAAGTCAATTTCGATGTCTTTGAAGCTATGAAATATCCCAATGACAATGGGGAATGTTTTAGAGTAGATGTTCTTGATGAAGTGTTTTTGAAGGCAAGTAAAGAGTTGCATACTTCAAGTCCTTTGGAGAAAGCTTTAATTGATGCCTTTGATGTGCTGAATGAAGAAGAAGAAAAGAGATTGAAAAATGCTTGAAAGATCTTGACACATTCAAAGAAGTTTCTTTGCATGAAGTTGTGATAGAAGAATTGAAGGGTGAAGGCAAGCTGCAAGATCAAAAATCGAGCTGAAAATGTTGCCTCCACATTTAAAATATGTTTTTCTTGAGAAGGGAGCAAGAAACCGTTGATTATCGCCAGACTCTTTATCAAGCAAGGAGGAGGAAGAATTGATTAAAGTGTTGAAGGTGAATCAAGGAGCAATTGGTGGAATCTTTCTGATCTTAAAGGCATAAGTCCTTCATATTGTATGCATAAAATCCTTATGGAACAAGACTTTAAGCCGGTGGCTCAACCTCAAAGACGCCTCAATTCAACTATGAAAGAAGTAGTTCGAAAAGAGGTGATAAAATTGCTTGACGCTGGGATGATTTACCCATTTCGACAAAGGTTGGGTAAACCCAGTTCAAGTAGTTCCAAAGAAAGGTGGAATGACGGTCATCCATAATGAGAAAAATGAATTGATTCCGACTCGTACTGTCACTGGTTGGAGAATGTGTATTGATTACAGGAAGCTGAATCAAGCAACTAGAAAGGATCATTTTCCATTACCCTTTATGGATCAGATGTTGGAAAGACTGGCAGGTCAAGCTTTTTATTGCTTCTTGGATGGGTACTCGGGATACAATCAAATTGTAGTAGATCCTGAGGATCAAGAAAAGACAGCCTTCACATGCCCTTTTGGTGTCTTTGCATATAGAAAGATGCTATTTGGGCTTTGCAACGCACCAGCCACTTTTCAACGATGCATGCTTGCCATATTTTCTGATTTGGTTGAGAAGTGCATTGAGGTTTTCATGGATGACTTTTCTGTTTTTGGTCATTCCTTTGAATCTTGCTTGGCAAATCTGAATACCATTTTAAATCGGTGTGTGGAGACTAATTTGGTTCTGAATTGGGAGAAATGTCACTTTATGGTGACAGAAGGCATTGTGTTAGGCCACAAGATCTCTTCCAGAGGTATTGAAGTTGACAAAGCCAAGATAGAAGTTATTGAGAAGCTTCCTCCACCAATAAATGTCAAAGGAATCAGAAGCTTCTTGGGACATGCAGGATGAGAATGTTTCTATCTGTGACATTAGGCAAAGCTTCTAGAGCGCAGGGATGTTGAAACCAAACCAAATAGCAACTGTCAAAGATGATCGCAGTGCTGAAGACATTGTCAACCTTGTCCACTCTTGCCCACCAAATGAAGAACTTGGAAAATAGGAGATTGTTGAGTTTCCCGTGATTTTTGTTTCAAAGTAATTTTGTAATGCAAATCCTATTGCTCTTCCGAAGGCTTTCGAATAATTTGTTGTCAAAAAGGCGCACATGTTTTATTTCAGTATCTTTATCAATAAAATGTACTTTGAATTTTCCAATCATTTCCCTTTTCTTTTTTCATCTTTTCCATTCCCTTTCATCTTTTTTTCGTTTTTTCATTTTGTCAATTTTAACTAATGCAGATAAAAAAATATTGTCTTTGAAAATGATGATGTCAGTGAGTCATACTATAATTTTGACTACTCCATGAGGACAATTGGGAAACCCGTTCGGAACTGATGAGATTGATGAAACAAGAGGCAAAAGTGATTCAACCCCACGAGGAAAAATCTAAAATAATCAATCTGAGTACTGAACGCGACAAAAAGGAGGTTATGACTGGCACCACGATGAAAAGCAGCGAGCGAGAAAAGTTGAACTCCTATTTGAATATGTTGACATTTTCGCATGGACATACCGAGATATGCCTGGATTAGATACTAAGGCATCAAATGGACATTGCTTCATTCTCGTTGTAATCGATTATTTCACTAAACGGGTTGAAGCTGCGTCATATGCAAGTGTGACAAAAAAAATAGCTAATAAAAAATAGAAAGAAAAAGGTAAAGCAAATGGGCAATTTGCCAAAAATTAATTTTTGTGAAAATTTGAGCAATAAGGTTTTGAGATGAAGTTTGACCATTTTTCTCTATCCCAAAAATAAAACTTATGTATATCCCTTGCTACCCCTTTTGAGCTTTAATTTTTTTTTCAAATACCCTAAACAAGGATCACTCATCCAATGGAGGCTAGCACAATAGTCTATTCAATTTCATCTGTTCAAAAAAAAGCAAAGCAAGCAAGTAAATAGCAAATGCAACGTATCAAAGATGCTTGCAAGAATAAAAAAATCAACAAATAAAAATGTCAAAACGAAACAAGACAATTGTGCTAGCAACTATCAAAGTGCATCTTTGCACTAAAAGTCCTTGTTGAAAAAGGAAAAAAAACCTCAAACACTTTTTGAGCCTGAAATATCCTTTCTTTCGTGACCTCTCAACCCCTGGCTACGTTACAACCCAAATAATGTCCATTCTGATCAAAATCACAATGCTCATATTTTCTCAAAACTAGATTTTTGGAAGGAAAAATCCATATAAACTCCTCATTGCTGTTGCTTTACTAAAAAATGTGGTTGTCAAGTTCATCAAAAGGGATCTAATCCGCCGCCACGGTCTACCAAATAAGATCATCACTGATAATGGGACTAACTTGAATAACAAGATGATGAAAGAGCTGTGTAATGACTTCAAGATCCAACATCATAATTCCTCACCATGCCGCCCAAAGATGAATGGGGCAGTTGAGGCTGCAAACAAGAAGATCAAGAAGATTGTTCAGAAGATGGTAGTAACATTTAGAGATTGGCATGAAATGCTCCCTTTTTCCTTGCACGGTTATCGAACTTCGGTTCGCATCACAACGGGGGCAACCCCTTTCTCACTGGTATATGGAAAGGAAGCAGTACTTCCCATTGAAGTCGAGATCCCCTCGTTAAGGGTACTCATGGAGACAAAACTGGAGGAGGCAGAATGGGTTCAAGTTCGGCTAGATCAATTATACCTCATTGAAGAAAAGAGAGTGATGGCCTTATGTCACAGACAACTATACCAGCAAAGGATGAAGAGGGCTTATGAAAAGAAAGTTCGCCCTCGGCAATTTCAAGAAGGAAACCTAGTGCTCAAGAAGATTCTGCCCATCCAAAAGGATTCTCGTGGGAAATGGACCCCGAATTACGAAGGCTCGTATGTCGTGAAGAAAGCTTTTCCCGGAGGAGCCTTAATCCTCACAAGGATGGACGGTGAAGATCTCCCACTCCCAGTGAACTCTGATGCAGTCAAAAAATATTATGCCTAAGAAAAAAACACAAAAATATATATAAGGAGCCAAGCAAAAATGAGCTCGCTAGGTTGAAAACCTGAAAGGGCGAACTTGGAAAAAATTAGAGCGACCTGTTGGATGAAAAACTTGAAAGAGCAATCCAAGCAAAAGTTAGGGTCAGGAAATTGGACACTAAAGCCGGCTGATGCATTAAGAGACTCAAGTTACCTAACCGGGGTCAAGTTACCTAACCGGGGCAGTTTTATATATTTCCAGAAGCTGGGTAATGAGTATTCAAAGTTATGGATATGGGAAGCTTGCATTTATTCCTACAAAGACACAAACTATAAAAATCAGCTTAGTTATTCTCTTTTCTTTGTTTTTTCTTCTTCCTGCATTTTTCTTGACTAAATTCTCGATGTACCTTCAAGTCTATATGACTTCAGTCCTTATACACACGACTCTTCCTTGAATATCAGACACCCCCATTTTTTCCCTATAATCTCGTGTTTCAAAACGCTATTTTATGATATTAGGCACTGAGCTGTGAAACATGTGATGATACCGAAAAACATTACGATTATTATATACGTTCTAAGAACCACGAGGAATGCGAAATCTCAACAAATAAGTTTCAAAAGGGCAATGACAAAGGGATTACCTTTGAAAAAAATGACAAGCACTGCATCGATAACTTGCACTTCCCCCCAGTCGAAAACATAGTATGAATGAACCCGATGAATCTCGGTCCGTCCCATATCTTTAAACACTAGAGATCATGCGGGCTGAGGAACCAATGCAATAAAAAGAATAGTCGCATTGCATACATGCATCACATACCATTTATCCATGCCGATAAATCTCGGTCCGTCCCATATCTTTAAACACTAGAGATCATGCGGGCTGAGGAACCAATGCAATAAAAAGAATAGTCGCATTGCATACATGCATCACATACCATTTATCCATGCATCATCTTCATATCACCACCTTTTAACCGTTTTGTTACACTTGGTCCATGCACCAAGTGTCGATCCTTCACTATTATTTTCAAAACAGTGCGCCGAGCAATGGTCCTTTATTTTGCTTTCTAAGCGACGCGCCAAGTATCGCTCCGTCTTTATTACTTTAAGATTACCGTGTTAGTACCCGACCTGGCTGTAATCCCTCATTATTGCTTTTTGACCAACTTATCAGTTCCAGACCTGATGTTGATCCTTCTTTATTGCTTTCCATCGACGCGTCAATACCCTACTTGGCGTCAAACCTTCGTTATTGCTTTTCGATCACCGCGTCAGTACCCGACCTGGCGGAGATCCTTCTTTATAGTTTTCTGATAAACGCACCAAGCGTTAATCCCTCATTATTACTTTTTTGGTTATCGCGTCAGTACCCGACCTGGCAGTGATCATTCTTTATTGCTTTTCGATGAACGCGTCGAGCGCTAATCCCTCATTATTGCTTTTTGATTATCGCGTCAGTACCCGACCTAGCAGTAATCCCTCATTACTTTCCGATTAAACGCACCGAGAGTTAATCCCTCGTTGTCATTCCTTACCCCATCCTTTGTCTATCCTGGTCCGGGACAAAATTAGTGTCTTTATCTTTACTTCTATTTTATGATGAAAATATGACAACCATTGTTGTTCACGTTTTCTAGTAAAATATAACTAAATAGGGGCAGCTGTTATACCCCAATTTTATCCACTCACCTCTTTTAATTTATTTTTGGCTCTTATTTTATTTTATAATTGTTGGGCTCTTTATTGTGTTAGTTCTGTTAGGTCAATTCCAGCCCAATTGTGATAAAGAAAAAGGTACAAACACCTAGCTTTTTTGTTACAAATTGCCATCATCAAGTACAATCCCAAAATACAAACAAAAAGTCCATTACAGTCCAGCACAAGTCCATTTATAAAATCAGAATGAATAACAAACAAAAATTACAAAAATTGATAATAACATAAAAATATAGATGCGCATGGCATCTGCCAAAGAGCTGTGTAACGACCCGTTTCCGGACCGCTACCGAGCTCAATATACCGAGCTCGAGTTACCGAGCTCAACACAACAAGCTCAACAAAACCTATATGAGATATGTTTTAAAAACAAAACTCTTGTGCCTTTTAAAAATGCGATATATATTTTTCATATAAAACCAACTCGTGCACATCGTAGTAATTACACTTTTCAAACATGGTGCAACTAAGACACAAGACTTAAATTCAAATAAAACATACATGTATAACATACACATATATATCACTCGAAATAAGAATGTATACAAAATACAGAGTAGCAAATGTGCAAAGAAAATACACCTAAGGTACGACAACTTCAAAATAGCCATTATACCACCTGGGGTACTTCCAGACTCCATCGCAGGTCGCTCCAAAAGTAAGACCACCGCCTACCCTCAGAGCAACAAAAATAACATCGCCTAAACCGGTCACGACCTCGAACATAAAAGAATTACAAGAACAGTCCTCGTAAAAACCAACATCCAATAAATAAACAATCACGACAGGTAGAGGTCGTCACTGGTCCTCGTCGACCTCCTCCTCGGCATCGCTCATCGCCGAGTTACTGCGCCCTCGACATCGCCTGGGTAACCGCCATGGATTGAAGGCACCACGGAAAGTGGTCAACTTCTCAACAAGTTAAGATAAGCTCGACATAAAAATATAAGCAAACAAAGAAAGTATAACAATCACCGACGTGACTCGACCATCTCACTCTAAACTCGACACAACTCACAATTCCATTTTCTCTCGACTCGACAATTTTCCTAATGCACACGCTGCATCAGATGTCGGAAAGTCCAGTAAGCCTTGGGATCCTCGCTCTCCCTAGGACAAATAACTCAGTCCCGTAGCGTGGCGACGTCTAGTCAATCTCCCGTAAACAAAAGGGGACCTAGCACCCTCGCTATCCGGTCACGGCTCAAAACGCCATACGACTCACCTAGCTCGCTCACTCGATGAACAATTCGCCGCATACGATATTCAGGAGTTAAACACAAAATATTCAACCGCATGTCAAATAAAAGAGCAAGCTCGACATGAAGAAACGCAATTCAACATGCAATACACACTTCACGACATATATTCAATCACATATTAAATACATGCAAAACTCAATCATATCACAACATTTCATCTCGACACAAATCAAGAATTCCATACACAATAACATAACCACATAGAATATGAAATGCCCTTACTTAAGGACTTATACAATAAAGCCTTAGAGATATCTAGAAGTAGCCCTTACCGAACTCCAAGTTAAATGTCGCCGACAACGACCTCGACACATTGTCTTCAAAGAACTTCGACAACGACTTCTCTTACTCGATCTCGACACGGTGTCTTCAACGAACTTCGACAACGACTTCGATCGTGCGCTTCTCGGTCGACCTCGACACGTCACGATCCTGGTTCTGGATTCTGCTTTGCTTAGCGTCCTTGGATTAAGCTTTCCGTACACCTCGATTCTGAATTCACTCGGTCTCGAATCGGACTTCCTAAAACAAACACAACTCGATCGATCTATGGTTCTAATACATCTAGCTCTCTCTTCCCAAACTCAACCACAACCCGGAAAATATATAAAACTCAAGAACTGAAAGATATTTTTCCTCCAACACAAAGTTAGGGATTTCGATCGTAATTCATGAAAAGTTATCCGATGCTTCACGTAAAGATCGACAACAACAATATTCAAGCAACGAGCGAAAAACCGTAAAAATCGAAACGAACCAAAAATGGGGTTTACGGGCATTGCCGATTGCGTAAAAACAGAGAAAGAAATTTTGTTTTACAAGCCCAATTAATCGGTTAAAAGATAGGTAATATTGTGAAGAAGAAAACCCATCAATTTGATATGATTTGGAAGCATAAACCGATTAAAAATGGAAGAAGATTTAGCGCTAAACAAGAGTACGTATGAAAGAAAATCATTCTTCATACCTCAATCGGTGATGGTCGATCAGACGAGATATGGGTCGAGAAGTTGATGATGAACAAAATTGATGAAGAAATCTTGTGCATCTCATTGAACTCACGGTTTCGTCGATGAAGATTTTTAAGGAAACAACGAAACACAGAGCGTAAGGGAGGAAGAAGAAAGAAGAAAAGAGAAATGAGTGAAACTGGCTGTGGTATACAACCGGTGGCGAGAAAGGGGTAAAACGTAACTCGGTATAAGATGCCAATCCCAATAATCATCTACCCGTTAACTCGTTCCTCTCATGATTACCCTCTACTGGCTTGGTCAACGACAAGCCGACAATGTAATAATTACAAACAATATAATAATAACGCTGAGTAACGCTCAAATAATACGAGGTGTCATCTCGACACGATGTCGACAAGAGTACTCGTGCAAATGTACAAAGTTCTAACACGAGTTCGTGAACGCGGTCTCCTCGGCTCGACTTGCGTCATCATTTCGATGCAGCGACTTCATCAACTTCGACTCGAGCCTCCTCACCGGCTCGGCTGACTAGTGTCGTGGTCTCATCACCGACAAAAGATCTCGCAAACGATCTAGTCACGGGATCTCGACACAAGGTCTTGGTCGAGGTCTCGATACGTCGTCCTAATACGATGGCGATCTCGCCCTCAGGTGTTACAATCTCTCCTCTAAAAAATTTCGTCCTCGAAATTGCAAATAAGCTTCTTACCTCGTAAAAGTTCAGTGGTACTGAATCTTCATCTTCTCCTCCAGCTCCCAAGTCGCATCTCCGCCTTACGATCCCACACAATCTTGACAAGTTGGATCTCTTTGTTCCGCATATCGCTTGGCTTTCCGATCAACGATTCTTCGCTGGTGACGCTTCAAAAGATAAGTCGCCCTTCGCTTGAATCACATCCGTTCGATGACATGAGAAGGGCCGAAACATACTTCCGCAATTGTGAGACGTGAAAGACGCCGTGGATGTTCGACAAGAATGGTGGCAATGCACCGATATGCCACCGACCAATACGACGAAGAATCTGTAAGGTCCAATGAATTTAGGGGTAAGTTTCTTGGATTTGATCGCTCGACCAACTCCAGAAGGGGTGACTCTAAGAAATACATGTCCTCCTTCCTCGAACTCGAGTGGTCGACGCCGTTGATCTGCATAACTCTTCCGCCGACCTTGAGATGTTCGCATCCGATCTCTCGATCAAACGGATCTTCTCGGTAGTCCGCTGGATCATATCTGGTCCTGACGACACCGCTCGCCGCCCTGGTACCAACAAAGAGGCGTCGACATTTCGGCCCATACTGACGCTTCAAAAGGCGCCATCCCAATACTCGCATGGAAGCTGTTGTTGTATGTGAACTCCACCAATGGTAAGACGTCGTCCCAACTTCCTCGGTGATCTAACGCATAAGCTCGTAACAAATCTTCAAGCGATTGGATCGTTCTCTCCCGATCTGTCCGTCGATCTGTGGATGATATGCCGAGCTAAGCTCGAGCCTCGGTTCCCATCGCTCCTTGCAATTCCTCCAAAAATGAGACGTGAACTTGGATCTCGGTCGACACGATCGAAGATGGTATTCCATGAAGTCGTACTATCTCCGCGATGTAGATCTCGGTCGCCTTTTCCACGTTGTATGTTGACCTCACCGGCAAGAATGAGCGGATTTGGTCAATCGGTCGACGATCACCCAAATCGAATCATTCTTCTTCTGCGCCTTCGGCAAACCTACAACGAAATCCATGGAACATCGTCCCATTTCCATACCGCACGTCAGCGATTATCAGAGCATTCCCGCAGTCGTTGGTGCTCCACCTTCGCTTCGACACGCCAAACATGAAGCTACGTGCTCGGCCACTTGCTTCTTCATTCCTGACCACCAAAAATGCTTCTTCAAGTCTTGATACATCTTCGTAATCTCGGGATGAATACTAAAGTTGCTCTTATGCGCTTCGCCGAGAATCAACTTCCTCATTTCGGATCGTTAGGCACGCACACTCGGCCATTGCACCTCAAGATGTCGTCCGCCTCCGACTAAATTCGCCGCTTTCCTTGCGCTTATCAATCAATCTTCTCTTGCGAGCTCGTCACGAACTTGCTGGTCTCGGATCTCGCCCAACAATCTGTTAGAAATGGTAAGCATACCAAATCTCGGCTTCCCGGTGAAACTTCGACACTCGACTTCAAATCTCTAACTTCTCGAGCATCTCCAACTCCTTGATCATCATTACCGAGGTTAAAACGCTCTTCCTGCTCAACGCATCTGCTACTACGTTAGCTTTACCAGGATGGTATTCCAACGTAAAGTCGTAGTCCTTGAGAAATTCTGTCCATCTACGTTGACGCATGTTGAGCTCCTTCTGGTCGAACAGGTACTTCAAGCTCTTGTGATCGCTGAAAGCGAGAAGTGCTCCGTAAAGCGTAGTGCCTCCATATCTTCGCCAAGAAAAACTATCGGGCCGCTAGCTCCAAGTCGTGAGTAGGATAGTTCCTCTCGTGAATCTTAAGTCGTCTTGAAGCATACGCGACCACCTTCCGATGTTGCATCAACACATCCCAATCACTGGTGTGACGCATCACAATACACCTCGAAAGGCTCTTCTGTTGAGGCAAAATCACAAAGCGCCGCCGTCAAAAGCTCCTTCGGCCGTTGAAAATCGGCTTCACACTCCTCGGCCCAAGCAAAGGTTGATCCTTCCTCGCCAATCGTAAAGAGGCGCGACAATCTTCGAGAAACTTTCAATGAATCTTCGGTAATATCCTCGCTAAGCCGACAAAACTCCCGATCTCAGTAATCGCCTTCTACTGTTCCCACGCTTATCACCGCCTCAATCTTAGTTGGATCCACGCCTATCCGCTTCTGCGGAAATCACGTGACCTAGAAAATTCACCTCTTCAAGCCAAAATTCACACTTCGGACAGTTGGCATAGAGTTGCTTATCTCGTAATATCCGCAGTGCTCGGCATAGGTGTTCTCAAGGTGCTCTTCCTGTTCCTCGAGTAAATCAATATGTCGCCGATGAACACTACAACGAATCGATCCAAAACGAATGGAAAATCCTGCTCATGTAGTCCATAAACACACCGGCGCGATTCGCTACTCCAAACGGCATCACCAAGTACTCGTAGTGACCGTGATCTAGTCCTGGAAGCTGTTTTGGCGACATCTTCCTCCTTCACGCCAATCGATGGTAGCCCGACTTCAAGTCTATCTTGAAAAGATCGCCGCTCCACGAAGTTGGTCCATCAAATCGTCAATACGTGGTAACGGATAATCTGTTCTTCACGGTAACCTTGTTGAGTTCGCGATAGTCCACGCACAAACCTTGATCGCCCATCCTTCTTCTTAACCAACAACACCGGAGCTCCCCACGGTGACACGCTCGGCCGTATGAATTGCTTCGACTCCAAGTGTTCGATCCGGGACTTCAACTCTTTCATCTCGGCAGAGACATCCTGCACGGCGCTTTGGAAATCGGTCCTGTTTCCTGGAATCGTGTCGATGGAGAACTCGACCTCTCGTCTTGGTGGTAATCCCGCACGCCTTCGAAAAACGCCTCAAAATCACACACCACCTGAACATTCTTCACGCCGATCTGGCTGGAAAACTTCCGAGCTAGCGAGATACATGTATTCCCTAGTTCCTTCTTTTCAAAGAAACTCCAATACGCTCGGCGTAAAGATAATCGAGACTCCAAGGTCCGGAAAAATTACGCTTTACGGCACACCAAAAGGACATGGTGGTGTGACAACCAATCCATCCCGAGGATAACATCTAAACCCTTAAGAGGCAAACAAACCAAATTGACCACAAACTTTCTATTCTCAATAATCACTACACAATTAAGACATGCGATGTTTGTGACTAAGGTTTTAGCACCGGGTTGTAACTACTAATTTAAACGGTAAAGCGATCCACAGTCAAGCTCAAAAGGTTCACACAATCGGTAAGAAATGAAGGAATGGGTTGCACCAATCAAAAAGAACGGATAAGGATTTACCTCGATCTCACATTCACCTTGGATAAGATCATCACTCGACCGCTTCCTCGCCACTCATGCGTAAAACTCGCCTTTAGCCACTTGACGCTTCCTTTGGCCTTTGCCGCAAGCATAGTCGGTTCACCTTTAGGTGTAGGACAATCCTTAGCAAAATGCCCTGGCTTCTTGCGGTTGAAACACACCTCCTCCCTCTCAGTACAATTACTCGCGTAATGTCCCGCTTTCCACATCGGTAGCAAATCACCTCGACACCGGATCGACCTCCACTCCTCGGTACTTGGGTCATCGGACGACATCGCCCCTGTTGTCGTTCCCCGAGGCCTGGCCGTAAGGTCTCTTCTGCGGTAGTTTCCTTTCAGGCAAATCTACGCCCGCACTCGGGTCTCACCGGCCCGCCCACAACGCTTCTTCTTGTGGCTCTCACTCTTCTACCTCGACACATCGGTCAATCGGCTCTTGGAGATTTCGGATCCTCAACGACACCATCGACTTCGAATGTCGAATCTCAATCCCCGCTTGGAATCTCTCACTTAACCATCTCTGGTCAACTCGGTCACGAAATGGACTGAAATACCTCGCCAACGATTCAAACTTGGCGCATACTTGACACCGCCGAGTTGCCTTCTGCGCAGCTTGAAGAAATTCCTGCTCCTTCTCGGCTACGGCAAGATCCTGAAGTACTTGTCCAAGAACCTTTCACGAAAAAGTTCCCGTGTCATCTCGCGATGTTACGCTTATAAACGCTTGCTTCACTCCTCTCCACCAATACTCTGCGTCTCCTAGCAATAAGTAGGTGGCATAGTCGACCTTCACGTTGTCCGGACAATGAAGTGCCTCAAAGATCTTCTCGATCTCTTGCATCCAAAGATCTCCTTTATCCGGATTTGGCTCACCGTAGAACTTCTGGATCATGCTTCCTAAAGTCGGCCAATCCTCTTGCTTCAAAGATTACGCTCGCTTCGCTGGCCGCAAGTTCACTGAGTTAACGCCGCCGCCTGGCTGAGCCATCGCGTTAGCCTGTTGAGTTCGCGGTGATTGTTGAGCCATGGTCGCCGCCATCTCTGGCCATAGCTTGAATAGCTCGTTCCATGTCGACGTTCTCGGTTGCGGATGTCGTATTCCTACGAGGTGGCATTAGATTCCACAAAGTTCAAAACCCCGCCAATCTCACAACAAGGATGTGTTAAAACACACCGCTTCAATCAAGAAACAAGCTTCAAACAATTTCTCAAGCAATAAGTGCTTCACTTAATCAAACAAAGAATCAACACAAAACAACTAGGTACTCAACACATAACCCGACACGGTGACTACCCAATCCTATGCACACTCGGCTGAACCGAATCGCTCGATACCAAAGTCAGAACGACCGCTTTCCTGACCGCTACCGAGCTCAATATACCGAAGCTCGAGTTACCGAGCTCAACACAACAAGCTCAACAAAACCTATATGAGATATGTTTTAAAAACAAAACTCTTGTGCCTTTTAAAAATGCGATATATATTTTTCATATAAAACCAACTCGTGC
This sequence comes from Calophaca sinica, assembly GCA_037113605.1. Classification (NCBI taxonomy): domain Eukaryota; kingdom Viridiplantae; phylum Streptophyta; class Magnoliopsida; order Fabales; family Fabaceae; genus Calophaca; species Calophaca sinica. Next base: position 28,396,984 of record CM073731.1, on the reverse strand, counting down.
ACATCGTAGTAATTACAAACTTTTCAAACATGGTGCAACTAAGACACAAGACTTAAATTCTAATAAAACATACATGTATAACATACACATATATATCACTCGAAATAAGAATGTATACAAAATACAGAGTAGCAAATGTGCAAAGAAAATACACCTAAGGTACGACAACTTCAAAATAGCCATCATACCCTGGAGGTACTTCCGCAGACTCCCACGCAGGGTCGCTCCAAAAGTAAGACCACCGCCTACCCTCAGAGCAACAAAAATAACACCGCCAAACTGGTCACGACCTCGAACATAAAAGAATTACAAGAACAGGTCCTCGGAAAAACCAACATCCAATAAATAAACAATCACGACGGTGAGGTCGTCACCGTCCTCGTCGACCTCCTCCTCAAGATCGCTTCATCGCCGAGTTACTGCGCGCTCGACATCGCCTGGGTAACCGCTATGGATTGAAGGCACCACGGAAAGGGTCAACTTCAACAAGTTAAGATAAGCTCGACATAAAAATATAAGCAAACAAAGAAAGTATAACAATCACCGACGTGACTCGACCATCTCACTCTAAACTCGACACAACTCACAATTCCATTTTCTCTCGACTCGACAATTTTCCTGAATGCACACGCCGCATCAGTATGTCGGAAAGTCCACCAAGCCTTGGGATCCTCGCTCTCCCTAGGACAAATAACTCAGGTCCCGTGAGCGTGGCGACGTCTAGTCAATCTCCGTAAACAAAGCGGGACCTAGCACCCTCGATTATCCGGTCACGGCTCAAAAACGCCATACGACTCACCTAGCTCGCTTCACTCGATGAACACCACGTGATACGATATTCAGGAGTTAAACACAAAATATTCAACCGCATGTCAAATAAAAGAGCAAGCTCGACATGAAGAAACGCAATTCAACATGCAATACACACTTCACGACATATATTCAATCACATATTAAATACATGCAAAACTCAATCATATCACAACATTTCATCTCGACACAAATCGGTAATTCCATACACAATAACATAACCACATAGAATATGAAATGCCCTTACTTAAGGACTTATACAATAAAGCCTTAGAGATATCTAGAAGTAGCCCTTACCGAACTCCAAGTTAAATGTCGCCGACAACGACTCGACACAAATTGCCTTCAAAGAACTTCGACAACGACTTCTCTTACTCGATCTCGACACGGTGCCTTCAACGAACTTCGACAACGACTTCGATCGTGACGCTTCTCGGTCGACCTCGACACGTCTGATCCTCGTTCGATTCTCGCTTAGCGTCCTTGGATTCGCTTTCCGCACACCTCGATTGAATTCACTCGGTCTCGAATCGGACTTCCTAAAACAAACACAACTCGATCGATCTATGGTTCTAATACATCTAGCTCTCTCTTCCCCAAACTCAACCACAACCCGGAAAATATATAAAACTCAAGAACTGAAAGATATTTTTCCTCCAACACAAAGTTAGGGATTTCGATCGTAATTCATGAAAAGTTATCCGATGCTTCACAGAAAGATCGACAACAACAATATTCGTAAGCAACGAACGAAAAACCGTAAAATCGAAACGAACCAAAAATGGGGTTTCGGGCATTGCCGATTGCAGAAAAACGAGAGAAAGAAATTTTGTTTTACAAGCCCAATTAATCGGTTAAAAAGATAGGTAATATTGTGAAGAAGAAAACCCATCAATTTGATATGATTTGGAAGCATAAACCGATTAAAAATGGAAGAAGATTTAGCGCTAAACAAGAGTACGATGAAAGAAAATCATTCTTCATACCTCAACGGTGATGGTCGATCGACGAGATATGGGTCGAGAAGTTGATGATGAACAAAATTGATGAAGAAATCTTGTGCAGAATCTCATTGGAACTCACGGTTTCGTCGATGAAGATTTTTAAGGAAACAACGAAACACAGAGCGTATGGAGGAAGAAGAAAGAAGAAAAGAGAAATGAGTGAAACGGTCGTGGTATACACCAAGCGAGAAAGGGGTAAAACGTAACTCCAGCTATAAGATGCCAATCCCAATAATCATCTACCCGTTAACTCGCTCCTCTCATGATTACCCTCTACTCGCTTGGCCAACGACAAGCCGACAATGTAATAATTACAAACAATATAATAATAACGCTGAGTAACGTTCAAATAATACGAGGTGTCATCTCGACACGATGTCGACAAGAGTACTCGTGCAAATGTACAAAGTTCTAACACGAGTTCGTGAACGCGGTCTCCTCACCGACTTGCGCCCTCATCACTCGACGCGACTTCATCAACTCGACTCCCGACCTCCTCATTTCGGCCGGCTAGTGTACGTGGTCTCATCAGCTCGACAAAAGATCTCGGCAAACGATCTAGTCACGGGATCTCGACACAAGGTCTTGGTCGAGGTCTCGATACGTCGTCCTAATACGATGTCGATCTCGTCCTCAGGTGTTACAAGCTGCATCTCACTTCTTTGGGGTAGAGTCAATGTTCTTTCTTCTGGTTGTATTATTCTTTTCCATTTTTTGCACAAGGCAATTTTGCTTTACAACCACCACTTATCAGAATTGGTCTTCCAGTACTTTGAGTCACCACAAGAGGTGCTACCTTGTCTCAAACCAGCAATTTTCCCCTGCTCCAAGCATTTCACCTACACCATCAATTGCTTCTATAAATACCACAACAGAATAATAGAGAAGGGAGGAGTTTCTGAGGAATTTCTGATATTTCTACCATCAATCAAAGAATTAGAGCCTTCACATTAGAGTCCTAATTCACTGAACTCAAACACAGAGAGAAAAAAAAAGAGTTGGGTATTAAGAAAAGCAACAAAAATAGCAGCAGAAGTAAGGAACGATACAGAGTAGAGCAACCGAGAAAGAAAAACAAAGGGTTCAGAATTGTTACCTGTTGAAAACACACTAGCTCATCCTTCATAGAGCTTGGAGTCCAGGTAACTATTTGAGACACAATAGTTTTTTCTCCAAATTTCTAAACATCATTCTGAAATTGCATATATGGTGAGAATCAGAAAAAAAAGTGAATAATAGAAAGGAATAAGAGAAACTGAAATCAGGATGAGTGGTTAGAGATTAAAATTGATGAATCAGAAAAACTAGGAAAAGAGAAACCTGGTAAAGAGAACGAGAAGGAGAAAGTGGAGCCGCCGCGTCAGCCGCCATGGGCGAACACCACTGCTACGGGCCCTCTCTCATTGCCCATCGTGAATCATTTGCCACGGACCGGAATCGCGACCGACCATGGTCGTACGCTAGCTCTCCCTCTCGTGCCTTCCCCTCTCTTCCCCCACGGTTTCACCGCGGTCGCTCTCTCACGACCTCCGCCCGTCACGCGTAGGGCAGTGCGCGGCCAAGGATGGCACACGCCGGCCGCTTCTTCTTCTTCTTCTCCCTCGCGGCCGCGCCCCTCCTGTTCCCCTGCTCGCCTCCCCTTTCTCTCTCTGGCACTTGAGGCTGCTTGCTTAGCAACATTTTGGGGCTAGGGTTTCTAAATGAAACCTGCTGGAGCCTTACCCTTTTTTTATTATTTCATCCTTTCCTTTTTTCTTTTTATTATTTATTTCTTTATCTATTTATTAATATTATCAATATTATTATTTAAACCTTTTTTTGTTTGTTTTCTTTTTTCTGGTCTCCATGTGGACCATGGGCCTTAGCCCATTCTTTCTCTCTTTCATTTTTACCAATTGTTATGATCAATCCTTACTAATATTCATCGATTTTATCTATTAACCACACATTTTTTTATTTTAAAATTCCTCAATCCTTTTAATAGTAAATATTAGTAGTGACAACGCCAAATCCGCTTTTGGTTTGGTCACTAAGCAAACCCTTTTTCCGATTTCGAAAAAAACTTAAAATCAATGACTACTCTAAATCTTCTTTTGGTTTGGTCATCACAAAATCTCAATAAAAAAATATAATAAATATTAGTAGTAACAACGCTAAATCCGCTTTTAGTTTGGTCACTACGCAAACCCTTTTTTTTATTTCAAAAAACTTCAAATTAATGACTACTCCAAATCCTCTTTTGGTTTGGTCATTACAAAATATTAATAAAATATCTTAAAATATTAGTAGTGATTATGCCAGATCCACTTTTGGTTTAATCATTATGCAAACCATAAATTAAGTCACAAATTGAATAATTAAAATCAACCATCACATAACCATTTTCTACCCAAGAACTACGTAGTCTTTGATTTCTCCACTGCACCCGGAGATACGTAGGAGCAGGAGCTCATTCCTGTCAAGCTCAAAAATAAACAATTTTTATTAAGTCCTACTTTTTTTATCTTTGTTAATTCTTGTCTTTTTTCCAATAAATGGGAAATAGATATTTTTAGAAGTTAACTAGTTAGAGGTAACCTTTTTCGAAAGGATGTCTAGGGTGCTAATACATTCCCTACGCATAATTCGACTCCCGAACTTAAATCTGGTCTCAAGGACTATTTTCTTCAAAAAGGGTTTTTCCAATATTTTCCCTAAATAAATAAATCATTGGTGGCGGCTCCATTAACCACGAATAAATCCCGCCAGATTTTTCGGTTGCTACACTGTGCAAGTGTTGTTCTCTAGCTGATGAGTAGTTAAAAGTTTGCATGATACCTTAAACTGAATATATGCTTGTTGCAGTTTTTGTAATATTTTTCTGGATGGTATATATATTGTCTTCTACTATTGGGTTTTTCATCAATTGACCATTGCTAGTTGAATTTGAATTTTTTATTTTGATTTGTATTGAACAACCCAAAGAAGCAATAGTAAGAAGCATAGACTAAATGTAGGATGGTCCAATATTTGGCTGGTACGGGCACTTAGGTACCCAACGGGTATGGGGACAGGCACTAAAGCTGCTGCCCGCGCGAGTATGGCCTGGAGTATGGTCACTTTTTTCAAATGCGGGTATGAGGACGGGCACTATAGTACCCTGCCCAGAGGGTACCCATTGTCATTCCTACTGGGCAAAGGCCAAAAGGATACTGAAAAATCTAAGGATCAAAGGTGGTCGATCCAATCCTTTCTAGAGCAACCAAAGCATGAAAAGAAAGTTCTAGGATTCGGAAAGAAAGGCAAGATGATATCTCAAGTGGAAAATATGCAAATCTGATGCATTGCAAAGTCAACCGTTTGGATAAGCAAGCCAACTGGAAAGTTATCAGCATATGAGTCTGGGGGCAACGTCCTCGAAGGGATTCAGGGAAAGCGAAAAAAAAATCATTCTTTCAAAACAAAATAATACTCATGCATAGCATATCATTCATTGCATCTTGCATGATCATCAATGCTTTTGGGTCCACCGCCCACCAAAAAAAATCGTCCTTGCTCTAAAAGCAAAAACAACATTCATGCACGACATTTCATTCTGCATGATCATCAAAGTTTTTGGGTCCATCGACCCACCCTCTCCAATATTGCACACAGTTGGGTCGTTGTCTATTCAGTAAGAACTAGTACTCAGTCTACCAAATTTTGTAAGAGTTTGGAATCAGACATATGCCTTACGGGGAACCAGACCCGGAATCTCCCACCAATTTTGTAAGAGCTAGGAACCAAACCTATGCCTTGCCGGGAATTCAACGGGAACCAGACCCAGAATCTCCCACCAATTTTATAAGAGCTAGGAACCAGACCTATGCCTTACCAGGAATTTCTTTGGGAACCGCACTGACCGCTTTGACGGAATTCACCGAACCCACCTGCAATTTCCCACTAATTTTGTAAGAGCTAGGAACTAGGTCTTTGTCTTATCAGGAATTCACCGAGAACTAGACCCGGAATTTCCCACCAATTTTGTAAGAGCTAGGAACCAGACCTATGCTTACCGAGAATTCGCTGGGAACCAGACCCAGAATCTCCCATCAATTTTGTAAGAGCTAGGAACCAAGCCTATGCCTTACCGGGAATTCGCCGGGAACCAAACCCAGAATCTCCTACCAATGTTGTAAGAGCTGGGAGCCATTGCGCATGCCTTACTGGGAATTCGCTGGGAACCAAACCCAGAATCTCCCACCAATTTTGTAAGATGTAGGAATCAGACCTATGCTTTATTGGAAATTCACTAGGAATCAAACCTAGAATCTCCTATCCCAAATGAATCAAACCTTTGTCCTTTCGGGGAATTCACTAAGAACCAGACCTAGAATTCCTTACCAAAGCCAGGAACAATCTCGCATTTTCAAACCACTTGTTTCGGCCAAAATTAAGGTCTTTTATCCTTAGTTACCTTTTACAACGAATTCACGAAGGTCTTCAAGTAAAACGTAATTAATGAGGGGCAGCTGTCATACCCCAATTTTGTCCGACCCTTATAGATTTATTTTGCTTAAATTAGTAATAAAAAAATATAATAATATTTTGGTCTCATAAAAAAAAGGCAAAAAATAGAAAAAAAAGAAAAAAGAAACAAAAGAAAATGTTTTTTTTGAAGAAAAAGGGATGCATATAACAATTCTGGTGGGTGCCAATAGCAGCCCAGCCCAACACTACACCCCTGGCCAAGCGTAACTCTCTCCCTCAGGCTGACAAATTGCCTTGCGCACAAGACTCTTTTTTATCGGCGCCTTCTCCTTCTCGCAACCCGCACTCTCCTTTTGTTTTGCACCCGATTTTCCCTTAGCCTCTCTCACGCGGGCCACAATTAGACCCAGCCCAATACATAACCCTAAACAAAAAACCATTCCCTCACTTCCCTCAGCAGGAGCGCCATTCCCCCTATCTCTTTCTCTTCCATCATTTCTCTCTTATTCCCTCTAAACCCCACGCCCTCTTCCTCTCTCTTTTCTCTCATTCCTCAACCCTAACACTTATTGTTGGAACCTAAATGATTGAGAAGTTTAGACCCTCATTGATTTTGATGATAATAAAGTATTTGCAAGTGAACAATTTATCTTCTGATAAGTCTTGAAGTGTGCAGGTGTTAAAATTACTTGTGATTTATAACTCACTCAAGCAAGAAGAAGAAATTCACAAGAGTTTGAATACATTCCATGTGTGTCTGCATCCGGTTCACTCCAGCGTCTTGTCTAAAGCAAGCGTTCGGTAGTGTTATCTTTTGACACGTGGATTACTTAATCACTGCGAGCGTCCGTCCATTATTCTAAGCGAGCATCTGGTCTATTAATGAATCACGTGATGGTCACGTTTGTTCTCTTCTACCTCAACTATCTTGGAACGGAATTCGAATTTGATTTTGTGCGCTCATTTTGATGTACGAGGTATCAAAGGTGACACCTTAGTATAAGACAAAATTCATACAAGGATGTTGTGAAAAGCAGATAGTACAAAAAGGGTATTGTGTACTATTCTGATAATTCTCTAGAAAGGAAGAAAATGACAACATTTCAAGTTACCCCACTCAATGATATGGAGCTGAAATTTACTGCAACGGTAATACCCCTTAAGGACTCCTATAAATACCCCAAGGTATTTATTGAAGAAGGCTGCCAAAAACTGCTAAAACTATATTCTGAAAGAGCTATTACTCAAGTGAGTAATCAAGTTTCGTGCCAAGTTTCTGGACACCAAGAACTGAACCTCATCGTCTGATATTCTTTCTTTTGAAAGCTATTTGTTTTTTAGCTTAATCTTTTCATCCTCTCTGTAAGAGTTATTCGATTGTATTCAAAAATACTTTGTGAAAATTGTATTGCCTAGTTAAGGCTTGATTCCACAAAAGCTCGAACGTACTGAATCGTTGATTATAGTGAAAAATCCTTCAGGAACAAAGGGACTAGACGTAGCTACTAGGTTGGTGGTGAGCTAGTATAAATCGTTGTGTTTCTTGCTTTACTGCTTTACATTTATTCTTATCTTGCAAAGAAAAAACAAGTTTTCATAAACTGTATTTCCAGCGTCTGGTCATACTCCAGCATCCGATAACAAACAGATTTATAATCAAGTGTTCAAAAGTGTTTTTAACTTAAAGTTTGCGAAAAGTTTTCAACACAATTCAACCACCCTTCTTGTGTTCATGTTCAGTTGGTACTAGAGCCCGGCCTCGTGGTTGAGCACTTAACAGTGTTAAGAGAAAATATCCTATACTGTGAACATGTATGCAGAAGGTGGTCACATGAACTGTCCTCCTCTATTTACTGGAGAAAAATTTGGATACTGGAAAGACAATATAAAAGCTTTCTTTAAGACACGACACCTCGAGTTGCAGGATATTGTTGAAAGTGGTTACATTTTTCCCACTAATGCTGCTGGTATTGCAATAGCCAGAGAAAATTGGAATGATCAGCAGAAAAAGAGATATCAAATCAATCAAAAAGCTAGATTCTCCTGTGCTATGTCAGAAAAGGAATATGACATATGTGGCAAATTTGATACTGTCAAAGAAATTTGGGATTCTCTTGTGTTGGCTTATGAGGGCTCTGCCCAAGTAAGAGAAACTAAAGCTAGCATGTTGGTTCGCCAATATGAGTTGTTTAAAATGGAAGATGGCGAAAACATTGAAGCTATCTTTGGAAGGTTCCAAACACTTGTTCATAGGTTACAAGCACTTGGAAAAAGTTATACCACACCTGACCATGTGAGAAGGATCCTGAGAAGTTTGACCACGCAATGGAGACCCAAAGTCACTTCTATTTAAAAAGCAAAAGATTTAAATATCTTAAGACTTGAAGATCTCTTAAGTTCTTTGAAAGCTCATGAACTTGAGCTGAATGAAGAAAAACCTGCAAAGAAAAGCAAGTCTATTGCTTTGAAAGTCAACAAACATAAAGCCAGTACTTCTAAAGCCCTTCAGGCTGGAGAAGAATCAGAAGATGAAGCTTTAGAAGGAGAATTTGATGGGTCAAATGATGAGCTTGTGTTCATATCCAAGAAGATCCAAAGAATGTGGAAGAAAAGAAACTTCAAAAAGAAATTCCACAAGAAAGATGTCGAGGACAAGAAGGAAAACAAAGACAAAAGCCAAGTTGTTTGCTATGAATGTAAAAAGCTTGGACACTTCAAATCTGAATTCCTAATCTTAAGAAGAAGCCCACAAGAAATTCTTTCAAGGGAAAGAAGAAGAGTCTCATGGCCACATGGGAAGATCTGGATTTATCCTCCTCTAAGGAAGATAATGAAGAAGAAGCCAATCTTGCCCTTATGGCAAATACTGATCTAGACTCAGAAGAAGAAGTTGAAGAGATAATAATATATGATTCTTATTCTGAAATTCAACTTGCATTTGATGATCTTCTTAAGGACTCTGCCACTCTCTCCACTGAGTATAAAGCTTTGAAAAAGAAATTTTCAAAATTATCCCAAGAATTTCAAGTTTTGAAAAATGAAAACTCAAAGCTCAGTGAAGAGAACCAGTGGAAAATCGAAAATCGCGTCTGGTGGATAGTCGATGTCACGGTGACATGTCAAAGAACTGGTGAGAGCTCTCAACCTGAAAGCTCTGAAGCTAAAGGAAATCCTAGGTGTAAATCAAATGATTATGAATATGCATTTCAAAAGGTTCTTGCAAAGAGTATAACTCGAAGCAAGCAAGCTTCAATGATTTGGGGTGTCAGTAAAACGACAATTCAAGGTCTTGGTTACATATCAGACGAACCCTCTTTAGAAAATAAAAATCATGCATCTGATAAATCCAATGATCACAGCGAATGCTTGCATTGTACTTACTGCAACAAACCTGGTCATTTGAAAAGTGCATGTACTGCTTTTAAGACTAAGAAGGACAAGTATCCTTCAAGAACTAACAAGAAAGGACCTAAAAAGATATATGTACCTAAAGATAAAATAGTCTATGTTGCAGACATGCTTAGCAACAAGGTCAACACACCTATCTTGGTACTTAAACAGTGGATGCTCGCGTTGATAAGTCTTCATCACATGTAGATTTATAGTGCTTAATTGGATATTTGTGTTGTGATTGAAGAGAATTCAAAGTGATTACTTACTTAAATTTGGTAATTTAGTGTATTCACTTGGATTCATTCTAACGTTTGTGCATTAATGTTTTCTATGATTTTTTATCTCTAAGTGCACAGAAATGGGAGCATAGCTAAATGATTGACTTGAAAGCGCGTCTGGAAGCGCTGTTTCCTGACATAGAAGATTCCAAAAGCTATATCTTGAGCCAAACTAATCCAAATGAGATGATCTTGGTCTTGTTGGAAAGATAGAAGAATTATCTACAACTTTGATGAAGGAACCGAGACCTAAATCAATCTCTAAGTTGGGGTAATTTGTGCTACAAGTTGATAATGTGATCTTTGTCTCGGCTGACACATGTTCAAGCTGGAGTTGTAGGTGTCCAAATGAGATGAACCGGTGCCATTGGAAAGCTAAGATCCATAGCTTCAACTTTCATGAAGACACCTTGAGCTAATTCTGACTTTACAGAGGTGAAAAATGCATCACAACATGGAAGAACGGGTGCAGTATTGATCGCGTGCGCGCAGAGCGCATTTAGAGAGCATCTGGAGCGCAAATTTTGGTCTGTTCTTTGTTTATGCACTTGCAGAGTGTATGCGCTGAAGCCTGCGCTTCGACGTCTTTGAAACGTTAAAAACTCGTGTTTTTGATGTTTTGGATCATTCTTTATCATATCTAAGACCTAAAAACGCTGGGAGGCTGGTCTTGGGTGCTAGGGTTTCAATTTCTTCCATCTCCAAAGAGGATTCAAGCTTGGGAACAAGGATTGGAGTCTTCAATGGAGTGGTTTTCTCTCTTTTCTCTATTTTTCTGGTTTGGTTCTTGTTTCTCTATGAGTAACTAAGCTTTTTAGACTAGGGTAGATGAACCTTGTGGAAACTCTTATGTAGTTTGATTATATTATTTCAATGCAAGTCTAATTCAATTATGATTGAGCCTTCACCTCTATTCTTAATGTTTTTTGGTAATTGATTGCTATCAAATTGATTTGGGGTTCTTCTCACGATTGGGAAATTGGGGTTTGAACTTGAACTGAGTTTGTTGGTCATGTTTAGGAGGATTATAGGAATATAACCTTATGAGCATGTGTTCTTATGAATCATTGATCTTTATGCTTAACTATATCATTTGTCACCTAAGGAATTAGGGATTTTGGTTTAGTTAAAGGGTTTATGAGACAAGGAATTGTACTTAATCTAATATCGTTGATTCGAACTTCAATTTGTATGGAATAACTTGCGTTGGTTGTAGATTGAATGCATAAGAGTGGAAACAAGAGGATTCGATCCCTAGTCATTTTTAATCCTTTGATTTTCAAATCGTTGTTATTGTTATTTTGAGTTGTTACAAATATTCTAAATTTCAAATACCAAAATTTGGGTCCTCGTTCAAAATAGTTACAAAGTTTGTTAAGTTAACTAATCGATCACAATCCCTGTGGATTCGATCTTTTTATTACTTGACGAGCAAATCGTACACTTGCGATTTAGCCTATCAAGTTTTGGCGCCGATTCTTGGGATTGTTGAATTGATTTTTAACACGGCAACGAGTACTTTTTGAACAATTTTTTTATTGTTTTTATTTTCTATTTATAAAAAATATTGTTATAATTGTTCATGTGCTACTTACCTTTTCCTTTAGTGTTGTGCATGCGAGGTAAACAAACAGTGAGTGTTGTTTGGCCCGTAAATAGAAAAAGACAAAGAAAGGCCAATAGGAAGAAGGCAAGGGAAGCAAGACAACAACAAAATAAAGCCTCTCGCTTCTACTTCTCTCATTACAACTCTAGTAGTAATGGGGAAGTACCACCACCACCGCACCTTGGGTGATTTTGGGAGAAGGAACAATCCAAGGGTCATCATGGCCTACCAATCGAGGAAGCAAATGCTTTTGAGATCAAACCATCCCTGTTGAACACTCTCAAGCAAAACCAATTATTGGGGATGAAATTGAAGACCCAAATCAAGACTTGGTAAATTTCTATGAAATCTGTGGCACCTTCATGCTTTGAATGGAGTGTGAAGGGCCAAGAAACTAAGGCTTTTTCCTTTTACCCTACGAGATAGAGCAAGAGATTGGTCGCACACTTTGCCTACAGAAGCATCACTACTTGGGATGATTTGGAGGATAAATTTATGAACAAATTTTTCCACTCTCCAAGTTCATCAAAAGAAGAGGTGAAATTCATGGGTTCCAGCAGAACCATATCGAAAATCAGTATGAGGCTTGGGAGAGATTCAAGCTTCTTCCGAAAAGTTGTCCCAGCCATGGGTATGATGAGTTTAATCGATGCAGATGTTTTGCAATGGGTTGAGGCCAAATACAAGAATGATCTTTGGATGCCTCATTTGGAGGTACAATTAACAAAGAAAGCAGTGAAGAAGCAAGAACTTTAGTGGAGCAAATGGCTTCCAATGAGCAGTTGTGTCAAAATGATAGAGGAACACAGGGTAGAAGAGGACTCCTTGAGCTAGAAACACAAGATGCACTATTGGCTCAAAATAAATTGGTCTCTCAACAATTGGAAGCTATCACCAAGGAGCTTAAAGCGGCTGAAAACGGAGCCCCTATCCCCGCCAGGTGAACCAGTTGAGCAGAACTTGAGATGTGACTTTTGCCAAGGACCTCATGAGAATGGAGGTTGCGATCTTTGAGGATTTTCGAATGAGCAAGCTAACTACATGGAAAATTTTCAAAAGCAAGGAGGAATCCTTATTCGACACCTACAATCTGGGTGGAAGAATCATCCCAATTTTTCTTGGAAACAATGAAGATAGCCCATCATCAAGCAACCTCCACAACCTCAAAAGCAAGAGAAGCCAAATCAATTAGAAGAAGCTCTCACTCGATTCATGAAGATGACTCAATCCAACTTCCGTAATATCCATTCCAACTTTCGGACTCATGAGTCTCATTTCAAGAACCAAGAGGTCTCTATCAAAAATCTGGAGAGTCAAATTGGGCAACTCTCAAAGCAACTTTGAGCAAACCAAAGGTAAGTTTTACGCTATACAGTTGATAATCCTAAAAATGAGAACCGTAGTGCAATTACTTTGAGAAGTGGAAAAATAATGTCTCAAGTTGAGGGAAGAAAAGAGTAAAAAAAGTGAGGTGGACGGAGTTGAAAATGAGAGCGATAAAAATAAAGAAAAAGAAGAAAAAGAGAGGTTGAGAAGAAGTCCAACTTAGAAGAAGGAGGCATAGTTATAATCGAGCAGTGCGGTGGGAAATAAGCCCAAAGTGGTTCCTCCATATAGGAAAGTCGCCATATCCTCTGTGAGCAAGAAAAAGGAGAAGGATGAACAATTCTCTAAGTTCATGGATGTCTTGGCGCCTCAGATCAACATTCCTTTCGCGAGCTCTTGAGCAAATGCCTTTATATGCCAAATTCATGAAGGAATTGTTGACTAAGAAGAAGAAATTCAAAGAAGATGAGATCGTAGCTTTGAAGAAGAGTGTAGTGCCATCATTCAAAGAAAGCTCCTCCAAAGTGAAAGACCCTAGAAGCTTCACAATTCCCTGCACTATTGGAAATTTAAATATTGACAAAGCCCTTTGTGATTTGGGAGCTAGCATCAATTTGATGCCGTTATCTATGTTGAAGAGGCTGGGAGGAGCTGGAGTCAAGCCTACAAAAATGACATCAGAATGGGCAGATAGGTCAATCAAATACCCTTATGGAGTTATGGAAGATGTATTGGTAAGGGTTGGCAAATTCCTTTTTTCGGCAGACTTTGTGATCCTTGACATAGAGGAAGACAAGGAGGTCCCTCTTCTTCTTGGAAGACCTTTCGTAGCTACAGGAAGAGCCTTGATTGATGTCCAACAAGGTAAATTAATTTTGAGGTTCCAAGATGAGAAAGAGACTTTCAATGTGTTTGAGGCTATGAGGCATCCCGATGACACCGAAAAGTGCTCTAGAATTAATGTGGTTGGGCAGCCGGTTGGAGAGAATCTTGCTCAAGACCGACCTTCCAAACCCTTAGAAAAGGTGACAATGAATTCTATTGAGGAGATGTCTGAAGAGCTAGATGATGGGATGGAAAAAAATTTAGTGCAGGAAAAAGGAAGAAAAGGAAAGAGTAGTCTGCATATGGGTCATGGGAAACAATTCCCAAATTGCAAAATTCCAAAGAAGGCACATGTAGAACCTACTCATTCTTATGAAAAGCGCACCAAACAGGCGAGGGATGACAATGTCCACCCACATAAATTCAAGAGGAGAAAAAGGAGACCAATGCAAAAAAGGGAAATGATTTCTATGCAAACACTCAGGGTTGTGGGTGTGCATCTTCCTAAGGAAGGTGGTGCTTCAATCTTCTTTTCCTCCTTTAAAGAGCCTTGATCGACTCCTTCAAGCGTCAAGCTAGTGACGTTAAAGAAGCGCTTCATGGGAGGCAACCCATTGGTGGTGGCGCTAGGCGGCCCACCTTTCTCATTTCAAGTTAGCGGTTGAGTCGAGCGGCTCAACACACGGGTTCTACCTTTCTTTCCCTTCTTTTGCTATTTATTTATTTTTTATGTTGAATTTATTTTCGTTTGTGTGTGAAGTTGATACCATGCACCCTATGACTGAGCTCTTGTTCGTTTATGGAATTCCTTTTCATCTGAGAATTTGTTCGTGAACTGTACTCTTATTGTGTGCATGATGTGTATGATCAAGGAGCTGAAATTTTTGTTGACATGAACCATTTTAAGCAGCTTCTTGTAACCGCAAATTTTGAGAATTTCAGTGGTCATGAATCTTTTCCCATTACAAAAGCAAAATTTGTGAGTGTTTGAGCCTAAACAGAAATTTATTTATTCTTGAGTGCTCTACCATTTGTATGAATTCTTCAGAACTTGACTCAGTTCTTGATTGTTTTTGCATTGCATGTGAACACACACACAGATGATTGAGATCTTTATTTTTGTTTGAACAGCTAGAGCCTTTGATTGACTACCCTTGTGATATTATCCTTTGCTAGCCCTTTTAAGCCTTAAGTCTGTTTGTTGAATTTTAAGCTAAGATACAAGCCAATAACTGGAAAAACCAATTATCCCTTTAAATTGGAGTTGAGAGATTGTTTTCTATAAAATTGGTTATTTTGTTGTGAATTAAGTTTGGGGTTGCTTGAGGGCAAACAACAATCTTAAGTTTGGGGTGGCTACACAAAGCATGTGCATGTAGTCATTTCAGAAAAATAAAATAAAAATGAACAAGCCAGAAGAGAACAACAATAAAAAGATTCAAATTGTTATTTCAAAAAAAAAAAGAGAAAAGAAAAGAAAAATCAAAGTGAGAAAAAAAGGAAAAAGTTCTCCTGTGGTTTGTTGGTACTAAAGTTGAAGGTGATTGAGGGAAGTTTGTGAATTGATACAAGGTATGGATAAGAAATAATAGAGGCATCTCTTAACTCCAATTAAGTTAGCCTAGATCCAAAGAAATATCCTCCCTTACCTAAGCCCCATTTCACCTTTTGAAAAGATCTCATAATGTGTGTGGCATTTGTGTGTTTTTGCTTTCTTAGAATTTTGTCAAGCCTATGGTAGATGATTGCATTTGGTGTGAGTTGAGTGTAAACAGTACCCTGAGACACTTGAGTGAAGTGAAACACATTATCTGGAAAGATGTAATGGGAATTGATTTGTTGATCTGAGTAAATAAATTCATTTTGGTTACTTGAATGGCGATAATTGGAAATCATGAATACAAAAGAGTAGGTGAATTGATTGTGCATGGGTTGTCAAAAATTTTTATGAAAAGTTCACCTAGATGAATTGGAATTATTTGAAATCCAACCCATGTTTTTTATTGAGTTTGCTTGAGGACAAGCAAAGAGCTAAGTTTGGGGTTGTGATAAGTCTTCATCACATGTAGATTTATAGTGCTTAATTGGATATTTGTGTTGTGATTGAAGAGAATTCAAAGTGATTACTTACTTAAATTTGGTAATTTAGTGTATTCACTTGGATTCATTCTAACGTTTGTGCATTAATGTTTTCTATGATTTTTTATCTCTAAGTGCACAGAAATGGGAGCATAGCTAAATGATTGACTTGAAAGCGCGTCTGGAAGCGCTGTTTCCTGACATAGAAGATTCCAAAAGCTATATCTTGAGCCAAACTAATCCAAATGAGATGATCTTGGTCTTGTTGGAAAGATAGAAGAATTATCTACAACTTTGATGAAGGAACCGAGACCTAAATCAATCTCTAAGTTGGGGTAATTTGTGCTACAAGTTGATAATGTGATGCTGTCTCAGCCTGACACATGTTCAACTGGAGTTGTAGGTGTCCAAATGAGATGAAACTGGTGCCATTGGAAAGCTAAGATCCATAGCTTCAACTTTCATGAAGACACCTTGAGCTAATTCGGACTTTACAGAGGTGAAAAATGCATCACAACATGGAAGAACGGGTGCAGTATTGATCGCGTGCGCGCAGAGCGCATTTGGAGAGCATCTGGAGCGCAAATTTTGGTCTGTTGCTGTTTGTCTGCCCGCAGAGTGCGCGCGGAGCGCACCCGGAGCGCTTCTGACGTGCTGAAACGTTAAAAACTCGTGTTTTTGATGTTTTGGATCATTCTTTATCATATCTAAGACCTAAAAACGCTGGGAGGCTGGTCTTGGGTGCTAGGGTTTCAATTTCTTCCATCTCCAAAGAGGATTCAAGCTTGGGAACAAGGATTGGAGTCTTCAATGGAGTGGTTTTCTCTCTTTTCTCTATTTTTCTGGTTTGGTTCTTGTTTCTCTATGAGTAACTAAGCTTTTAAGGCTAGGGTTAGATGAATTTTGTAGAAACTCTTATGTAGTTTGATTATATTATTTCAATGCAAGTCTATTTCAATTATGATTGAGCCTTCACCTCTATTCTTAATGTTTTTTGGGGTTCTTCTCACGATTGGGAAATTGGGGTTTGAACTTGAACTGAGTTTGTTGGTCATGTTTAGGAGGATTATAGGAATATAACCTTATGAGCATGTGTTCTTATGAATCATTGGTCTTTATGCTTAACTATATCATTGGTCACCTAAGGAATTAGGGATTTTAGGTTTAGTTAAAGGGTTTATGAGACAAGGAATTATACTTAATCTAACATCGTTGATTCGAACTTCAATTTGTATGGAATAACTTGCGTTGGTTGTAGATTGAATGCATAAGAGTGGAAACAAGAGGATTCGATCCCTAGTCATTTTTAATCCTTTGATTTTCTAATCGTTGTTATTGTTATTTTGAGTTGTTATAAATAATCTAAATTTCAAATACCAAAATTTGGGTCCTCGTCCAAAATAGTTACAAAGTTTGTTAAGTTAACTAATCGATCACAATCCCTGTGGATTCGATCTTTTTATTACTTGACGACGAAATCGTACACTTGCGATTTAGCCTATCAAGTTTTGGCGCCGATTCTTGAGGATTGTTGAATTGATTTTTAACACGGCAAGCGAGTACTTTTGAACAATTTTTTATTGTTTTTATTTTCTATTTATAAAAAATATTGTTATAATTGTTCTTGGTGCTACTTACCTTTTCCTTTAGTGTTGTGCATGCGAGGTAAACAAACAGGTGAGTGTTGTTTGGCCCGTAAATAGAAAAGACAAGAAAGGCCAATAGGAAGAAGGCAAGGGAAGCAAGACAACAACAAAATAAAGCCTCGCTTACTTCTCTCATTACAACTCTAGTAGTAATGGGGAAGTACCACCACCACCGCACCTTGGGTGATTTTGGGAGAAGGAACAATCCAAGGGCTGTCATGGCCTACCAATCGGAGGAAGCAAATGCTTTTGAGATCAAACCATCCACATTGAACACTCTCAAGCAAAACCAATTATTTGGGGATGAAATTGAAGACCCAAATCGACACTTGGTAAATTTCTATGAAATCTGTGGCACCTTCATCTTTGAATGGAGTGTGAGAAGGGCCAAGAAACTAAGGCTTTTTCCTTTTACCCTACGAGATAGAGCAAGAGATTGGTCGCACACTTTGCCTACAGGAAGCATCACTACTTGGGATGATTTGGAGGATAAATTTATGAACAAATTTTTCCACTCTCCAAGTTCATCAAAGAAGAGGTGAAATTCATGGGTTCCAGCAGAACCATATCGAAAATCTGTATGAGGCTTGGGAGAGATTCAAGCTTCTTACGAAAGATGTCCCGAGCCATGGGTATGATGAGTTTAATCGGATCTGAGATGTTTTGCAATGGGTTGAGGCCAAATACAAGAATGATCTTTGGATGCCTCAGTGGAGGTACAATTAACAATAAAGCAGTGAAGAAGCAAGAACTTTAGTGGAGCAAATGGCTTCCAATGAGCGGTTGTGTCAAAATGATAGAGGAACACAGGTAGAAGAGGACTCCTTGAGCTAGAAACACAAGATGCACTATTGGCTCAAAATAAATTGGTCTCTCAACAATTGGAAGCTATCACCAAGGAGCTTAAAGCGGCCGAAAAGGAGCCCCTATCCCCGCTCAGGTGAACCAGTTGAGCAGAACTTGAGATGTGACTTTTGCCAAGGACCTCATGAGAATGGAGGTTGCGATCTTTGAGGATTTTCGAATGAGCAAGCTAACTACATGGAAAATTTTCAAAAGCAAGGAGGAATCCTTATTCGACACCTACAATCCTGGGTGGAAGAATCATCCCAATTTTTCTTGGAAACAAGAAGATAGCCCATCATCAAGCAACCTCCACAACCTCAAAAGCAAGAGAAGCCAAATCAATTAGAAGAAGCACTCACTCGATTCATGAAGATGACTCAATCCAACTTCGAATATCCATTCCAACTTTCGGACTCATGAGTCTCATTTCAAGAACCAAGAGGTCTCTATCAAAAATCTGGAGAGTCAAATTGGGCAACTCTCAAAGCAACTTCATGAGCAAACCAAAGGTAAGTTTTACGCTAGCACAGTTGATAATCCTAAAAATGAGAACCGTAGTGCAATTACTTTGAGAAGTGGAAAAATAATGTCCAAGTTGAGGGAAGAAAAAGAGTAAAAAAGTGAGGTGGACGGAGTTGAAAATGAGAGCGATAAAAATAAAGAAAAAGAAGAAAAAGAGAGGTTGAGAAGAAGTCCAACTTAGAAGAAGGAGGCATAGTTATAAGCTGAGCAGTGCGGTGGGAAATAAGCCCAAAGTGGTTCCTCCATATAGGAAGCTGCCATATCCTCCTGTGAGCAAGAAAAAGGAGAAGGATGAACAATTCTCTAAGTTCATGGATGTCTTCAAGCGCCTGGATCAACATTCCTTTCGCAGCTCTTGAGCAAATGCCTTTATATGCCAAATTCATGAAGGAATTGTTGACTAAGAAGAAGAAATTCAAAGAAGATGAGGCGTAGCTTTGTGAGGAAGAGTGTAGTGCCATCATTCAAAGAAAGCTCCCTCCAAAGCTGAAAGACCCTAGAAGCTTCACAATTCCCTGCACTATTGGAAATTTAAATATTGACAAAGCCCTTTGTGATTTGGGAGCTAGCATCAATTTGATGCCGTTATCTATGTTGAAGAGGTGGGAGGAGTGAAGTCAAGCCTACAAAAATGACAACTTGGGTGGCGAGATAGGTCAATCAAATACCCTTATGGAGTTATGGAAGATGTATTGGTAAGGGTTGGCAAATTCCTTTTTTCGGCAGACTTTGTGATCCTTGACATAGAGGAAGACAAGGAGGTCCCTCTTCTTCTTGGAAGACCTTTCGTAGCTACAGGAAGAGCCTTGATTGATGTCCAACAAGGGAAATTAATTTTGAGGTTCCAAGATGAGAAAGAGGCTTTCAATGTGTTTGAGGCTATGAGGCATCCCGATGACACCAAAAGTGCTCTAGAATTAATGTGGTTGGGCGTAGGTTGGAGAGAATCTTGCTCAAGACCGACCTTCCAAACCCTTAGAAAAGGTGACAATGAATTCTATTGAGGAGATGTTTGAAGAGCTAGATGATGGGATGGAAAAAAATTTAGTGCAGGAAAAAGGAAGAAAAGGAAAGAATAGGCTGCATATGGGTCATGGGGAACAATTCCCAAAAAGCAAAATTCCAAAGAAGGCACATGTAGAACCTACTCATTCTTATGAAAAGCGCACTAAACAAAGTAGGGATGACAATGTCCACCCACATAAATTCAAGAGGAGAAAAAGGAGACCAATGCAAAAAAGGGAAATGATTTCTATGCAAACACTCAGGGTTGTGGGTGTGCATCTTCCTAAGGAAGGTGGTGCTTCAATCTTCTTTTCCTCCTTTAAAGAGCCTTGATCGACTCCTTCAAGCGTCAAGCTAGTGACGTTAAAGAAGCGCTTCATGGGAGGCAACCCATTGGTGGTGGCGCTAGGCGGCCCACCTTTCTCATTTCAAGTTAGCGGTTGAGTCGAGCGGCTCAACACACCAGGTTCTACCTTTCTTTCCCTTCTTTTGCTATTTATTTATTTTTATGTTGAATTTATTTTCGTTTGTGTGTGAAGTTGATACCATGCACCCTATGGTGAGCTCTTGTTCGTTTATGGAATTCCTTTTCATCCGAGAATTTGTTCGTGAACTGTACTCTTATTGTGTGCATGATGTGTATGATCAAGGAGCTGAAATTTTTGTTGACATGAACCATTTTAAGCGACTTCTTGTAACCGCAAATTTTGAGAATTTCGAGGTGGTCATGAATCTTTTCCCATTACAAAAGCAAAATTTGTGAGTGTTTGAGCCTAAGTAAATTTATTTATTCTTGAGTGCTCTACCATTTGTATGAATTCTTGAACTTGACTCGATTCTTGATTGTTTTTGCATTGCATGTGAACACACACGATGATTGAGATCTTTATTTTTGTTTGAGCAGCTAGAGCCTTTGATTGCCTACCCTTGTGATATTATCCTTTGCTAGCCCCTTTTAAGCCTTAAGTCTGCTTGTTGAATTTTAAGCTAAGATACAAGCCAATAACTGGAAAAACCAATTATCCCTTTAAATTGGAGTTGAGAGATTGTTTTCTATAAAATTGGTTATTTTGTTGTGAATTAAGTTTGGGGTTGCTTGAGGCAAGCAACAATCTTAAGTTTGGGGTGGCTACACAAAGCATGTGCATGTAGTCATTTGGAAAAATAAAATAAAAATGAACAAGCCAAGAGAACAACAATAAAAGATTCAAATTGTTATTTCAAAAAAAAAAGAGAAAAGAAAAGAAAAATCAAAGTGAGAAAAAAAGGAAAAAGTTCTCCTGTGGTTTGTTGGTACTAAAGTTGAAGGGGATTGAGGGAAGTTTGTGAATTGATACAAGGTATGGATAAGAAATAATAGAGGCATCTCTTAACTCCAATTAAGTTAGCCGAGATCCAAAGAAATATCCTCCTTACCTAAGCCCCTTTTCCCCTTTTGAAAAGATCTCATAATGTGTGTGGCATTTGTGTGTTTTTGCTTTCTTAGAATTTTGTCAAGCCTATGGTAGATGATTGCATTTGGTGTGAGTTGAGTGTAAGCAGACCCTGAGACACTTGAGTGAAGTGAAACACATTATCTGGAAAGATGTAATGGGAATTGATTTGTTGATCCGAGTAAATAAATTCATTTTGGTTACTTGAATGGCGATAATTGGAAATCATGAATACAAAAGAGTAGGTGAATTGATTGTGCATGGGTTGTCAAAAATTTTTATGAAAAGTTCACCTAGATGAATTGGAATTATTTGAAATCCAACCCATGTTTTTATTGAGTTTGCTTGAGGACAAGCAAAGAGCTAAGTTGGGGTTGTGATAAGTCTTCATCACATGTAGATTTATAGTGCTTAATTGGATATTTGTGTTGTGATTGAAGAGAATTCAAAGTGATTACTTGCTTAAATTTGGTAATTTAGTGTATTCACTTGGATTCATTCTAACGTTGTGCATTAATGTTTTCTATGATTTTTATCTCTAAGTGCACAGTAAATGGGAGCATAGCTAAATGATTGACTTGAAAGCGTGGGAAGCGCTTTTCGACATAGAAGATTCCAAAAGCTATATCTTGAGCCAAACTAATCCAAATGAGATGATCTTGGTCTTGTTGGAAAGATAGAAGAATTATCTACAACTTTGATGAAGGAACCGAGACCTAAATCAATCTCTAAGTTGAGGGAAGTTGTGCTACAAGGTGATAATGTGATCTTTGTCTCACCGACACATGTTCAATCGAGTTGTAGGTGTCCAAATGAGATGAAACTGGTGCCATTGGAAAGCTAAGATCCATAGCTTCAACTTTCATGAAGACACCTTGAGCTAATTCGGACTTTACAGAGGTGAAAAATGCATCACAACATGGAAGAACGGGTGCAGTATTGATCGCGTGCGCGCAGAGCGCATTTGGAGAGCATCTGGAGCGCAAATTTTGGTCTGTTGCTGTTTGTGCGCTTGAAGTGCGCGTGAGCGCACCCGAGCGCTCGACGTCTTTGAAAGCGTTAAAAATTCGTGTTTTTGATGTTTTGGATCATTCTTTATCATATCTAAGACCTAAAAACGCTGGGAGGCTGGTCTTGGGTGCTAGGGTTTCAATTTCTTCCATCTCCAAAGAGGATTCAAGCTTGGGAACAAGGATTGGAGTCTTCAATGGAGTGGTTTTCTCTCTTTTCTCTATTTTTCTGGTTTGGTTCTTGTTTCTCTATGAGTAACTAAGCTTTTTAGACTAGGGTAGATGAACCTTGTGGAAACTCTTATGTAGTTTGATTATATTATTTCAATGCAAGTCTAATTCAATTATGATTGAGCCTTCACCTCTATTCTTAATGTTTTTGGTAATTGATTGCTATCAAATTGATTTGGGGTTCTTCTCACGATTGGGAAATTGGGGTTTGAACTTGAACTGAGTTTGTTGGTCATGTTTAGGAGGATTATAGGAATATAACCTTATGAGCATGTGTTCTTATGAATCATTGATCTTTATGCATAACTATATCATTTGTCACCTAAGGAATTAGGGATTTTTGGTTTAGTTAAAGGGTTTATGAGACAAGGAATTGTACTTAATCTAATATCGTTGATTCGAACTTCAATTTGTATGGAATAACTTGCGTTGGTTGTAGATTGAATGCATAAGAGTGGAAACAAGAGGATTCGATCCCTAGTCATTTTTAATCCTTTGATTTTCAAATCGTTGTTATTGTTATTTTGAGTTGTTACAAATATTCTAAATTTCAAATACCAAAATTTGGGTCCTCGTTCAAAATAGTTACAAAGTTTGTTAAGTTAACTAATCGATCACAATCCCTGTGGATTCGATCTTTTTATTACTTGACGACGAAATCGTACACTTGCGATTTAGCCTATCAAGTTTTTGGCGCCGTTGCCGGGGATTGTTGAATTGATTTTTAACACGGCAAACGAGTACTTTTTGAACAATTTTTTTTATTGTTTTTATTTTCTATTTATAAAAAAAAATATTGTTATAATTGTTGCGGTGCTACTTACCTTTTCCTTTAGTGTTGTGCATGCGAGGTAAACAAACAGGTGAGCTGTTGTTTGGCCCAGAAATAGAAAAGACAGCAAAGGCCAATAGGAAGAAGGCAAGGGAAGCAAGACAACAACAAAATAAAGCCTCTGCTTCTACTTCTCTCATTACAACTCTAGTAGTAATGGGGGAAGTACCACCACCACCGCGCACCTTGGGTGATTTTGGGAGAAGGAACAATCCAAGGGCTGTCATGGCCTACCAACTGGAGGAAGCAAATGCTTTTGAGATCAAACCATCCCTGTTGAACACTCTCAAGCAAAACCAATTCGCTGGGGATGAAATTGAAGACCCAAATCAGCACTTGGTAAATTTCTATGAAATCTGTGGCACCTTCATGCTGAATGGAGTGTGAAGGGCCAAGAAACTAAGGCTTTTTCCTTTTACCCTACGAGATAGAGCAAGAGATTGGCTGCACACTTTGCCTACAGGAAGCATCACTACTTGGGATGATTTGGAGGATAAATTTATGAACAAATTTTTTCCACTCTCCAAGTTCATCAAGAAGAGGTGAAATTCATGGGTTCCAGCAGAACCATATCGAAAATCAGTATGAGGCTTGGGAGAGATTCAAGCTTCTTACGAAAAGTTGTCCCGAGCCATGGGTATGATGAGTTTAATCGGATCTGAGATGTTTTGCAATGGGTTGAGGCCAAATACAAGAATGATCTTTGGATGCCTCACTGGAGGTACAATTAACAATAAAGCAATTTGAAGAAGCAAGAACTTTAGTGGAGCAAATGGCTTCCAATGGCCATTGTGTCAAAATGATAGAGGAACACAGGGTAGAAGAGGACTCCTTGAGCTAGAAACACAAGATGCACTATTGGCTCAAAATAAATTGGTCTCTCAACAATTGGAAGCTATCACCAAGGAGCTTAAAAGCGGCTGAAACGGAGCCCCTATCCCCGCTCGGGTGAACCAGTTGAGCAGGAACTTGAGATGTGACTTTTGCCAAGGACCTCATGAGAATGGAGGTTGCGATCTTTGAGGGATTTTCGAATGAGCAAGCTAACTACATGGAAAATTTTCAAAAGCAAGGAGGAATCCTTATTCGACACCTACAATCTGGGTGGAAGAATCATCCCAATTTTCTTGGAAACAAAGAAGATAGCCCATCATCAAGCAACCCTCCACAACCTCAAAAGCAAGAGAAGCCAAATCAATTAGAAGAAGCTCTCACTCAATTCATGAAGATGACTCGATCCAACTTCCGAATATCCATTCCAACTTTCGGACTCATGAGTCTCATTTCAAGAACCAAGAGGTCTCTATCAAAAATCTGGAGAGTCAAATTGGGCAACTCTCAAAGCAACTTATGAGCAAACCAAAGGTAAGTTTTACGCTATACAGTTGATAATCCTAAAAATGAGAACCGTAGTGCAATTACTTTGAGAAGTGGAAAAATAATGTCTCAAGTTGAGGGAAGAAAAAGAGTAAAAAAGTGAGGTGGACGGAGTTGAAAATGAGAAGCGAGAAAATAAAGAAAAAGAAGAAAAAGAGAGGTTGAAGAAGTCCAACTTAGAAGAAGGAGGCATAGTTATAACTGAGCAGTGCGGTGGGAAATAAGCCCAAAGTGGTTCCTCCATATAGGAAGTGCCATATCCTCCTGTGAGCAAGAAAAAGGAGAAGGATGAACAATTCTCTAAGTTCATGGATGTCTTCAAGCGCCTCGGATCAACATTCCTTTCGAAGCTCTTGAGCAAATGCCTTTATATGCCAAATTCATGAAGGAATTGTTGACTAAGAAGAAGAAATTCAAAGAAGATGAGACTGTAGCTTTGACAGAAGAGTGTAGTGCCATCATTCAAAGAAAGCTCCCTCCAAAGCTGAAAGACCCTAGAAGCTTCACAATTCCCTGCACTATTGGAAATTTAAATATTGACAAAGCCCTTTGTGATTTGGGAGCTAGCATCAATTTGATCAAGATTATCTATGTTGAAGAGGCTGGGAGGAGCTGAAGTCAAGCCTACAAAAATGACACTGTAGCTGGCAGATAGGTCAATCAAATACCCTTATGGAGTTATGGAAGATGTATTGGTAAGGGTTGGCAAATTCCTTTTTTCGGCAGACTTTGTGATCCTTGACATAGAGGAAGACAAGGAGGTCCCTCTTCTTCTTGGAAGACCTTTCGTAGCTACAGGAAGAGCCTTGATTGATGTCCAACAAGGTAAATTAATTTTGAGGTTCCAAGATGAGAAAGAGACTTTCAATGTGTTTGAGGCTATGAGGCATCCCGATGACACCGAAAAGTGCTCTAGAATTAATGTGGTTGGGCAGCCGGTTGGAGAGAATCTTGCTCAAGACCGACCTTCCAAACCCTTAGAAAAGGTGACAATGAATTCTATTGAGGAGATGTTTGAAGAGCTAGATGATGGGATGGAAAAAATTTAGTGCAGAAAAAGGAAGAAAAGGAAAGAGTAGTACTGCATAAGGGTCAAGGGAAACAATTCCCAAATTGCAAAATTCCAAAGAAGGCACATGTAGAACCTACTCATTCTTATGAAAAGCGCACCAAACAGGCGAGGGATGACAATGTCCACCCACATAAATTCAAGAGGAGAAAAAGGAGACCAATGCAAAAAAGGGAAATGATTTCTATGCAAACACTCAGGGTTGTGGGTGTGCATCTTCCTAAGGAAGGTGGTGCTTCAATCTTCTTTTCCTCCTTTAAAGAGCCTAGATCGACTCCTTCAAGCGTCAAGCTAGTGACGTTAAAGAAGCGCTTCATGGGAGGCAACCCATTGGTGGTGGCGCTAGGCGGCCCACCTTTCTCATTTCAAGTTAGCGGTTGAGTCGAGCGGCTCAACACACGGGTTCTACCTTTCTTTCCCTTCTTTTGCTATTTATTTATTTTTTATGTTGAATTTATTTTCGTTTGTGTGTGAAGTTGATACCATGCACCCTATGACTGAGCTCTTGTTCGTTTATGGAATTCCTTTTCATCTGAGAATTTGTTCGTGAACTGTACTCTTATTGTGTGCATGATGTGTATGATCAAGGAGCTGAAATTTTTGTTGACATGAACCATTTTAAGCAGCTTCTTGTAACCGCAAATTTTGAGAATTTCAGTGGTCATGAATCTTTTCCCATTACAAAAGCAAAATTTGTGAGTGTTTGAGCCTAAACAGAAATTTATTTATTCTTGAGTGCTCTACCATTTGTATGAATTCTTCAGAACTTGACTCAGTTCTTGATTGTTTTTGCATTGCATGTGAACACACACACAGATGATTGAGATCTTTATTTTTGTTTGAACAGCTAGAGCCTTTGATTGACTACCCTTGTGATATTATCCTTTGCTAGCCCTTTTAAGCCTTAAGTCTGTTTGTTGAATTTTAAGCTAAGATACAAGCCAATAACTGGAAA
Organism: Calophaca sinica; assembly: GCA_037113605.1. Classification (NCBI taxonomy): domain Eukaryota; kingdom Viridiplantae; phylum Streptophyta; class Magnoliopsida; order Fabales; family Fabaceae; genus Calophaca; species Calophaca sinica. The sequence goes on along the minus strand of CM073731.1, from coordinate 28,370,288 downwards.
AACCAATTATCCCTTTAAATTGGAGTTGAGAGATTGTTTTCTATAAAATTGGTTATTTTGTTGTGAATTAAGTTTGGGGTTGCTTGAGGGCAAGCAACAATCTTAAGTTTGGGGTGGCTACACAAAGCATGTGCATGTAGTCATTTCAGAAAAATAAAATAAAAATGAACAAGCCAGAAGAGAACAACAATAAAAAGATTCAAATTGTTATTTCAAAAAAAAAAAGAGAAAAGAAAAGAAAAATCAAAGTGAGAAAAAAAGGAAAAAGTTCTCCTGTGGTTTGTTGGTACTAAAGTTGAAGGTGATTGAGGGAAGTTTGTGAATTGATACAAGGTATGGATAAGAAATAATAGAGGCATCTCTTAACTCCAATTAAGTTAGCCTAGATCCAAAGAAATATCCTCCCTTACCTAAGCCCCATTTCACCTTTTGAAAAGATCTCATAATGTGTGTGGCATTTGTGTGTTTTTGCTTTCTTAGAATTTTGTCAAGCCTATGGTAGATGATTGCATTTGGTGTGTGTTGAGTGTAAACAAGACTGAGACACTTGAGTGAAGTGAAACACATTATCTGGAAAGATGTAATGGGAATTGATTTGTTGATCTGAGTAAATAAATTCATTTTGGTTACTTGAATGGCGATAATTGGAAATCATGAATACAAAAGAGTAGGTGAATTGATTGTGCATGGGTTGTCAAAAATTTTTATGAAAAGTTCACCTAGATGAATTGGAATTATTTGAAATCCAACCCATGTTTTTTATTGAGTTTGCTTGAGGACAAGCAAAGAGCTAAGTTTGGGGTTGTGATAAGTCTTCATCACATGTAGATTTATAGTGCTTAATTGGATATTTGTGTTGTGATTGAAGAGAATTCAAAGTGATTACTTACTTAAATTTGGTAATTTAGTGTATTCACTTGGATTCATTCTAACGTTTGTGCATTAATGTTTTCTATGATTTTTTATCTCTAAGTGCACAGAAATGGGAGCATAGCTAAATGATTGACTTGAAAGCGCGTCTGGAAGCGCTGTTTCCTGACATAGAAGATTCCAAAAGCTATATCTTGAGCCAAACTAATCCAAATGAGATGATCTTGGTCTTGTTGGAAAGATAGAAGAATTATCTACAACTTTGATGAAGGAACCGAGACCTAAATCAATCTCTAAGTTGGGGTAATTTGTGCTACAAGTTGATAATGTGATGCTGTCTCAGCCTGACACATGTTCAACTGGAGTTGTAGGTGTCCAAATGAGATGAAACTGGTGCCATTGGAAAGCTAAGATCCATAGCTTCAACTTTCATGAAGACACCTTGAGCTAATTCGGACTTTACAGAGGTGAAAAATGCATCACAACATGGAAGAGCAGTGCGGTATTGATCGCGTCTTGTAGAGCGCATTTGGAGAGCATCCGAGCGCAAATTTTGGTCTGTTGCTGTTTATGCACTTGCAGAGTCTTGTGGAGCGCACCGAGCGCTTCGACGTCTTTGAAGTGTTAAAAACTCATGTTTTTGATGTTTTAAGTCATTCTTTATCATATCTAAGACCTAAAAACGCTGGGAGGCTGGTCTAGGGTGCTAGGGTTTCAATTTCTTCCATCTCCAAAGAGGATTCAAGCTTGGGAACAAGGATTCAATGGAGTGGTTTTCTCTCTTTTCTCTATTTTTCTGGTTTGGTTCTTGTTTCTCTATGAGTAACTAAGCTTTTTAGACTAGGGTAGATGAACCTTGTGGAAACTCTTATGTAGTTTGATTATATTATTTCAATGCAAGTCTAATTCAATTATGATTGAGCCTTCACCTCTATTCTTAATGTTTTTTGGTAATTGATTGCTATCAAATTGATTTGGGGTTCTTCTCACGATTGGGAAATTGGGGTTTGAACTTGAACTGAGTTTGTTGGTCATGTTTAGGAGGATTATAGGAATATAACCTTATGAGCATGTGTTCTTATGAATCATTGATCTTTATGCTTAACTATATCATTTGTCACCTAAGGAATTAGGGATTTTTGGTTTAGTTAAAGGGTTTATGAGACAAGGAATTGTACTTAATCTAATATCGTTGATTCGAACTTCAATTTGTATGGAATAACTTGCGTTGGTTGTAGATTGAATGCATAAGAGTGGAAACAAGAGGATTCGATCCCTAGTCATTTTTAATCCTTTGATTTTCAAATCGTTGTTATTGTTATTTTGAGTTGTTACAAATATTCTAAATTTCAAATACCAAAATTTGGGTCCTCGTTCAAAATAGTTACAAAGTTTGTTAAGTTAACTAATCGATCACAATCCCTGTGGATTCGATCTTTTTATTACTTGACGACGAAATCGTACACTTGCGATTTAGCCTATCAAGTTTTTGGCGCCGTTGCCGGGGATTGTTGAATTGATTTTTAACACGGCAAACGAGTACTTTTTGAACAATTTTTTTTATTGTTTTTATTTTCTATTTATAAAAAAAAATATTGTTATAATTGTTGCGGTGCTACTTACCTTTTCCTTTAGTGTTGTGCATGCGAGGTAAACAAACAGGTGAGCTGTTGTTTGGCCCAGAAATAGAAAAGACAGCAAAGGCCAATAGGAAGAAGGCAAGGGAAGCAAGACAACAACAAAATAAAGCCTCGCTTACTTCTCTCATTACAACTCTAGTAGTAATGGGGAAGTACCACCACCACCAAGCACCTTGGGTGATTTTGGGAGAAGGAACAATCCAAGGGTGTCATGGCCTACCAACTGGAGGAAGCAAATGCTTTTGAGATCAAACCATCCTCGCTGAACACTCTCAAGCAAAACCAATTATTTGGGATGAAATTGAAGACCCAAATCAGCACTTGGTAAATTTCTATGAAATCTGTGGCACCTTCTTACTGAATGGAGTGACAGAAGGGGCCAAGAAACTAAGGCTTTTTCCTTTTACCCTACGAGATAGAGCAAGAGATTGGCTGCACACTTTGCCTACAGGAAGCATCACTACTTGGGATGATTTGGAGGATAAATTTATGAACAAATTTTTTCCACTCTCCAAGTTCATCAAAAGAAGAGGTGAAATTCATGGGTTCCAGCAGAACCATATCGAAAATCTGTATGAGGCTTGGGAGAGATTCAAGCTTCTTACGAAAGATGTCCCACCATGGGTATGATGAGTTTAATCGATGCAGATGTTTTGCAATGGGTTGAGGCCAAATACAAGAATGATCTTTGGATGCCTCAGCTGGAGGTACAATTAACAGTAAAACAGCTGAAGAAGCAAGAACTTTAGTGGAGCAAATGGCTTCCAATGAGCAGTTGTGTCAAAATGATAGAGGAACACAGGGTAGAAGAGGACTCCTTGAGCTAGAAACACAAGATGCACTATTGGCTCAAAATAAATTGGTCTCTCAACAATTGGAAGCTATCACCAAGGAGCTTAAAGCGCTGAAAACGGGAGCCCCTATCCCCGCTCAGGTGAACCAGTTGAACAGGAACTTGAGATGTGACTTTTGCCAAGGACCTCATGAGAATGGAGGTTGCGATGCTGAGGGATTTTCGAATGAGCAAGCTAACTACATGGAAAATTTTCAAAAGCAAGGAGGGAATCCTTATTCTGACACCTACAATCCTGGGTGGAAGAATCATCCCAATTTTTCTTGGAAACAGCAAGATAGCCCATCATCAAGCAACCCTCCACAACCTCAAAAGCAAGAGAAGCCAAATCAATTAGAAGAAGCTCTCACTCAATTCATGAAGATGACTCAATCCAACTTCCAGAATATCCATTCCAACTTTCAGACTCATGAGTCTCATTTCAAGAACCAAGAGGTCTCTATCAAAAATCTGGAGAGTCAAATTGGGCAACTCTCAAAGCAACTTATGAGCAAACCAAAGGTAAGTTTTCTGCTAGCACAGTTGATAATCCTAAAAATGAGAACCGTAGTGCAATTACTTTGAGAAGTGGAAAAATAATGTCTGAAGTTGAGGGGAAGAAAAAGAGTAAAAAAAGTGAGGTGGACGGAGTTGAAAAAGAGAGCAGAAAGAATAAAGAAAAAGAAGAAAAAGAGAGGTTGAGAAGAAGTCCAACTTAGAAGAAGGAGGCATAGTTATAAGCTGAGCAGTGCGGTGGGAAATAAGCCCAAAGTGGTTCCTCCATATAGGAAGCTGCCATATCCTCCTGTGAGCAAGAAAAAGGAGAAGGATGAACAATTCTCTAAGTTCATGGATGTCTTCAAGCGCCTCCAGATCAACATTCCTTTCGCAGAAGCTCTTGAGCAAATGCCTTTATATGCCAAATTCATGAAGGAATTGTTGACTAAGAAGAAGAAATTCAAAGAAGATGAGACTGTAGCTTTGACAGAAGAGTGTAGTGCCATCATTCAAAGAAAGCTCCCTCCAAAGCTGAAAGACCCTAGAAGCTTCACAATTCCCTGCACTATTGGAAATTTAAATATTGACAAAGCCCTTTGTGATTTGGGAGCTAGCATCAATTTGATGCCGTTATCTATGTTGAAGAGGCTGGGAGGAGCTGAAGTCAAGCCTACAAAAATGACACTGTAGCTGGCAGATAGGTCAATCAAATACCCTTATGGAGTTATGGAAGATGTATTGGTAAGGGTTGGCAAATTCCTTTTTTCGGCAGACTTTGTGATCCTTGACATAGAGGAAGACAAGGAGGTCCCTCTTCTTCTTGGAAGACCTTTCGTAGCTACAGGAAGAGCCTTGATTGATGTCCAACAAGGTAAATTAATTTTGAGGTTCCAAGATGAGAAAGAGACTTTCAATGTGTTTGAGGCTATGAGGCATCCCGATGACACCGAAAAGTGCTCTAGAATTAATGTGGTTGGGCAGCCGGTTGGAGAGAATCTTGCTCAAGACCGACCTTCCAAACCCTTAGAAAAGGTGACAATGAATTCTATTGAGGAGATGTCTCAAGAGCTAGATGATGGGATGGAAAAAATTTAGTGCGGGAAAAAGGAAGAAAAGGAAAGAGTAATCTGCATATGGGCCATGGGAAACAATTCCCAATTTGCAAAATTCCTTACCAGGCACATGCAGAACTTACTCATTCCTATGAAGATTGCACCCTACATGTGAGGGTTTATAATGTTCACCCACATAAATTCAAGAGGAGAAAAAGAAGACCAATGCAAAAAGGGAAATGATTTCTATGCAAACACTCGGGGTTGTGGGTGTGCATCTTCCTAAGGAAGGTGGTGCTTCAATCTTCTTTTCCTCCTTTAAAGAGCCTTGATCGACTCCTTCAAGCCGTCAAGCTAGTGGCGTTAAAGAAGCGCTTCATGGGAGGCAACCCATTGGTGGTGGCGCTAAGCGCCCACCTTTCTCATTTCAAGTTAGCGGTTGAGTCGAGCGGCTCAACACACGGGTTCTACCTTTCTTTCCCTTCTTTTGCTATTTATTTATTTTTTATGTTGAATTTATTTTCGTTTGTGTGTGAAGTTGATACCATGCACCCTATGACTGAGCTCTTGTTCGTTTATGGAATTCCTTTTCATCTGAGAATTTGTTCGTGAACTGTACTCTTATTGTGTGCATGATGTGTATGATCAAGGAGCTGAAATTTTTGTTGACATGAACCATTTTAAGCAGCTTCTTGTAACCGCAAATTTTGAGAATTTCAGTGGTCATGAATCTTTTCCCATTACAAAAGCAAAATTTGTGAGTGTTTGAGCCTAAACAGAAATTTATTTATTCTTGAGTGCTCTACCATTTGTATGAATTCTTCAGAACTTGACTCAGTTCTTGATTGTTTTTGCATTGCATGTGAACACACACACAGATGATTGAGATCTTTATTTTTGTTTGAACAGCTAGAGCCTTTGATTGCCTACCCTTGTGATATTATCCTTTGCTAGCCCTTTTAAGCCTTAAGTCTGTTTGTTGAATTTTAAGCTAAGATACAAGCCAATAACTGGAAAAACCAATTATCCCTTTAAATTGGAGTTGAGAGATTGTTTTCTATAAAATTGGTTATTTTGTTGTGAATTAAGTTTGGGGTTGCTTGAGGGCAAGCAACAATCTTAAGTTTGGGGTGGCTACACAAAGCATGTGCATGTAGTCATTTCAGAAAAATAAAATAAAAATGAACAAGCCGTAAGAGAACAACAATAAAAAGATTCAAATTGTTATTTCAAAAAAAAAAGAGAAAAGAAAAGAAAAATCAAAGTGAGAAAAAGGAAAAAGTTCTCCTGTGGTTTGTTGGTACTAAAGTTGAAGGTGATTGAGGAAGTTTGTGAATTGATACAAGGTATGGATAAGAAATAATAGAGGCATCTCTTAACTCCAATTAAGTTAGCCTAGATCCAAAGAAATATCCTCCTTACCTAAGCCCCATTTCACCTTTTGAAAAGATCTCATAATGTGTGTGGCATTTGTGTGTTTTGCTTTCTTAGAATTTTGTCAAGCCTATGGTAGATGATTGCATTTGGTGTGAGTTGAGTGTAAGCGAGACTGAGACACTTGAGTGAAGTGAAACACATTATCTGGAAAGATGTAATGGGAATTGATTTGTTGATCTGAGTAAATAAATTCATTTTGGTTACTTGAATGGCGATAATTGGAAATCATGAATACAAAAGAGTAGGTGAATTGATTGTGCATGGGTTGTCAAAAAATTTTATGAAAAGTTCACCTAGATGAATTGGAATTATTTGAAATCCAACCCATGTTTTTTATTGAGTTTGCTTGAGGACAAGCAAAGAGCTAAGTTTGGGGTTGTGATAAGTCTTCATCACATGTAGATTTATAGTGCTTAATTGGATATTTGTGTTGTGATTGAAGAGAATTCAAAGTGATTACTTACTTAAATTTGGTAATTTAGTGTATTCACTTGGATTCATTCTAACGCTTGTGCATTAATGTTTTCTATGATTTTTATCTCTAAGTGCACGTAAATGGGAGCATAGCTAAATGATTGACTTGAAAGCGCGTGCCTGGAAGCGCCTGCTTTCTGACATAGAAGATTCCAAAGCTATATCTTGAGCCAAACTAATCCAAATGAGATGATCTTGGTCTTGTTGGAAAGATAGAAGAATTATCTACAACTTTGATGAAGGAACCGAGACCTAAATCAATCTCTAAGTTGGGGTAATTTGTGCTACAAGTTGATAATGTGATCTTGTCACCGACACATGTTCAACTGGAGTTGTAGAGTGTCCAAATGAGATGAAACTGGTGCCATTGGAAAGCTAAGATCCATAGCTTCAACTTTCATGAAGACACCTTGAGCTAATTCGACTTTACAGAGGTGAAAAATGCATCACAACATGGAAGAACGGGTGCGATATTGATCGCGTCTTGTATGCGCATTTGGGCGCATCCTGAGCGCACATTTTGGTCCCTTACTGTTTGTCTGCGTGCAGAGTCTTGTGAGCGCCTTACAGCGCTTCGACGGCGTCAAACGTTAAAAACTCGTGTTTTTGATGTTTTGGATCATTCTTTATCATATCTAAGACCTAAAAACGCTGGGAGGCTGGTCTTGGGTGCTAGGGTTTCAATTTCTTCCATCTCCAAAGAGGATTCAAGCTTGGGAACAAGGATTGGAGTCTTCAATGGAGTGGTTTTCTCTCTTTTCTCTATTTTTCTGGTTTGGTTCTTGTTTCTCTATGAGTAACTAAGCTTTTAGACTAGGATAGATGAACCTTGTGGAAACTCTTATGTAGTTTGATTATATTATTTCAATGCAAGTCTAATTCAATTATGATTGAGCCTTCACCTCTATTCTTAATGTTTTTTGGTAATTGATTGCTATCAAATTGATTTGGGGTTCTTCTCACGATTGGGAAATTGGGGTTTGAACTTGAACTGAGTTTGTTGGTCATGTTTAGGAGGATTATAGGAATATAACCTTATGAGCATGTGTTCTTATGAATCATTGATCTTTATGCTTAACTATATCATTTGTCACCTAAGGAATTAGGGATTTTTGGTTTAGTTAAAGGGTTTATGAGACAAGGAATTGTACTTAATCTAATATCGTTGATTCGAACTTCAATTTGTATGGAATAACTTGCGTTGGTTGTAGATTGAATGCATAAGAGTGGAAACAAGAGGATTCGATCCCTAGTCATTTTTAATCCTTTGATTTTCAAATCGTTGTTATTGTTATTTTGAGTTGTTACAAATATTCTAAATTTCAAATACCAAAATTTGGGTCCTCGTTCAAAATAGTTACAAAGTTTGTTAAGTTAACTAATCGATCACAATCCCTGTGGATTCGATCTTTTTATTACTTGAAGACGAAATCGTACACTTGCGATTTAGCCTATCACGCGTCACATGACGGGAGAAAAGCATATGTTCCAGGAGCTAAGACCTAGAGAAGAAGGATTTGTTGGTTTCGGAGGAAACCAAAAAGGTAAAATAGTTAGAATTGGGCGCATTAAGGCTCTCTTCCCTCTATTGATAATGTACTTTATGTTGAAGGACTAAAGCATGACTTATTGAGCATAAGTCAATTATGTGACAATGGTTATGATATCATTTTTACAGAAACTGGATGTTTAGTAAAAAGCAAGAAAGATGACTCTATTTTCTTTACTGCAAAGAGGAAACAAAATATTTATAAAATTGATCTTTCTGAACTTGCAAAACAAGATGTCAAGTGTCTCGTGTCTGTTGAAGATGAGCAATGGACTTGGCATAAAAGATTGGGTCATGCCAATTTGAGATTAGTCTCAAAATTAAATAAGCACAGTCTTGTTAGAGGCTTACCAACTCTTAAATTCCAATCTGATGCTCTCTGTGAGGCATGTCAAAGAGGAAAACAAGTTAAAACTTCTTTTCATTCTAAAAATGTTGTTTTAACCTCTAGACCACTTGAGCTTTTGCATCTTGATCTTTTTGGTCCAACAAGGACATCCTCTTTAACTGGAAAGAAATATGGGTTTGTCATTATTGATGATTTTACTAGATGGACATGGGTTAGATTCCTTGCCCACAAGGATGAGTCATTCAAGGTATTTACTGTTTTCTACAAATCAGTTTAAAAAGAAAAAAGGAATTTGTATTTCTTCAATTAGAAGTGATCATGGGGGAGAATTTCAAAATGAAAGCTTTCGAAAATTTTGTGAAGAAAATGGCATATCCCACAATTTCTCCTGAACTAGAACACCACAACAAAATGGTGTTGTAGAAAGGAAAAATAGGATTTTCCAAGAAATGGCCAGGACCATGATCAATGAAGCTGATATTGCAAAATATTTTTGGGCAGAAGCAGTAAGTACAACTTGTTATATTCAAAATAGAATTCTTATTAGACCTATTTTGAAGAAGACTCCATATGAACTGTGGAAAGGTAGAAAACTAAACATATCTTATTTTCATCCCTTTGGTTGCATATGTTATATTCTGAATACCAAAGATCAACTTGGTAAGTTTGATTCCAAAGCTGATAAAGGAATTTTTTTGGGATACTCTAAAAGATTTAAAGCTTTTAGAATATACAATAAAGAAACTTTGATGGTGGAAGAATCCATTCATGTCAAGTTTGATGACAAGAAGCCTGACACTGCCATGTCAGAGCTAGATGAATTATTTTCAGATCTAAATATTAGTGGTACAACAAACTGTGAACCTACATCTTCAGCGTCTGGTGGTGACCAGACACAGGATTCTACTCAAGCAAACGTTGAAACCATAAAAAGTTGGAGATACAAAATCAATCATCCTAAAGATCAAATCATAGGAGAACCTGGAGATAGAGTAAGAACCAGATCCTCTTTCAAAGAGCATGCAGCTATTGCACTTCTCTCTGAAATGGAACCTAAGATGATTGATCAGGCATTAGAAGATGAAGGTTGGATTCGGGCTATGCAAGAAGTGTTGAATCAGTTCCAAAGAAATGATGTTTGAAAGTTAGTCACTCTACCAGAAGATAAGTAAGCTATTGATACTAAATGGGTATTTAGATATAAGCTTGATGAAGATGGTAAGGTAGTGAGAAACAAAGCAAGATTAGTTGCTCAAGGTAAATCACAAGAAGAAGGTATTTATTTTACAGAAACTTTTGCACTTGTTACAAGGTTAGAAACTATTCGCATTTTACTTTCATTTTCTATACACCATGAGATAATTCTTTATCAAATGGGTGTGAAAAGTGCTTTCTTGAATGGTTTTATAACTGAGAAAGTCTATGTGAAACAACCTCCTGGTTTTGAAGACATTGAATTTCTAGAACATGTCTTTAGCTTAAAAAGGCTTTGTATGGTCTTAAGCAAGCTCCTTGAGCTTGGTATGATAGACTAAGTTCTTTTTTGATGGAAAATGGTTTTACCAGAGGTCAAGTAGACACTACTCTATTTAGAAAAATATCAAATAAGCATTTTATACTTGTTCAAATTTATGTTGATGATATTATATTTGGAGCTAATACTAAAAGCCTTTGCAAAGAATTTTCTAAGCTAATGCAGGCTGAATTTGAAATGAGCATGATGGGTGAATTAAAGTTTTTCCTTGGAATTCAAATCAAGCAATGCAATGATGGTATTTATATACATCAAAGCAAATATAGCAAGGAATTGCTAAAGAAATTCAAGATGGTGGATTACAAGTCAATGTGCACCCCTATGCATCCCACGTGAACTCTTGGTAAAGATGAAACTGGTAAGAAGGTAGATCAGAAAATGTACAAAGGTATGATTGGATCTCTACTTTATCTAACTGCTTCAAGACCTAACATTATGTTCAGCATCTGCCTGTGTGCTAGATTTCAATCTGATACTAGAGAATCACACTTGAGTGCTGTTAAAAGAATATTTAGATATTTATAAGGATCTACTAATCTTGGTTTGCTTTATAAGAAATCAAAAGATTACAAGTTAGTAGGTTTCTGTGATGCTGACTTTGCTGGAGACCGAATTGAAAGAAAGAGCACAAGTGGAGGCTGCCAATTCCTTGGAGCAAATCTTATGTCTTGGACAAGCAAAAGACAAAGCACAATTGCACTCTCAATAGTAGAAGCTGAATACATCTCAGCAGCAAGTTACAGCTTTCCACTTCTGTGGATGAAATATCAACTTGAAGACTACTTGATAAAAGAGAGTAACATTCCTATCTTTTGTGATAATACATCTGCAATTTGTCTTACTAAGAATCCAATATTGCATTCTAGAGCAAAGCGTATTAAGAGTAAACATCACTTCATAAGAGACTATATTCAGAAGGGTATTCTTGAAATAAAATTTGTAGACACTGATCATCAGTGGGCTGACATCTTTACAAAACCTCTTGCTGAAGATAGATTCAATTTTATAAGAAGAAACTTAAATTTTCGTCTTATAGAAGAATGATTAATCTCAGCGTCTTATGATATGCATCATCCAGCATCTGGTATGACATAAGCATTCACACGTGTACACATATGATATGTCATTCACATCACATAACTCAGCATCTGGTGAATTCGTTTGCGTGCGTCCAAGCACACACGTGTCATGCGCGTGTGGGACGCGTCTCATCACACCTACTCTGAGTCATGATTATTTAGGTTTTCAGTAAAATCTTTTTCTTGATTTTAACTTTATTTTGGCAATTGCATTTAATGAAAAGGGGAATCATTATTTTATTTTCTTTTTGATTTATTCAGAGGAAATGTGAAGAGGTTTTTGAAAAAGTAACTGTACTATTTTATCAAAACTTTCCCACTACTCCACCTCTTTCGCTCCACACTCACTCTGTTTTTGTCAACAAAAACTGCTTTCTCTCTCTCTCTCTCTGTGTGATTTCTCTGAAACCCTAAACCTCCATCACCCATTCTCCAACTATAACCATGACTAATGTTATGGTCGGACAATACTCTGCTATCTACGACATCATGAACGAAGCAAGGCTTATGAATGAGAACATGATTGATTTGGAGAAGCTCAAGCTCTATGGTTTTAACTTCGATGAAGGTTTGAATAATCTGGGTTGGAAAAACTACTTCATTTGGGAACCAGTTGAAGTTATGGCTTATGCCATCAAGGAATTTTGGGAAAATGCTCATGTGCTTCCGGGTGGAGTCGTTGAAGGTCATATTAGAGGATTCAAGTTAGTGTTCACCATAACCACCATTGCTGAAACGATTAAGTGCCCTTGTGAAGGCATTAGTTACTATGTTGGTTGGGAAGATGCTTTTAGAGGAATGGAAAACGTCAACGAGGCTCTATTCGAAAATTATCGCCAATTGAAGGAAGGCAATGTAACTCCTACGGCCAAGGACTTGAAAAGTCATAACAGAGTTCTACACGAGATTATTGCTAAGAGCATCATCCTGAAGGCTGGGTCAAGTGACATAGTGAACTACGAGCAAAAGTTCATTATGAGAAATTATATGGCTGGTCTCAAAATCAACTTGCCTAGGTTAATTCACAATAATATTATCAATGCAATTGTTAGTTCAAGGAAGGGTTCTGCTGACAAGAAGAACATTATCAAGGTTATTCCTTATGGAGTTCTTCTTACTACAATGATGGTCAAGGATGGAATTGCAAGAAGGCTTGCTGCCTTGACAAACAAAGAAGAAAGGGATAAGTACTTTGGAGTTGGTGCTATTGTTCACCCTGATGTCTTTGGCGTATATAGCTTGGTAAGAATGAAATTGATCAATGCTGATATGATCAAGAAGGTGAAAAAGGAACAAGAAGAATAAATTGGTGCTGTTGTTGGTGAAGGTGTAAAGAAAACCACCAGAAGCTCAGTGTCTGGTGTGAAAAGAACCGGTGAGTCTCCAACAAGGGAGACAAGAAGCAAAAAGAAGAAGGTGCCTCCTGCACCGAAAAGGAGAGATGATCCAGAAGATGATGACGACAGAGTCCGCATCAGAAGCATTATGGAGAAAAAGAGAAAGACAGAAGCTGAAAAACATGTTTCTGCATCTGGCCCTAAGAAGCAACCTACTCCTCCTCCTGTCGCTGCCCCACAAGGAAAAATAAAGAGATTAGTTAGGCACTCTGAGCTTAACCCAAAGGTACTGGATTTTACCATTGATGATTCTATTACTACCTTTGGTTCTGATGACACTATTCCTGCACCATCACTCTCTGTTTCATCACCACAAACACACTCCACACAACCATCACCCTCCAAAACACTAGCCAAGAAAACCACAAAAACCAAATCTCAAACCACTGCCCTTATCACTCAACAACCTCCATCAACCGAACCACAAACCTCCCAATTAACCACAAAATCCAGAACACTTACATTTCCCTCACCACAACCCTCATCAAACACATCCCTCACTACATACATTTCATCACTCCACTCTTACCCTTTCAACCTACTCTTCAAAATCCCTCCAAACCAACCCAAAACATACAAAGTCAAGGTGACTTCCCCTCTCCCACTTTCTCTCACTTTCAAACCTACCAACTACTATGGTGCCAAGAAATATGTGTCCCCTATAAACAAACCACAGTTTGTAAGAGAGGAAGTGTATCATTCCATCTATGATCGCCCTTCTCTGTGGCACTTGAAGACATTCACCTCTGGGGATGCAAGACTGGAGATTGTCCCTCGTTCTCACATCACTGTCTCTAAAGATGATAAGAAAGTGAAAATGTCATTTGGTGGAAGGTTAAGACCTCTTTCAAATAGAGGAATTATTCCTTTCTCTGTTAATTTTCCTCATGTTCTGCCACAACATGAACCTCTCACTCTGGAGGAATGCGAAAGATGGATTACAGATGAAGAAATGGCATTCATGGCTCACTGCCTAGAGATGAAAAAGCTTGAGCTAATTCGTCAATACAGAGACCCCTCTTCAGCATCTATAAAGATTGTGCCTGATAGGCAAAGGTGGCTACCCTGGTCTATCCCTGATAAAAGGAAGGAACCAGCTCCTGGTAAACTTCCAAAATCTATTGGTCTCAAGGAGTATGAAGAAGCTCCTAGGAAATACGATGTCAAAGCATTCTCTGAGCTTCCGGTTAAGAAGCTATCTGAAGACCATGCTCGGCGTGTGTATCTGAACCTTCTCAAGAGAGATGCTTGGAGAACTGGTTCTTCCGATGTCAGAATACGTAAAAGGGAACCACCTACATTGGCTCTATCGTGAGGTAACATACTGATAGGGCCACGACAAGTGTACCGGGTTGTTGCAAGTAATAATTTCGGTAAATACCGGTTATCGTCCTCAAGGATCGAAAGTCAAATACCAATAATTGACAACAACTTCTAAGTGAACACCAAATGGTTTTTATTATGATTAGTGGTGGTACGAGAATAACAAAGGCACAATGCAAATAGTGATTTAATTCAATGGAGAAAAGTGTTGGAGTCAAGCTTCATTCTAATACAACTTTGGAATATTTCAATATAGCAATTAACACAACGTGGTTCACTAGTTTGTCTATCAATTTCATTAAACTAGTTAAATCCCAATTCCTTAGGTAAATAACCCTTTTTATCTAGCTAGAAGTCCAATTCCTTGGATGCATTCAACAAGGTAAAAGCATGAGGCAAAAGAAATTACAGAGATAGCAAGTTCCCAAAGGCTATTCCTAGCTCATAAGAAACAAGGGTCACCTTCCTAGAGCACAAAAGCATATTAAACTTCTATTCAACACACAATCCAAAAGTTCATTCCAAGATTGATCAAGTCTCAAAAAGCATTAAGAAAAAGGAAGGAGACCACCAAACTAAGAGAAATCACATGCATTAATAGGAAACTACATCAAATATCCATAGTGTTCATAGAAATCCACTTAACTCCAACAAAAGGAGATTTAGTTCAACATGATGATAGTAGAGAATGAAAAGAAAAACAGAGAAAAGAGATAAGAACCCATCCACAAGCCAAGGAGTTGAGCTTCCACCCTTCTCCTCTTGCCTCCTTCAATGGGTGTGCTAGGGTTTGTGCTCCCAAGTCTTCTTTCTGCCTCTAATTCGTTCTCCCCTTGTTCAGACCATTAGTTAGGTATTTATACCAACTGGGCATAAAAGAAAACCCAAAATGCGCAAGAACAAAAGCTGGCAGCAGGCGCCCTGCGCCCAGGATTCCCGAGAGCATGCGCCAGGCACCCAGATATCCAGGGCGCCCTACGCCCGAGCTCTATGTTGTTCTGCAATTTTCACCTCTTTAAAGTCCGAATTAGCTCAAGGTTCCTTCAAGAAAGTTGAATATATGGATCTTAGCTTTCCAATGGCACCAGTTTCATCTAATTTGGACACATAGAAATCTAGATATGATCAAAACATTGAACAGGTGTCAGGCGCAAATTCTGCTCCCAGCAGGCGCCAGCGCCTCCTGCGCCTGCTACACTTCTAAACCTCAAAATATGCTCCTTTGGTCTAAGGTAAATGTCTCCAATCAATCCATTTGCTTACCTACATTAAATCAAGATAAAATAAGGACATTTGCTCATCAAAACAACTAAAGAACTAACATAACTTGCAACTTGAAAAAAACTCCATAACAAAGACTCAAACTCAAAGGATTTGAGGCCAAACAAGGATCAAAATCTAAGTTTGCATGAGAATTCCCTTCAATTAAGCACATGATATTGAGGATTATGGGGAACCATCAAACACTCCAAACTTAAACGTTGCTTGTCCTCAAGCAAGAACTAAATACAAAACAATTACACACAATGCCAATCTTGATCTAACCATTGGACTAACCCACAATTTTTCACCACTTTCAAATGTTATCGCACAAGAAGCACACTAATCACAAAAAAATTCATTGGGCTTTATCTTCATCAGAACCAACATGAGACTATCACAAATTAGACATTGGAGTCACATAAACAGTGAATTCACCATCATAAACTCAACAAGTAATGGAATGCACAATTGAAACTTTCAAAGTGATTGAAATGCTTTCTTTTCTAGTCACAACATTTAGGAAAAATTTCCACTCAAACTCTCAAGTGTTTTGGGGTTTGTGTTTCACTCATTCAACACAATTTGAGCTCATCCCCATGGATTTGATTTTCATCTCATCCTCACATGATTACCACTTGCACAATTCTCCAATCAAAAGGTCTTTTGAGGTTGTAACTTAGCCAAGGTAGGGGTGGATGAATTAGACATTTAGGCTTATCACCCTTCAAGAAAGATGAGCATCAACCACCTCTAGAAAATTTCACTATATTTCCTCTTTTCTTCATTTTTCCAAAGATGGTATTTCCCAAAAATCCAATCCTTAAACAACGTTTGTCACACAATTTTCGATCCCCCAGTAACACTTTGGTCTCAAAGGGGTACCAATCCAAGAACCAACCTTTTTTTTTTTTTTTGCACAACTCAAACCACAACAAATATGGTAATGTTCCCCCTCACTCCAAACTTAGTTCTTTGTCAACCTTTGTCAATTCATGCTCAGCTAACCTCTTTAAGTGGGTACAAGATAATAACATGGTTAAAGGCTATTGTTTTGATGGGTTAACAAGAACAAAAAGCTTTAGGCTCAATGGGGCTTTGCAAACAAAGGTCATATTATGTTGGGTTGGCTTTTTAGCTAATTGGCTTCCAATGAAATTTGCCTTTTCTCTATCAAAGCATTGTGCAACCAATAACATGCAACATCGATTCAATCAAAGTTAGGGAAATATAAACTCAAATGTGTCCTCTCAAAAAGAATTATTGATGAAGGCTCTACAAAAACCACAGGACATGCATATATCAATCACAAAGAAATTGTAACAAACAAAACAGTTGAGCAATGGTTGACTCACTCCAATAAGTTTCTAGTCTCAAGTTGTAACTCTTCAGCAGCCCATTTAACATCACCCCAAGTGATTGGTGCTCAACACAAAATTCAAATCACAAGTGGGTTCAAATCATAGTTCAGCCAACAGTTATTTCAATTTGACATCTTGGACTACAACACAAAGGACTAAAAACATCACACTTTGACACATAATAAAGACAACTCCAAACTTAAGCTTTGACACACAAACTAAGATGAAAATCAAACAAACTAAATTCTAAAATTGCAAGAGAAAGAGATAGGAACTCCCTCGCATGGGTTACCTCCCATGAAGCGCTTCTTTAACGTCACTAGCTTGACGCTGTTATTCCGCTCTCAAGGTGGCATATATGACACAAAGAATACGTCATCCTTCTTCTTTCTTTTCTTAATCAAGGACTCCATGAACTTGAGGTATGGATGACGTTGCTTCCAAGGCTTCTCAAGGTGGAGGATGACGAATAAGGCATCGAGGGCATCTACGAATCGATCAAGCTCTTCATTCCCATCTACCTTTTGTGAATCATTTTTCACTACCACCACGTCTTCATTTTGGTCCTTCCCCCTAACCATATTATGCTCAGATTGAATTTCATGTGGCTCTTGTACTAACTGTTTACAAATTTCATCAACTTGCATTTTGAAATTTTGCATCACAGCTTCGATCTGATGATAATTGGCTCTTGTTTTGGCCTCCGAATTGGATAGCTCTTGTGCATATTGCACCAGAGCTATTTCCCAAGGTTTTGGCTCTTCGGGAATCACTTGAATGCATGGTGGTGGTGGTGGTAAACATGACAAAAATGATTCCCAATCCTCCTTAGAGCATCTATAAACAAGCTTATTCGTCATGCACTCAAATTGTGGTTGGGAATCTACTGTTCCATGCATACACTGAAAAGCAAGCACCTCAAACAAGTGTCAAAGCAACTGAGAACTAAAAAAAATGTTAAGGAAAATATGAAAAGAAGTACAAAGTAATTAAACTAACACTAAAATAGAAATTAAAATGGGTTCGAAATAGAAGTCGCCTTCGAAATTACTAGTAATGGTAAAATCGATCCGACAGCAGCGCCAAAACTTGATAGCGCCACGGCAAGTGTACCGGTCGTTGCAAGTAATAATTTCGTAAATCTAAGTTATCGTCCTCAAGGATCGAAAGTCAAATACCAATAATTGACAACAACTTCTAAGTGAACACCAAATGGGTTTTATTATGATTGGTGGTGGTACGAGAATAACAAAGGCACAATGCAAATAGTGATTTAATTCAATGGAGAAAAGTGTTGGAGTCAAGCTTCATTCTAATACAACTTTGGAATATTTCAATATAGCAATTAACACAACGTGGTTCACTAGTTTGTCTATCAATTTCATTAAACTAGTTAAATCCCAATTCCTTAGGTAAATAACCCTTTTTATCTAGCTAGAAGTCCAATTCCTTGGATGCATTCAACAAGGTAAAAGCATGAGGCAAAAGAAATTACAGAGATAGCAAGTTCCCAAAGGCTATTCCTAGCTCATAAGAAACAAGGGTCACATTCCTAGAGCACAAAAGCATATTAAACTTCCATTCAACACACAATCCAAAAGTTCATTCCAAGATTGATCAAGTCTCAAAAAGCATTAAGAAAAAGGAAGGAGACCACCAAACTAAGAGAAATCACATGCATTAATAGGAAACTACATCAAATATCCATAGTGTTCATAGAAATCCACTTAACTCCAACAAAAGGAGATTTAGTTCAACATGATGATAGTAGAGAATGAAAAGAAAAACAGAGAAAAGAGATAAGAACCCATCCACAAGCCAAGGAGTTGAGCTTCCACCCTTCTCCTCTTGCCTCCTTCAATGGGTGTGCTAGGGTTTGTGCTCCCAAGTCTTCTTTCTGCCTCTAATTCGTTCTCCCCTTGTTCAGACCATTAGTTAGGTATTTATACCAACTGGGCCTAAAAGAAAGCCCAAAACGCGCAAGAACAAAAGCTGGCAGCAGGCGCCCTGCGCCCAGGATTCCCGAGAGCAGGCGCCAGGCGCCCAGATATCCAGGGCGCCCTGCGCCCGAGCTCTATGTTGTTCTGCAATTTTCACCTCTTTAAAGTCCGAATTAGCTCAAGGTTCCTTCATGAAAGTTGAAGATATGGATCTTAGCTTTCCAATGGCACCGGTTTCATCTAATTTGGACACATAGAACTCTAGATATGATCGAAACATTGAACAGGTGTCAGGCGCAAATTCTGCTCCCAGCAGGCGCCAGCGCCTCCTGCGCCTGCTACACTTCTAAACCTCAAAATATGCTCCTTTGGTCTAAGGTAAATGTCTCCAATCAATCCATTTGCTTACCTACATTAAATCAAGATAAAATAAGGACATTTGCTCATCAAAACAACTAAAGAACTAACATAACTTGCAACTTGAAAAAAACTCCATAACAAAGACTCAAACTCAAAGGATTTGAGGCCAAACAAGGATCAAAATCTAAGTTTGCATGAGAATTCCCTTCAATTAAGCACATGATATTGAGGATTATGGGGAACCATCAAACACTCCAAACTTAAACCTTGCTTGTCCTCAAGCAAGAACTAAATACAAAACAATTACACACAATGCCAATCTTGATCTAACCATTGGACTAACCCACAATTTTTCACCACTTTCAAATGTTATCGCACAACAAGCACACTAATCACAAAAAAATTCATTGGGCTTTATCTTCATCAGAACCAACATGAGACTATCACAAATTAGACATTGGAGTCACATAAACAGTGAATTCACCATCATAAACTCAACAAGTAATGGAATGCACAATTGAAACTTTCAAAGTGATTGAAATGCTTTCTTTTCTAGTCATAACGTTTAGGAAAAATTTCCACTCAAACTCTCAAGTGTTTTGGGGTTTGTGTTTCACTCATTCAACACAATTTGAGCTCATCCCCCATGGATTTGATTTTCATCTCATCCTCACATGATTACCACTTGCACAATTCTCCAATCAAAAGGTCTTTTGAGGTTGTAACTTGGCCAAGGTAGGGGTGGATGAATTAGACATTTAGGCTTATCACCCTTCAAGATAGATGAGCATCAACCAACTCTAGAAAATTTCACTATATTTCCTCTTTTCTTCATTTTTCCAAAGATGGTATTTCCCAAAAATCCAATCCTTAAACAACGTTTGTCACACAATTTTCGATCCCCCAGTAACACTTTGGTCTCAAAGGGGTACCAATCCAAAAACCAACCTTTTTTTTTCTGCACAACTCAAACCACAACAAATATGGTAATGTTCCCCTCACTCCAAACTCAGTTCTTTGTCAACCTTTGTCAATTCATGCTCATTAACCTCTTTAAGTGGAGTACAAGATAATAACATGGTTAAAGGCTATTGTTTTGATGGGTTAACAAGAACAAAAAGCTTTAGGCTCAATGGGGCTTTGCAAACAAATGTCATATTATGTTGGGTTGGCTTTTTAGCTAATTGGCTTCCAATGAAATTTGCCTTTTCTCTATCAAAGCATTGTGCAACCAATAACATGCAACATCGATTCAATCAAAGTTAGGGAAATATAAACTCAAATGTGTCCTCTCAAAAAGAATTATTGATGAAGGCTCTACAAAAACCACAGGACATGCATATATCAATCACAAAGAAATTGTAACAAACAAAACAGTTGAGCAATGGTTGACTCACTCCAATAAGTTTCTAGTCTCAAGTTGTAACTCTTCAGAGCCCATTTAACATCACCCCAGTGATTGGTGCTCAACACAAAATTCAAATCACAAGTGGGTTCAAATCATAGTTCACCCAACATTATTTCAATTTGACATCTTGGACTACAACACAAAGGACTAAAAACATCACACTTTGACACATAATAAAGACAACTCCAAACTTAAGCTTTGACACACAAACTAAGATGAAAATCAAACAAACTAAATTCTAAAATTGCAAGAGAAAGAGATAGGAACTCCCTCGCATGGGTTACCTCCCATGAAGCGCTTCTTTAACGTCACTAGCTTGACGCTGTTATTCCGCTCTCAAGGTGGCATATATGACACAAAGAATACGTCATCCTTCTTCTTTCTTTTCTTAATCAAGGACTCCATGAACTTGAGGTATGGATGACGTTGCTTCCAAGGCTTCTCAAGGTGGAGGGTGGCGAATAAGGCATCGAGGGCATCTACGAATCGATCAAGCTCTTCATTCCCATCTACCTTTTGTGAATCATTTTTCACTACCACCTCGTCTTCATTTTGGTCCTTCCCCCTAACCATATTATGCTCAGATTGAATTTCATGTGGCTCTTGTACTAACTGTTTACAAATTTCATCAACTTGCATTTTGAAATTTTGCATCACAGCTTCGATCTGATGATAATTGGCTCTTGTTTTGGCCTTCGAATTGGATAGCTCTTGTGCATATTGCACCACAGCTATTTCCCAAGGTTTTGGCTCTTCGGGAATCACTTGAATGCATGGTGGTGGTGGTGATAAACATGACAAAAATGATTCCCAATCCTCCTTAGAGCATCTATAAACAAGCTTATTCGTCATGCACTCAAATTGTGGTTGGGAATCTACTGTTCCATGCATACACTGAAAAGCAAGCACCTCAAACAAGTGTCAAAGCAACTGAGAACTAAAAAAAATTGTTAAGGAAAATATGAAAAGAAGTACAAAGTAATTAAACTAACACTAAAATAGAAATTAAAATGGGTTCGAAATAGAAGTCGCCTTCGAAATTACTAGTAATGGTAAAATCGATCCCCGGCAACGGCGCCAAAAACTTGATAGCGCCACGGCAAGTGTACCGGGTCGTTGCAAGTAATAATTTCGGTAAATACCGGTTATCGTCCTCAAGGATCGAAAGTCAAATACCAATAATTGACAACAACTTCTAAGTGAACACCAAATGGGTTTTATTATGATTGGTGGTGGTACGAGAATAACAAAGGCACAATGCAAATAGTGATTTAATTCAATGGAGAAAAGTGTTGGAGTCAAGCTTCATTCTAATACAACTTTGGAATATTTCAATATAGCAATTAACACAACGTGGTTCACTAGTTTGTCTATCAATTTCATTAAACTAGTTAAATCCCAATTCCTTAGGTAAATAACCCTTTTTATCTAGCTAGAAGTCCAATTCCTTGGATGCATTCAACAAGGTAAAAGCATGAGGCAAAAGAAATTACAGAGATAGCAAGTTCCCAAAGGCTATTCCTAGCTCATAAGAAACAAGGGTCACATTCCTAGAGCACAAAAGCATATTAAACTTCCATTCAACACACAATCCAAAAGTTCATTCCAAGATTGATCAAGTCTCAAAAAGCATTAAGAAAAAGGAAGGAGACCACCAAACTAAGAGAAATCACATGCATTAATAGGAAACTACATCAAATATCCATAGTGTTCATAGAAATCCACTTAACTCCAACAAAAGGAGATTTAGTTCAACATGATGATAGTAGAGAATGAAAAGAAAAACAGAGAAAAGAGATAAGAACCCATCCACAAGCCAAAGAGTTGAGCTTCCACCCTTCTCCTCTTGCCTCCTTCAATGGGTGTGCTAGGGTTTGTGCTCCCAAGTCTTCTTTCTGCCTCTAATTCGTTCTCCCCTTTGTTCAGACCATTAGTTAGGTATTTATATCAACTGGGCCTAAAAGAAAGCCCAAAACGCGCAAGAACAAAAGCTGGCAGCAGGCGCCCTGTGCCCAGGATTCCCGAGAGCATGCGCCAGGCACCCAGATATCCAGGGCGCCCTGCGCCCGAGCTCTATGTTGTTCTGCAATTTTCACCTCTTTAAAGTCCGAATTAGCTCAAGGTTCCTTCAAGAAAGTTGAAGATATGGATCTTAGCTTTCCAATGGCACCGGTTTCATCTAATTTGGACACATAGAACTCTAGATATGATCAAAACATTGAACAGGTGTCAGGCACAAATTCTGCTCCCCAGCGCCAGTCGCCTCCTGCTACACTTCTAAACCTCAAAATATGCTCCTTTGGTCTAAGGTAAATGTCTCCAATCAATCCATTTGCTTACCTACATTAAATCAAGATAAAATAAGGACATTTGCTCATCAAAACAACTAAAGAACTAACATAACTTGCAACTTGAAAAACTCCATAACAAAGACTCAAACTCAAAGGATTTGAGGCCAAACAAGGATCAAAATCTAAGTTTGCATGAGAATTCCCTTCAATTAAGCACATGATATTGAGGATTATGGGGAACCATCAAACACTCCAAACTTAAACCTTGCTTGTCCTCAAGCAAGAACTAAATACAAAACAATTACACACAATGCCAATCTTGATCTAACCATTGGACTAACCCACAATTTTTCACCACTTTCAAATGTTATCGCACAACAAGCACACTAATCACAAAAAAATTCATTGGGCTTTATCTTCATCAGAACCAACATGAGACTATCACAAATTAGACATTGGAGTCACATAAACAGTGAATTCACCATCATAAACTCAACAAGTAATGGAATGCACAATTGAAACTTTCAAAGTGATTGAAATGCTTTCTTTTCTAGTCACAACGTTTAGGAAAAATTTCCACTCAAACTCTCAAGTGTTTTGGGGTTTGTGTTTCACTCATTCAACACAATTTGAGCTCATCCCCCATGGATTTGATTTTCATCTCATCCTCACATGATTACCACTTGCACAATTCTCCAATCAAAAGGTCTTTTGAGGTTGTAACTTGGCCAAGGTAGGGGTGGATGAATTAGACATTTAGGCTTATCACCCTTCAAGATAGATGAGCATCAACCAACTCTAGAAAATTTCACTATATTTCCTCTTTTCTTCATTTTTCCAAAGATGGTATTTCCCAAAAATCCAATCCTTAAACAACGTTTGTCACACAATTTTCGATCCCCCAGTAACACTTTGGTCTCAAAGGGGTACCAATCCAAGAACCAACCTTTTTTTTTTTTTGCACAACTCAAACCACAACAAATATGGTAATGTTCCCCCTCACTCCAAACTTAGTTCTTTGTCAACCTTTGTCAATTCATGCTCAGCTAACCTCTTTAAGTGGGTACAAGATAATAACATGGTTAAAGGCTATTGTTTTGATGGGTTAACAAGAACAAAAAGCTTTAGGCTCAATGGGGCTTTGCAAACAAATGTCATATTATGTTGGGTTGGCTTTTTAGCTAATTGGCTTCCAATGAAATTTGCCTTTTCTCTATCAAAGCATTGTGCAACCAATAACATGCAACAGAGATTCAATCAAAGTTAGGGAAATATAAACTCAAAGGTGTCCTCTCAAAAAGAATTATTGATGAAGGCTCTACAAAAACCACAGGACATGCATATATCAATCACAAAGAAATTGTAACAAACAAAACAGTTGAGCAATGGTTGACTCACTCCAATAAGTTTCTAGTCTCAAGTTGTAACTCTTCAGCAGCCCATTTAACATCACCCCAAGTGATTGGTGCTCAACACAAAATTCAAATCACAAGTGGGTTCAAATCATAGTTCAGCCAACAGTTATTTCAATTTGACATCTTGGACTACAACACAAAGGACTAAAAGCATCATACTTTGACACATAATAAAGACAACTCCAAACTTAAGCTTTGACACACAAACTAAGATGAAAATCAAACAAACTAAATTCTAAAATTGCAAGAGAAAGAGATAGGAACTCCCTCGCATGGGTTACCTCCCATAAAGCGCTTCTTTAACGTCACTAGCTTGACGCTGTTAATCCGCTCTCAAGGTGGCATATATGACACAAAGAATACGTCATCCTTCTTCTTTCTTTTCTTAATCAAGGACTCCATGAACTTGAGGTATGGATGACGTTGCTTCCAAGGCT
Organism: Calophaca sinica; assembly: GCA_037113605.1. Taxonomy (NCBI): domain Eukaryota; kingdom Viridiplantae; phylum Streptophyta; class Magnoliopsida; order Fabales; family Fabaceae; genus Calophaca; species Calophaca sinica. The sequence continues at coordinate 28,345,782 of CM073731.1, read as the reverse complement.
TCTCAAGGTGGAGGATGACGAATAAGGCATCGAGGGCATCTACGAATCGATCAAGCTCTTCATTCCCATCTACCTTTTGTGAATCATTTTTCACTACCACCACGTCTTCATTTTGCTCCTTCCCCCTAACCATATTATGCCCAGATTGAATTTCATGTCGCTTTTGTACTAGCATTTACAAATTTCATCAACTTGCATTTTGAAATTTTGCATCACTTCGATCCGATGATAATTGGCTCTTGTTTTGGCCTCCGACTGGATAGCTCTTGTGCATATTGCACGCAGCTATTTCCCTGAGTTTTGGCTCTTCAGAATCACTTTAATGGATGGTGTTGGTGGTGGTAAACATAACAAACATGATTCCCAATCCTCCTTAGAGCATCTATAAACAAGCTTATTGCTCATGCACTCAAATTGTGGTTGGGAATCTACTTTGTTCCATGCATACACTTTGAAAAGCAAGCACCTCAAACAAGTGTCAAAGCAACTGAGAACTAAAAAAAATGTTAAGGAAAATATGAAAAGAAGTACAAAGTAATTAAACTAACACTAAAATAGAAATTAAAATGGGTTCGAAATAGAAGTCGCCTTCGAAATTACTAGTAATGGTAAAATCGATCCCCGGCAACGCCGCCAAAAACTTGATAGGGCCACGGCAAGTGTACCGGGTCGTTGCAAGTAATAATTTCGGTAAATACCGGTTATCGTCCTCAAGGATCGAAAGTCAAATACCAATAATTGACAACAACTTCTAAGTGAACACCAAATGGTTTTTATTATGATTGGTGGTGGTACGAGAATAACAAAGGCACAATGTAAATAGTGATTTAATTCAATGGAGAAAAGTGTTGGAGTCAAGCTTCATCAAAAGGAAACTACATCAAATATCCATAGTGTTCATAGAAATCCACTTAACTCCAACAAAAGGAGATTTAGTTCAACATGATGATAGTAGAGAATGAAAAGAAAAACAGAGAAAAGAGATAAGAACCCATCCACAAGCCAAGGAGTTGAGCTTCCACCCTTCTCCTCTTGCCTCCTTCAATGGGTGTGCTAGGGTTTGTGCTCCCAAGTCTTCTTTCTGCCTCTAATTCGTTCTCCCCTTGTTCAGACCATTAGTTAGGTATTTATACCAACTGGGCCTAAAAGAAAGCCCAAAACGCGCAAGAACAAAAGCTGGCAGCAGGCGCCCTGCGCCCAGGATTCCCGAGAGCAGGCGCCAGGCGCCCAGATATCCAGGGCGCCCTGCGCCCGAGCTCTATGTTGTTCTGCAATTTTCACCTCTTTAAAGTCCGAATTAGCTCAAGGTTCCTTCATGAAAGTTGAAGATATGGATCTTAGCTTTCCAATGGCACCGGTTTCATCTAATTTGGACACATAGAACTCTAGATATGATCGAAACATTGAACAGGTGTCAGGCGCAAATTCTGCTCCCAGCAGGCGCCTGCGCCTGCGCCTGCTACACTTCTAAACCTCAAAATATGCTCCTTTGGTCTAAGGTAAATGTCTCCAATCAATCCATTTGCTTACCTACATTAAATCAAGATAAAATAAGGACATTTGCTCATCAAAACAACTAAAGAACTAACATAACTTGCAACTTGAAAAAAACTCCATAACAAAGACTCAAACTCAAAGGATTTGAGGCCAAACAAGGATCAAAATCTAAGTTTGCATGAGAATTCCCTTCAATTAAGCACATGATATTGAGGATTATGGGGAACCATCACATACACAAACCTCGCTTTTATTCATTTTGATGACATGTTTATATGATCTGTTATTAGGCCTCTAAGTGTTATGAAACTGGAAGATTAATGGGCTGTTATTTGCAAACATTTTGACATTGGATTCTGTTGGAGTCAAATGACTATGTCTTGGAAAGACAAAGTCATTCTACCTCGTTTTAGGCCTCTTAATATTGAAGAAGATGATAAAGAAAGTCTGCATAGGTTGTATCTGGCTGAAAATGAAGGCATCAACTTTATTCTTAATGATATGGGAGCTTTGATAAGATGCAATTTTGGAGAAGCTGCATTTGCAAAATTTGATGCATATGTAGAAGATTTGTTTAAGCACAGGGAAACTATCTTTATGATATGCTTTACCCTAAAGAGATTGTGCATAGATGGGAATGGGCTATGGATCTTGAGAAACAGAAGCATGGAAAAATTATCAAATTGAGCTTACCAAATGATGATTTCTTCCAAAAGGCTCAGGAAAGAAAGGAAAGGAAATTGAGTTTGTCACAGGCAGTGTTAGCAGAGCATCAGAAGCTGGAGTCGCAAAGGGTTGTTATTGTTGAACCTGTTCCAGAAGCTGAACCTTCTTCTGCTCCTCCTGCTGCAAATGATGACGTTGTCGTCTTGCCAAGAGCTGAATTTGAAGCCATCATGGCTACAAATCAGAAAATGCATCAGTTGGAAAGCACTGTGAATCTCCTCTTGGAATGCTTCAATAAACTCCTTCCTCCTCCTCCACCAAACCCCTAAAGACATTTTTTTTAATATTTTGTATTACTATTAACTTGGTACAATTCTCGTTCTTTTTTTTTTTGCACTTGGTTCATATTTTGAATGATCTAACCTTACTTGATCTAATTTTTGGTACAATCCAAATTTTTCTAGTATTATTACTTACTGTTTTGACTATGATGTGGCTTACACTCCTTTTTTGATGACAAAAGGGGGAGTAAAAGCAAGGTCTGTTGAACACACTGAAAGTCTGATGAACACGCTGAAGTATTACACATTTCATGCATAAATCATACATAGCATATCTTTGAATTGCTCTGATACTCATCAAGATGTGTTGCTCTGATACTCATTGATACTCATTGTCTGGTTAATTAATATCTGTTGGCACATTTTTATTATAATTGGTACAATGAATTTCAGCATCTGATCCTCAATAATTGCTTAAGTATATTTATTATTGGTACAATGATCTCAGCATCCGATCCCAATGCTTAATTGAATATATGCTCTGATACTTGTATGCATTTTGCGATCACACAAATGCTCTGATTATTATAAATCGCACTGATACTTGAAATATTTAATTATATCTGATTGTTGAACTCAGAGGGAGACCCTTGAAATTATTTTTGAAATTAAATTGTTCATCAACCTTGGATATTTGTCATCATCAAAAAAGGGGAGATTATTGGAACCTAAACGATTGAGAAGTTTAGACCCTCATTGATTTTGATGATAACAAAGTATTTGCAAGTGAATAATTTATCTTCTGATAAGTCTTGGAGTATGCAGGTATTAAAATTACTTGTGATTTATAACTCACTCAAGCAAGAAGAAGAAATTCACAAGAGTCTGAATACATTCCATATGTGTCTGCATCCGGTTCACTCCAGCGTCTTGTCTAAAACAAGCACCCAATAGTGTTATCTTTTGACACGTGGATTACTCAATTACTGCGAGCGTCCGTCTATTATTCTGAGTGAGCATCTGGTCTATTAATGAATCACGTGATGGTCACGTTTGTGCTCTTCTACCTCAGCTATCTTGGAACGGAATTCGAATTTGATTTTGTGCGCTCATTTTGATGTACGAGGTATCAAAGGTGACACCTTTAGTATAAGACAAAATTCGTACAAGACAATTGTGAAAAGCATATAGTACAAAAACGATATTGTGTACTATTCTGATAATTCTCTGAAAAGGAAGAAAAGGGCAGCATGTCAAATTACCTCACTCAATGATATGGAGCTGAAATTACTGCAACGGTAATACCCCTTAAGGACTCCTATAAAAACCCCATGGTATTCATTGAAGAAGGTTGCCAAAAACTGCTAGAAACTATATTCTAAAAGAGCTATTACTCAAGTGAGCAATCAAGTTTCGTGCTAAGTTTCTGGACACCAAGAACTAAACCTCATCGTCTGATATTCTTTCTTTTAGAAAGCTATTTGTTTTTTAGCTTAATCTTTTCATCCTCTTTGTGAGAGTTATTTGAATGTATTCAAAAATACTTTGTGAAAATTGTATTGCCTAGTTAAGTCTTGATTCCTCAAAGGCTCGAACGTACTGAGTCGTTTTGAGAAGTTAAGAGTATTGTCAATTTTGTGACAGTAAAATACTCATAAAGAAATTTGTAATCAGTTGATTATAGTGAAAAATCCTTCAGGAACGAAGGGACTAGACGTAGCTACCAGGTTGGTGGTGAACTAGTATAAATCGTTGTGTCTCTTGCTTTACTACTTTACATTTATTCTTATCTTGCAAAGAAAAAACAAGTTTTCATAAACTGTATTTCCAGCGTCTGGTCATACTCCAGCATCCGATAACAAACCGATTTAAAATCAAGTGTTCAAAAGTGTTTTTAACTTAAAGTTTGCTAAAATTTTTCAACACAATTCAACCCCCCTTCTTGTGTTCACGTTCACTTATCACCTTCACACTCCCTCTCTTGGCCTCGGCGGCGGCCCCTCCCTCTCCCATCCTTCTTCTTTCTTCCTCCATCATCCAAAACCCTAAAAATAAAAAACCTAGTCGTGACCCTTTCCCCCTTTTGTAGGCCTCAATCCCTTCCCCTTTCCTTTTTCTTTCTCAATCACAAATTTTTCGGATCTATAAACATAAAACGAATCAAATCTCCAATCTTCATGGATCTGGATACCACAAAAGGGAGTTTCTTCTTTCCTCTTTATGATTTCCTTTTAAAAGTTTCCATTTTTATGTTATTAATTAATTCGTTTTTTTGTTTCCTTTTTTTTACAGATAAGAAAGAAGCAAGAATTGGTAAGGGTGTTCGCGGATTGGATTGGATCGGTTTTACGGGAAAAAACATTTGATCCAATCATTTCAGTTTTTACTCTAATCATCCAATCGGTTTGGTTTTAAAATCAAATCAGATCCGATCCGATTTACTTCGGTCTGGATTGGATTGGATTTTAGTTTGTCATTTATAATCTAATATCCTGTTTTATATTTTTTCCAAGTGGTGAAATAACCACAGTATGGCAGCAGCAAACAGTGGCCAAATGACAAAAAAATGACAAAGTAGCATCAACACAACACAATGGCCAAATGACAACAAAAGTAGCATCTAATATCCTGTTTCATTCAAATTCAAATCATCAACAAAGTAGCATCCTACATAACACAATGGCCAAATGACAAAAAAATGAAACCACATTGGCCATTGGCAGCAAAATACCCCATTCAAATCCAATGAAACATCAACAAGTTTTGAATCATCAACAAAGTAGCTAAATGCATAGCCATTAGCCAAAACTACATCAGTAAAGTAGCCTAAAAAATAAAATCAAAACAGTTAATCAAAGAAGATGCCCTCAAGAACTTTGTTGTTAATCGACATACAAAGAAGAATAAACATCCACCTTACCCTGCAAAAGAATAAACAGTTAATCAGCAGCATGCAGCAACAGCAGCAGTTGTGAATATAAGCAACAGCAGCATGCAGCAACAATAGCAGTTGTGAAAAAACAAAAATAAACTATACCAACAGCATGCAACAACAGTTAATCAGACTCAGCGCCAGAATCATCTTCATTAGCTTGTGTTGTTGGCATTAGTTCTAAAAAATAGTTAAAATAAAAACTTGTAAATAATGAGTAAAATCAGAATCAATAACAATAAATATATAAGTAATTAGATTAAAGTAAAATACCTATCTCCAACTTTTCAAATTCTTGGACAAGTTCTTCAATGTCAATTGTTAATGGAGAGGCTCAGAGCCAATTTTGTGTACACATTAAAGCCTCAACTGTTCTTGGAGTAAGGGAACTCCTGTAACAATTAAGAATTCTACCCCCAGTACTGAATGCAGATTCTGAAGTAACTGTGGATACTGGCATAGCCAATACATCCCTAGCAATAAGCCCAAGAGTAGGATATTTACTAGAGTTAACCTTCCACCAGTTTAAGATATCAAAATTTGGAGTATCCTTCTCCAATGTCTCCATGAGATACAAATCCACCTCATTTTTATTTGCACTCTCACTGTTACTCATGTCCTTCTCAAACTCCATTGCAAATGAAGCATTACCACCTACTGTCATGTCAGTTTCATTTCGATGAGTCCTGTGTACTTTGAGATTGCCCACTTCCATTAAAAAGTTTATAGCTACTGCACAAATTGTTGAAAGTTTTAGTTACTTCTCCAATTAAAAAATCAGCTTCCTCCTTATCATAAAGCTTATCAAAACTCCACTTCACAAATCGAATCTTGTATCGAGGATCAAGTACAACAGCAATAAAAATCATCATGTTGATATTTTTAATGTTTCCCCAATATTTATCATGCTTAGCTTTCATTTTTTCAGCCATACTTCCAAGCAATCGATCTGAATTATTTGTCAAAGTCTTTAAAGTTCTCAATATATGGCAATATTCATGAAAATAAAGAGAAGAAGTCACAAACAAAGAACTCGACACTTTCAGAGTGACTTCATAAAATACTCTCAAAAATTCCACAAACACTCGTGCATTTTCCCAATCCTCATATTTTGGAATACCACCTGAATTCAATGCAACTTCAGTGTCTCGCTCTGCCAACCTTTTAAATGCCTTTTGAAACTTTATAGCACTTTCAAGCATAAGGAAAGTGGAGTTCCACCTAGTAGGCACATCTAATTCCACTATGGATTTCTCTTGAATCCTACAATCCTTAATGAAAGTTTTGAACCTATCAAACCGACCAGGGGAAGCACGTACATATTTAACAGCATTTCTAATTTTACTGATTGAATCATGCAAGTCCTTTATTCCATCACAAACAACAAGATTTAAAATATGAGCACAACATCTAACATGCAAATTTCACCTTTCAATGGATGAGTATTCCAATCCTCCATTCTAGTTTTCAAATATTGAATGGCAACATCATTTGAACTTGCCTTATCAACTGTAAGACTGAAAACTCTAGAGATACCCCACCCCAAAAGGCACTTCTCAACTTTCCTACCAATAATTAATTTCACCTTTATGATTTTTTATCAAACGACAATTCAATATCCTCTTTTGCAATTTCCAGTCGCTGTCAATGAAGTGTACAGTGAGACATATATAATTCACTATCAATAAAGGTCCCAACAATCCCTAGCAATAGTGATCCTTCCAGGAATTATCAACCCAGGCTGAACAACACTCATGAAATACCGAAATCCCTCCCCTTCAACAAATTTGAATGGCAATTCATCTACAATAATCATCCTAGCAAGAGCTTGTCTACATAATTCAACATCAAATGCTACAGCATTTAAGATATGACTAATCCCATTCCCATCTTCCCTTTTTAATTGCTGAAAACTAAGAATTGTTTGTCTTGATTCAGTAGTTTCTCTTGAAAACTTTTTGCATATAGTCAACAAATGATTTTTCAAATTAGATGTGCCATTTTTATGCGTATCACATGCATATGTTGCCCCACACCACTTACATTTAGCTCTAGGTCTTAATGACTTAGGATCAAGTTCTTTAGTAAAATGATCCCATGTCCAAGATCTAGGTTTAATGGGTTTTCTCTTACTTGCTTCTTCATCTTCTTCAGTAGTTTCTCCACCTTTCCTCTTGTTTGACGGGGTTTGTTGCTCTGTCTCAGTGGCTTCAAATGTATTTTCTCCAACATTTTCAGCCATGCTCTCAACACCTTGGGTATTTTGTGTCTGCATACAAAACAACCAAATTAGAAATTGATCAAACTGATCAATTACTGAAATCACTGAAACCAGAATCACTGAAATCAAAACTTACCCCAGACATTTTTAGTAAAATGGAAGGTAGAGAGCTTGGTCGGTCAAAAACTTCAGAAGCACTAACCTGAAAACACAGAGCAAAAAGAAAAATGAAACCCTAAACCAGTAAAGTGAACAAGAAGAAGAAACTGAAAACCCTAAAATCAAAATCAAAATCAAAATCTATGGGAAGCGGGAGTTGGTGATGAGGGCGGCGTTGTTGTTGCGAGGACGGAGGCGGGGATGAGGGGGCGTTGTTGTTGCGAGGACGGGGATGAGTGTGGCGTTGTTGTTGCGAGTGAGGGGGAGAGAATCGGAGAACAGTCATGAGAAGCAAAGAGGGAGAAGGAGAGGGAGCGTTTACCAGGGCAGAGGAGAGTCACCGCTACCATCGCCGTCAGGAAGGAAGGAGAAGCAGAGAAGCAGCGCGGCAGTTAGAGAGCAAAGTGAGAGTCCGAGAGTGAGAGCGACAGTGTCGAATGAGACAGTTATGAAATTAGGGTTAAAATGAGAGACGTATAAAACTTGTACCTGGGCTGGGCTGGGCTGGACATGTGGTGGCAGACTCAAATGTGGGTTGTGAAATTAGGGTTAAAAGGCATTGGGCAAAATTGGAAAAGAGTAATTTAAATATGGGTAATAAGGTAATTATATATATAATATTATGTTATGTAATAATACTTTGGATCAGTTTGGATTGGATCGGTTCCATGAGAGGGAACCGAAAAACGATCAAATCCAATCCAAAATTTCGGTTTTTTGCAGTTTTCGGTTTTTTCGGTTTGCGGTTTTTCAGTTCGGTGACTGCGGTTTGAATTGGATTGGAATAGTTTGTGAACACCCTTAAGAATTGGTGTCTATAAAAGCCGAGAGCAAGACCGTGAAGAAGGGAGAGGAGCGTTTGCTAAAATGAGAAAGAAAAGAGAAAGACAAAAATAGAGAGAGCACTCCGAAATACAGTTCTTTTCTCCTTGTGTTTTGGTTCTTTTTTTTTATTTTTACGGGAGAACCTTAAAATAAGGTTCTGACCCCTTCATCTTTTTGGAATTCATTTGTATTTTTTGGAGCTCTTTTGGTTGTAAAACATAGATCTGGAATTTTAATTGAATCCTTCTTCCCCTCTCTGTTATTTTACATTTTCTGCAATTTAAAATATTTTTTATTTTTCTGTTTATACTATGTGATCTGTTAGGGTCAAAGAGGCAACCCAAGGTTCCCCTTTGACCACCGTGGACACTGCTACCGCCGCTGTTATTGCTGTCTCAAGCCTTGGGGTCTCACCCTAAAATCAGAGTTCCCATGATTATGCACCCATTTATGTTTTTTATTCTTTCATTTTATCAACTTGCTCCCTTTTGAAATAAAATGCTGACTTTTTTTAAATTGAGGAATTAAACATTTTGTAATTAGAATATTTTTGTTGTTTATTGTCATTAAAGAAAAGCAAAAAGGGTTTATTTTAGATTAAGGTTCCAAGCCAAATTAAGGCTATTAGAAAAATTTCACGTATTTAACTTCTTTCTTTTTAAATCTATTTTCTGTAAATAAAATGTTCTTGAAACAAAAACTGAAATGGGACAATTTTAGATCTAGGTTTTTTTATTAGATTTTTTTAAAGGGGAATTAATATTTCAAGGAAAACAAACTTTTCAAACAATTAAAGGGTACCATTTTAAATAGGCGTCGTAGGGATGCTAACACCTTTCCTACGCATAACCAACTCCCGAACCATTAAATTTGGTTCCAAGACAATTTTTCTTCAATTTTTCAAAATGGGTTTTTCCTATTGTTTTCCCTAATAAACATAGGTAGCGGCTCCATTAAATTTTTTGGTGGTTGTCACATTAGTCACTATATATGACTATAAAATAATAAATAATTATTTTTAAAATTAATTAATCATTGGATTAATAATAAGAAATTTAAATAAAAGTAAAAGATACAATAAACAAAGACATGATAACAAATTTGATGATACCTTATAATGAAAATATTTTCTTCAAATTAAAAAATTAAAAATAACAATAGATGTAAGATAATAATAAACATTCTCATAATAGAAATGTCATAGTAAGATTGTATCAAATTATTTTAGAATTGTTTAAAAGTGTGGCATAACATAATTTAATACTTTATAATAGAGCTTCTCTTATTAATATAAAATACATCTAATTTTTATTCATCTTTAAGATATTATTAACATAAAATACATCTAATTTTTATAGTCGATATAATATCATAAAAGACCTCGACCTCGTATAACATCCAGTATTAATTAAGACTTTTTGAACATACTAATCACATAGAAAATTAAAAATGAAAACCTTTTACTTATCCTTTAAAATTCATTTGTTGCCATTTTAATATGTAATACATTATAATTTTATAATGTGATATAATTTTTTATTTAATTGTTAATATTTAAGAGTATGTAGTGTCAATATTTTATTTAAAAGTTTAACTCAAAGAATATATATTTGTAAAATAGATAATCTTTGATAATATACAATTTTATTTAATTATTTAAAGATAATTTTTAAAAATTAAATACACTTATATTATTATTATTATTATTATTATTATTATTTAATTTTAGTAAATTGCACGATATTTTATATCTCATAACAATATTTAATAAGTTATGGTGTATTTTAATTATATTTTAAGTATTTTTCTCTAATTGTAATGTATAATTAGAATTATTATTAAACAACTTAAATATGTAACAAAATTTGTAAGAAGTTTTATATTTAATAGTGAATACAATAAATAATAAACTAAATTAATAAAAAATAATATTTAATATTAATATATGAATAGATTAATAAAATGACGTAATTGATTAGTGAGAGTAATTAAAAGGTTGTAAGGAATAAGTTAAATTAAATTTGTATTTAATATAAAACCTCAACTTTAAACAATTTAAATATTTCATACAATGTTTAAGTATTTTTCTCAAATTTTAATTAATAATTAACACGATTTAAATTGTCAATAGAATATCTTTTTTTTTGTCAGCTAGCAGAAATGGTAAACAACAAATACACACACATCCAAACGGCAACACCCAGGTTTGAACCCCGGTCCCAGCGTCCCCATGTCGCTGAAATTACCAAAGCAACCAGCAATGGGGGACTGTCAATAGAATGTCTAAGAAGTTTTATATTTAATAGTGAATACAACTAATAATAAATTAAATTAATAAACAAACAAAATAATACAAGAGTAATAAAATAGTGAAATTGATTACTGAGGGTAGTTGAAAGGTTATAACTCATAAGTTAAATTGAATTTGTATTTAATAATATATATCAAGCTTAAGCAATTTAAATATTTAATAGTTAATAAATCTAATCATAACTTAAATTAATTAATAAAATAATATTTAATAATAATATTAAATAGATAAATAAAATGATGAAATTGATTGATTAATGAGTGTAATTAAAAGGATGTAACTTATAAGTTAAATTAAATTTGTAATTAATAACCTCAAGTTACCTTTTTATATATATATATATATATATATATATATATATATTAGTTTATGAAATTGAATTTGAATCATTGATTAAAACAAATAGTCAAATTATAATTACAATTATTATTAACGACAATAAATAATAAATATAGAACAAACTTTGTGAAACTTGTGCAATTTTTGTGCGGGAATAATCTTTCTTTCTTTCCTTCTTTTGTCTTTTGCTTTTTTGTCATTATACGAGTACGAGTATTAACGTTACTACCCACATAGATATGAGTCATGGTACGTGTATTTTTTTTATAATGCAAGTATAGAGATATATAATATAGTACCTACTAAGATTCTACCAATTGTGATCCCCAACATTCATTGTTTAAATAAAACATCTAACACACATCATTGATTATTTTTTATAATGAAAGGAAAACTCACATCTTTTATCTGTATTAGATTAGATTAGTCATATATTTATATATAGACACCCTATTTTGGAATGCATGACTCTTTTCAAACTTTGTTTTCGTTATACGTTCCACACCAAACCCACTTCGCAATGGCAAACACATGATATTGTCTCTGAATATTTTGTTCTCAATTCACATGTCTCCTCTGCCCACCGGTCAACTTCCTAAGGAATAACTCATGTGATCATGGGTTTAAGGACAAATGATTATTCTTTAATTATTATTATTATTATTATTATTATTTGGTACATCTATAATCTATCTATTCTCTTTATAAAAGTAAGATTTTTTTCGCATCAATAATTCGACGTGTTGTAACCACATTCATTCAGTTTCCTACCTAAAGCGTCATTTCATTTTGATAAGCTATTGATATATAAGCTTAGTCATAAAAGTAATTTTAATAAAAATATGATAAACTAAGAATAAAAATATATCACAAAGAGATAAATATTTTGAACAAAAATATATTAATCTCTGCATAAAAAAATATTAATATTTAAATTAAAGAGTAAATGAAATTTATCGTTTGGAAATTGAATCTTTTTTTTTTCAATATACAATTTTATTTTTATTTCTTTCTATTTTTATTATACCCAACTTTTTTTATAATGGAAAAAGTATATATAGATGAGTTGGATCCGGGGGATCATCAAAGTCAAGACTTACAGATGTACTTACATATTACCCATCAACATGGTCCTCACATCGGCAACGAGAATCGAACCCGCGTTCTTGCGAGATATAAGTCGAATCCTTACCAATTGGACCAACCTTCGTTGGTTATATATATTTAACTTTTTTTGGTTAATTTATATTGTAATCTCTATGGGTGATTTATATGATGAATAAATTTATGAGATATGTTTAGAACTATTAATGATGATAAGCAAACCATTTTTTCTATTTTATTTTCTATATTTTTAAGTTGGTTTGCACATGTATAAATAGACATTCACTACTTCATATTGATTTTTCTTTATAATACTTTTACGAAATACTCAAATCCACTAATAATTTTCTAAATTTTTTCTCAAACTTATAGTCACACATTAGATAGATAGAAACCGAAATCGATAACCCGTGTAAGTCACATGTCATTACACTAATTTAATTATTATTTTATTGTTGTATTGCTAAGGTGGAGCAATATCCTCAATCAACTCCCAGTCTCCCAGATACTAAAATCCCCAATTGAATTTTCTCCTTTGATTATGCAAACGTATTCTTTTTGTTTACACTTGGTTCATGACGATAATGACAAACAACCTTTTCTTCAAATATTACCACATATGGGTCCCCAGCTACAAGAAACAATGCTGATATTATAGTATTGTTAAGTATATGTTGCGGTATAATTAGAAGGTGAAAAACTAGTTTTGGTGTGGCCCCACCACATCCATTTCTTCCGTGATTGGCTCGTGTGACATGGGTCTACCTTATGGACCCTTGTGTCATTGTGTGATGACACACGTGTGGATGACACATGTATTAGTCAAAGACCAGCTCCCCACCAACCCATATTAATTGCACCGATTGAATGAAGAAAAATGGTGCAGTTTTTCAACACCACCAATAGAGCATCGCTATTTTCTTATGGTCCAGCAAAATAAGCGCTGGCAGGAAGAAAAATGGACATTGTGCAGCATTTCATTTTGGGTGTTCACATTTCCTGATTCTCCTATAAATAGAGGCATTGTGAGTGAAGGAAATATATTCCAATGTTGAGAGAAATTCCAACGTGCAGTGAGTTTCATCCGAGAGAAAAATTCCAGTGAGGGAGTTTTGTGAGAAATATTTAGAGAGAAATATTTCTTTGGGTGTAATTGGGTTGTGGGTTTTGTGAGAGAGTGTGAGTGTTTGTAAACACAGTGTATATTTTCTTTTCAATATAAGGTCTGCAGCAGCCCGGAGACGTAGGCATTATTGGCCGAACTCCGTTATCAATTTTTGTGTGTGCTTCCGCGTTAATTTTTCGCTCTTCCACTAATCTGACTATGAAGAAATTTTGCGTAATTTCCTAACAACTGGCATCAGAGCTAGTTGGTTATTTCTGCTAAATCTTGGTGAGGATACTGTTCACGTGAATAGTAATTTTTCGTGAATAGTAAAATTGGTCGGCACTACCAATTTGTCCACGGAGGTGTTCTAAAGCACGGTGGTTCGCAGAAATTGTTAGAAACGATCCTGAGAAGTCAGACTCGAGTGTGAGTGATGGCCGCAGACGAAGGAAAGGTGAAAATTGAAAAGTTCGATGGTACGGACTTTGGCTTTTGGAAGATGCAGATCGAGGATTATCTCAGATCGTAAAAGCTATATCAACCTCTCACAGAAAGAAACCAATGGAGATGAAGGAAGATGAATGGATCCTTCTTGATAGACAGGCCACTTGGCGTTATCCGCTTTCGACGTTATCCGTAATGTTGCGTTTAACATTGCAAAAGAAAAGACCACTACAGATCTTATGAAGGCTCTTTCCAACATGTACGAAAGCGTCGGCCTCAAACAAAGTTCATTTGATGAGGCGGTTGTTTAACTGCGGATGACGAAAGCGCGCCGGTGGCACAACATCTCAATGAACTCAACATAGTCACAACCCAGTTGAGTTCGGTTGGAATCGAATTTGATGATGAGGTACGAGCATTGATACTTTGTCTTCTCTTCCAGAGTTGGAATGCTCGCCACAGTGTGAGTAGCTCAATCCGGAAACAATAAGTTGAAATCGACGATATTCGTGATCCTGGTTCTCGATGAAGAGATCCGACGGAGAGATTCGGTGAATCTTCATCCTCTTCAAGATTGCATACAGAGTCGTGGGAAGAAATTCAACCAGAGGAAATGGGCGTGGCAAATCAAAGGCAAAGCGGTCCAAATCCGTAAATCATCATAGTTCTCAAAACTCCAACTCAAGACTATCGAGTGTTGGAATTCAAGGAAGACCGCACTACAAAAATCAAGTGAGTGCAATCAAGAACCAGGAGGCGAAGGCGAGGCAAATGTTGCTTCCACCTCGGGAGGAGGTGATGCGTTGATATGCTCTTTGGAGAGCAAGGAAGAGTCTTGGGTGTTAGACTGGAGCATCTTTTCATGCCACTTGAGAGAGAATTCTTCGAGAATTATGTACCCGAAACCTTGGTAATGAGCAGTCTTGTGAGATTGTTGGCAAGGTGTAGTGAAGATTAAGTTGAACTAAGTGCAGATGGGAATTGAAAAATGTCGCATATATTCAGGCCGACGAAGAACTTAATCTCGTGAGGCGATTGGCGATGGCTACACAACAGTCTTCCACGGTGATCATTGGAAGATTTCAAAGGGTGCAATGACGACGATTGCTCATGGCAGAAAGAGTGGTACTCTTTATAAGACAAACAGAGCATGCCATTTGATTGTAGTTAAAGCAAATGATAGTCCCAATCTATGGCACCGAGACTAGGCCATATGAGTGAAAGGGATGAAGATCATGCACTCGAAGGGCAAATTGCCAGTGTCTTGATCAAGAGAAATTGACATGTGTGAAGACTGCATACTTGGAAAGCGAAAGAGTTAGCTTTGGACAAGTGGAAGAACCCCAAAGAAAGAGAAACTCGAGCTTGTTCACTCGATGTTTGGGGTCCAACGACTGCCTCAACCATCGATGGGAAGCAATACTTGTGACTTTTATCGATGATCACTCTAGGAAGGTATGGGTATACTTTCGAAACATAAGTCTGAAGTATTCGAGGCTTTCAAGATGTGGAAAGCCATGGTAGAAAACGAGACAGATTGAAGATCAAAAAGCTCGAATCGAGCAATGGTGGTGAATATGAAGACACCAGATTCAAGAAGATCTGCTATGAGCACGGGATCGTAATGGAGAGAACTGCGCTGGCACGCCAACACAATGGTGTAGCCGAGCGTATGAATCGAACGTTGACAGAGAGAGCGAGCTTGCGGGTGCGCCAAAGCTTACAAGCGCTTAGGCGATCAACACAACAAATTACTTGATCAACCGAGGTCCATCGGTACCATTGGAGCACGTATCACCGTAAGAGGTATGGAGCGGAAAAGAGGTAAAACTCTCACATCTTAGAGTTTTCTACAGCGTAGCATATGTGCATATCGCTGATCAATGCAGAATAAACTTGATCCCAAATCGAAGAAGTGCACTTTCATCGGTTATGGTGAAGATGAGTTTGGCTACCGCCTTTGGGATGATGAAAACAAAAGTCGATCCGCAGCAGAGATGTGATCTTCAATGAAAGAGTGATGTACAAGGACGTGCATAGCACGCATACACCAAAGAACTCGTAATGCAGAGTGGGCCAGTATATGCAGAGGTGGACGATGTCCCAGAAAGTCCTATGTTTGAGAATCCTCAATCAGAGGAATCAATAGAACAGCAGTCTGATGCACCAGAGCCTCCTACTCCAACTCCGGCAGCGAGAAAGTCTTCTCGAGTTCCTGTGCCCAACAGAGATACATGGACTACATGTTGTTGGTGATGGAGGGAGCTCAAGATTATGCGAAGCATGTCGGGCCAGATGCTAGCAAGTGGGAGCTTGCCATGAAAGACGAGATGAAGTCTTTGATCTCAAATCAAACATGGGAACTAGCTGAGTTACCCGTGGGAAAGAAGGCACTTCACAACAAATGGGTGTATCGGGTGAAGGAGGAGAATGATGGCTCCAAGAGACATAAAGCCCGACTAGTTGTCAAAGGATTCTAGCAAAAGGAAGGAGTTGACTACACCAAATTTTGCTCCAAATGTCAGTCCAGGTTAAGTATTGTTGCGGTGAAGAGCTCTATCTTGGCGATTAGACGTGAAGACTGCGTTTCTTCACTGAGACTTAGATGAGGAGATCTACATGCACCAACCTCAAGGCTTCTGAGAAAGGCAATGAAAATATGGTGTACTGAGTAAAGAAGAGCTTGTATGGCTCAAACAAGCTCAGACAAGGTACAAGAAGTTTGATAGCTTCATGCACAAGGAAGGTTTCCGTATGCAACTCCGACCATCGTTGTTTCTTCAAGAGATATAAGTCCGCTTATATCATTTTGTTACTTTATGTCGATGATATGTTAGTAGCGAGGTTGAGATATGGGACGAGATCGAAACTTGAAGATGCAATTGTCAAAAGAATTTGACATGAAGGACTTGGGTCCAAAGAAAGAAGATCCTTGAATACAAATCACGAGAGATAAGCAAAGAGGAATTTTGCGATTATCTCAAAGTGAGTACATCAACCGTGTTTTGCAAAGATTCAACATGGGCAACGCCAAACCTAAGTTAGCACACCTTTGGCGATCATTTTCGCTATCCAAGGAACAACACCTCAGACGGAGGAAGAAAGAGAATCCATGGCTAAGATTCCATATGCTTCAGCCATTGGAAGTTTGATGTACGCGATGGTCTATACGAGGCCAGACATTGGCCATGCAGTGGGAGTTGTAAGCAGGTTTATGTCAAATCCAGGGAAAGGTCATTGGGAAGCGATGAAATGGATTTTGAGGTATCTACGAGGCACTACGCAGAAGTGTCTGTACTTTGGTAAAGGAGAATTGCAAGTACAAGGCTACGTAGATGCAGACTTTGGAGGTGAAGTCGATCATCGAAGAAGTACCACTGGTTATGTATTCACTGTTGGTACTACAGCAGTTAGTTGGATGTCGCGAATACAGAAGATTGTTGCTTTATCCACTATAGGCCGAGTATGTGAGTATGTAGCGATGTGGCTTGACAAAGAATTGATATGGCTTGTGGATTGTTAACGAGTTGGGTTTCACACAGAGAAGAGTGTTTTGCAGTGATAGTCGAGTGCGATACATCCGCAAAGAATTCAAAGATTTCACTCCGAACAAAGCATATTGGTCTTCGTTATCACTTCATCGATCTACAGCTGAGGATGAGGTGTTAATGTTGAAGAAGATTCAAGGAAGTAAGAACCCAAAGCAGATATGTTGACAAAGGTGGTGACTATCGACAAATCAGTAGTTGTGCTCAACTTCAGCTTGGCCTCGCTTGAGTAACAAACCGTAGAAGGTCTGCCAGATTGATCGAGGTGTGAAGACCGATTGAAATCAGTCTTCAAGTGGGAGATTATTAGTCAAAGACCAGCTCCCCACCAACCCATATTAATTGCACCGATTGAATGAAGAAAAAATGGTGCAGTTTTTCAACACCACCAATAGAGCATCGCTATTTTCTTATGGTCCAGCAAAATAAGCGTTGACAGGAAGAAAAAATGGACATTGTGCAGCATTTCATTTTGGGTGTTCACATTTCCTGATTCTCCTATAAATAGAGGCATTGTGAGTGAAGGAAATGTATTCTAATGTTGAGAGAAAATTCCAACGTGCAGTGAGTTTCATCCGAGAGAAAAATTCCAGTGAGGGAGTTTTGTGAGAAATATTTAGAGAGAAATATTTCTTTTGGTGTAATTGGGTTGTGGGTTTTGTGAGAGAGTGTGAGTGTTTGTAAACACAGTGTATATTTTCTTTTCAATATAAGGTCTGCAGCAGCCCGGAGACGTAGACATTATTGGCCGAACTCCGTTATCAATTTTTGTGTGTGCTTCCGCGTTAATTTTTCGCTCTTCCACTAATCTGACTATGAAGAAATTTTGCGTAATTTCCCAACAACATGTATCATAATAATACATAATTATATAGTCTCTATTTTTATTTTTTTTACAAGATATACTCGCAATTTTAGTAAGTAATATTTTCTTAGTGTTCATGGATGACAAAATCAACACAAGCTATTGTCATTGATCGGAAGGAAAGTTTATTGTCTGTCGGCACTGTTAAATTTTGATCAACTTTTGTTTTTTTGACCAAATTAATTAACTTTTGGTGAAGGCAAGGCATCCATATGATATGTATATATGAAATTTCAGCTATTTTTGTAGCAGACAAGCTTGTGACACTAGGACCCTTAAGGTCGATCGTTTAGGGGCACTGTATATTCTTCTCGTCAAAGGTAACATGTACGCATCTCTTGTATTTTTATTTAGCTTTGTCGTTATTTCCTGTGTTCCAACAATTACCATTTAAGTTGCTAAGATAATAAAATATTTTAGTATTAGAAAATGGCATATCTATGGCTAGATTAGGCGACACGTGATTTTGCATAAGCTCGCACCTGTAAATCTTTTACACCGATAAAGTGGAGCTGTTGGCGATTTGATACTAGTAATAAAAAACAATTAGGACTTTAAATATGTCGGTATATAGTGCTATAGTCTTGGAAGAAGACAAGACAGCCATATGTGTGTGGTGGTGGGGTTTAACATTTTTTCCATCATCGAAAGATAAAAGCATCTACTGAAATGCAGAATAATCTCAAATGTGAAAGGTCTTCCACTTTCTCTAGCCCAAGTAAGTTATATAATCTCAAACTAAAAAAAATAGACTAATTAGCAAGCCAACAACCACTAAAAAGGAGGTTAATTAAACGGAAATAATCCTAATGAATTTGGGTCTAATCCCTTATTTTTAGTTTCAGTCATCAACCTCAGGGGCGGAGCCAGGATTTTTTATTGAAGGGAACCAGTGACGGATCCAGAAATCTAAGTCATATATGTTGTTTCTTCCTAAAATTCATTAATTAATAATAGATTAATACTAAGATGCATCTAGCATTGCTTATATGAGGGACCAAAACCGAACTTCTCTATAATTTGAGGGATCAAAACCGAACTTTTCTATAATTTGGGGGACCAAAAACATATTTAATACAGGTGACACATAAGCAATGCGGAAACAGAGTTAATACAGGGACGAACGGAAAAACTATTTTCAAATATGGGGGACTAAAAAGCTACGATTTATTTTTGGGGACCAAAACCGAACTTTGCTATAATTTAAGGGACCAAAAACATATTTAAGCCTAATTTAAAACTAAAAACATTCAACAACTTTAAAAGGATATCTTTTAAACAAAATCAAATAAGTTATAAGAAGATCACTAAAACAAAGATGTTAACTTATATTTCAATTTTCAACCTTTACTTATTGAAACTCCACAACCAACGTCTAGCTAGTTCATATTTTCTTAGCAAAAATAAACAAGGTGGTACAAGTCATAATTACCCACCTTAGCTTTTGAATAATGGAAGAAGGTGCCCTTTTGTGTCATATATCGAAGCATGTATGTCAGTATAAGCATAATGCATGCATGCAGCATATATTCATGCATGCCATGTATATATATGTACAGTGTTTGAAATCAAATTGTTATGTAATTCAGAGACTTTACAGAACACTTTTTCTAGGCGCATGGCAAGCATCAAGCATGGAGGAGTGAAGATCGGATAGTGCTTGAAAGAGTTGTGCAGATGATGGGTTGTGTTGGCAAGTTGGGAAACAGAATGGGACCCTTATGCACAACCCACAGTTCGCATTTTCACCACTCCATTGTTGAAGGGTCACTTTCAATGCCTAACTTTTTGCCCGTCAAACCAACAACACCGCCCATCATTCTCAAAGCGCCACGGACGGATGCATGATAAAGAGAAATTGGACCTCTCTCTCTCTCTGTTACAAAAAGAAAGACGTGAATGGCACGCAGCAAAAAGCATCTTTGTCTCCACTCCAACGCGTATATGTCTGTCTTTCTCTGTGTTTTGATTCCTTCTATCGATCCTCTGTCGCGAAATTCAAATCCTCACTGCATGCTAGCTACTATCATTGGTTTTTCTAGATGCACACGTGCTAGGATCATACATTAATTCATACCTATATATGTCTTTCTTTCTTCATCAGTGCATGCAAGCATCATCTTGAACTAAAGGGACAATTAAAGATATTATAATTACTTAAAGATGGATATATGGATGTAATTTTTTGACAAAAAAAAAACTAATAATCTTAGATACTTTTTTTGACGGATAATAATCTTTGATACTGGTGGTGTCATTTTTCGCATATATAGAAAAGATATAAAGGGACCCTTCTAGAAAAAGGTCAAACAAAAATTGACGTGCATGATCAATTTCGCCACTTGATTTCTATATACATGGTTGATTAATTATCAATTCAAGTGGTCATTAAAGGAGATAAAATGACGTTTTCTTTTCCTGAAAGGCTCCATCATTTTTTCTACAAAATCGTTGATAATGTTCACGGACGATTGGATACTGTTCTAACCTCAAGTACGTAATATCGTTTTCCAAGGTATTATCCACTTTGATCCACATGTTTTGTCCTTAAAAAGCGTTTTCGTGGGTTGAGGTAAGTGAGTGTTTATAAACTACCCATAACCTCGATTCTCAAGCAACACGTGACTCTTGGTATAACGAAACATATACCTTGGTATATCCTAACATTTCGTGAGTGTGACAATTAATTTTATATATAATCAAGAACTTTGTGACTCGTGTGATGGACTGCAATATCTGCATATCTTGTTTAATATTATATAAAATATTTTTAATCAGTTTACACTTTTTTTTTGGGTTCAAGTTAACATATTTGGTCACATGCAAGATTAAGCACTGGCCTATAATATACAACAAATTACTGTTCCTTTTCGTTGATTTTGGACATAATAACTGTGACCTGAAATGGAAAAAAGAAAAAAAAAAGAGAAAAGAAAAGAAAAGAAGTTTTAGCGTGGCCTATTTGACGGCGAAATTGTATTTTGATTTTGTTGAACTAAAAAACTACTTTTGTAAAAAAATAATAAATAAAATTAAACGCGAAACAAGCATTTCAAAAAGGAGTTAGGCAAAGCAGATCACGTATCTTGCTGAGCAATAGAGAGTGGAACATCTTGTCTACTACTCTGTGTCCTTTCAATTGCATCGTGCATCAGAAAATATAATATGGTCTCTTTCTTTTCCACGAGATCGATCGCGTTCCGTCAGCATATATGTAGTAGAAACAAAAGTCAAGCCTCACTACGTACTCTTAATTTTATTACTCTTATCTGACTATTTATTTAACTATATATATCTAATATATACTCCTTACTATTATTTTCACTAGTGTACATACTGTAGATTTGAGGCACAACTTAATTAAATGGTGGAAACTTTTGCTTCTTTGCTTTTGTCCTTTTTAGCTGTTAATTAATTATTTCGAAAATCTGGAAGAATTAATTTTAGAGGCGACTTAATTTGCTGTCCACACTATGGTAATAACAACCCATTTTCTGGTGGTGATATGATCGATCTATATAGGGGTTAAAACGTTAATTTACTTTTTGAACCCCCTCCCCCGAAGCAAAAACACTTTGCTCCAATCCCGTGGAAAGATGGCAAAGAGGATAAGATGATCATTATTGATGGAAATGAAAAGTACAGCAAAATGATCCTCAACAAATTGATTACCACCGGAAGAAAAAGTAAATCTTGAGAATTCCTTGTGCAAAACAAAAGGAAAAAAAAAGAGCATAAAAGGCACAACTACCAAACATCATTCACACGTAAGAATTTGGTTTTACTTCAGAAGTAATCTTCACATAATTAATGATTCATTTTTACGAACTGAAAAGTTTTACAAAGAAAACATCAAAGTCCACATCCCACCGGAAGGGATGAGTCCAGAAATCTTTCACACGTGCATGGCGCGGGCTAAACTTTTCATTGCATTGCCTGGGAAAAAAAAGCTCAAAGCATGAGGGGTGAGAAAAGTCAAGAAAATGAAAGTGTGAACTACGGAAAAAAGTAAAAAAACCCTACAATAATCCTCAAATTACACTTGAACCTCAAGTGATTCTAATAAGTTCATATCATAATTTCTCGGGTAAAATTCTATCTTTTGCTTTAATTTTACGAAATTGATTACTCAGACTAAAAAGCCTGTGATACTTGATTACTTAGATTATTAGACATATCACATTCACACTCTTATATTAATTTTTAATGAACAAAAATATGACAACAGTGTCATCATTTATGTAATCACTTGTTAGTTATCCCTGTAGAAATTTTTCAGTGACAGGAAAGAAGAGGCTAGAGCCCATGGCTGCCCTCTCTGTATTCGCACTAGAAAATGCAAGCCACTTAATAAAGACAGACAGTAATTATGAGAAATGAGGACCGGAAAAGTAAATAAAGGGGTTGAAAACGCAATGAGTTGCAAATAGATATCTATAGAGTACTACATGCTAACATAATTAATCTCATCCCGTTTTGAAAGGTTAAAATTTGTGGACCATCCGATATATGTGATCTAAAGGAAGGAAACCGTGTACGTACCACTTATTAATAATGTGTACCAACTCAACTGTTTTTCACTAAACACTCCGGTTAACAACTTTGTCAATTAATTAATAATTGGTGAAAATCATTAAGTTAATAGGTTGGTCCAAGTCCAAGTCTAAATGGAAAATTAAATGGCATTTATACATTATTTGTACGTTTGAGTGTGTCTTATATACTCAAGGTTTTAAATTATGAGTGCGGTTACATCGCGATTCTTAATATTACAGATAATCATGATCAATGCTGTCTCAACTGTATTTGCGGAGACATAAAAAAACCATGATATTGAGAACTTTTTTTAAAACCTTACCTATACTCTATATATATATATATATATAGTTATCAATCTATATGTGGTTTCTAGTTCGACCCACACGAATGCTTTTTTTTTACTTGCGAGCTTCTTCTAAAGCAAGGCAATCCATGAAGGGAACACTAAGGTACATAGCAGGCATTGCAGGGCCTAGTGGTTTTGGCTCAAATTCAACTGCAGAGCAAGTCACTGAAGATAGCTCTTCTTTCCTCCCTTCAAATCTAACCGCTCTCATCACTGGTAATTAATTAGTCTAAACACAGTCTCTTATATGAGATTAGCTTAATTAATGAAGCTTTTATTCGTTTTTTGAATTTTTAATTGAAGGTGCCACTTCTGGAATTGGAGCTGAAACAGCTAGGGTATTAGCAAAGAGAGGTGTGAGAGTTGTGATTGGTGCCAGGGACTTGAAAAAAGCGAGGGAAGTGAAAGGAAAAATTCTAGAGGAGAGTCCTAACGCTGAGATCATTCTATTGGAAATTGATCTTAGTTCTCTTGCTTCTGTACAGAGATTTTCTTCAGAGTTTCTGGCTTTAGAATTGCCCCTTAATATTCTCATGTAAGTTTTATTTTTATCTCATTTTTCATCCTTGTCTTTATATATTTATGACTCATCAGGTAAGAAAAGTTAGATCATGTTTATATTCATGCTGTGCTAATAGTTGCAATTAATGAATTTGTTTTTTAACAGAAACAATGCAGGAATATACTCTCAGGACCTGGAATTCTCTGAAGAGAAAATTGAAATGACATTTGCTACAAATTACTTAGGTGCTTTTTATATTCTTGCCTATTTTAAATGTTGGTTATCAATCCAAGATTGAAAAGCAATTTGTTTTGACATGGACCGGAAAGGAAAACTAGTTCATAATTTTATTTTTATTTTTTCCTTCTTAAATTGCAGGGCATTTTTTGTTAACAAAAATGCTACTAGAGAAAATGATAGATACAGCAAACAAGACAGGCATTCAAGGAAGAATAATAAATGTTTCTTCAGTAATTCATAGCTGGGTGAAAAGAACTGGCTTTTGTTTCAATGACATGCTCAGTGGAAAAAAGTACATACAATACAACCATCACTAGCTTCCCTTCTCTGCAAAATTAAGAATAATTAAGTTCGATTGCATAATTAAATTTTGGATACTAATCACTTTGATTCTCTTTTAAATAACAAATGCAGTTACAATGGCACACGCGCTTATGCTCAGTCAAAATTAGCCATGATTCTGCATGTGAAGGAAATGGCCAGACAACTAAAGGTAATTAGAATGAGAAAATAAATAACCCCAAAATTTCTATACTTGCCACAAAAATATAACTTTGCATGTCCCACTAAAATATTATTGGAAATTGGGAAATAATTTCAGGCAAGGAATGCAAGAGTAACTATGAATGCAGTGCATCCGGGCATTGTGAAGACGGGAATTATTAGAGCACATAAGGGCTTAATAACGGGTAAGTACAAATCTTGAATTAAATAATTTGGTACTAGTAGATAACTCATATTTGTTTAATTTTTATAAGTTTGAAACCAATAAATAAATATTCATAAAACTTCAATGCAGATTCCTTGTTTTTCATTGCATCAAAGTTACTGAAATCGATATCACAGGTTCGTAAACAAATACTCCCTTCATTTTTTATTATAAGCAAAAAAAAATTAAGTACATGTGTTTGGTCTAAAAGGAGTAGAAAATATATCTTAATTTGTAAATCATTATTTTCCATTAAGAGCAGCATGTTTATTTACATGATCATGAATTAATTAATGTGTGTCTGCAGGGAGCATCAACGACGTGTTATGTTGCTCTAAGCCAACAAACAGAAGGGGTGAGTGGGAAATACTTTTCTGATTGTAACGAGAGTAACTGCTCAAGTCTTGCAAACGACGAATCAGAAGCTAAAAAGCTATGGAACGACACACAGGCATTGCTTCACAAACGATTACGACAGGCAGCAACCTGAAGTCTTTCTACCCCTCTTTTCTAGACCCTGTATCTAGCTAGGCACCGTATGTATGTGTCTGTATATATCTCTGTTTATGCTAAGTAGAAGCCATTAAAAGGCAAACCAAAACCACACCATAATCAAGGGGCTTTAGAGTACTACCTAGCTTGACGATGCATACATCATTTATTGTACAATATAAGAGTATAAAGCATAAAATCGATTTCTCCATATATTTATATATTATTAATTATTTATTATTATGCATACTAAAAGTGGGGGTTGATCTATCTTCTATTTCTATTATTTATACTAAAAGTGAGGATTGATCTATCCTAAGGAAACAGGTAAGGAAACGGAGAAAGCTGCCCCCACGGTTATCAATCACTTTCATTAGATATATATAATGAAGTCTCATAGCAAAGTACACACAGATCGTAATTTCTTCAATTTATTTAACTAGTTTTGAATTATTTATGGGCCGTTTCACATGTCCCACTAAAAAATGGTGCATCCATAGACATAACACTTAGAAATGTTAAATCTTAATATTTTTAAAATCAATCAAATCCAGGTTCTATATTGACTAGAAATAGCTAATAATAAAGTAGGGGCACTCCTCACCATACAAGCTCGTTTTGTGAGGTTGAGTTAAGCCCACAACTTAACAAACATTCAACAATGGATAAAAGATCAATATGGTAAATTGAGAGGAGAGAAATACCACTCTCTGCCACCCTTTTCCCCATCCCCTTCGCCCCTCCCCTCCCCCTTCCCCCTCTCCCCTTCTTCCCACCCATCTACCCCACTCCCCACTCCCCAACCCCTATGGCCAGGTCCTTTGCCATCGTCGACGATGATATGGAGGCCTGCAATTGGTCCATCAAGGAGGGTGAAAAATGACCAGGTATACACCACCCCTCTAGCCTCAGCCCCTGCCCCTCCACCCCCAACCCGCTCGCCCCAGTCCCTGCCACCCCCCACCCCTTCCGCCCCAACCTCACATCATCCCAATAATCATAGAGTAAAATAAAGAACGAGATAGAATGGAGGAATCTTTGATCCCCACTAAGCCATTGTTCGAAGCACGCACCTGCAATGAAATTGTGGTTTTGAGTCATTTAATCAATACTCTTATTAGGGGTAAGGGAAATTTTGTGCCCTAATTTGAGTGATGTGTGGTCGTAACTGTTGTGGTGGCTACATGTAGATCGATAGAAGCACAATAGGGAGCACACATGTGACAACCATGATTGAACCGCAGTGACTGGGCAAACTTCGAGAAGGGATTTCCAGCGTGAATCCTAGGGAGGAACCTGTGACAATACACTTTGTGGGTGAACAATTGCAATGTAGCTCGACAATCTTGGGACAAAATGGTTGAGGGCAGAGGGGTTGGGATTTTACACAAAGGATTGGGATGGATTCAATGAGACGACGGTGCGTTTACAATTTTACCGTTGGGTTCATCGACTCACTACTTACTAGTAGCACATATATAGGAACCTTTGCCTTATTTATGATAATGAAAACTGTTGTATTACTATCAAACCAGTGTCCACCCAAACAAAATCCCATGAACCTTCCCTGTCGCCACTGCTTCACTTATGACCTATGAGTAATACACCATCCTTTCCAACAGATGACTGTCAACCTCCACTCAGTCACATAATCCTACTAGAGCAGTCAAATCAGGCCGCCCGACCCAACCTAAATTTCTACCAGACTATGAATTATGTGGCCCACCCTATCCTAAAATGCGGGTCATTTGGGTTGGTCCGGGCCAACCTGAATTGCTATCAAGTTATGTATTTCCAATTTCTAAAATGCAGCATAAAATTTGGGCTAGTCGGACTAATTGGATCGGGCCAACCCAAATTTTTTGGATCTATATTTATGGAGCCCAATTCAACCAATAGGGCGGGCCAAAATTGATAGCTCTAATTTGCTAGTTGTTATGGATCCCATGATACTATAGAGTATGGAGAGATACAATAGCTTATCAGATTCTAGATTGCCCGGTAAACAAGAGGATAAAATTGCAAATTTAGAAAAGCTATTATATAAATAAATCACTCAAAATCATATGCGTCAGTTTTTTATTAATATATCATGGTATATAGTGGTGGTACACGAGTAAGACACATGACGATGCCTGACAAAACCATAAATGATACAAAAGATGTTTAGATACTTTAAAATTACTACGTGAATTCATAAAAATAAAAATAAAAAGCTTGTACCAATTAGTAAGGCTCAAGAAAATTTGCTTCCTATTATTCTTATTCACCAACAAAAATAGTGTTTATGATCAATCCATGCCACCATAATAGCCTTCCCTTGTTTCCCGATCATTGAATTAAGAATTATTCCTTTGAATCAAATAACAAAAACCCCATTACATTGTTTTATATTATTGATGCCAAAGCTCCAAACTTTCTACTTCTTGTTCTGTGCCTCTTTGCATTAAGGATCTACTTATTTTCTGTCCATAGTAATTGACTCTGACCGTTTGTTATTTGATCTGAATAAATAATCTTTAGGTAATGGGTTGTTAATTCCACGCTTTTGTGGGGGGAAAGATGAGGAATTAAGGAGTTTGATCTTGTAGTCAAAATTTGGTATTTGTAGGTCGATAACAGTGGCAAAAGCTCCATTTTAGGAAAGAGGTGAATACAAAGATTCCAATTCAAGCAATTGTTCATGATAAATAAGATGTTTGGCTAAATAGCTTGATTAAGCATTTATTTAATAATCAGTAATTATGCAATAGCTTATGCATAAGTTGTTTAAGCTGTCTGAGGGAACTTAGAGCACTAGCAGCGCTGGTTGCTTAATTTTTTCTTAGCTCGTTGTCCAATGAGCACCATGCGCTGTTGTCTATGCGCTACTGTTTCTATCTGACACAACAAATTTATTTTCTCTCTACCTCTCTCATCACTGACCCACCTTAGCTATAGTTGCCGGCAACTATATTGATGATTTGACCAAAATTTTAGTTCACAGTGCACTAAACGTGGCCTGCCACATGGGATTGTCACTGCCACAAGGATTATAAGGAATGGAGGAAATTTTTAGTTCACCCACGTTAAAGTTGCCCTTATACAAACAAACCGATAATAGCTTATGTGTATATCATAAGTTATTTTTATAAACTTTTTCAAACACTTCAACAAATACTTATATCATAAAATAAATTTAAATAAGTTTTTCAAACATTACAAAGAGTGGTGCTAGAGCTGAAACTGCTAATCTAGTTGTGACATGATTCCATTGTGCTTCTACATTCGGAATCCATGCATCCAATATTCCGACCAGAAGCGGACGAAGTAACCATTAACGAGAATACACAGCAGGTCCAAAGCATTACAAAAGAGGTATGAGAATTGGCTTAGAGTGCCACTTGTGGAAGGGAAGCCTTTACAACGAGAAGACATGGGACTTGACAGAGGTCGCAAAAGGGAGTGAAGTGGTCACATAAATTATTACCCGAGCCATAAATTAAGTTAGTTGGTAACTGTTTTGGTTAGTTACTGTTAGTTATAGTTTGTTAGAGTTTGTTAGTTTCCTAACTAGCTATATATATTCAGTTATCAGTTGTAATGATTAACCAAGTTCATTGAATGAGAATTCATCTTCTCACCCAAAACATTCTCTCTGATTCTTTCTTTGTTTTCTCATTTCTTCACTACTTTCATTCATGGAGTTTACAATGTTAATATGGTATCAGAAGAAGGTTTTCGTTGCTGATTGAAGATTTCTTTCTTCTCTCTACAAGTTCTGTTTCCGCATCTTCGTTACTCTGCATCTTCTTCAAGCTTCAATTCTTGATTTCTGCGATTCATTCCTTGTTCAACAATGGAAGATCAACAACTCAGCAATCAACTTAATCCGCTCTTTGTTCAATCGACCACACAATCGTTAACTGAAACGAATTCTAAATGACGTTGCGCCATGGAAATGGCTCTGAGTGGTCGCAACAAATTAGGGTTTGTTAACGTTACAATTTCGATTCCGCCGCAAAATGATCCTAACTATGCTCTTTGGCGCTGCAATAACAATATTGTTGCATCGTGGCTTCTGAACTCCATGACCAAGGAGATTTCTGCGAGTGTCATCTATTCTTCTTCTGCGTTTGCGATCTGGCAAGATCTGCAGCTTCAATTTCACAAAAAGAATGGACCTCAAATTTTTTAACTCCGTAAGGATTTCATCTCTTGTGTGCAAGGTTCTCTTTTTGTGAACACTTATTTCACTATGCTCAAGTCGATTTGGGAAGAACTTAGTGAATTTCGCCCTTTTCTTAACTGTGAATGTGGCGGTTCTCAAGCCTTGATAGATCATCTTGAAAGTGAGTATGTTCTCACCTTTCTCATGGGACTCAATGACTCTTACAGTCACATTAGGGGTCAGATCCTCCTAATGGAGCCTCTTTCTCCTATTACTAGTGTTTTTTCCATGGTGCTACAAGAAGAATCACACCGTGAAGCTAGTACAATGCCAACCATCACTGATACACCATCGGCTTATGCTGTGCAAGGTTCAAATTCTGGTTAAAAGCAGAAGTATGCAAAAAAGGATCGTCATCTATGCGCCCATTGTGGTGTTCTTGGTCACACCAAAGACAAGTGCTTCAAGTTGCATGGTTTCCCTCCAGGATACAAGAAAGGCAAGCCTGTCCAGCCTCCTGTCAATAGTGCGATTCCATCCCCTGCTACTTCTACTAATTGTAATACCTCGCCTAATTTAATTATTTAGCTTTATTAATTTAGGCATTTTTATGTTTCGAATTAAAAGTTGAGTAATTAGATTGGGTTATATTTATGAATCTAGGGGTGTGACTAGTAAGGGCATCAAGAGAGTTTCTCAAAGAAGGAAGGGCAACATGGTAAGTTGGTTATGGAAATTAGGGGTAAACTTGGAAGGACTCTCATTTCTTCTTTCCCTTTTACTCTCTCTCACGATCTCAGCTCTCTCCCTCTCTCTCTTTCACTCCCTCCCTAGAAATTCTGCAGAAGAAGAAAAGAGAGAAAGAAGAAAAAGAAGAAGGAAAAGAGAAGAAGAAAAGGAAGAAGAAGGGGTTAGGGTTTTGGGAAAAAGAGTGGAAGTTGAGTGATTCTTCAACATCTTGCCTAAGGAAGAGGATTTAGCTGAGTTATTGGGTATTTGGTGAAGGAATCAAGTTGCCCTAGACTAAGGAAGAAGGAACACGAGTTGGAGAAGAGGAAGACCAAGGTTTTCAACCTCTATAGCTCAAGTTCTTGGAGTTTGTAGGTGAGTTCTTCTCACTTAGAGGTTGGGCAACTAATAAGACCCACCATTAGGGTTTCCATTTTCCTTTATGTTGATGTGTGTTTTGCTTGATTCAAAATGTGGGTTAGAGAAAATGCATGAGAAGGGATTTGGGTTCCTTGAGAGTATGGTCATTTTGATGATTCCATGATGTGTTGAAGCATGAGTAATTGTGTATTTGATGCTTTATGAGTTGCTCTTGATTTTGTATATAAGTTGTATGCTTGATTTGGAGCCTCAATCTTGATTATTATTGGTTTGGATTGAGTAGGAAGTGAGTTTGAAGTTGGAATCATGCAGAAAAACAAAATTCTGCATAATTCTGCACGTATGCGCGTGATGCGCCTTACAGGTGCACGTAACGCGCGACAAAACAGAGGCATTTTAGAAAAATCGGCGTGGCCAGCGCTTAGGTAGAGGAGGTGACAGCGGTAGCGGGATGCGCGGGGCCGCCAAGTCGGTGGGCCAGCGTCGGTTTAAGCAGAAGTGTGTATTTTCACGTTTTAAGGGCTGTTAAGGCTATGAATACTTGTTTCTAGTGTTCTAAACCCTAGTGGAACAAAGGGATATCATAGGATAGCCTTAGAGAAATTATTTCAAAATAAGTTGCTTGAAAAACTTAGAGGAATAGTATTAGTGCTATTGAATTTATAATAGTTCTAGTAGGTTAGTGTACAACACAAGGTCAAGCCCAGTGGTAAGGTAATGCCCCAAGGTAAATCCTCTGTTGTACAGGTATTTGTCTAGTACAGGGTCAAGCCCCGTGGTTAATTAATACCCAGTGATAAATCCTTGGCTATTCCAGTTAGTTGTTTAGTACAGGGTCAATCCCCGTGTGAACCCAGCGGTAAATCCTTGGCTATTCTAGTCAGTTGTTTAGTGCAGGGTCAAGCCCCATGGTTAATTGATACCCAGTGGTAAATCCTTGGCTGAACGAGATAGTATAAGTTTGTCATATTACTGTAATGTTTATAAAGAAATATTATTGTGATTGTGGCGAGTATTGGTGAGGGGTCCGTGAAGGACTCCCTGAGATTTTATAATCTCACTCTTTTCCTCTTTTCTTTCAGAAAAGCAGGTACCTGAGGAGGAGAAATAGATTACCCTAGAAGTTATAATTTTTTAGTCTATCACAGTTTGACATTGTACTTGACTCTTTTTGTTATTAAGAACAAAGATTGTCATTGTATTTTGTAATTTCCCAAGCTTTGGACTTGGATGATGTTGTAAACTCTAATTCCTAGACTTATGACATAGTTTAGGTTTGGGCTTGTATTTTGGTAATTCAAGTTTAAATTTTTAGTAATTCATGTACTTTAGTGTAATTTGTCTTATTTCAATTAATATCGGAGTACGGGCGTTACATTATGGTATCAGAGCAGTTTAGTCCTTTAGGGATTGTGGTCTATTAGCGTGGATTTTCTCTTGCTTGAAAATTCCTCTCTATATTCTTGTACTTAGTATAGGATATTAAGCCTGATCAGCTTAATACTTTATACCGTGTATGCAGAATATGGCAGACGGACATGGAAGGCGAGGGGGAAGACGCGGTAGGCGAGCTGCAGAGGAGGCTCGTTGGTTGGACATGATGCAAATGATGAGGGACCAAACTGAAGTTATGAGGAACCAAAATGAAGCCACCAATAATTTGGTTCAACACTTCATCCAAACACAACAACCACAATAAGCACCTCAGCAACCTCCACCCCCACCTGTTCAACAAGAGGATATAAATCAAATATTCTTCAAGTTTCACAAGATGAAACCCCTACCTTCGCGGGTAAGGCCGAAGCCATGGCATCCCAACGCTGGTTGGAAGCCATGGAGAAGATCTTCAAAGTGCTCCAATGCACTGAAGAGCAGAAAGTTACTTTTGCCACCCACATGTTGGCGGAAGGAGCCGAGAACTGGTGGGAAGGGGCACAAGCTTACATGGTGGATCAGGAGATACCCTTAGTTTGAGAGCATTTCTGGACAGCTTTCCTGGAAAAGTATTTCCCTTAAACTATCAAAGAGAAGATGGACAGAGACTTCATTCATTTGCAACGGGGAAATTCTACAGTTGAAGAGTATGTGACCAAGTTTGAGGAATTGGCCATGTATTCCTCCTATGCCCGGTTTTCACCGGATGATAATTGGAAGATTAACCAATTCAAGTGGGGTTTGAGGCCGGACATCCAAAACAACCTTGCCCAGACAGACTTCACTAGCTTTGCCAATGTGGTCCACAAAAGTTATGTGGCCGAAGATAGTTTGAAGAAGCTTTTTGACGATAGGCAAACGAGGTGGAAGAAGAAGGATGAGAACAAGACTTCTCTCCAACTGAAGACAAAAGGAAATAGGGGTAAGGGAAAACAAGTGCAACATTCTGAAGCCTCAAAGCCTGATCCCTGCCCGAAATGTGGAAGAAACCATCGAGGGGAATGTATGGAAGGACAGGACATATGTTTCTTATGTCGGCGACCAGGCCATTTTATGAGAGAATGTCCCAAACTCAAGACGGAAGCAGGTTCTATGCCCAATGAACCTACCCAAGGATGTGTCTACACCCTCAGTGGCAAGAAGGCAAAGGGTGTGGAAAATCTGGTTAAAGGTACATGCCTTCTACATGATAATCCTTTGGTTGTTCTGTATGACTCTGGTGCCACACACTCGTTCATTTCTGGTAAGTGTGCCCAGAGGTTAGGATTGTATCTTTCTTCTTTACCCTTTTCTTTGATTGTTGAAACACCAGCGAAAGGTAGCATTTCTACTTCGTTGATTTGCGAGAATTGTCCTCTCGTAATTCAAGGAATGATGTTTTTAGTCAATTTGGTTTATCTACCCTTGAAGGGGATGGATATAATCTTAGGTGTGGATTGGCTTTCGACCAACCAAGTGGTCTTAAATTGTTTTTCCAAAACCACTGAGTTTCCATCGGTACAGTCTATGGCCAACCAGATGTGTCTAGAGGAGATGGCTAGTGTGTCTCATTTGAACCAATGCCTAGAGGAAGGACAATACTTAGGATACATATTGTTACTCTCTTCAACCATAGAGGTTGGGTTAGACTTGACCACCATCCCAGTGATTAATGAATTCTTGGATGTGTTTCCGGAGGAAATTACCTCTTTACCTCTTGAAAGAGAAGTAGAGTTCTCTATAGAATTGGTTCCAAGAGCCGGGCCAATTTCTATAGCCCCTTATCGGATGTCACCTTTAGAATTGCATAAGCTTAAAGTTCAATTAGAGGATCTAATAGCTAAGCGATTCATTAGACCTGGTGCTTCACCATTGGGAGCACCCGTTCTCCTAGTGAAGAAGAGCGACGGTAGTATGCGGTTGTGCCAAGATTACCGACAACTCAATAAGGTCACCATTAAGAACAAGTATCCACTCCCTAGGATAGATGACTTGTTGGACCAACTTAGGGGAGTTTCGGTATTCTCTAAGATTGATTTACGGTCAGGATACCACCAAATTCGCGTTAAGGCTGAGGATGTGCCAAAAACTGCGTTTAGGACACGATATGGCCATTATGAGTACGATATTATGCCTTTTGGTTTGACAAATGCTCCAGCTAACTTCATGGATTACATTGACAGAATTTTTAGACCTTACCTTGACCGGTTCATCGTGGAATTCATAGACGACATTCTTGTGTATTCTAGGAATACTCAAGAGCATGAGGAACATCTTAGGATTGTTTTGAGCACACTTAGGAAGAATCATTTTTTTTGCAAAGCCAGAAAAGTGTGAGTTCTGGCTCACTGAAATTAAGTTTTTTAGTACACGTCATTTCCCAAGAGGGAGTGGCTATTGATCCTAGTAAAGTAGAGGCCGCTCTCGAATGGGAGCGACCAACTACGATTACAGAAGTTAGGAGTTTCATAGGACTGGCTGGATATTATCGCAGGTTCATAGAAGGATTTTCCTAGTTAGTTTTGCCTTTGACCCGGTTAACCCGAAAGGGGCAACCGTTTGTGTGGAATACGAGCTGTGAGAATAGTTTTTTGGAGCTCAAACTTCGATTGACTAGTGCATCGATTTTGATCATCCCCGACCCGACCTTAGGTTTTGAGGTTTATAGTGATGCTTCTGGTAAAGGTCTGGGTTGTGTTCTCATGCAAAATGGGCGAGCAGTAGCCTATGCGTCTAGACAGTTAAAGCCCCACCAGGAAAACTATTCAACTCACGACTTAGTGCTAGCAGCCATAGTCTTTGCCCTAAAAATCTGGCGGCATTATTTATATGGTGCCCAATTTGAGTTATTCAGTGATCATAAAAGTTTGAAATATCTATTTGATCAAAAGGAGCTGAATATGAGGCAAAAGAGGTGGGTAGAGTTTCTCAAGGACTGTGATTTTGAGTTAAAGTATCACCCGGGCAAGGCAAATGTAGTTGTCGATGCGTTAAGCAGAAAATCCCTTCACATCTCTTCAATGATGCTCAAGGAGATAGAGTTGCTAGAATCCTCTAGGGATTTAAACTTAGGAATGTATTCCACATGGGGTAGCCTAATAGTGAGCCATTTGGAAATCACTTGTGGTTTTAGAAACCAAATTAGGTATGCCTAAGGTCAAGATGGGGAATTGCAAGCTAGGAGACACCAAGTCGGATTCTCCGAAGCTAGTGATGGTGTCATCCTCTTTTATCAAAGGATTTGTATTCCTAACGATCAAGCAATCAAGAATCAAATCCTTGAGGAAGCCCACAAGAGTGGATTCTCGGTACACCCTGGTTCTACTAAGATGTACCATGATCTTAGGCAAAGTTATTGGTGGCCGGGAATGAGGAATGATGTAGGGGAGTTTGTAGCACATGTTTGGTCTGTCAGAAAAACCAAGATAGAGCATCAGAGGCCGTCAGGTACCCTTCAACCCTTTGAGATTCCGGAATAGAAATGGGAAGGCATAACCATGGACTTTGTGGCAGGCTTGCCTCGCACTCAGTCTGGATATGACTCCATCTGGATTATCGTGGACAGTTTGACCAAATCTTCTCACTTTCTCCCAGTTAAGTTCACTTTCAACACCGCTATGTTAGCTGAGATCTATATTAGAGAGATTGTTAGACTCCACAGAGTACCAACTAGCATTGTCTCTAATAGGGATCCTAAGTTTACCTCCCAGTTTTGGAAGCATTTTCAGTAGGCCTTAGGGACCAGATTGAGTCTTAGCACTGCTTACCATCCACAGACGGATGGTCAGACAGAGAGAACTATCCAAACCCTAGAGGACATGCTAAGAGCGTGTGTGTTAGATAATGGTGGAAGTTGGGATGAGCATCTAGCTCTAATTGAGTTTGCTTATAACAATAGCTATCGTTCTAGCATAAACATGGCTCCGTATGAGGCGCTCTACGGTCGCAAGTGTAGAACCCCTCTATGTTGGTTTGAGGTAGGAGAAAAGAGATTACTAGGATCAAACCTAATCCAAGAAACCACTGATCAGATCAGGAAGATTAAGGATAGGCTGAGAACTGCTCAGAGTCGGCAAAAGAGTTATGTCGATAGGAGAAGGAAACCTCTTGAGTTTTCAAAGGGAGAGCATGTGTTCCTAAAGGTCGTTCCTACGATAGGTATTGGTGGGGCACTGAAAGCCAAAAAGTTGTGTCCCCGTTACATCAGTCCTTTTGAAATTCTTAAAAGAGTCGGTTCTACTACCTATCAAATTGCTCTGCCCCCATCTTTGTTAGGTCTGCACAATGTTTTCCATGTGTCTCAGCTCAGAAAGTACATCCCTGATCCCTCTCAACCCTTGGATCATGAGTCGGTACACCTGAGGTCAGATTTGACATATCAGCCTATGCCGGTACAAGTGGTGGACCGCAATGTCAAGACACTAAGGAACAAGAATGTTCCCTTGGTGAAGGTCATCTGGGAAGGATCTGATCCCGAGGAGGCTACTTGGGAGATCGAAGCAGAGATGCGAGACCAGTACCCGTATCTGTTTCAATAGGTATGTGTATTATTTAGTTTTTGAGGACAAAAACTTTTAAAAGGTGGGTAGTAATGTAACACCCCGCCTAATTTAATTATTTAGCTTTATTAATTTAGGCATTTTTATGTTTTGAATTAAAAAATGAGTTATTAGATTGGGTTGTATTTATGAATCTAGGGGTGTGACTAGTAAGGGCATCAAGAAAGTTTCTCAAAGGAGGAAGGACAAAATGGTAAGTTGGGTAAGGAAATTAGGGGTAAACTTGGAAGGACCATCATTTCTTCTTTCCCTTTTACTATGTCTCACGATCTCAACTCTCTCTCTCTCTGTCATTCACTCCCTCCCTCGAAATTCTACAGAATAAGAAAAGAGAGAAAGAAGAAAAAGAAGAAGGAAAAGAGAAGAAGAAAAGGAAGAAGAAGGGGTTAAGGAAGTTGAGTGGTTCTTCAAGATCTTGCCCAAGGAAGAGGATTTGACTTGAGTTATTGGGCATTTGGTGAAGGAATAAAGTTACCTTAGACTAAGGAAGAAGGACCACGAGTTGGAGAAGAAGAAGACCAAGGTTTTCAACCTCCATAGCTCAAGTTCTTGGAGTTTGTAGGTGAGTTGTTCTCACTTAGAGGTTGGGCAACCAATAAGACCCACCATTAGGGTTTCCATTTTCCTTTGTGTTGATGTGTATTTTGCTTGATTCAAAATGTGGGTTAGGGAAAATGCATGAGAAGGGATTTAGGTTCCTTGAGAGTATGGTTATTTTGATGATTCCATGATGTGTTAAAGCATGAGTAATTGTGCATTTGATGCTTTATGAGTTGCTCTTGATTTTGTATATAAGTTGTATGCTTGATTTAGAGCCTCAATCTTGATTGTTATTGGTTTGGATTTTGGAATCATCCAGAAAAACAGAATTCTGCATAATTCTGCAGGTATGCGCGTGACGTGCCTTACAGGTGCGCGCGACGCACGACAAAACAAAAGCATTTCAGCAAAATGCACGTGACGCACGCTTAGGCGAGCGCGACGCGCGCGCAGTTTTAGCAGAAGTGTGTATTTTCACGTTTTAAGGGCTGTTAAGGCTATGAATACTTGTTTCTAGTGTTCTAAACCCTATTGGAACAAACGGATATCATAGGATACCCTCAGAGAAATTATTTCAAAATAAGTTGCTTGAAAAACTTAGAGGAACAGTATTACGACTATTGAATTTATAATAGTTCTAATAAGTTAGTGTACAACTCAAGGTCAAGCCTAGTGGTAAGGTAATGCCCCGAGGTAAATCCTTGGTTGTACAGGTATTTGTTTAGTACAAGGTCAAGCCCGTGGTTAATTAATACCCAGCGGTAAATCATTGGCTATTCCAGTTAGTTGTTTAGTACAGGGTCAAGCCCCATGGTTAACTCATACCCAGCGGTAAATCCTTGGCTATTCTAGTCAGTTGTTTAGTGCAGGGTCAATCCCCGTGATTAATTGATACCCAGTGGTAAATTCTTGGTTGAACGAGATAGTATAAGATTGTCATATTGCTATAATGTTTATAAAGAAATATTATTGTGATTGTGGCGAGTATTGGTGAGGGGTTCGTGAAGGACTCATTGATATTTTATAATCTCACCCCTTTTCTCTTTTGTTTCAGATAAGCAGGTACCTGAGGAGGAGAAATAGATGACTCTAGAAGTTATAATTTTCTAGTCTGTCACAGTTTGACATTGTACTTGACTCTTTTTGTTATTAAGAACAAAGATTGGCATTGTATTTTGTAGTTTCCCAAACTTTGGACTTGGATGATGTTGAAAACTCTAATTCCTAGACTTATGACATAGTTTAGGTTTGGACTTGTATTTTGGTAATTCAAGTTTAAATTTTTAGTAATTCCTGTACTTTAGTGTAATTTGTCTTATTTCAATTAATATTGGAGTACGAGTGTTACACCATTCCTCTCAGCAATGAGCAATACCAAAACCTGATTGCTTACATTCAGGCCCAAATGTGTCAATAAAATTCACTTGAACCGGCTCAAGGTGATTCTGCAGTGATTGGTATGAATTTTTCCTCTTATTCCCCTAATTTCAACACAAATTCTAGCACTTAGATATTAGATTCAGGAGCTTCTTCACATATTGCAAATTCCATAGACAAATTTCAGTCTTATAAACCCTTAGTTAATAAATTTGTTTACCTCCCTAACAATGCAAAAATCTTTGTCTTAAGTATTGGTGTTATTAGTTTAAATCCTTCTCTTGTTCTTAAAGATGTCCTTTATATTCCTTCTTTCCATTTAAACATCATTTCTTTTAGTACCTTATCAAATCAATTTGAATGTTGTATTTCCTTCACTGATGGTCAGTTTTTCACTCAGGACAAGGAGAAGTTGCAGGTGATTGGATGGGGTGACCTGAATCAGGGACTCTATGTGTTCAACCATCTGTCACATGATCTGCCACAAGCTGATATATGTGTTTCCTCTAAGTCAAATTTTCCAAATTTGTTTTCTATTGAACATTGTTCTGCTTTCTGTAATTCTGTTTCTAAGAATTTAGCCACTACATGGCATTCTCGATTTGGTCATCTGTCAGATGATGTATTGAAAATTTTAAGCAATAAAACACCTTTTTCTTTACCTCCTAATTTCAGTTCTCTTTCATGTCAAGTTTGCCCTTTATCTAAATTTCGTAGGCCACATTTCATAACTCATGGTAATCACAGTAGTTCATCCTTTGATTTGGTTCATTGTGATGTTTGGGGCCCTTTTCAACATGCTACTTTTGATGGTATGCACTATTTTCTTACAATAGTTGATGATTGTACTAGATTTACTTGGACACGTTTGATGAGACATAAGTCAGAGGCAACACACTTGATCAAGTCTTTTTTTCAATTTGTAAAGACTCAATTTGGTAAGTCCATCAAGTGTATTAGGACCGATAATGCAACTCCAACTAACCACTTTTTTGCAAGATGTAGGTGCTACTCATCAATTTTCATGTCCCTATAGGCCTCAACAAAATTCAATGGTAGAGAGAAAGCATCGACACCTATTGAATGTGGCAATATCTCTTTTGTTTCAATCCAAAGTACCCTTGCAGTTTTGGGGTGAATGTGTAAGTACTGTTGCTTACTTAATCAATAGAACACCATCTGATACATTACAAAACATGTCCCCTTTTGAGTTGCTGTTTGAAAAGCCTCCAGATTATTCCTTGTTAAAAACATTTGGTTGCTTGTGCTTTGCTGCCACAATTTCTTCTCATAGAAAAAAGTTCAGTCCTAGAGCCATTCCTTATGTATTCATGGGATATCCTCCTGGTACCTATTAACACACCATTTTGTATATTATTTTGGGGTATTTTGAGTATAAAATATTATGATTTTGCTCCTTATTAGATAAAATATGCTCATTATTTCCTCCTTTATGCAGAAAAGAATACAAGGCAACTTGGGAAGCAAAAGATGTAATTTTGGGAAGATTCTGGCAAGATTTGAGTATATTTTAGCGTTTCTGGACAAACGGCACGACCTGACATATATTCAGTACGGTCGTACCTATTCAAGAGAAGCAGTAGGGGCGTACCCCCTTGGTCAGTACAGCCTGGCGCCGATGAGAAAGTTCAATATGGCCGTACACAATTGCAGTCAGGCCGCATCCAGTGCAGAAGTACGGGCCAGTGATAACACCAATATTGCATCATTTTTATAAGGATATTAGAATGTGATTTAAATAATTATTTAATATTATCAATTGAAATTCACTCTCTTTTTATCTAAATTGTGCAGAAATGGAAAATTAGGTAATATGGTGGTCAAATACAAATTTGGGCTTGAAACAGGCCAAGAATGCTAAGTACGACCTTCGCATAATATGAGAAGCATGTCCATGTTTACCTGAAGCAGCAATTAGCCACGAGCGGGCCTCACGCTCGTCCACGCGCTCCCCGGATAGCTGGTTGGTATTTTAATCATATCTGGAGCTGTAGATATCGGATTAAGGCGTTCTTGGTGGCGTTGGAAATCTAAGAGAATTTCCTACAACTTTATCACAAATTGGATGGATCACGGCCTCTTCATCATGAAGCACGGCCGTGCTCAACCAAAAATATCAGAAAATCATGTCGGCAAGGTCGGTGACGCGTAAACACGCTATAAAGAGAGCACGGCTGTGCTGGTGCCGTGCTGAGTCCAAAATTTTGCCTATAAAAGGAACGCTCAGCATAATATTTGAAAACTCTCCCGGGTTTGATTATCTCCCAATTCTCTTCTTCTCTTGTAAACTTCTAGTCTTACTTTATTGTTATTCTGCTAGTTTTAGTTTTAAATATGTCTTTTGTAAACATGTTGTTGCTATCTTCAAATATGTTTAGGAACTAATCCCGTCATTAAGGTGACGGGGGATTTTTACTTTATCTGTGATATCTTTATGATTTATAATATGAGTGTTTAAATCCTTTTGATTAAATTATTCCTGGTAATCTTACTTTAATAAGGATTGGCCATTCTTTACATAGTTGATTAGTTGTTCGGCGATCGTACCTTGAATTAATTAACAGAACTCTAGGATTATTTGAACCTGTGTATTCTGCCGATCAAGGATTATATGTTCGTTTTCAGTCAGTCATAGAATTGATAAATCTATTGATGCTTTATGCTCTTTCTATTTACTTACTTTGAATGATCAAACAAAGTAATAAATTAAGAGGAAGACTGTTAACATTGCATGATCATTGGGTGTTAATAGCTTTTAAATAGATGATTGGTAATCAGTAAGAATTGTTACTCATGTTATAAATTAATCAAGTACACAAATATAAGTATTAGTGAGTCCATTACCTTAGTGCTTTTATTATCTAATTCCTTTCTTAAATATTTTATAATCTCTTTTCTACTTAATTTTTATACACTCTTTATTTAAAGTTCACCTTGAATCATTTGTCTAAATAACAAATTGATCTAAGTAGAGCAATAGTCATTTCAATTCCCTGCGGATATGATAATATTTTATACTATAACTTGACAAGATCGTATACTTGCGATTTTGACTGAACAAGTTTTGGCACCACTGCCGGGGAATTGCTAATGATATTGATCGAAATGATTAATTGTTAATTTAGACGCTTTTTGTAATTATTTTCCTTTTTCTTATTTTATTTTGTTTTTATCTTTTATTTATTTATTTATTTATTTATTTTCTTTCTTGTCATTTTAATTTTATTATCACCTCCTACATGGATGGTTTTACCTCCTACATGGACGGTTAGCTTTTATTTTTATATTTCGTCTCCTGGTTGGAAGACTAGATTTTATTTTGTGTAGCATCTCCTGGTTGGAAGACAAGATTTTCTTACTATTTTATTACTTAAACTTATTATTTAGTGTCTCCTGGTTGGAAGACTAGATTATTTTTTTTCTTTCTTTTAATTTTTCTTTTCTTCTCTTTAAAAAAATCTCTAATTTTTCTTTTCTTCTCTTTAAAATAAAAAAATAATATGGATTCTCTTTTCGTTTGTGAGTGTTGTGGTATTTTAACAAACACTACAGATGCAAGCCACAAATACTTAGAGAATCAAATATCAGTTTTGGTTCAATTGATAAGCCAAAGGGAAAGAGAGACCTTGCTTAATCAACCAGAGCCTAAAGATGAAATCATCATTTCTGAGGATGATGAGAAGTTTATTGAAGGAACTGAGTCCGACACTTAGTCTTAGACGGAGTCTGACATTCAGGCCGTGCTTGATATTTGGCCTGAGGCTAATTCTGACATTTGGCCTGACACTGAGTCTGATACTTGGCCTAAAACTCACTTTGAAACTTGGTCTAAACCAGAGGTTAAACCTAAGCATGACTCACAACCATCCCTGGAAAAAATTGAGGTTCTCGCAGAAGAGAATGATTCTAAGGAGAGCAAGAAAAACCTCCCAGTTTTTAATCAAGAGCAAGAGATGGAAACCCCAATTACTTTGGGACAGAGTCTCTCGGTCAATATTGGTAAGGTAGCCATTGAAGTTCACGAAGGAAAGGATCCTAGCATATTGGTGGAGGATTGCAAAATAAAGATTGCTTCATTCCATGAGTATCCTCCACCACCAAAAAGAAAGAGGTCAAGCAACTTAAACCACATGGTCAAGAAATGGCGAGAAGGAATGCGCTAAATGCAAAATTCACTCTTGGAGAACCAGCTGGTTGACCACTTCTAAAGCAATCCGTCAAGCTCAGGACGTTAAATAAAGCGTTTCGCAGGAGGCAACCTGTGTTTATATTATTTCAGTTTATTTTATTTTATTTTATTTTGTGTTCACCATTTTATTTTGTCGACAGTTCTATCTTCACTTACTTTATTTTGACAAACTGTCGTTTTGGGAAGAAATTTGCCTACTGAACCCCCTCCAGAATGTGCTCATGAAATTTTCTACAGGGGAGTCGCTTTCCACTCTTTACTTTTTAGCACTTGATTTTGTTGTTATATCTTTATGTGCTTATGCTGTGATTACTAGCATTGAGGACAATGTTAGAAATAAGTGTGGTTGGAGTTAACCACTTGATTTTTGTTATTACTGTTTTGAAACAAATTGAAGCTACTAATTTTGGGGCGAAAAATTTGAACTTTTTTAAGACAGCTTTTGATGTTTATTGAGATAATATAAATTTCTGAAAGCTGAAAATTAGAGATGAGCCATTGATTGAAATTTTTTCCATGAAATAGCTTCTAAAAGTGAGGATTTGTGCTTAATTTGGGTTTGCGCATTGTTGCAAGATTATCATAACCCTATTCTTCATGAGAGTTGTTTTCATTGAACATTGTGTTCTAGAACTTGACATGTGATCATTCAAAACGAAACTAATTTATAGAATTTTTGGAAAATGATTGGGACATTTAGGATTTGTTTCTAGCCTGCTAGACTTTGCGATTAAATTTCACCACTTAGTTGACCACTTTGAGCTTTAAGAAGAAGTTTTATTCTATACCCTCTGATTTGATTGGAAAAAATAGATTCGGGTACCTTTTTTAAAATGGAGCAACTTGGTTTTGGTGACAGATATATATTCAATGGACATGTGATAAGGCAGAGACTTATTCCTAAAAAAAAAACAAGAGATAGTTGTAATGAGGAACTCTGATAAAACAAGGAAAATGTGAAAAAAGAAATGTTTGGTGCTCTATTTAAAAGTGAACTTATATCTAAAGCTCCAATTTGATTCAAAAGGATAGTTGCTTGAAATTGATTATTTACTATAGCTCTTGAAATATCATTTCTTTGAATTTCCATACCTTAAATTTTCACCCCTGGCCTCATTACAACCTTATAAAAGTCCCCTTGATTTCAAAATTGTCTATAAATCGTTAGTCGAGTCTTGGTCTATCGTCAAGCTTATGTTAATGCTTTGTCTATGAAAAATTTGTCTGAATTCTCCTTACCCATTGATACACTTGAGAGATTGAAAGGGAGTGACACATTCTTAGTTGGTTTGATTTCAAAGGTGCTTATTTTTCTAATTATCCAATCAAGTGAAAAATATTTCTCTTAGAGAGATAAAAAGCCGTCTTTTAAAAACATTTGCTTTGCCCCATTAATTGGTCAGCTATCATTGATAAAAAATTTTGGGAAATCAAAAACCAATTACTTTGCTTGAGGGCAAGCAAAGCTCAAGTGTGGGGGAATTGATAACACTAATATTGCATCATTTTTATAAGGATATTAGAATGTGATTTGAATAATTATTGAACATTATCAATTGAAATTCACTCTCTTTTAATCTAAATTGTGTAGAAATGGAAAATTAGGCAATATGGTGGTCAAATACAAATTTGGGCTTGAAATAGGCCCAGAATGCTAAGTACAGCATTCGCATAATATAATGAAACATGTTCATGCTTATCTGAAGCAGCAATTAGCCACGAGCGGGCCTCACGCGCGTCCACGCGCTCCCCGGATAGCTGGTTGATATTTTAATCATATCTGGAGCTGTAGATATCGGATTAAGGCGTTCTTGGTGGCGTTGGAAAGCTAAGAGAATTTCCTACAACTCTGTCACAAATTGGATGGAGCACGGCCTCTTCATCATGGAGTACGGTCGTGCTCAACCAAAAATATC
The DNA here is from genome assembly GCA_037113605.1 of Calophaca sinica. Classification (NCBI taxonomy): domain Eukaryota; kingdom Viridiplantae; phylum Streptophyta; class Magnoliopsida; order Fabales; family Fabaceae; genus Calophaca; species Calophaca sinica. The sequence goes on along the minus strand of CM073731.1, from coordinate 28,301,379 downwards.
AGAAAATCATGTCGGCAAGGTCGGTGACGCGTAACCAAGCTGTAAAGGGAGCACGGCCTTGGAGCACGGCCGTGCTGGTGCCGTGCTGAGCCCAAAATTTTGCCTATAAAAGGAACGCTCAGCAGAACATTTGAAAACTCCCCCGGAATTGATTCTCTCCCAATTCTCTTCTTCTCTTGTAAACTTCTAGTCTTACTTTATTGTTATTCTGCTAGTTTTAGTTTTAAATATGTCTTTTGTAAACATGTTGTTGCTATCTTCAAATATGTTTAGGAACTAATCTCGTCATTAAGGTGACGGGAGATCTTTTACTTTATCTGTGATATCTTTATGATTTATAATATGAGTGTTTAAATCCTTTTGATTAAATTATTCCTGGTAATCTTACTTTAATAAGGATTGGACATTCTTTACATAGTTGATTAGTTGTTCGGCGATCGTACCTTGAATTAATTAACAGAACTCTAAGATTAATTGAACCTGTGTATTCTGCCGGATCAAGGATTATATGTTCGTTTCCAGTCAGTCATTGAATTGATAAATCTATTGATGTTTTATGCTCTTTCTATTTACTTACTTTGAATGATCAAACAAAGTAATAAATTAGGAGGAAGACTGTTAACATTGCATGATCATTGGGTGTTAATAGATTTTGAATAGATGATTGGTAATAAGTAAGAATTATTATTCATGTTATAAATTAATCAAGTACACAGATATAAGTATTAGTGAACCAATTACCTTAGTGCTTTTATTATCTAATTCCTTTCTTAAATATTTTATAATCTCTTTTCTACTTAATTTTTATACACTCTTTATTTAAAGTTCACCTTGAATCATCTGTCTAAATAACAAATTGATCTAAGTAGAGCAGTAGAGACGATAATCTTTTATACTATAACTTGACAAGATCGTATACTTGCGATTTTGACCGAACAGCCAGTGTCGCAACTCAAGCCCGATGCAGTAGTGTATAAGCAGCGATGCAGTAGTACCCGTAACGCATACGCATTTGAAGCCAGTTGACCTAAATCCGCACTAAAGCCTATAAATAGGCATTCTCACCCCCCTTTTGAGAACTAACTCACTCTCTGGGAGAGAATTCATTCTCTCTGAGTGAGGGTCTTTTGCTCTTGTCTCTTGTCTCTTTTCTTTTCTTTTCTTTTAGGATTTCTTGTTTGGATGTTTGTTATGAGTAACTAACTCCATCACTAGGGGTGATGGGGGATCTTTTACAATGTTCTTGATTTCTATTTAATTGCTATTTTGAATTCCTTATTATCCTTATGAATGTGTTGATCTTAGCATGCTTAATTTCATAGGAAGTAGCTAATCCTTATAAAATTAGTTAATTGTGGTAACAGGATCATAGTTAACTAGTGGAACTATGGGATCAACAGAACTCGGTTTATACGCCGGATAGGTTATTGCTTGTTTTCAATCAGTTATTAGATTAACAAACTTTTCTGTTCTTAATGCTCTTTCCTTTAATTACCTTCTAGGACCAAACAGAGTAATTAGTTAGGAGGAAGACTATTACATGCTAGGTAGCTCTTAGTAATTTAGAGTGAGTGGTTGGCTTTTGACAAGGAAATACAATTCATAATAGCAAGGAAGTAGATTCAGGATCTAGTATCAGTGAACCCAGTTCTTCTAGGTTTTTCCTAATTGATCTCTCTTTTGTTGCATTATTACCTTGATCTCGTTATTTACAATTCAATTGTTTTACTCTCAAAACTTTTACTTTCGTTCGTCTAAAATAATAAAAGATTTCTATTAGTTTAATATTCGCGCATTCTCTGTGGGTTTGACATTCGGAGTCTTAAAAATACTTCACTTTATTACGAGCTACGATCAGGTGCACTTGCCTGAGCCGCAACAAGTTTTTGATGCCGTTGCCGGGGAATATTTTAGCGATATTAGACCAACGAGATCCTTGTTAATTTAGACATTTTTTTGTCGTTATTATTATTTTCGTTGTTGTTGTTATTATTATTATTATTATTATTATTATTACTATTATTATTATTATCATCATCATATTATTATTATTCTTAAAAAATAATATAAAAGATAGAGTTAATTGTTTATTTTAAATTTTTGTTTGGTTGTTTAGATTTAAGACCTAATTTTACATAAAAAAATCCAAAAAGATTTTTCTTTTATCTCTTTATCTAGATTTTAAATTTTTGTTTGGTTGTTTTATTTTATCACTTTAGCCATTTGTTTAGATCTTATCTTATTTTGATTTATCTTATTTTGTTTTGTTTAAATTTGATATCAAAAATCTAAAAAGATTTTTCTCTTTCTTATATATTTATCCTGATCTTTCTTTTTCTTATCTTATTTTGAATCTGAGATTAGTTATAGATAGATTTTGAATTTGAATATAAGAAGAGATTTGATAAGGATTTGATTAGGATGATATTATCTTATTTTATTTTATTTTGATTTTACTTTACTTTTATTTTATTACAACTTTCCTTATTTTGTTTGATTTTGATTCTATTTTATTTTATTTTGACTATTATTATTTTATAATAATAATAATAATAATAAGCTCATGGATTCTGTCCCTTTCTGTGAGTATTGTGGTTATTTTGTAGGACATGCAGACAACTGTTGGGTTCTTTTCCTTTTTTGTGAGCATTGTGGTGATGTAGGATAAGAATGACAAGACTGTTCAGCATATTGGGCAGAGAACAACTAATGGAGAAGTCAGAATCAAAGAGAAGATTTTTATTGGCCATCTCAAGAGCAAGAACTTATGGAGCAAGAACCAAAACTTGAGGAGGCAAAAAAAAAATTGATGAAGAATACAATTCTTTGTTTGGAGAAGATATTAAACATCAATACAGAGGATACAAAAGCCTTACAAGAACAAGTCACTGCCTTGAAAAATTATATACTTGAGGAGCAAGAACTAGAACTCAAGGAGGCAAAAAGAAAACTTATGCAAAGAGTTGAGTCTTTAGAAAGAATAGTGAATCAAAATAGAGAAGAACAAAAATGTTTGGGAAGTCAGCTCTCTATTTGGTAGCATTAGTGACTCAACAAGCTTCAAAAACACCGCCCACTAAAGTTGAGCCCAATCCCAAGGTAGAATACGAAGTCACCATCCATGAGAGTGATGAAGAGTTAAACGAAGAACTAACCACGGAGGAGATTTTGGCTAAATATGGAAAGAAGCTTGGTGAACCATTTGATGTTTTCGAAACTCCTATTGAATCTGTGGAGAGTCAAGACTCTGCTCCAACAACAAGTTTGATGACTCAGAGTGAACAAGATACTTTGCCTAGTCAAACTGAGCCTAATCTAAAAGAGGAAGATGAAGTCATCATTCTTGATAATATTAAAGAGTTGATTGAAGAGCCCAAGTCTGAGCTTAAGTGTAAAGAACAGTCAATCACAAGAACAATTGAAACTCCTACTGACACTACAAGAAATCGCGGGATTACCGACGGCCAAAAGCCGTCGGTAATCCACAAATACCGTCGGTAATCCAAAAATTCCGACGGATTACCGACGGGCTAATATCCGTCGGTAAAACGCGCGTCGCAAATGCGTACCGACGACTTTGGCCCGTCGGTATAATCGTTCGGCAATTTCCGACGGCTTTAACCCGTCGGTATAATCGTTCGGTAAGTTCCGACGGCTTTTGCCCGTCGGTATAATCGTTCGGTAAGTTCTGACGGCTTTAACCCGTCGGTAATGCCGAGTCTACAACAATTGACATTTCCGACGGCCATGACCGTCGGTAAAGCCGAACTTTAAATTATTATTTTTTGAATTGAAAATTGTTTAAATTTTTATTAAAAAAATTATTTAATTTTTTAAATTATTTAATTTTAATTTCTGTAATCAATTTAATTTATTTATCCATTTAATTAACGATTACTAGTTATTACATTTAATTATTAATTTATTCCTGTATTTAAAAATGCGATGCGATAACGTAAACTATAAAACAAATTAAAAAAAAGAAACGTAACAAATAAATAAAAAAATTCGACGAACAAAGCAGTAATAAAAAAGATATCCGGAAATATAAAAAAATATCGATACAAACATAACTAATAGTCCTGATAGTCCTGATCATGATCACCATCTGCATCATCGACATGATCACCAGTACTATGAGGCGGAGGCGGAGGCGGAGGCGGTGGAGGAGGCGGCTCGCGAGCTAGCAAATGGTACAGATCCTCCTGTCGCTGCAGCACCTGAGCCAACATGGCAGCCGTCCGGCGGGCCTGCTCGGCCGCCAACCGCTGCTGCTCGGCCATGGCCCGCTTCAACTCTGCTATCTCCCGCTCATCCGCGGCAGCACCACTGCTGGACGACTCTCCAATGGAGAGGCAGCGGGCCCCTTTCTTGTAGTTGCTGGCAAGGTCGCCAGCACCGTATAGGCGACCCTTCTTCTTGCCGCCAACAACATCTGCCCAAACCATCAGCGATGCAGCTGGATCCTCTGGGCTCTGAGACGGGGAACATGACGATGTCTGAGATCTAACCTGAGACATCCTTGCCTCAAACTCCTCCTGTCAAACATAAACAAATTAGTCAATTTTTATTGTAGTTAGGAATGAGTACACAAAATGATCGCAGTTAGGAACAAGGCAATCAAGTATGCACCCAGAGAACAAAAGGAAATGAATCTAACCGAAATTTCATCAAATATCAAGATACGAGAATCAAGCAACAACTATTATACAAGTAAAGAAAAAGTTTTTTCCCAAACTGTCCGACTTGGACAATTCAAGGTTCAATATACAATGAACACGTGGTATCTAAAAGAGTACACGCACTCAATAATATATTGAACCTCAAACGGGAAGCTAAGGCTTTTCTCCGATACTAATAACAAAGCAAACTAATAACAAAGCAAATGATTCACTAAGAATCAAAAGTAGAGATGATAGAAGTAGAAAATCTACTTGGTCATTTAAAAAGAAACAGGTTAGAAGTTGATATCCTCTTAAAGTATAGAATTAGACAAGCAGAAGTGGCAAGAAAAAGAAGTACAGAGAGATGTGCAAAGCAAATTGCATACAATGATAGAATTAGATCTGTCTTTTTGTTTACTTTCTAATTCTTCTATTTTCTATTCTGTTGGTCATTTTTCATCCTCAGCGGGCATTGTGATGCCAAATATTCATTTACACGATAAATTAATACATAGTATAGCGCAAAGAAATATGTCGGTGTAGGGGGTCAACAGCTAACCCTTTCCCACCCAAAAAAGAACCAACATTTCAAGCATCAAAGCATGACAAAAAAATATTCAATAATACTATTTAAAGCACAAAATCACTAACAACAAAATAATCTTATAACATACATCACTTCAAAATTCCCTCTGTGGAGAGAACTATGAAGGAAATCTGTTAGACAGCTATCTCCATGCAAGGCAATAAAGTAAATGCGTTGGAAATAATTCCATCAATGCTGCGATCATTGCCTAATTTACTGCAGCATTTAATCTGATCTTATTCTTGCAAAGGATCTGGTCGTGATCTCCTTATTCTCTCCTTCTCAGTCAAAGGATATCCTGCACATTAATTCTCCTTATTATAACAATTATGTGGCGCATTGATACTCATTCATTGTAGCAATTATTTTCATTTATTCTCTTTTATTCTTGGTCAAGTATCAGGTCACGATCTCCAATTGATTACATGCATATATCAGATCGTGATGCTACCAAGTAAAAGCGTGTATATATATTATGTTTGTAAATCAAATAAAATTAAGTATTCAATTCTCTTATAAAATCAAATAAAAAATATCGGTGTGGGGGTGAATAGACAACACTTTTCTACCCAATGAGTCAACCGACTTTTCGTTAGAGTACATACCTAATGTGCAGAACAACTGAGTGCTGGTGGCGGCGGCGACACTTCAGTGGGAATTTTCGCAAAGCTTGAAATTAACTAAAACCAAAATACACAAACATTCAGTATAACTCAAATAACTCAAATAATTCGTTCAGTATAACTCACTTTTAAGGCACCAAATCAACCTGCATTTTACCCAATCAAAATGACACTTTTCTCAACATCATTGCTATCATATTTAAGCCATAATTCAAGCAAGGGTTATGCAGACTTTAGAACATGCAGTACCTGCAGCTTACCGACAACACATATATAGCTCTTCAAATTCCAAAAGTCTATATTCATGGCTTACGAGTTTGACACTTCTCATTTTGAGCATATCCATCAAAATCAATAATAATAAACCTTACCAGACCAAAAGAAACTTTACCTCTTTACCAGACCCACTATACAATCAAATCAATAATAATAAACTTTATTTCATAAGGGTATTTGAAATCCCTAACTTGAACCTAAGGTTCACATGTTACTAAAGGAAATGAATTAATCCATACCTGCAGAAGAGAAGATTGTGGCGTATGACAAATCGGAGGAAGGAAGAGTAGAAATTTGTGTCACTGCAGTAGTAATCACACACACAAGATTAAACTCACAGAACTACAGAAGAACAATAAAAGCAAATATAAATAGAAAAAAAATCATTACCCAAACGGCGCAGTGCCGGCGGGATTGTGAATCGAAGAGGGAGGTGAGTACCGAGCTGTTACTAAAGCTTCAGTTGTGGCAAGATTGGAAAACCAAATTAAACTCATAACTACATAAGCTCAGTATATAATATGTAATTAAGATTAGCTATTAATTTTAACAAAAATTTCATGAACCTTTGGGACCCAGGGTACGAGGTGCTATCGAAATGTTTGTACTGAAAATGCAATTTTATTGATTCGCAAATGAGTTTTCTACAAATTTTGCTGGCTTATGCACATCAATCGTACACAGTATTCTTTGTCGTTTATTAACACAACGATGTTTTAAATCACAAATATCAAATATTAAACGATAAAGTTTTAAATCATAAAAACTAAATACTAGTAGTCCCTCTTTTTGGAGATTGATTCTTGGAAATGAATAGGTTGTTGCATTTGTGGAACAAATTTAAATTCAACTATTTGTTCCTCTTTCTTTCACTTACTCTTAAAAACCAAATACTAGTAGTTCCTCTTTCTTTCACTTACTCTTATATTTTAGAATATATCATATCCTAGTCTTCCATTTCTTATTGGAGAAAGGAGGCAAGATTAGGAGCATGACCAATTATCCGAAAGAGGAGGAAAAATTTCAAAGTCACCTATAACTTTAAGCATTTGAATAATAGACAATTTCAACTATAACTTTGTCCCAAGTCTTTGAATATCAACTATTATTGTAGGCATCATTTCACTTTCCGAACTCCATCCATTGACACCACACTCTCACCATGAACAAAAGAAAAGGGAAGAAGAATATTAATTAAAATAGAATAAGAATGGAGATTAACTAAAAAAAGATACTAGAAAAATGAAGAAAGCACTAAAACAACCTTCATGTTTTCAAAAGAAAGTAAACGTGGTAGAGTTCAACCCCAATAACATGCATTGAAAACAATACACATATCATCTTGAAAAATATGGCAGCAGTTATTGTCTACCAAACTTGCATAGAGAATGAAAGAATGAGCAGATTGTCATTAGATCTGAATCCTAACCCATGTATGCATGAGCATGTTGCCTAAAGTGAGAACCCAAATAAAATGCATGATAAAACAAAATGTTGATGCAAATCCACTTAATTCTTTAAGATCTCTAATTTTATGTGGCGAATTTTATTCAATATTGACAAATTGGAATCTGAACCAGAGGAATGAGTTTAAATGCCACATAAACACCATATAATATTGGTTAACATGTCACCTCAGCACTAAACCTTATGTCTAGAGTCATCATTAATATTAAGACTTGTCAAGACTGTCAATAAGGGAAACTCAAGTGCGGCCTAAATGTGGTTTCCAATTTAAAGGGCAAATACGACATTTTATACAGTTTGCTACAATGCATCAGAGAGAGGTTAATCGTTTCCATCGAAAATTGGAGCAACATTTGCATAGCACGCAACCAAATAGGAAATCAAGGAATTCAACATAAATCATTACTATGAATTTAGGGCTCTATGACAAGCCTCAAAACTTACCAAGATAATGGACAACACATAATCACACTCATACCTTTGGAGCTCAATGGAGCACACAAAGGAGTAAACATCAAACATACAAGTTGTGGGGGGGTTGGGGGTAGGAAGCCAACCTCTTTACCAAACCCACTATACAATCAAAACAATAATAATAAACTTTAGCTCATAAGGGTATTCAAAATCCCTAACTTGAACCTAAGGTTCACATGTTACTAAAGGAAAGAGTTTCAGTTCCATAAGAAACGCAAAATCAAAAAGAATACCTGAAATGATGAAGCAGAGAAGAGGAGGAACTATGAGGCAGAACCAGGTGGCAACCAGCAGCTATAGGAACGGTGAAGCTAGCAGAAGCAGAACCTTGTTCTTCTCGGTCACCACCGCTTCAGATGGAGCAACAGCCTCACCATAAGCCAAAAGCATCTTCCAATGATAAGCACCAATGCCCACAATCATTTCAACTTTCAAGTTAGAACAAATAATCGAAAATACTATGGCCCTATGTGCAGCACAGAACAGAACAAAAATAACTAACAAATAAAAAAATATTTGTTACTGTGAGATGTTAACCAAATTACATAGTATTAGCAATGAAGAAAATGAGGCTGAGCAGCAAAATACACCAACTTATCAAATCATATGCAAAAATGAAAATGTTGAACAAGCAAAACAGATCCACCCTCTACATTAATGAAACCTCTCCCTAACTAAAGATTCAAGTTGATGTTACCTTACGGTGGTGCAGAGCAGCACAAGATTCAACGGTGTTCCACTGCTCCTCTACAGTTTCATCGTTCACCTCCCTTTGATAGCAAAGCAAAAGCAATTTAAAAAAATTTAGATAGCAGAGAAGCAACAATTAAAATGCAATTAAAGCGTGCTATTTAGCAGAGAGATAGACCTTGTGAAGGAATTGCGGTATGTCGATTTGGCAGAGAGATGGACCGACTTGGAGGCAAAGTGTGGTTGCTCTTTGTAAGTTGACAGTGGGAGAGTCTGGTGTGGCGCGGGTGAGGCGCGGCGATGCTATCGAATAATATAGCAGTGTGGCACGGTGGTGGAAGCGGAGACGCGCAGTGGTGCCATGGTTGAATAAGGTGGTGGTGCAGTGGTGGAATGGGAGAGGAAGAAAGGGAACCAGAGAATAAGAAGAAGAAAGGGAATAGAGAACAGAATAGAAGAAGAAGAAGAAGAAGAAGAAGAAGAAGAAGAAGAAGAAGAAGAAAGGGAAAGGGTCAGGTTCGGTCCTGCAGCTAATACTCGATTACCGACGACCTTGTTAGCGTTACCGACGGTCTAAGGCTGTCAGTAGTAAAAACACGGTGTTATCGACAGGCATTTTCAAATACCGACAGGCTATCCCGTCGGTATTCAAAAAAACAGCGGGAATCAGAAACGAAAACGTGCCTTTTCCGACGGCAAAAGCCGTCGGTAATGCCAATCCGTCGTGCTCTGAATGTTACCGATGGATTTAAGCCGTCGATAACATTCAGAGCACAACGGATTGGCATTACCGACGGCTTTAGCCGTCGGAAAAGATGCTTTTTTAGCGATGGGTAGAGGCCATCGGTAATAGGCCGTCGGTATTCGCGTGTTTTCTTCTAGTGTGAAGGGAGTCAAGCTGAAATTGAAGCTCCTATTGAAGGGAGCACTCATGAAGAGAACAAGGAAGGCCCCACAGCTCTTGATTTTGAGCAAAAGGAGGAAGTCCCAATTAATTTGAGACAAACTCTTTTGGCCAAAATCGGTGAAGCAATCATTGAGGTTAAAAAGGGGAAGGTAACTATAAAAAGTGGTAAGGAAGATGATGTCTTAAAGGTTTTAAATTCTACTAAAAATTCATATTCTTTTATTCTTTCCTATTTTACTAATAATGTGGTTGTTTTTAATAGCTTTGATGATTTAAGAGTGCAGGACCCTTGAGAAGAAATTACTAACTTGTAGGATCCTGTTATAGTGGTGGGTGATGAAGAGATAAAAATTCCACAATATTTTGAAATTAATCCACCACTTGGCAAAAGAAAGAACAACTTAAACCACATGGTCAAAAAGTGGAGAAGGGGCAATGCAATGAATGCAAAATTCACTTTTAGAGAGCCACCTGGTTGACCACTTTTAAGCAAACCATCAGGCTCACGACGTTAAACAAGCGCTTTACAGGACGCAACCTGTGTGATTTAATTTTATGTTATTTAATTTAATTCTACCTATTTTATATTTTTAATAGTTTATTGTGATTTACAGTTTCTCTAGAGACATTGGCAAGGCAGCAGCATTAATTAAATCACTTCCGCAATTTGCTCGTGAAATTATCAGATGGGAGTACCTTTCCACTTTAAAATTATTTTTAGCACCTATTTTAACTGTCTAAATTTTTATTGCTTATGTCATAACTGTTAGCAGTGAGGACACTGCTAAAAATAAGTGTGGGGAGGGAACTATAATTACAACTACTTGGCTATGCTTATAACTATTAAATTATGGAAAATTTGATATTTTTCTGATTTAGGGGCTATTTTTTAAAAAAAAATCTGACAACTTGTGATTAAAATGAGATTGTTGTTAAATTTAGAATTTGCTGATAATTAGCATTAAAGTTTTATGAGTTTCATCTTATCTGTGTAAACCACTAAATGTGAGATTTAAGCCTACATAAGAGGTCACATCATATTTTTACCTCTTTTCATTGTTTGAGTGATATTTTTTCATGTTGTGCATTCTAGAACTTGTGCTGAGACCATTACAAAGCAAATATAAATTTACTTTAATGTGAATCTGGTAGGGGCAATTTTAGGAATTTTTCAGGCCCACTTCAATTTTGTTTCAAATATTTTACCACTAGTTGCCCATTTTTGTGCTTATAATTATATTTCTTTGGTACCCTTTCATTGTTATTGATTATTATTTTTTATTTGAGGTAACCTTGGAAAATACTTTTGTTAGAGCAATTAGTGGCAAAAATCAAAAAGCTAATGTTAGAAATCCCTCAGGAAAACTTATAAAAGGAAGGCTTAGCAGTTACTTTCCCCTCCTAGAATTATTAAGTTGTTAAATTGCGGCATAAAAAGCATAAAAGGAGGAAAAGAAAGAAAAAGAAAAAGAAAAAAGAAAAAGAATAAAAAAATGTGTTATTGCCTTCAAGGAAAAAAATTAACGAATATTAGAGGGATTCTTGCCTACTCTATATAGCGAAAAAGAAAAAAATTACTTGTTTTGTTGATTTGTTTCTGACCCTTTGCATGACATTTTATATCTTTTATCCCACCTAACTTTATTACCTTGGCCCCATTACAACCCATGAAAGACCTTTTTTTTTCTTTTTTTGCATGATAAGTGGATTTTAATAGTAGAGTTTTGGTCAATGTACAAGCCTATGGTAATGTCACTTCTTTGGAAAAATTTGAGCGTTTATGACTATACCTTTAAACACTTTGAGAATGGTGAGAAGGGTGACTTATAAATCACAGACTTGGTGAACTTGTTGAACTTGCATCTCTAATTGGGCATTCTATTATTTAGTACTTTTTATTGTGAATACATGCCTTGACAGGATGATTTTGACGATTGACAAAAGGGAGCTTTGCAAATAGTCAACCGTGCAAAAAGTGGAAAAGAATACCAAGACGCGTATCAAGAATGATTGTTTCTCAAGTCTTTGGGTTCTGGGTATTTATTTATCTTTATTAAGACAATTTGTAAGTAGTAATAAAAAGCTCTCAATTAAAATTAAATCACACACGCACAAAATATTTTGACATGCATATCTCGTGTCGGATGTCGAAATGAGGAAGTCTGATGTCGAAATGAGGAGGAAGTCGCTGGTCGAGATCCGAGGAAGTCGTATGTCGAGGCCCGGGAGGAAGTCGCGTGGTCGAAAGCCGAGGAAATCGGATGTCGAAATGAGGAGGAAGTCTGATGTTGAGCTCGAGGAAGTCGAGGTCGAATCGAGGAGGAAGTCGCGGTCGAGGAGGTCGCAGGCCGAGCTATGAGAACCGAATGAGGAGGTCGATGCCGAGTCGGTTCCTGAGGTCGTGGTGTGAGGCCTTTGCCGAAGCTCAGAGGTCGACGTCGAGCCGCCTCAGTGTTTTCAACGCAACGGACAAATTCCAACGGACAGATCCCCTGTTCAACGGGCAAATCCTCAACTGACATTTTTTAAGTGTTGAGACGCCTCCTATCGGTCTATAAATAAACAACGCTGTGCTCTTATAACACGAAAAAAAAAAGATAACAACGCAGTGCTTAATTTTTGTGCCAAAAACTCTATCAAATATTTTTCATCACTCACACTTATTTGAGCACAATTTTCTGAGAGTCTTTTTATTCTACAAAATTTGAGTTGTATTATTTGAGCTCAATTTGTTATATCTCGCACTATTGAGTGTATCTTTTTCGCCTCATTTTATTTGTGAAAATCATTTATTTTTGGGTAGGAATCCCAAGGTGTTCATAGAGAGGTGATATCTCTTGAACGTATTGCTCAGTTTAGAGTTGTAGGTTTCTAGTCGAACCTCGATTTAAAAGCTAGTGTCTTAGTGAAAATCCCATAGTGGTTTGCTTTGGGGACGGGGCGAGGCCACAAAGGGGTGTTAGGTGGCCAAACCTGATAATTTGTTGTGTGCTTTTTTACTCCTTATCTCTACTTTCACCAATTAAATTTCTGTACTTTATTTTATTATTATTTATATCTTACTATTTACTTTATTTTTAACTCGTTTGCAATTTATTCTTCAAGTGATTTATCTATTTCACATTAATATTTCCGCAACTCATAATTAGCACTTATTTCTCCAAAAGTTTTTGAAAGCACCGTTCACACACAATTCACCCCCCTCTTGTGTTTGGAGTCACTTGTCAACAAGTGGCATCAGAGCTAGACTCTTGTATAAAGGACTTAACCGTCTCAAGAGAATGACTTCAAACAATTATGAGGGAACTTCCATGAACGGACCCCCATTTTTCAATGGTGAGGGGTATGGTTATTGGAAGGATAGAATGCAAATCTTTCTTGAGGGTGTTGATCTTGATATTTGGGATGCTGTAGAAAATGGTCCATTTGTCCCCACTCAATCAATTAATGATGCAGTGGTAGACAAACCAAGATCACTTTGGACCGAAGATGATAAGAAAGGTCCAATACAATTTGAAGGCTAAGAACATCATCACTTCAATGGTACGATGAGTTCTTTGGGGTCTCAAATTGCAAGACTGCTAAAGAAATGTGGGACACCCTTCTATTGACCCATGAAGGTACTACCGAGGTCAAGAGGGCTCGAATGGACACATTAACCCATGGTATGAGTTATTTAGGATGAAACCAAGTGAAAACATACAAGATATGCAAAAAGGTTCATCCATATAATAAACCATCTCAGTAGCTCTTGGGAAAGTCTTCGCAATGAAGATTTGATTAACAAAGTTCTTAGATGTCTAAACAGAATTGGCAACCCAAGGTCATCGCTATAGCTGAATCTAGAGACTTATCTTCTATGACCTTGGCTACTTTGTTTGGAAAATTGCAGAACATGAAATTGAACTAAATCGTCTCATGGAAAGCGAAGAAGCCGATAAGAAAAAGAAAGGGCTCGCCTCAAAGCAAGCATCGAGGAAACCGACGATGACGTGAATGTGATTTCCTGAAGATGAAAATAATGAGGAAAACATGAGTCTAATGGTTCGCAAATTCAAAAGGTTCATGAGACTCAGAAACAAAGGTAAGTTCCCAAGCTCTCAAAGAAAAGTGATGAAACAACTTCTTTTAATCCTACCCGCTACAAGTGTGGAAAGAAAGGTCACATAAAACCCGATTGTCCTCAAAACCAAACGAGGAATGAGAAATTTGAAAAGAAACCACCAAAGGATTCGGCGGAAGTTAAGAGCTTACATTGCCCGGGATGATAATGATATGGATTCTTCCGATGAATCTGAAAATGAAGAGGCTCACCTTAGTCTAATGGCAAATCATGATGAAGATGAGGTAAATTTTATGATCCTCGACTCTTCTTTAACTTATGATGAATTACTTTGCTGCTTGTGAAGAATTCAATAATGAAACGATTAAACTTGAAAATTGTTCTTTCTTCTAAGAAAACCATCTCTTCTCTTGAATCAAAAATTGAAATTTTAAACAAAGAGATAGTGATTCTTAAAGAAAACAAGTTGCTTTGTGATTGAAACTTCTCCCATATCTTGTGAAAATAAAAAGGATGAAGTTTTTAAATGCAATGAGTGTAGTGTTTTGAAAAATAAGGTTAAGGATTTAAATAACACTCTTGCAAAATTTACGATGGGAAGAGATAATCTAAACATTATGTTAGGAAACCAAAAGGTACTTTTGGAAAAGCTGGTTTAGGTTATCATCCAAAAATTCATGAAAATCTTTTAAACTCTTCAATCACAAAAAACCTCAAGTAGTCCTTTCATTAAATGCTTTCTCAGTGGTAGAAATGGTCACATCGCTCTATTTGCAATATTAGAAAGAATAAAAATGTAGTTGGCAAAAATATGTGGATTCCAAAGGGCACCTTGCCCTAAGACTAACTCATATGGACCCAAGATGGTTTGGGTACCAAAGGTTAAAATATGATTTGTTGTTGTAGGTGTGCTTGAAGCCAAGGACTTAAATTGAGTATCTTGATAGCTACTGCTCAAAGCACATGACAGAGACAAAAGCAAGTTCTCTCATTGGTACCTAAGAATAGTGGTTATGTCCGTATGGTGACAACAACAAAGGTAAAATTCTTGGGATTGGTTCTATTGGTAAGAGTCCTAATCCCATTATAGAGAATGTCTTGTATGTGGAAGGTTTGAAACATAACTTGCTAAGTATTAGTCAACTTTCCGACAAAGGCAATAATGTTATATTTGATTCTTCAAAAATGCATGGTCGTGAAATTCTTTTTAATAAAAGTAGCTGCTGGATCTAGAATTGAAATATCTATATGGTTAATTTAGATGAACTACCTTCAAATGATGCATGCTGTCTTTTTAGTAAAGAGAATGAATCTTGGCTATGGCATAGAAGAATGGCTCATATTCACATGGATCATCTTAATAAATTGGTTCAGAAGACTTAGTAATTGGTTTGCCAAAGATTCGTTTTGAAAAAGATAAACTTTGTGATGCATGTCAAAAGGAAAACAAGTAAAGGCATCTTTCAAATCTAAAAATATTGTTTCTACAAACCTACTTTTACAACTTTTACATATGGATTTATTTGGCCCTTCTAGAACTAAAAGCTTTGGGTGGCAATTACTATGCTCTTGTTATTGTGGGACGACTATTCTCGCTATACATGGACTTTATTTATTTCTCACAAAAATGATGCTTTTAATGCTTTTAAAACTTGCAAAGGTTATACAAAATGAGAAGGGACTTAACATTGCTTCCATTCAAGTGATCATGTGGGGAATTTGAGAATGAAGCATTTGAAGCATTTTGCAGAAAATGGCATTGATCACAACTTTTCCTCGCCTCCAAGGACACCGCAACAAAATGGAGTGGTTGAAAGGAAAAATCGGTCTCTTGAAGAGCTAGCGAGGACGATGCTCAATGAGACTAACCTTCCTAAGTACTTTTGGCACACGTGAGCACCGCTTTGCTATGTGATGAATCGAGTTCTTATAAGACCGATCCTTAAGCAAACACCATATGAACTCTACAAAGGAAGGAAGCCCAACATTTCCCACCTTCACGCTTTCGGATGCAAGTGTTTGTCCTAAACAATGGTAAGAATAACCTTGGTAAATTTGATGCTAAAGCTGATGAAGGTTTATTTCTTGGATATTCCACTTCTAGTAAAGCTTTTCGAATTTTTAATAAAAGAACTTGGATCACAGTTGAAGAATTGGCATGTTTCTTTTGATGAATCTAACCCCAAATCTTCAAGAAGTTAGTTGATGATCTTGCATGTAAGTATTTGGAGATACCTATTTAGAGGAACA
Organism: Calophaca sinica; assembly: GCA_037113605.1. NCBI lineage: Eukaryota > Viridiplantae > Streptophyta > Magnoliopsida > Fabales > Fabaceae > Calophaca > Calophaca sinica. The sequence goes on along the minus strand of CM073731.1, from coordinate 28,285,379 downwards.
AGAGAGATCAAAAGTTCAAAAGGAGGATCAAGAGTCCTTGCCTCAACCCTCTCAAGAACTCTCTCACTCAAATCTTCCAAAGGAATGGAGAGTCTCAAAGAACCATCCTCTTGACAACATAATAGGTGATATCTCAAAAGGGTAACGACTAAACTCTCTTAATCATGCATGTCATCATATGGCCTTTGTCTCTCAAATTGAACCAAATGACGCCAATGAAGCCATCTTTGATGAGCATTGGACCTTTGCTATGCAAGAGGAATTAAATCAATTTGAGAGAAATGATGTTTGGGAACTTGTCCCAGCCTAAAGATCACCTAGTCATCGGGACCAAATGGGTCTTTCACAACAAGCTTGATGAAAACGGTATCATTGTTAGAAATAAAGCTAGACTTGTTGCAAAAGGCTATAATCAACAAGAGGGCATAGATTTCGATGAAACCTATACACCCGTGGCTAGATTAGAAGCTATTCAAGATGCTTCGCATTTGCATGCATCATGGATTTTAAACTTTTTCAATTGGATGTTAAGAGTGCATTTCTAAATGGTTTTATTCAAGAAGAAGTATATGTTGATCAACCTCCGTTTTGAAAATTTTGAATTTCCAAATCATGTTTTCAAATTGAAAAAGGCTTTATATGGTTTTAAAACAAGCTCAGAGCTGAGCAGGTAGAGTTGAGCAAATATTTACTTGAAAAGGTTTTGAAAGAGGAAAAGTTGATACCACTTTTCATTAAACACAAAAAGCATGACATTTTACTTGTTCAAATTTATGTCGATGATATAATATTTGGTGCTACTAATGAATCCTTGTGTAAGGAATTTTCGATATCATGCAAAGTGAATTTGAAATGTCAATGATGGGAGAGCTAAATTACTTCCTTGGACTTCAAATCAAACAAACAAAAGAAGGAATTTTATAAATCAATCCAAATATTGCAAGGAGTTGCTTAAAAAGATTTGGAATGAGCAAACGCCAAAGAAATCTCAACTCCCATGAGCACATCATGCTATCTTGACAAAGATGAAGGTGGTAAGTCGGTCGAAGTAAGTATAGAGGTACGATAGATCTCTTCTCATCTCCACCGCTAGTCGTCCGGATATTATGTCTAGTGTTTGTATGTGTGCACGCTTTCAAGCAAATCCTAAGGAATCACATCTCTAGCGGTAAACGATCATGAGATATCTCACCTGGCACACAAACCATGGGTTTATAGTACCCCAAAGCAGCCGACGCACACTTATCGGGTACTTCGGATTTTGCGGGTTGCAAATGGACCGAAAAAGCACTAGTGGGACATGTCACTTACTTGGGAATGCCTTGGTTTCATGGCATAGTAAGAAAACAAGCAGCAGGGCTTTTGTCCACTCGTCGAATACGTTATGTTGTTGTGCCAATGTATCATTTGATGAAACAACGGTTGAATGATTATGGAATCAATCAAAAGCTCCAATTAAGTGCTTACAATACTAGTTCCATAAACCTCACTAAAAATCCGTTTATCACTCCTGACCAAACACATAGAAATTAGGCACCATTTTATTGGAGATCATGTTCAAAAAGGAGAATGTGTGATTGAGTTTGTGGAAACATCTAAACAACTTATGATATTTTACTAAACCTTTGCCTAAAGAAAGCTTCTTTTTATAAGAACCAGGTTAGGAATTTTAGATCAATCATGCATTGAATGATCAAGGTGAGTGCATTTTATTATGAATAAGTTCTAACTTGGGCGTTGGAGTGTGCTAACATTTTTATGCAGGTTCCTATAAGACTAAAAGTGGAGAAATGCAAACCGCCCTTCCCGTAATCGCTAAAATAAAAGTTTGTGCAGGTTATGTTAATCGCAAACAATTATGCTTCATTGAACCCTTGATACTCTATTATTTTTCGCCATCTAGTTGCGTATATGCATACGCTTTACATGCCTTTCCTTTATCTTTTTCCGCTTTTTGATGTTGCCAAAGGGGGGAGAGTTATATGATTCAGTGGGGAGTGGTTTATTCCATGCATATTGTGAGGGGAGTTCTTCACCAAAATGCCAAAATGCGCCTAAACTTCGATATCTTTTTTAATATTGTGAGGGGAGTTTTTCTAAATATTGTGCTTAAACTCGATATCTTTTATTGAAAAACCATGCTTATATCTCATTGCTATATCATGATTATATTTTACTAAATTCCTCCATGAGATGTTGTCATCATCAAAAGGGGAGTCTCAGCGAATACATGCCTTGATTGGATGATTTTGACGATTGACAAAGTGAGCTGCAAATAGTCAACCGTAAAAAGTGGAAAGAATACCAAGACGCCAGGATCAAGAATGATTGTTTCTCAAGTCTTTGGGTATTTATTTATCTTTATTAAGACAATTTGTAAGTAGTAATAAAAGCTCTCAATTAAAATTAAATCACACACGCACAAAATATTTTGACATGCATATCTCGTGGCCTGATGTCGAGCGTAGGAAGTCTGGATGTCGAAATGAGGAAGTCGCGTCGAGATCTGAGGAAGTCGTATGTCGAATCAGGAGGAAGTCGCGTGTCGGCCGAGGAAATCGGATGTCGAAAGCTGAGGAGGAAGTCTGGATGTTGAGCTGAGGAAGTCGTATGTCGAATCAGGAGGAAGTCGCGTGTCGTGGCCGGGATGAGGTCGCGTCTTGAGCTATGAGAACCGAGCCGATGAGGAGGTCGATGTCGAAATGTTCCGAGGTCGTAGTGTCGAGGCCTTTTGCCGAGCTCTTCAGAGGTCGTATGTCGAGCCGCCTCCGTGGTTTTCAACGCAACGGACAAATTCCAACGGACAGATCCTCGTCTAACGGGCAAACTCAATCCGACATTTTTTTAAGTGCGTGAGACGCTCCTCTCGGCCTATAAATAAACAACGCTGCGGTTCTTTAACACGAAAAAAGATAACAACGCAGCGCTTAATTTTTGTGCCAAAACTCTATCAAATATTTTCATCACTCACACTTATTTGAGCACAATTTTCTCGAGAGTCTTTTTATTCTACAAAATTTGAGTTGTATTATTTGAGCTTCAATTTGTTATATCCGCACTATTGAGTGTATCTTTTTCGCCTCATTTTATTTGTGAAAATCATTTATTTTTGGGTAGGAATCCCAAGGTGTTCATAGAGAGGTGATATCTCTTGAGCACGTATTGCTCTGGTTTAGAGTTGTAAAGGTTTCTAGTGGAACCCGATTTAAAAGCTAGTGTCTTAGTGAAAATCCCATAGTGGTTTGCTTTGGGATGACGTAGGCCAATGTGGGTGTTAGGTGGCCGAACCCGATAATTTGTTGTGTGCTTTTTTTACTCCTTATCTCTACTTTTCATCAATTAAATTTCTGTACTTTATTTTATTATTATTTATATCTTACTATTTACTTTATTTTTAACTCGTTTGCAATTTATTCTTCAAGTGATTTATCTATTTCACATTAATATTTCCGCAACTCATAATTAGCACTTATTTCTCCAAAAGTTTTTGAAAGCACCGTTCACACACAATTCACCCCCCTCTTGTGTTTGGAGTCACTTGTCAACATTTATGATATTGCTCTGTTGTCATGTATCTCGTTTATGCCCCTAGTCAGTAAATTCAATTTTTCTTATAATTATCCAAGTAGTTTGCTTGAGGACAAGCAAAGCTTAAGTGTGGGGATGTGTTAACACACCATTTTGTCTATTATTTTGGGGTATTTTGAGTATAAAATATTATGATTTTGTTTCTTATTAGATAAAATATGCTCACTATTTTTTCATTGGCTAAATAGCACTTTTGGTCCCTTAACTTTATTTTAGTTTTCGTTTTGGTCCCTTAACTATTATATTTTTCATTTTGGTTTACAAAAATATGCTGCTTTCGTCCCTTCTGTCTGTAATCCCTTTATTTTGTGTGTATAGGTCATTGAAACTCTTTTATTTTTGCTCAATTACCTTTTATCATGTTACTTCATTAATAAGAATTCTGGTAGGAGCATGATTTTGACTTTATTGTTTAAAAAGATTACAGACAGAAGGGACGAATTTGGCATAACTTTCGTAACTTAAGGGACGAACGTGGCGTATTTTCGTAACTTAAGGGACGTAAATGAAAAAATAATAATTAGGGGACGAAAGTGTCGTATTTTTGTAACTTAAGGGACCAAAATAAAAAATATAATAGTTAAGGGACCAAAACGAAAACTAAAATAAAATTAAGGGACCAAAAGTGCTATTTAGCCATCCTTATTTATGCAGAAAAGTATAAAAGGCAACTTGAGAAGCAAAAGATGTAATTTTGCCAAGATTTTGGCAAGACTTGAGTATATTTTGGTGTTTCTGGACAAGCGGTACGGCCTGACATATATTCAGAACGGTCGTACCTATTCAAGAGAAGCAGTAGGGGTGTACCCCCTTGATCAGTACAGCCTGGCGCCGATGAGAAAGTTCAGTACGGCCGGACCAAAGTCTGTACGACCATACACAATTGCAGTCAGGTCGTATCCAGTGCAAAAGTACGGGCCAGCGTCGCAACTCAAACCCGGTGCGACCGTGTATAAGCGTTGTATGGCCGTATCCAAGCCTAGAACGCACAGATTTGAGAACTAACTCACTCTCTGGGAGAGAATTCATTCTCTCTGAGTGAGGGTCTTTTGCTCTTGTCTCTTTTCTTTTCTTTTCTTTTAGGATTTCTTGTTTGGATGTTTGTTATGAGTAGCCAACTCTATCACTAGGAGTGATGGGGGATCTTTTATAATGTTCTTGATTTCTATTTAATTGCTATTTTGAATTCCTTATTATCCTTATGAATGTGTTGATCTTAGCATGCTTAATTTCATAGGAAGTAGCTAATCCTTATAAAATTAGTTAATTGTGGTAACATGATCATAGTTAACTAGTGGAACTATAGGATCAACAGAACTCGGTTTATACGCCGAATAGGTTATTGCTTATTTCCAATCAGTTATTAGATTAACAAACTTGCCTGTTCTTAATGCTCTTTCCCTTAATTACCTCCCAAGACCAAACGAGTAATTAGTTAGGAGGAAGGCTATTACACGCTAGGTAGCTCTTAGTAATTTAGAGGGAGTGGTTGGCTTTCGATAAGGAAATACAATGCATAATAGCAAGGAAGTAGATTCAGGATCTAGTATCTGTGAACCTGGTTCCCCAAGGCTTTTCCTAATTGATCTCTCTTTTCTTGTGTTATTACCTTGATCTCGTTATTTACAATTCAATTGTTTTACTCTCAAAACCATTACTTTTGTTCGTCTAAAATATTAAAGGATCTCTATTAATTTAGTACTCGTGAATTCTCTGTGGGTTCCACATTTGGAGTCTTAAAAATACTCCACTTTATTATGAGTTACGATCAGGTGCACTTGCTTGAGCCGCAACAGTACCAAAGGCTACAGACTATATGATATAGCAACCAACAAGTTTTTCGTTTCCCATGATGTTTGTTTTCATGAAGATATATTCCCTTTCCATTCTATATCAAATCCTCATCATATTCTTCCTGATTTCTTTTCTGAAACTGTTTTGCCTAAACCATTTTTTCCTTCCTCTGAAAATATGTCACAAACCACTACACCACCAGCACCTATACCACCAGATACACCTATACCACCAGATCTTGGTCCTGCATCACCATTCAGAACCAGTACCTTCTCAAAATTCTACACCTTCTCAAAATTCTGCATCTTCTGTTTCTGGTCCTGCACCTACTCAAAATCCTACAACTTCTCAAGATCCTACTCCTTTTTAAGCCCTTAGAAGGTCCACCAGGGTGCATCAGCCTCCTGCATACCTTAATGACTATCAATGTGGTGTCAATTATCCAATTCGTAGTACATGTCATATGCTAATCTCTGTTCAGATTACAAATCGTTTGTTTGCTAAGCAGTCAAATTTCCTGAATGGAGACAAGCAATGATTGAGGAATTTACTGCACTTGAAATCAATAATACCTGGACAGTTCAAACCTAACCAGAAGGGAAGAAATCAATAGGCTGCAAGTGGATTTATAAGGTGAAATACCATGCAGAAATTGGTATTTCACTTTGGATCGGTATAAGCCAAGGTTGGTGGCTGAAGGATTCACTCAACAAGCAGGAATTGATTTGCTTGATACATTCTCGCCAGTTGCAAAGCTTACTTCTGTGGGAATTTTGCTTTCCATTGCTGCTCAAAAGAATTGGAATTTTTTTCAACTTGACATCAACAATGCATTTCTCAATGGAGATCTTTTTAAGGAAGTCAACATGCAATTACCTAAGGGTTATCCCATGAAGGGGGAGAATCTAGTATGCAAATTGAACAAGTCCTTGTATGGGCCTAGGCAAGCATCTAGACAATGGTTTCACAAGTTTAGCACAACCATTTCTCAGCATGGTTTTGTTAAATCTTCAGCAGATCATTCACTGTTTTCCAAAGGTCAATTTGGTCATTCTTTTGGTTTATGTGGATGATATCATCCTAGCTGGGCCAAGTTCTAAACACATTGCTGAAGTGCAGTCCTTGTTGCATAATCATTTCAAGTTAAAAATTCTTGGTGACTTGAAATACTTTCTAGGTTTGGAAATTGCTAAGTCTGCCAAAGGCATTCATCTTTATCAGAGAAAATATGCTCTTCAACTATTGGAAGATACCAATTACTTGACTGCTAAACCCTTTCCAATTCCCATGGATCCTGGTTTCGAGTTGAATACAAGATGGTTCTCCCCTCACTGATATATTATCATATAGAAGGCTGATAGGAAGGCTTATGTATAAGACCATTTCCAGGCCTGACATTAATTTTGTAGTCAATAAACTGGGCCAATTCATGGCTACTGCTAGAACTCCACACGTACAGGCTGCTCATCAAGTGTTGCAGTATATAAAAGGCACACCCGGTTTAGGATTATTCTTTCCTGCATCATCTTCATTGCGCGTGACAGCACTTGTAGATGCAGACTGGGGTAGTTGCATAGTCACTAGACGATCCACAACGGGTTTTCACATATTCCTTGGTGATTCTCTTGTAATTGGGAAGTCTAAAAAATAACCTGTTGTGGCTAGATCCTCAGCTGAGGCTGAATATAGAGCCTTGGCGTCATTAACTTCAGAACTTCTATGGATCCGCCTGTTACTTAGAGTCTTTGAAGTTTTTGTGCCCTCTGTTATGGCGTTCAATGATAGCAAATCAGCTATCTTGCTTGCCTCTAATCCATTGAGCCATGAGAGGTCCAAGCACCTGGACATTGATTGCCACTTCGTTCGAGATTATGTGCAGTCTAAGTTTCTCAAGCTGGTTGTTAATTCCCACCATCAGTTTGCCAACTCTCTAACTAAAGCACTTCCTAAAACTCTTTTTCAGTCTTTAATTTCTAAGTTGAGATTGCATGACATATATCTCCCACCTTGAAGGGGAGTATTACCCGAGACATAAATTAAGTTAGTTAGTAACTGTTTTGGTCAGTTATAGTGTGTTAGTTTCCTAACTAGCCATATATATTCGGTTATCAGTCGTAATGATTAACCAAGTTCATTGAATGAGAATTCATCTTCTCACCCAGAACATTCTCTCATATTCTTTTTCAATTTTCTCATTTCTTCACTAGTTTCATTCATGGAGTATACAATGTTAATATAAATCTCCATTCAAATTGATGGACAAAAGTTTGAACCAAAAAAAAAATAGATGGGCAAAACAGTGTATAGATATGATTATAGAGCAGGTAAAAAAAATTAAATTAAATTCTAGTCCCATTAACATCTGTAATGTTTTTTCAATCATAACTTCTATAAATTCTGAAAAAGAAAATTTTAAATTTTTAATTTTAATCCTTATTTTGTTAAACAGATTTAAATCATATTTATCATTTAAATAATATTATATCTAATTATAATAACACTTGATCCATTGACACACCAATTTTAAAATGTTGTTGTTGGTAAACGATTGACCAAACTGCAGCTGACATGAGGTCACTCAACTAGCAACTTGTTTTTTTTTTTTGATCTGGATCCTCTCCTAAATTTTATGTCTCATTCCCTCTGCAAAAATGCATCACAACCATTAAATAGCATCATACTTCAAATAGTTTTTCATTATAACTAGAATTTAGATTATATTTAGATTCTGATTATTTCTAAAAGCTGTAACAAACGAATAAAAAAATCCTAAAAAGTGATTATTTCTTTAAATAAAGCAATTCATTCATAAAATAACTCTAAACAAACGGGCTCTAATACCTGTTTGTTATATATTAAAAAAGTGATTTTGATTTAAAATAATATAGAGATTTTACTAAAAAAGTAAAAAAAAATTAGAAAATAATTTAGTGATTTTGTATCCAAACAAGTTTAAAATGATTTTTTTAATAAATGCTTTTTATTATTGTTAACAAACATAAATTAGTTTTTACCTTTTTAAAAAAAATCTCTAAATTATTTTGTATCAAAATCACTTTTTTTTAATCTGTAACAAACGGGTACTAAATCAGAGAGAAAGTGCACTCCAACAAATTGGGAATGAGAAAGGTCTTTTGTTTATTTTAAAGTTCGGTTTTAATTTAAAATTCAAATTCAGTTTTAATTTTTAATTTCTCATTTGTAGGATTAATTTAATAGTTGTGATGCATTTTTGTAGAGAGAATGAGACATAAAATTTAGGAGAGGATCTGGATCCTTTTTTTTCCCTTCAGATTTCATCTAGTAGTTTTGCATCAAGCTCACTATTCCTTAAAAAATGACTAAAATACCCTTACCCCTTAAAAAAACTCAAACTAATCTTCTCCTCCTCCCCACTACCACCTCCACCATTTCCTACTCCACCACTCCCTTTTGCTCCCACCATTCCTAACCACCCCCTTGGGTGCCCCTCCAACCACACCCCCACCGTCTCCCATCTTCTCCCACACCTAGCATTTTCGACAAACTCTCGAGCCCAATTTTTTCGCTGTGTTTTTAGGCTATCTAGAAACTAGATTCCAAAATAAGCATAAAAACAAAAAAAAATGGGTTCCCCGAGAAGCTAATAACAATTTATACATTCAGAAAGAGGATTTCAAAAACTCCTAGAAGCAAAATTCTAAAAGAAGAAAAAAGAAACAAAACAACACCTCCCTAAGAACGTGATCACAATTTGTACATTCAAAAACAAGATTTCAGAAACATCCAAACAAGATTCCAAAAGCAGAAGAAAAAATGAAAAAAAAAAATTAGTTATCCAGAGAAGCTGATAACAATTTGCACGTCCAAAAACTTTCGAACAGCCAAAAAATGCAATAAAAATTAGGTGTTGCAAGTGCGACAAGAAAGTCAGAGGTGGAGGAGAGAATAGTGACATGTGGGGATGGGGGCACATGAAGATGGGAGGTTGAGGAAAAGTGGTCATGGGATTGGAGATGGTGGTGGTGCTGAATGGAAAGGGAAAGAGTTGGAGGCACGGGAGACAAGGGAGAGTGAATAGAAAGTGAGGGGTATTTTTTACTTTTTACAAGAGAAGGGAAGGTGGAGAAATTAAATAAGGGGGGTGGCTTCAACAAAACCCATCTTACCATGGCACCAAGACACCCCAAAAGTGAAATTTTTGAACACACGGGAGGAAGGGAGAAAAAAAAGGATCATGAAAATCCATTTACAATACATTGCTTCGTTTACATTGCCAGTAAAAGACATCAGCATTCAGCACCATAATGACAGATGATAAAATTACATGATTTCGATAGTTGTAACATGGAAAATTATAAAGAACAATAAAAAAATAAAACAAAACACAAAATTGTCACACACAATACATATTTTTCAAAAAAACCTTACAAAGAATCTCCTGTCTCCAAATATAATTTCGACTTTGACCCACTTTATGGAGATCTTCTGATCTGTTATATACAAGTTCAGACATCTAGAACGCAGATATGTCTGGAATCAAGTTGAATTTGTTAGCACATAGCAACCTGAGTCATTAGTTATGCCTACAAGAGCACCTCGGGGGCTCAGCATGTATCATCAAATGAGGTGGCAAGCATCCTCCTCTGTACTTCATTTCCTAGCCTGTCATATATGTGAGACATCAGCATTGACTGGCGTTCTATGTAACAATCGTATAAAAAAATCACTAAGAAAACTTGCCACAAAATTTATTTACAATTAAATGACGGCAGAACAGAGATAATAATGATCCCCTACATCTAATGCACCCCAGGACCCAACAATGCGTCAAAAATAAAACCTCCAAAAGGAACCTGACTTGAGCACAGCTGAGACGGTCCAAGGCATAATGCCATTCTTTTAGCACGTTTTAATTTTCGCTACTCAGAAACCTTTTAATCCATCATCTATAAATGAAAAGTCCAAAAGGACCAGTAGTACTCCATTAAATACCAGATGGCCAATGCACAGCTGAGACGATCGAAGGCATATCACCATTCACAATCATATTCCCGTGCTAAAAATTATGTTTTGGATACAGAAAAAGCAGGTCTTAAAAGGAAAACGCAACTAGGTGGCACAATTAAACAGGAAATGAAGGGCCAAATGACAGATAGAAAAGAGGGAAGCTATGCTACTCAACGAAGTGGTAAAAATTTGTCTTGTTCTGTTTTTGTTTCCTAATTTCAGTTTTAATTAAAAAAAATACCACCTTGTATTAACTTTTTTAAAAAAATTTGCATAAGAAATAGTATAAACAACTTTTTATTGTTTTCACTATTTCCTGTATAAAATTTTAAAAACAGAAAACAAAGTGAAAACAATGCGGCATTTTTATATTTAAAACTCAACAGAAAATGGAATTAAAAAATAAAACGGAAACCAAACATGCCTTAAAATGTTCTTCACTTTTCTCTCTAACCAGAACCCAAGAAAGATAGAAAGAGACAACTAAATTCATCAGCATGTCCTCTTTTCACTCAGTCTTACAAGTTATGGGAAAAATCAAGTTCAGTGCCAAAAGCTTATCGGACCAAAGTCAGCCACTCATTTAAGCTAATTCAAACAATGGCCATAAAACACTGTCAATAGACAATTTAATCACTGTTATAAAATTCTCAGCATCAGAGCCTTCATCAAAGATAAAATTCAGTCTTGGAATAGCCCAAGTCAAGCATTCAGTCTAAGTGTCTAACCAGTATTATCTTTGACTTTCTCTAGGTTAAGATTGGTAAGTCACACGAAGAAAAGGGCAAAAATGGTATAAAAGAGCTTCACAGTACACAGTGGGAGCTACAGAAAGCAAGAATACAAGCTAGGGAATTCGAGAGTCCTAGTCTCTTCCAATCTGTACTTTTTCCACACCCCACTTCCTTCTCCATTTCTCTTCTTATATGCATTCTCTGCTACCTACAGTTATTGCCTCTTATTAAGTTTGTTATGCAGTTATAACTTCCCTGCCCCTTTGCTGACTTATTCTATTTTCTTCCTAAAATGTGCCCTCTTTACAATAGGGCGCCTACCAAAGTACAATGGACAACACTAGAATTGGAAAATATCTCCTGACAAGGAGTGTAAATCTTAGGATTACACCTTGTGCGAAAACAGGAAATTAAATTCAAGAAATACAACAGGTGATTAATTCATACCTTCAAACGAGGAGACTGGCGAACAGACGAGGCAGATCCAGGAGATAAAAGTGCTGATTTTACCCTTCTGCGATTATTTTGTTTCTTGAATTGTGTAGTACCCTCTGAGAGTTCAACTTCATGCTCATTTTCCATGGTTGTAGAATCACTTATAACAGATGCAACCGGAGCAGATGCAGAGATGATGGCAGATTTTTCATGTTCAACTGTTGTCAAAACTAAACTCCCTGTTTTATTGTAATTTTAGAAAGTTACATACATGATAAGCGCTTTTTCATCCATTTTCCAAAACAAGCCAAATTAATGGATTGGTTAAGGAGAGGGTCAAGGATTCAAGACTTAAGGTTGAAATGTGGCTGACCAGGGTTCAAGATATTATTTAAATAGACTTATGAAGAAAAAAAAACACATTAAGAAAATAATATATATATACACACACACACACACACATATACACACATTATACAGAAATAATGAGAAGATTATTAAATCCACTAAAATTATGATTGAATAATTCAATAATACATATAAATTGGTATAACATGCATTCAAAACATTTTTCTTTCAAATAATGAAAAAAATATCATTATATGTATTCGGAATTATTAATGAATTTGCATAAATATATGTTTTTTTTGTATCATCTTATGAAAAATATAATAATTTGATTGGATATCGTGAAAACTTAATGGAAAAATAAATATTTTACTATCTTTCAAATTGATACAATATATGTAGTGGACATACTAAGTTCATTCTTAATCAACCATATATATATGGGTTATATGATGAAAATTCAGTCCTTCCACACTTACTGAGAATGCTGTCTGTTGATCGTAATTATATTTATTATTTAATCTTTCCTTTATTCTTTGATGTAGTTTCTATAGATAGTTTAGTTGCTCATCATTTGCATCTAATATTAAAGGATTCCAATCATGGTTATCAGTATCTTACAATACATGCGAGTCGTATCTCGATACGAAACAAAACTGAACCCAATCGATACGAATCCTTGTATGTATCTTTTTTGGACATGAATCCCAACATGAATCTCGATTCATTGTTATGAATCCCGATTCATTCTGATGAATCTCGATTCATTTCGATGAATCGCAACTTTCCCCTGAATTTTGTGTAGTCAACCACTTTTTTTTTTTTGTCAATTTTGTGTAACCAACCACTTTTCTTTTGTCATTTTGATAATCTTGAATTATTTTGAGGTTCATATATAATATGCCAACTTATGTTTTTGTGTATGTCACTTATTTTTACTTAAAAATGTCATAATTTTGTTGATCATATATATTACGATTCATAATAAGATTCGATTCACGATTCGGAAAATAGGTCTTCCGATTCACAATTCGAATCTCGATTTGATAACCATGATTCCAATTATGTCTCCCTTGTATATATAATTGTACAGATTCATTTGTAAAGAATATACAATATACAATCATTCAGGTTACTATATAAGTCTGCCTACACACCCACCCCAAAGGTGTAACTTGCCACAATGGTAGTTACGCCTAATAACTATGCATAAGATCCAAGTTAAATCATTTCTCCAGACATAGGCTGCCAAGTCAAACTTTGGCCCCAGATAAACTTGCAGAATTGGCAATGGCTTACTGGTTTCACATTGATAGAAATCTAGCTGGTTCGGTCTTGGTTTCAGTAATCGTGTCGTGGTTTTAATTTTCAAATAATAAATAGACGGATCAAAGGGCCAATTCACTCGTATTGCAATTGAAGTGGTCAGTTCTGTCCCCACTATACAGAGCTTCCCCATCTCATGAATGCAGTCATGTAAAAGATTGAAAGAATCATGGCCGTACCTTGTGCTGCTGCTTCTTGAAACTTTTTCCTCATTACTCTGACAAATTTAAACAGACCATTTGTCTTGTTTAATTCATGGATCAACTCTTTGATACCATTGAGGGAAGGTTCACAACTTAACACTGAAAGATAAAAAACGTAGTTTAGGTTTCATGAAATGTATCAGCATACTTTTAAAATCATAAACAAAATTATGCTGCTTACACGTGTAAGTATTGTTTTCATGGCAGACAGTAAAAAAATACTCCTCATTTGGATTGCCCAAATTTATATTCTTGAACGTGAATTTTACCCCTGAAAAACGGAACTAATAGTAATAAGGATATCAACTTTGAGAAGAAGAAGAATCATTGTACTAAAAGATTAATGTCAATTACCACACCCTCCTTTGACATGAAAACCAAGGACCCTGTTATACCAAGAGATGGCCTCCTGTGTTTCATCTTTATGCTCAATGCTTTCATTCAACTTCCCTTCAGATGCTGCCAAGGCTGAAATAGAAGAAAAGAGAAGACGGGGAAAGGTGAGAGGATCTTAGAACAATACATATTGTTTCTCATAATGCAGTATTTTGAAGTTTAGTAAGTAGAACAATGCAAATAAAATAGTAGATAAAAAGGAAGAGAAAGAAATATAATTTCAAAATATGTTCTGCAAAAGCAATAAATGAAGCACGAGTTATGACAAACCCATTGTAAAACAAACATCCTTTCAAATATTTTAAAACAGGTGCAACATAAAATCTTCAAAAATGATTTTACAGATTGCATGATAAATAATTCCTATCCTGATAGTTCTTTGCGCCAGAAAAAAAATAAGGCATAGATTACATGTTGAAGTAGGTATACAAAAACAATGTTAGACGTTAGTGTCTAGATGTGACAATCTCAGAGTAAACGTAGTCTCAATGCTGATGCGACGGCTGTAAGCTACTTTAACGCATATTGTGTGCATAATTAAACATAATTTTGAATGGATTAAAAGATCATTAAAGATATGCCCTGCAAACAAATAAACGTGTAGACTTGAAAAGAGCACAAGCTACAACCATGTCCAATTCTGATGACAACTGCGGAGCAACAAATAATGTTTAGATAATATACTAGTTTCAATAAGTTGATTAAGTCAATATTAAGTACCTTCATTTTTCCACAGTTCACACACACACACAAGCATAAAGCAGGTGCGCGAATCCATAAAACAGTTAAATAGCTAGAAATAGCTGCATTTGCAGAAGAAGAAAAAAGAGGTGTATTACCAAGAGACTGCTGAGATAAAAACGAGGTATATTTTTGTTTTTTGGTTCGGTGCTCTTGAATATTTGTGTTGAGGTCTTCAATCCTGGCCTTTGCAGAGGCAATAGCATCCATCAAAGCCATTCGCTTGGCCTCTTTGCGGGTCTTGACTGCGCATCAGAAAACAAAAGCTGACATGGTCCATTATTTGAATCAAGGAAGCTCAAACGGAATTCAATTCAAAATTGAAAATAAAATCCGCCACTAAAATTAAAAGAAGTTGAAGTTACCTGCGAGTACTTTAACCAAATCATCCTCCACTTCCTTCAGTTTGCCTTTAACCTCTTCTAGTTGAACTGAGAGGGGGAAAATAAGAGTACAAATGAAAACCCTAAGACGAAAGTAGTAAAAAGAACACTGGTTGGATGAAGGGGGGTTAAAACCCTAATCGATGATAAAGAAGCATATCAGTGAATGGAATGGAGGTAAAGACCTTGATATCGAGCAGTTTGTTGTGCTGTGGCCCTGAGGGATTGGAGGGATTTGGCGAAAGAAGCAGTGAAAGCATCGAAGCTGCGAATTTGAAGAGGAATCTCAGTTTCACAGATTGAGGTTGGGGACTCCATCTTTCTTTGCTTTCGCCTTTGAATCTCAATTTTGAGTTTGTTTGTTTTCAAAAACAAAAAAAAAATTGAGTTTGTTGTATTTGAATGTAAATCTGAATTTAGCCCGCCATTTCTGCTTCTGCTTTCTCCAGAGACTGGTTTAAAAAAAGAAAAAGAGTAAGAAGCTTTTCTTCTTGTAAATGGTTACCGTCAAAATAAAACTCGAACCTTGTGGCCCAGTTGCCCATAGTAGTTGTTGCGGGTAAGCTGTAAAGTTTGTATGGATCTCCGTAAAAAAAAAAAAAATTACAATGTATTTATATTTCAGTTAAGAGTATAATTTTTTTTTTTAAAGGTAAACTTATTCCATTTCTTTCAAAATAGAGTCAAAAATACAAGCTGTCATATAATCAAAATATTGGTGACTAGCATAGAATTTTGACACCCTTGCTAACAAGTGGGTGATAGAATTCGTTTGTCTCCTAATAAAACTAACTAAATAGTTTGAAAATTGACGCAACTTTTCTCTGCAAGAATTGATGATGACTCCTCAGTTTGGCAAGTGGTATCTCCATAGATGTGGTCAACTACAAATTTGCAATTCAACTCAAAGACGACCTTATCATAACCCAAACTGACAACCCAAGAGAAAGCTTACCAAAGTCCTCTTGCTTCTGCCTCTGTAGCATGAATGGTGCCGTCCAAAATCATTGTTTTTGCAAGCAAGAACTCACCAAAATTGTTTCAAAGACACATACCATAACCAAATTTCTAGTGGTCCAAGAAAATTGTCGCGTCCACATTGCATTTGACTGTGTCTTGCGCTGGTTTCTACCAAGAAACAAGGCTCGGCTGCTGCTGCGAAATTTGCCTCATATTGTTGTGTTTTCTAGCCGATTCCCAATCCAATAAAACCTGTCTGGCCGAGATTACAGCTGCAAGTGCCTCGGTCTCTTGATTATTCCATACTTTTTCATTCCTACACTTCCACAAAGCCCATAGCATCATCATAAAGTCTTGCTGTTGGACGATGCTGGCGGTCTGCAGCAGAGAAAAATCAACTCATTTATATCATCATCCTGTTGAAATAGAGTGGTCACGGTTTGTTCCAATCCAGCAACTCTCCACACGCTCAACACCTTGTTGCATCCAAAGAAAACATGCCACTCATTTTCTTCCCCCACTTCACAAAATGGGCAATGACTTGGACAATTTACCCCTTTGCTATTCAACCGGACTCTAGTTGGAAGAACACCCCTAAGAATTCTCCAAGTGAAGAGTTTTACTTTGGGTGGTACCTTGAGCTTCCACACCCTTATCCAATCTCCATGGACCTTAAGATGATTATTATCCACAAGACGTTCCATAACACCGTAATAAGCCGATTTTACTGAATAAGCGCCATTCCTACTCAACCTCCAAATAGGTGTATCCTCGGTTCTCACACAAGGCAAAGGTATATTCAGAATATTGGTTGCATCAATGTCATTGAAAATAGATCTTACCACATCATGCTTCTAAGTGTTTGTTGTGTTATCAATGAGGTGAGACACGGTCCAATGCTCCGTTCCCACTACTTGAGGAGTTGTCACCCTTGAGGTCTCAGATGTTCGCACCCATAGTTGATTCCAAATGCTAATTTTCTTTCCATCGCCAATTCTCCACCTTAATCCTAACTTGACTACCACCCGAAAAAGTGTGGATGCTACGCCAAAGATAGCTGGGATTATGGCCCAACTGGGGCCCCATGAAATCCCCATTTGGGTAATATTTTACTTTGAAGACTTGAGAAACTATAGCATCATGATTGGTGGCAATCTTCCACCCTTGCTTCCCTAGCATAGCCAAATTAAAACCATAAAAGTGACGAAAACCCATACCTCCGTGTTCCTTCCTCATTGTAAGCTTCTCCCAACTCAACCAGCTGATGCCTCTCCCTAACCCTCTATTAGACCCCCACCAAAAGGAATTTATCATCCGCTCCATCTCCTCTCCCAGAGAAATAGGAAGGAGAAACGTACTCATACAGTAGGTTGGAATTGACTGGGCTACTGATTTTACTAGAACTTCCCTCCCAGCTTTCGATAGGTGCTTGCCATTCCACTGTTGCACTTTCCTCCACACCTTCTCCCGTAAGTAGGCAAAGACAGCTTTCTTGTCTCTCCCTATCATGGACAGAAGGCCTAGGTATTTACCTGTGCCTAGGCACTCTGAAACCTGTAGTAAAGAAGTTATATGGGTGCGGATGTCTACCCGGGTGTTCCTGCTGAAGTAAATTTCTGACTTCTACATGTTTATGGCTTAACCCGAGGCTCTTTCATAGGTCTCCAAAATCTCTTTCATGGTCCTGCTCTCCCTGTCATTTGCCCTGAAAAACATAAAACAATCGTCAGCAAATAAAATGTGTGTGAGGGTTGGTGCACCCCCACACACTTTCACTCCATGTATATCACATCTCGCTTCCGCTTTTTTTATCAACCGAGTAAGACCCTCTACACACAAAATAAAAAGGTAAGGTGACAGTGGGTCACTCTGCCTTAAACCTCTCCCTGGTACGATTGGCCCTATGTTTTCCCCATTAACCATGACTGAGTACTGCACAGTTTCTAGACACATTCTCATCCAGTCTACCATTTCTGACAAAAACCCAACCTGAGTATCATCCCTTTAATGAACCTCCAATCTACCCTATCATAGGCCTTACTGATGTCAATCTTAAGGGCAACTTCACCATCCTTCCCATTAACTTTGCACTTCATATGATGAATGGTTTCAATAGCAACCATGACATTGTCCAAAATAGATCTATTTCCACAAAAGCGGATTGCTCTTGTGAAATACATTTGGGCATAAAAGGCTTCAATCTGTTTGCAAGGACTTTAGAAATAATCTTATAAACAACGTTGCAAAGAGATATGGGTCTCAAATCTTTCATAGAAGTGGGATCTTCTTTCTTTGGGATTAAAACAATGCTAGTGTCATTTAGGTGAGGAGGGAAGTAACCCCTCTCAAGCCACGAGACACCTGCATGATAAATCTCAACACCACAGAGGTCCCAAAACCGCTTGTAAAAAGTCGGGTTAAGACCATTAGGCCCCGGGGCCTTATCTGAATGCATTTGGAAGAGAGCTTTTTTAAATTCAATCACTGTAAAAGATGAGGTGAGGCCAGCATTATCTTCCACTGTGATTCTTTCATTAACCAAATTTAAAACCGGGCCATAGTCACCAGGATGTTGCATAAAGAGATCATCAAAATAAGTTTTGGCAATGTCACACATACCTCTTTGGTCCTTTATCTTGACCCCGTCACTCCTCTCTAAAGAATGGATCATATTCTTCCTTTTCCTATCACTTGCCATGGCATGGAAGAATTTGGTGTTGGCGTCTCCATCACGAAGCCAAAAGATTTTTTCCCTTTGTTTCCAAAAAGCTTCCTCGTGAGCGAGGTGAGCACCCATCTCGGCCTGGACCTCCACATAAGAGTATAATTTTTATGCACTAAAAATATTCAGTAGCCTTTATAAAATAATAATAATAATATAGTTGCAACGTCATTTAATAATGAGTCTAAAAACACATTACTTATTATATTCATTAAACAATTTTTTTATTATGAAAAAAATTAGGCAAGTTGGATTCTAGAGTTCCATATTTATTAAACAAAATGTGTCAACACTAGAAACAGATCTAGAAGTATATCAAACGAGGGGCAAAAATGATTAATATTAAATAGAGTAACAAAAAAATTTAATTAAATAATTTATGTCATAAGAAATATTTGATGTATTACATAAGAAAATGCTTGAAAATGAAAAAGGCAATGTTGTATATACCAACTAATTATTAACAAAAATGCATGAGGGATGGAGGGGCTAGAGCCCCTATGTGTCCCCTCTTGGATTCGTCACTAGTCAACACATCATTGGATACATGTATAAAATATTTTTACATCCACGATACATACAAATTAAATTCTTAATTCAATTACCGTTAAGGACACTATATACATAAGAATATCAGTTACTTGCATTTATGTTATTTTTTTGTCCCTATTATAAGAAGATTTTTAGTGTAATTTTTGTCCTAACTATAAGAAAAGGAAACTCGTTTCGAGGTACATTAATAGCTAAAATTTCTTTTATACCCCTATTTAATGTGAGAAATATGTTTACTATAAACTCACATGGTGGTTATAAAATATTTAATGTTAGGGTATATTTGGGATAACATTTCAATTTTATAACATTAAATAGTATTCTTTCGTCTTTGTGATTTTTATTTTTTCTTCTTATATTAGAGATCAGAGATAGTATCATATTTTAACTCAATCTATCGAAAGAAATTTATGATATTTTTCTGATGACTTATCTAAAGACGTTAATATGAATTAATAGGCTAATGAGAATAAGTTCTATTTATAATAATTATAAAAATGAAAATTATAACCACTACTACAAAAAGACATGAGACATATGATTGGAAATATACATGACGAGCTGAGTTCTATACGGTCTGATTCTGATTAATTTATATGATTTAAATCTTTTTTAAGTCTAACTTGACTTTTTAGAGAGTTTGACATTATATGATAGCCTATTTAAATTTTATTTTGCAATAAGATCTTTAAATATGTCAAAAAATTATGTAGACTAATATGCTTAAATTATTGTCAGCAAATATATGATGTAACACAATGTACAAAATCTAATATTATAATAATAATAATAATAATAATAATAATAATAATAATTTATTATTTTATATTTACTTAAATAGTCTGACATATTATACCTAAAAAGATTTTTGGGTGATATGAAACCTGACATATTTAACTCAATAGACTTTTTAAAAAGTCTTGGCATTATCTATTTAAAAAAAAAGTCTAGTATAACCCGAACCTGATTTAGACTAGGCCAAATGCCCTTTTCGAGCGGTTTTGCTTATTCCCACCCTTAGGGGTGGTCATGGGGTTGGGTTGAACAAACGGTTAAAGCATAAAAAATAAAGGATAGATATAACAAAGACAACAAAAGTAAATTGCAATAAATAATAGTTGTTTGATTGGTGAATGGTGTTTCAATAAGCATGAACAAATCATATTTGTAGTGCTAAGTCATAACTTAAGTACCCCTATATGCCACATTTTTCAATACAATCTATATTTACACGGTGGCTAACTGTTATAACGACTACAAATACTCTAGTCGGCTAAAGTAAGCTTGTTTGGATAATCTCTGACTAAACTAACCATCTCTCTCTTTTTTTTTTTTGATAAATAACTAACCATCTCTCCAATAATCCAGGCATGTGCTAGCTCCATGATGATATCCTTGATGCGAGAATGTACCTCTTAATAACTCTTTCTTCTTTATTGTCCTGCATCAACTAATTCTTCATATTTTCAAGGGTTTGATAATAAACTTCAACATTATCCCTCTTCTTCATAATTTTCTTAATTCAAGACGTGTTGTGACCCATTAAAACTCTTCAAGTCCAATAACCTGATCAATTTAATTAATTAATTATATGTTTGAATAACCTCATTTGATCTCTCTTCGACTGATTTCCTAATTCAACTGATCCATCGACCAATTAGTTGCATCAGCTAAAAATAGCTGATTTCCATAGTTGGCTACTAGCTCATAATTTTTTAATTTTTGGAGGGTTAACACTAACAAAATAAAAAGGCACATGCATGTTCTGGAATATAGGTGTCACATGGCTTTTTGGTCCAAAAAAAAGAAAAGAAAAGGGTGTTACATGGCTTAGATGTAATTTTTATGCTGGCCTATATTAGTATTACATTCCACGATTCAAATTTAATTCCCACCGCGTCAGAAAATGCAGCTTATTGACTAGCATTTGCAAGGACGCACTGCTTCCTAAAAATGACAATCACCCTAGACGCACGATTCAAACTAAATCATGTTCTTGAAATTAATCGCTATATACTTCCTGCAGACACAAGTAATATGACTCACCATATTTTTAATCTTTACTTACTCGATCGTTTTCTTATACTCAGGTTTTAGTATATAATAAATAATAAATAAATAGCTTATGCACGTTAAGCCAGATAGTCTCCCATGCAAAATATTAGCCATTCAATTTCACCCATTATATTTATATGGCTTCTGCACATGAGTCTTCCTCCTTTGTCTGTTGCTTATGCTGTACCTTTTTTGGTTTCAATTTCTGTCACGTCTGATACCAAAATTGGTTGATGATGATTGATGGCTAAACTTGAATGAATGAAAGAGAGGCCCTTTGAAAATGGGAATTGCTAAGGTCACCCGGCATTTTGCTGGGTGCAACCTATATTTGGGTGTATTGACCATTATACCCATGGTAAAATTAAGCCTTTTTTTATCATTCGTGTCCCTCGCAAATATGATATTTGTGAGTAAACAAAATTTTAATTGTTCACTCGCAAACATCATATTTGCGAGTGAAAAAAAATTTGCAATACTGTTTTGCGAGTTGTGCCTAATTGTTTGCGAGCGTGTCTTGGCCAAAGCCTTTGTCTTGGTCAATACTGTTTACAATACTGTTTGTGTGTCTTGCAATACTCATTAACGGATTTGTCTTGGTCAAAGCCTTTCACTCGCAAATTCCACTGACCACAATTTGCGAGCATGTCTCTTTTTTTTTAGCACCCTGAAAGCACCATTTTTTTTTGGTTACATCAATGAATACTCGCAAAAAAAAAAATGAAATGAACAAAATTTTGTACACTTGCAAATATGATATTTGAGAGTGTAAAATTTTCTTTTCACCCGCAAATATGGTATTTGCGAGTGTATAAAAAAATTTTACACTCGCAAATATGTTATTTGCGAGTGTACAATTTTTTTTTGTACACTCGCAATATTTGCGAGCTCGCAATATTTGCGAGTGTACAAAATTTAAAAATTTGTACACTCGCAAATATCATATTTGCGAGTAGTGTAAAATTTATCAGGGATATTTTTGTCAACTCGCGCAAATATAGGGTGCACCCAGCAAAATGCTGGGTGCCATTAGCAATTCCCTTTGAAAATTTGTATTATAAAAAGCCCGTTGGAAAGCACACAAGCCCATGAAAATTGGGCATGTGCTATTTTTGTATACGTCCTCATTTCCACACTAATGGGCGGAAATAACTTTGAGATAATGAGATGAGATATAATTTGGGATCAGTGCCACGTTTTACTTGTTCTCCAATTTTTTTTTTTAAATATGGAAAGTGTATTAAAACTTTAATTGGAAATTTTTTTTTACGCAAGTAATGATATTACTGAATATGAATATCATATTGTAATTGTAATACTAATAAAATAGAGATTATTAAGAAAATTATTTTAAACAATAACACGCGCGTCAAATCTAAAGCTATAGCAAATTACTAATTTATCTATATATATACTAATAAATAGTAATTATTATCATATTTGAATTAATCATTTTATCTTAATCTTAATAGGTAATAAAGTATAAAATTTATGGATAAAACTTAAATACAGTACACTAGGTACTGTTTTTACTGTTTTCCTATGAAAATAGAACACGTGTCCACTTCGTTTTAATAACTTAACGCCGTTCTTATGCCGCCATTCGGTTAGTTGAAGAAGAAAGATTCAATCGACGCGGTGCCCAAAATTTCTGCAACTATCTGTGAAACAAAGCTTCAAAAATCACTTTATAGTTTATACCCAAAAAACCTTCAAAAGTCACAGATGTGAGTGGCACTCTCGGTGCACAGAGCACAGTGCAAGATAAATAGCATCCCCACGTTCCACAAACTTTGGGTTCTTAATAATGGGCCAAGTTGGTTTTGTAAATGCAAAAAAAAAAAAAAAATCTCTGATTCCAAGTTTGTGTGGGGCTGAACCGGGAAGGGGGGAACAGATCAAGAGGGAGCAAGAGAGAGGGAGATTGAGGGACTGAGGGGGAAGGCCACACGAGATCTGACACAAGAGGGTGGTTTTGGGTGGTTTGTTTGCTATTCCGTTTGGGGGATTTGGTTTTGACGGTGCATCCTATGGTGGACGTGGATGGGTTCCGTGGTGGTTTTTGGGTTGAAGAAGGCAACGGGGCAGAGGTTGATTGTAGCGCGTGGGTCTCGCTCTCACAGTGGTTTGGTCACGAGAACGATGCTTCGATTTTCCGATGGTGGCTGTTCACGTGCTCGGAGGTTGATTCAACAGTGAGGGGTGTCGTTGTGGGTGAGGGTCGTAACCGGCTGAGGCAAGATGACATACACGTTATTGTGGAACTCATACGGCGTTAACTCATTTCCAGCCATTTAAAGGATATGGGACAGGTGTCATATTTTGGTTGACAAACAGTAAAAACAGGACCCATGTAACTGTATACAAGTTTTATCCAAAATTTATTCATAATGAAATGAGGCCAAACATTTCCACTATGTTTGGGAAGAGGAAAGGAAAATAGAGGAAAGGAAAATTTCTTAAAGAATATAAAAAGTGTGTATGGATAAGTGTGACAGACTAATAATAATATAATATATTATTAATTTTACACTTTAATCAATAAATTTTTTTTTCTCACTTTTCTTTCTCCCTATTTCTTACATACCATACATAGCCTTCGGTTGTTTGGTCCTATTGGAATTTTCTACAAATAATCACATGTACGTAAGTCGTGTTTTTTTTTTACTCATGTTAAAATAAATGTAATTGGTTTCTAATACTGAAAAAGAAAATATGATTATTAACAATAGTTGACTTTTAAAAAAAAATAGCATGATATATATATATATATATATATATAATCATCAAAAAAATACACACACACATATATATATATATATATAATGTAATTGGTTTCTTATACTGAAATAGAAAATATGATTATTAACAATAGTTGACTTTTTAAAAAAAATAGCATGATATATATTTATATATAATCATCAATCATCAATCATATATATGTGTGTGTGAGAGATAGGATTCGTTGACACCATGTGTAAGTCAAAAGACTTACACCAAATCTCAACCATTAAAATTAATCTATCAGACAGCTCACAATTTCTCATTAAAAAAATAAAAAAAATTGAATACAGGCACGTGATCCCTTTCTCTTCTTTCACAAACGACGAAACCTAAATCGTAAATGGCACTGCTGTCCAAACTCATCGGAGCCAAGCACCACCGCTGCCCATACTCGTCGGACCCAGAGCCACAGTTGCTCAGAATCGACAAAGCTGCTATCTCGATTCTTTCTTCCGCAGCCGTTGGTGCCTTTCTTCCCCAGCCACGTGCTTATGTATTTGTCTATGAACCTCTCGCCATTTTCCAAGATCATGAAGAAGTATATAGTGTTGAGTAATGTACAGTAAAATAAATTTAATACCTTTAGGCTATTTTGAGGATTCCAATCTAAATCAAATATTATAGCCTTGTCGGTTGTGGCATGTTTTGATAACCAAACCACCTGCTTGCGTTGAAAGACGGAAGCAAAAATCATCACTACCGAGTGCATTGAAATGATCCATTCTTTGTGAGAGAATATGTATAATAAAAAAAATTGAAAGAGAGAATTGAAGTGTCAGGATATGGTTTTATGGAAAGACTCTAATCACGTTTGAGATCAATGACAATGCGATCCACTCTTTGCGAAAAACAACGAAACTCCAATTTCAGAGTTCCTATACAAATACCATAACAAATCCAGCTCGGTTGTGTCAGTCACTCTTGTCCTTGGCACTGATGATGGCGGTGCAATGCTTTTGCTCAGACTTCATCAGCGAAGAGGAAACGAAGAGTTTATCGGAGACGAGAGGAAAAAAGTCACGAGATTTTTTTTTCCCTATTTTTTTAGTTTTTTTAATGGAGAAATTATGAGCCATCCGATAGATTAATTTTAGTGGTTGAGATTTGGTGTAAGTCTTTTGATTTACACCTGGGGTCACCTGATCCTATCTCTCTCTCTTTATATATATATATAATTTTACAATTTTAGACATCTTATATTAATGACACCTGTAATTTTCAGGGACAAAAATGTCAATTTATATAAAAATAAATCAAAATAAAAATTAAATTCACATAAAAAATTATTTTTTCTTCCCACTTTAACTTTTTCTCTCTCATCTTTCACTTTTTCTCTCTTTCTTCTCTCTCTGCGTCACTCTCTGACTTTCTCTCTTTCGGTTATTTTTTTTGCTTTCTTTCTTTCTATTTTTATTAACATTATTTTATTTTATTTTTTTTATATTTTATCATTATAATTTTTTTTATTATTTATAAATAAGAAAACATTACATATTGTCAATATAATTTTATCATCTTTGATCACATATCAAAATTTATAAACATCTTTATTATATATTATATATAGATGATTATTTTACTTTTTACTCTTGACAGGGAAAACATTACATACTAATTTTAGACCTCTTATTCTAATGACATATTGTATGTTGTCAGTATAATTACTTTTTATATTCTGTTTTATGAACGTTATTATTTTTTATAAATGATTATTTGCTTTTGAGTCCCGACGAGAGAAAATAACATGTTGTCGTTATAATTTTGTTATCTTTGAGCACATATCAATTTTTATAAATTTTTTTATTATTTATAAATAATTATTTAATTTTAAGTCTCGACGGGGGAAACATTACATGTTGTCGGTATAATTTTATCGTCTTTGACACATATCAATTTTATAAATGTTTAAGTTATTTATAAATGATTATTTTGCTTTTGAGTCGTAATGGGAGACATTACATGTCGGTATAATTACTTTTTATATTTTTTTTATAAATGTATTTAATTTTTACAAACAAATTTTTATAAACAAACTACTAACACAAATACAATTTTAGACCTTTTATTCTAGTGATACCTGTACTTTTAAGGCGTAAATATGTCAATCTAAATAAAAATAAATCAAAATAAAAATAAAATTCACATAAAAAATTTATTTTTTCTTCTTACTTTTAATTTTTTCTCTTTCACCTTTCACTTTTTTTCCTCTCTTCTCTTTCTTCTTCTCTCTCTCTCTCTCTCTCTCACGTCACTCCCTCTTTCTTCTCTCAAACCCTTTGTCACTCTCTCTTTCTCTCTTTCTTCTTTCTATTTTTTTAATATTTTTATATTTTATCATTATTTTTTATTTATAAATAATCATTTTCGTTTAAAGTCTCAAATATATTTTTATCGTCTTTGATCACGTATCAAAATTTATAAATATCTTTATTCTATATTATTCAAATATAATTATTTTACTTTTGATTCTTAACGGGGGGAAACATTACTTACTATCGGTATAAATAATTTTTTTTTGAGTCCAAACGGAGAAACATAAAATGTTATCGGTATAATTTCATCGTCTTTTAGAATATATCAAAATTTATATATATCTTTATTATATATTATTTATAGATGATTATTTTACTTTTGACTCTTAACAAGGGAAACATTATATACTAATTTTAGACCTCTGATTCTAATGACACATTGTATGTTGTCAGATATAATTACTTTTTATATTATGTTTTTATGAATGCTATTATTTTTTATAAATTATTATTTTGCTTTTGTGTCCCGGCGAGAGAAAATAACATGTTGTCGCTATAATTTCGTTATCTTTGAGCACATATCAAATTTTATAAATGTTTTTATTATTTATAAATGATTATTTTACTTTTAAGTCTCGATGGGGGAAACATTACATGTTGTCAGTATAATTTTATCGTCTTTGACACAGATCAATTTTATAAACGTTTAAGTTATTTATAAATGATTATTTTGCTTTTGAGTCATTACGTGAGACATTACATATCGGTATAATTATTTTTTTTATAAATTTATTTAATTTTTATGAATAATTATTTTGTTTTTGAGTTTTAACGGGAAAACACTACTTAAGTACATATCAATTTTCATAAATATTTTTATTATTTATAAATATTATCTTACTTTCAAGTATCGGCACGAAAACATTACATGTTGTCGGTATAATTTCATCGTCTTTGAGGATAAATCACTTTTATAAATATCTTAATTATTTATAAATAATTATTTTGTTGTTGATTCCTGACCGAAAAACACTACATATTATCGGTAAAATTTCTTTGTCTTTGAGCATTTATCAATTTTATGCATGTATCTCTATTATCTATTTTATTTATCTATCTATCTATTCAAGAAAACCCTAACCATGTTTATTTCATCTTAGCCATATATGATACACAAGTCACACAATTACATAAATAATAATATTTGAAACACATTTAATATTTCTTTCACATTCACTATAAAATTAGTTAATTTTTAATACATTGAATCAAAAATATCATTTACTATAAATAACAACCGTCTTAAAACATTCAGCGTGACAAACAACGTGCGAATGTACGGGTATCGTACTAGTACATAAATATGGTAAACTAAAAGATATTAATTTGACCAACGAGGTGTTGATCGAATGAAAGCAACTTACCCATAAGGAGGAGAACCTGAATTCGAATCCTTGTGGAGGCACACAGAATCAAGAGGTAAAACTTTGTTCAATCAACCGAACCAGAAATAAGTCTCATGGCAAGCCAGAAAGGTTTAAGCCGTATGTGGGGATACTATAGTAGTTTCACTCGGCTCAAATAGGTAATTAGCTAGGGTGGGTTCCGAACAAAAAAAATTAATTTGATTTTATATTTTTGGTGGTCTAAGTCTAAACTCTAAATTATTTATATAATTCTGAAACCAACTATGGCATGTGTAGTGTGCTAGATATTTACCTGAATCAGCAAAAATAATAACAATCACTTACATGTTGTGAGACAAAGACAAATTGGAGAGATAAGAGATTGTACGGGGTGCAAAAATGAAAAGCTAGTGGGGTCAGAATTAAAAAACACAAAGTATTTAATAGGGTTTTAGAAACTCGAGGGATACATGCGCTCATCCTAAGTAGTTCTGCCTATGATTTATATTGGATAATATCGCAGCCATTCAAGCACCTCTTAATTGCAATCAGATTCGCTGACCAAATCACAAAATCAAACACCTTTTAATTGCTCTTAATCTTGCATAATCATGCACCATTATTTGTACAGATGTCATGTATCAATTATAGGATTGTAATTACTTCCTTTCTTTATTACTTGGAGCATGTCACGCTCATTTTTCTGAGGCAATCATCTTGTATATATTCATATCATTTCAGCAATACAATAACAACCTCTTTGATATCAATATTACTCTTATATGGTATCAAAGCTTTTTGCTTAACAACATCGATCCAACCATGGCTGCCGTAGTTACTTCCCTCAATATGCAACACTCAATCAAGTTGAACAACTCCAATTATCCTGCCTGGAGAGTTCAACTTAATGCATTCCTTGTTGGACATGACCTGATTGGCTTCATTGATGGCACCACTACATGTCCAGCACCCAACCATGCTGATTATCGTTATTGGAGAAGGCAGGACCAGCTAATCCTCCACACCATTATCTCCTCAGTTGATCACAGTGTCATTACTATGCTTGGCAATGTCAAAACATCAAAGCAAGCATGAGACATTCTAAACAAGATGTTTGCCAGCAAAACTCGTGCAAGATCTATGTATCTCAAGGAGCGCATGACTCGCCTCAATAAGGGAACACACTCTATTTCTGAATACCTACACGGTATCAAGTCTCTCTCAGATGAACTTGCTCTCATTGACTCTCCACTTCAGGATGATGATCTTGTCATCCATACCCTCAATGGACTCGGCCCTGAGTACAAAGAGGTGTCTGCAGCATTGCGTGTCCGAGAAAACCCAATTACTTTTGAATAAAAACTACACCTCACAAACCCCTACAATGGGATTGAGCAACTCGTTGTAGGTGATGGCTCGGGCCTATCTATTGCTCACACTGGTAAAACATTTCTAAACGCCACCTCCAACAAACTCCTGCTTCCTAATGTTTTGCATGTTCCATCGATCTCACATCCACATCAGCATATCTGATATTTTTTGGAGGTAATCCCATTTCATGGCTCTCAAAGAAGCAACGCATAGTGGCAGGATCCTCAACCGAAGCAGAATATCGAGCAGTGGCTACTGCTACATCTGAGCTCATGTGGCTTATAGGTCTTCTATCAGAATTGCATGTACCCCTACAACACTCACCCAAACTCCTGTGTGACAACATTGGTGCTACATACGTCTGCTCAAATCCTGTTCTTCATTCTCGAATGAAACACATTTCCATAGATTATCACTTCGTTCGAGAACAGGTTCAAGCTGGAAAACTACAGGTGTCTCATGTATCCACCAAGAATCAGCTAGCTGACATTCTAACAAAACCGCTGCCAACCACCAGATTCAAGGAACTGACAAGCAAGATGCAAGTTACAGATGACAACTTCATCTTGAGGGAGCGTATTGGATAATATCGCAGCCATTCAAGCACCTCTTAATTGCAATAAGATTCGCTCACCTAATCACAAAATCAAGCACCTCTTAATTGCTCTTAATCTTGCATAATCATGGACCATTATTTGTACAGATATCATGTATCAATTATAGGATTGTAATTACTTCCTTCCTTTATTACTTGGAGCTTGTCACGCTCATTTGTCGCGGCAATCATCTTGTATATATTCATATCATTTCAGCAATACAATAACAGCCTCTTTGATATCAATTTTACTCTTATAATTTAAACCTTATATTGAAAACAAATAATGTGTGAACGATTGCTTGAATCTTCATCGGTTCTCATGCTGAAGTAAGAATCGACCTTCAAATGTCCTGGTCTTGAAAAGATAAAGTGCAGGCCATGCATAAACAATTTCATATGCCTTCATCAATCTTTTTGTCTCGTGAATTTCTTTATTACTAATCCACTTTAAACTTTACAGCCGAAAGAAGAAAAGGTTAAGTCATTAATCTTGAAACAAGAGAAAGAACATTCCATAACCAAGGCAATTGAAAGCAACAAAGACTCTACCATTAAAGAATGAGTGCCTTTTAATTATAGGCTTAGTCTCGGCATTAATTTTCACAAAATACGTTAGAGTATTGATAGTCT